>OY804581.1:62931180-63601517 GCA_963680875.1 Bathymodiolus brooksi | reverse complement strand
TGTTATTTTATATTGTTGTTGTGTTAAAACCCTGATGTTTACGTTTGTCTTGTTATTTTTTATTGGTGTTGTGGTAAAGCCCTAATGTTTACGTTTGTCTTTTTATTTTTTTTATTGTTGTTATAAAACCCTACTGTTTACGTTTCTCTTGTTATTTGTTATTGTTTTTGTTGTAAAACCCTACTGTTTGTGTTTGTCTTGTTATTTGTTATTGTTGTTGATGTAAAACCCTACTGTTTATGTTTGTCTTGTTATTTATTATTGTTGTTGTGGTAAAACCCTACTGTTTACGTTTGTCTTGTTTTTTGTTATTGTTGTTGTGGTAAAACCCTACTGTTTACGTTTGTCTTGTTATTTTTTGTTGTCGTGTTAAAACCCTACTGTTTACGTTTGTTATTGTTGTTGTGTTAAAACCCTACTGTTTACGTTTGTCTTGTTATTTGTTATTGTTGTTGTGTTAAAACCCTACTGTTTACGTTTGTCTTGTTATTTTTTTATTGTTGTGGTAAAACCATACTGTTTACGTTTGTCTTGTTATTTGTTATTGTTGTTGTGTTAAAACCCTACTGTTTACGTTTGCCTTGTTATTTTTTTATTGTTGTTGTGGTAAAACCCTACTGTTTACGTTTGTATTCTTATTTTTTATTGTTGTTGTGGTAAAACCCTACTGTTTACGTTTGTCTTGTTATTTGTTATTGTTGTTGTGGTAAAACCTTACTGTTTACGTTTGTCTTGTTATTTTTTTATTGTTGTGGTAAAACCATACTGTTTACGTTTGTCTTGTTATTTTTTTATTGTTGTTGTAAAACCCTGCTGTTTACGTTTGTCTTGTTATTTTTTTTATTGTTGTTGTGTTAAAACCCTACTGTTTACGTTTGTCTTGTTATTTTTTTTATTGTTGTTGTGTTAAAACCCTACTGTTTACGTTTGTCTTGTTATTTATTATTGTTGTTGTGGTAAAGCCCTAATGTTTACGTTTGTCTTGTTACTTTTTTATTGTTGTTGTGGTAAAATCCCGCTAATTACGTTTGTCTTTTATTTTTTTATTTTTGTTGTGGTAAAACCCTACTGTTTACGTTTCTCTTGTTATTTGTTATTGTTTTTGTTGTAAAACCCTACTGTTTGTGTTTGTCTTGTTTTTTTTTATTGTTTTTGTTGTAAAACCCTACTATTTGTGTTTGTCTTGTTATTTGTTATTGTTGTTGTGTTAAAACCCCACTGTTTACGTTTGCCTTGTTATTTTTTTATTGTTGTTGTGGTAAAACCCTACTGTTTACGTTTGTATTCTTATTTTTTATTGTTGTTGTGGTAAAACCCTACTGTTTACGTTTGTCTTGTTATTTGTTATTGTTGTTGTGGTAAAACCCTACTGTTTACGTTTGTCTTGTTATTTTTTTATTGTTGTGGTAAAACCATACTGTTTACGTTTGTCTTGTTATTTTTTTTATTGTTGTTGTAAAACCTTGCTGTTTACGTTTGTCTTGTTATTTTTTTTATTGTTGTTGTGTTAAAACCCTACTGTTTACGTTTGTCTTGTTATTTTTTTTATTGTTGTTGTGTTAAAACCCTACTGTTTACGTTTGTCTTGTTATTTGTTATTGTTGTTGTGGTAAAACCCTACTGTTTACGTTTGTCTTGTTATTTATTATTGTTGTTGTGGTAAAGCCCTAATGTTTACGTTTGTCTTGTTACTTTTTTATTGTTGTTGTGGTAAAATCCCGCTAATTACGTTTGTCTTTTATTTTTTTATTGTCTTTGTTGTAAAACCCTACTGTTTGTGTTTGTCTTGTTTTTTTTTTATTGTTTTTGTTGTAAAAGCCTACTTTTTGTGTTTTTCTTGTTATTTGTTATTGTTGTTGTGGTAAAACCCTACTGTTTACGTTTGTCTTGTTATTTGTTATTGTTGTTGTGGTAAAACCCTACTGTTTACGTTTGTCTTGTTATTTGTTATTGTTGTTGTGGTAAAACCCTACTGTTTACGTTTGTCTTGTTATTTATTATTGTTGTTGTGTTAAAACCCTACTGTTTATGTTTGTCTTGTTATTTGTTATTGTTGTTGTGGTAAAACCCTACTGTTTACGTTTGTCTTGTTATTTGTTATTGTTGTTGTGGTAAAACCCTACTGTTTACGTTTGTCTTGTTATTTGTTATTGTTGTTGTGTTAAAACCCTACTGTTTATGTTTGTCTTGTTATTTATTATTGTTGTTGTGGTAAAACTCTACTGTTTACGTTTGTCTTGTTATTTGTTATTGTTGTTGTGGTAAAACCCTACTGTTTACGTTTGTCTTGTTATTTATTATTGTTGTTGTGGTAAAACCCTACTGTTTAAGTTTGTCTTGTTATTTTTTATTGTTGTTGTGGAAAAACCCTACTGTTTACGTTTGTCTTGTTATTTTTTTTTATTGTTGATGTAAAGCCCTACTGTTTACGTTTGTCTTGTTATTTATTATTGTTGTTGTGGTAAAACCCTACTGTTTACATTTTTCTTGTTATTTTATATTGTTGTTGTGGAAAACTACTGTTTACGTTTGTCTTGTTATTTTTTTTTATTGTTGTTGTTAAACCCTACTGTTTACGTTTGTCTTGTTATTTGTTATTCTTGTTGTGCTAAAACCCTAATGTTTACGTTTGTCTTGTTATTTTTTTATTGTTGTGGTAAAATGCTGCTGTTTACCTTTGTCTTTTTTTTTTATTGTTGTTGTAAAACCCTACTGTTTACGTTTGTCTTGTTATTTTTGTATTGTTGTGTAAAAAACCCTAATGTTAACGTTTGTCTTGTTATTTGTTGTTGTTGTTGGGGTAAAATCCTACTGTTTACGTTTGTCTTGTTATTTTTTTATTGTTGTTGTGTTAAAGCCCTACTGTTTACGTTTGTCTTGTTATTTATTGTTGTTGTTGTGGTAAAACCCTACTGTTTACGTTTGTCTTGTTATTTTTTTTTATTGTTGTTGTGTTAAAACCCTAATGTTTATGTTTGTCTTGTTATTTATTGTTGTTGTTGTGGTAAAACCCTACTGTTTACGTTTTTCTTGTTATTTTTTCTTGTTGTTGTAAAACCCTACTGTTTACGCTTGTCTTGTTATATTTTTTATTGTTGTTGTGGTTAAACCCTACTATTTACGTTTGTCTTGTTATTTTATATTGTTGTTGTGTTAAAACCCTAATGTTTACGTTTGTCTTGTTATTTTTTATTGGTGTTGTGGTAAAGCCCTAATGTTTACGTTTGTCTTTTTATTTTTTTTATTGTTGTTGTAAAACCCTACTGTTTACGTTTCTCTTGTTATTTGTTATTGTTTTTGTTGTAAAACCCTACTGTTTGTGTTTGTCTTGTTTTTTTTATATTGTTGTTGTGGTAAAACCCTACTGTTTATGTTTGTCTTGTTATTTATTATTGTTGTTGTGGTAAAACCCTACTGTTTACGTTTGTCTTGTTATTTGTTATTGTTATTGTGGTAAAACCCTACTGTTTACGTTTGTCTTGTTATTTATTATTGTTGTTGTGGTAAAACCCTACTGTTTAAGTTTGTCTTGTTATTTTTTATTGTTGTTGTGGAAAAACCCTACTGTTTACGTTTGTCTTGTTATTTTTTTTTTATTGTTGATGTAAAGCCCTACTGTTTACGTTTGTCTTGTTATTTTTTTTTATTGTTGTGGTAAAACCCTACTGTTTACGTTTGTCTTGTTATTTATCATTGTTGTTGTGGTAAAACCCTACTGTTTACATTTTTCTTGTTATTTTATATTGTTGTTGTGGAAAACTACTGTTTACGTTTGTCTTGTTATTTTTTTTTATTGTTGTTGTTAAACCCTACTATTTACGTTTGTCTTGTTATTTTATATTGTTGTTGTGTTAAAACCCTAATGTTTACGTTTGTCTTGTTATTTTTTATTGGTGTTGTGGTAAAGCCCTAATGTTTACGTTTGTCTTTTTATTTTTTTTATTGTTGTTGTAAAACCCTACTGTTTACGTTTCTCTTGTTATTTTTTATTGTTGTTGTGGTAAAACCCTACTGTTTACATTTGTCTTGTTATTTATTATTGTTGTTGTGGTAAAACCCTACTGTTTACGTTTGTCTTGTTATTTATTATTGTTGTTGTGGTAAAGCCCTAATGTTTACGTTTGTCTTGTTACTTTTTTATTGTTGTTGTGGTAAAATCCCGCTAATTACGTTTGTCTTTTATTTTTTTTTATTGTTTTTGTTGTAAAACCCTACTGTTTGTGTTTGTCTTGTTTTTTTTTATTGTTTTTGTTGTAAAACCCTACTTTTTGTGTTTTTCTTGTTATTTGTTATTGTTGTTGTGGTAAAACCCTACTGTTTACGTTTGTCTTGTTATTTTTTTATTGTTGTGGTAAAACCCTACTGTTTACGTTTGTCTTGTTATTTTTTTATTGTTGTTGTAAAACCCTGCTGTTTACGTTTGTCTTGTTATTTTTTTTATTGTTGTTGTGTTAAAACCCTACTGTTTACGTTTGTCTTGTTATTTTTTTTATTGTTGTTGTGTTAAAACCCTACTGTTTACGTTTTTCTTGTTATTTGTTATTGTTGTTGTGGTAAAGCCCTAATGTTTACGTTTGTCTTGTTACTTTTTTATTGTTGTTGTGGTAAAATCCCGCTAATTACGTTTGTCTTTTATTTTTTTATTGTTTTTGTTGTAAAACCCTACTGTTTGTGTTTGTCTTGTTTTTTTTTTATTGTTTTTGTTGTAAAACCCTACTTTTTGTGTTTTTCTTATTATTTGTTATTGTTGTTGTGGTAAAACCCTACTGTTTGTGTTTGTCTTGTTATTTGTTATTGTTTTTGTTGTAAAACCCTACTGTTTACATTTGTCTTGTTATTTATTATTGTTGTCGTGGTAAAGCCCTACTGTTTAAGTTTGTCTTGTTATTTTTTATTGTTTTTGTTGTAAAACCCTACTGTTTGTGTTTGTCTTGTTATTTGTTATTGTTGTTGTGGTAAAACCCTACTGTTTACGTTTGTCTTGTTATTTATTATTGTTGTTGTGGTAAAACCCTACTGTTTAAGTTTGTCTTGTTATTTTTTATTGTTGTTGTGGAAAAACCCTACTGTTTACGTTTTTCTTGTTATTTTTTCTTGTTGTTGTAAAACCCTACTGTTTACGCTTGTCTTGTTATATTTTTTATTGTTGTTGTGGTTAAACCCTACTATTTACGTTTGTCTTGTTATTTTATATTGTTGTTGTGTTAAAACCCTGATGTTTACGTTTGTCTTGTTATTTTTTATTGGTGTTGTGGTAAAGCCCTAATGTTTACGTTTGTCTTGTTATTTGTTATTGTTTTTGTTGTAAAACCCTACTGTTTGTGTTTGTCTTGTTTTTTTTTATTGTTTTTGTTGTAAAACCCTACTGTTTGTGTTTTTCTTGTTATTTGTTATTGTTGTTGTGGTAAAACCCTACTGTTTACATTTGTCTTGTTATTTATTATTGTTGTTGTTGTAAAACCCTACTGTTTATGTTTGTCTTGTTATTTATTATTGTTGTTGTGGTAAAACCCTACTATTTACGTTTGTCTTGTTATTTTATATTGTTGTTGTGTTAAAACCCTGATGTTTACGTTTGTCTTGTTATTTTTTATTGGTGTTGTGGTAAAGCCCTAATGTTTACGTTTGTCTTTTTATTTTCTTTATTGTTGTTGTAAAACCCTACTGTTTACGTTTCTCTTGTTATTTGTTATTGTTTTTGTTGTAAAACCCTACTGTTTGTGTTTGTCTTGTTATTTGTTATTGTTGTTGTGGTAAAACCCTACTGTTTATGTTTGTCTTGTTATTTATTATTGTTGTTGTGGTAAAACACTACTGTTTACGTTTGTCTTGTTATTTGTTATTGTTGTTGTGGTAAAACCCTACTGTTTACCTTTGTCTTGTTATTTATTATTGTTGTTGTAGAAAAACCCTAATGTTTATGCTTGTCTTGTTATTTATTGTTGTTGTTGTGGTAAAACCCTACTGTTTACGTTTTTCTTGTTATTTTTTCTTGTTGTTGTAAAACCCTACTGTTTACGCTTGTCTTGTTATATTTTTTATTGTTGTTGTGGTTAAACCCTACTATTTACGTTTGTCTTGTTATTTTATATTGTTGTTGTGTTAAAACCCTGATGTTTACGTTTGTCTTGTTATTTTTTATTGGTGTTATGGTAAAGCCCTAATGTTTACGTTTTTCTTTTTATTTTTTTTATTGTTGTTGTAAAACCCTACTGTTTACGTTTCTCTTGTTATTTGTTATTGTTTTTGTTGTAAAACCCTACTGTTTGTGTTTGTCTTGTTTTTTTTTATTGTTTTTGTTGTAAAACCCTACTGTTTGTGTTTTTCTTGTTATTTGTTATTGTTGTTGTGGTAAAACCCTACTGTTTACATTTGTCTTGTTATTTATTATTGTTGTTGTTGTAAAACCCTACTGTTTATGTTTGTCTTGTTATTTATTATTGTTGTTGTGGTAAAACCCTACTGTTTACGTTTGTCTTGTTATTTGTTATTGTTGTTGTGGTAAAACCCTACTGTTTACCTTTGTCTTGTTATTTATTATTGTTGTTGTGGTAAAACCCTAATGTTTATGTTTGTCTTGTTATTTATTGTTGTTGTTGTTGTAAAACCCTACTGTTTACGCTTGTCTTGTTATATTTTTTATTGTTGTTATGATTAAACCCTACTATTTACGTTTGTCTTGTTATTTTATATTGTTGTTGTGTTAAAACCCTGATGTTTACGTTTGTCTTGTTATTTGTTATTGGTGTTGTGGTAAAGCCCTAATGTTTACATTTGTCTTTTTATTTTTTTTATTGTTGTTGTAAAACCCTACTGTTTACGTTTCTCATGTTTTTTTTTATTGTTTTTGTTGTAAAACCCTACTGTTTGTGTTTTTCTTGTTATTTGTTATTGTTGTTGTGGTAAAACCCTACTGTTTATGTTTGTCTTGTTATTTATTATTGTTGTTGTGGTAAAACCCTACTGTTTACGTTTGTCTTGTTATTTGTTATTGTTGTTGTGGTAAAACCCTACTGTTTACCTTTGTCTTGTTATTTATTATTGTTGTTGTGGTAAAACCCTACTGTTTAAGTTTGTCTTGTTATTTTTTATTGTTGTTGTGGAAAAACCCTACTATTTACGTTTGTCTTGTTATTATTTTTTATTGTTGATGTAAAGCCCTACTGTTTACGTTTGTCTTGTTATTTTTTTATTGTTGTTGTAAAACACTACTGTTTACGTTTGTCTTGTTATTTATTATTGTTGTTGTGGAAAAACCCTACTATTTACGTTTGTCTTGTTATTATTTTTTATTGTTGATGTAAAACCCTACTGTTTACATTTTTCTTGTTATTTTATATTGTTGTTGTGGAAAACTACTGTTTACGTTTGTCTTGTTATTTGTTATTCTTGTTGTGCTAAAACCCTAATGTTTACGTTTGTCTTGTTATTTTTTTATTGTTGTGGTAAAATGCTGCTGTTTACCTTTGTCTTTTTTTTTTATTGTTGTTGTAAAACCCTACTGTTTACGTTTGTCTTGTTATTTTTGTATTCTTGTGTAAAAAACCCTAATGTTTACGTTTGTCTATTTATTTGTTATTGTTGTTGGGGTAAAATCCTACTGTTTACGTTTGTCTAGTTATTTTTTTATTGTTGTTGTGTTAAAGCCCTACTGTTTACGTTTGTCTTGTTATTTATTGTTGTTGTTGTGGTAAAACCCTACTGTTTACGTTTGTCTTGTTATTTTTTTTATTGTTGTTGTGTTAAAACCCTAATGTTTATGTTTGTCTTGTTATTTATTGTTGTTGTTGTGGTAAAACCCTACTGTTTACGTTTTTCTTGTTATTTTTTCTTGTTGTTGTAAAACCCTACTGTTTACGCTTGTCTTGTTATATTTTTTATTGTTGTTGTGGTTAAACCCTACTATTTACGTTTGTCTTGTTATTTTATATTGTTGTTGTGTTAAAACCCTAATGTTTACGTTTGTCTTGTTATTTTTTATTGGTGTTGTGGTAAAGCCCTAATGTTTACGTTTGTCTTTTTATTTTTTTTATTGTTGTTGTAAAACCCTACTGTTTACGTTTGTCTTGTTATTTGTTATTGTTGTTGTGGTAAAACCCTACTGTTTATGTTTGTCTTGTTATTTGTTATTGTTGTTGTGTTAAAACCCTACTGTATACGTTTGTCTTGTTATTTTTTTATTGTTGTGGTAAAACCATACTGTTTTCGTTTGTCTTGTTATTTTTTATTGTTGTTGTAAAACCCTGCTGTTTACGTTTGTCTTTTATTTTTTATTTTTGTTGTGGTAAAACCCTACTGTTTAAGTTTGTCTTGTTATTTTTTATTGTTGTTGTGTTAAAACCCTACTGTTTACGTTTGTCTTGTTATTTTTTTTATTGTTGTTGTGTTAAAACCCTACTGTTTACGTTTGTCTTGTTATTTGTTATTGTTGTTGTGGTAAAACCCTACTGTTTACGTTTGTATTGTTATTTGTTATTGTTGTTGTGGTAAAACCCTACTGTTTACGTTTGTCTTGTTATTTGTTATTGTTGTTGTGGTAAAACCCTACTGTTTATGTTTGTCTTGTTATTTGTTATTGTTGTTGTGGTAAAACCCTACTGTATACGTTTGTCTTGTTATTTTTTTATTGTTGTGGTAAAACCATACTGTTTTCGTTTGTCTTGTTATTTTTTATTGTTGTTGTAAAACCCTGCTGTTTACGTTTTTGTCTTTTATTTTTTATTTTTGTTGTGGTAAAACCCTACTGTTTACGTTTGTATTGTTATTTGTTATTGTTGTTGTGGTAAAACCCTACTGTTTACGTTTGTCTTGTTATTTGTTATTGTTGTTGTGGTAAAACCCTACTGTTTATGTATGTCTTGTTATTTGTTATTGTTGTTGTGGTAAAACCCTACTGTATACGTTTGTCTTGTTATTTTTTTATTGTTGTGGTAAAACCCTACTGTTTTCGTTTGTCTTGTTATTTTTTATTGTTCTTGTAAAACCCTGCTGTTTACGTTTGTCTTTTATTTTTTATTTTTGTTGTGGTAAAACCCTACTGTTTAAGTTTGTCTTGTTATTTTTTATTGTTGTTGTGTTAAAACCCTACTGTTTACGTTTGTCTTGTTATTTTTTTTATTGTTGTTGTGTTAAAACCCTACTGTATACGTTTGTCTTGTTATTTTTTTATTGTTGTGGTAAAACCCTGCTGTTTACGTTTGTCTTGTTATTTTTTTATTGTTGATGTGGTAAAACCCTACTGTTTACGTTTGTCTTGTTATTTTTTTATTGTTGTGGTAAAACCATACTGTTTACGTTTGTCTTGTTATTTTTTATTGTTGTTGTAAAACCCTGCTGTTTACGTTTGTCTTGTTATTTTTTTTATTGTTGTTGTGTTAAAACCCTACTGTTTACGTTTGTCTTGTTATTTGTTATTGTTGTTGTGGTAAAACCCTACTGTTTACGTTTGTCTTGTTATTTGTTATTGTTGTTGTGGTAAAACCCTACTGTTTACGTTTGTCTTGTTATTTTTTTTATTGTTGTTGTGTTAAAACCCTAATGTTTATGTTTGTCTTGTTATTTATTGTTGTTGTTGTGGTAAAACCCTACTGTTTACGTTTGTCTTGTTATTTTTTTTATTGTTGTTGTGTTAAAACCCTAATGTTTATGTTTGTCTTGTTATTTATTGTTGTTGTTGTGGTAAAACCCTACTGTTTACGTTTTTCTTGTTATTTTTTCTTGTTGTTGTAAAACCCTACTGTTTACGCTTGTCTTGTTATATTTTTTATTGTTGTTGTGGTTAAACCCTACTATTTACGTTTGTCTTGTTATTTTATATTGTTGTTGTGTTAAAACCCTGATGTTTACGTTTGTCTTGTTATTTTTTATTGGTGTTGTGGTAAAGCCCTAATGTTTACGTTTGTCTTTTTATTTTTTTTATTGTTGTTATAAAACCCTACTGTTTACGTTTCTCTTGTTATTTGTTATTGTTTTTGTTGTAAAACCCTACTGTTTGTGTTTTTCTTGTTATTTGTTATTGTTGTTGATGTAAAACCCTACTGTTTATGTTTGTCTTGTTATTTATTATTGTTGTTGTGGTAAAACCCTACTGTTTACGTTTGTCTTGTTTTTTGTTATTGTTGTTGTGGTAAAACCCTACTGTTTACGTTTGTCTTGTTATTTTTTGTTGTCGTGTTAAAACCCTACTGTTTACGTTTGTTATTGTTGTTGTGTTAAAACCCTACTGTTTACGTTTGTCTTGTTATTTGTTATTGTTGTTGTGTTAAAACCCTACTGTTTACGTTTGTCTTGTTATTTTTTTATTGTTGTGGTAAAACCATACTGTTTACGTTTGTCTTGTTATTTGTTATTGTTGTTGTGTTAAAACCCTACTGTTTACGTTTGTCTTGTTATTTTTTTATTGTTGTTGTGGTAAAACCCTACTGTTTACGTTTGTATTCTTATTTTTTATTGTTGTTGTGGTAAAACCCTACTGTTTACGTTTGTCTTGTTATTTGTTATTGTTGTTGTGGTAAAACCTTACTGTTTACGTTTGTCTTGTTATTTTTTTATTGTTGTGGTAAAACCATACTGTTTACGTTTGTCTTGTTATTTTTTTATTGTTGTTGTAAAACCCTGCTGTTTACGTTTGTCTTGTTATTTTTTTTATTGTTGTTGTGTTAAAACCCTACTGTTTACGTTTGTCTTGTTATTTTTTTTATTGTTGTTGTGTTAAAACCCTACTGTTTACGTTTGTCTTGTTATTTATTATTGTTGTTGTGGTAAAGCCCTAATGTTTACGTTTGTCTTGTTACTTTTTTATTGTTGTTGTGGTAAAATCCCGCTAATTACGTTTGTCTTTTATTTTTTTATTTTTGTTGTGGTAAAACCCTACTGTTTACGTTTCTCTTGTTATTTGTTATTGTTTTTGTTGTAAAACCCTACTGTTTGTGTTTGTCTTGTTTTTTTTTATTTTTTTTGTTGTAAAACCCTACTATTTGTGTTTGTCTTGTTATTTGTTATTGTTGTTGTGTTAAAACCCCACTGTTTACGTTTGCCTTGTTATTTTTTTATTGTTGTTGTGGTAAAACCCTACTGTTTACGTTTGTATTCTTATTTTTTATTGTTGTTGTGGTAAAACCCTACTGTTTACGTTTGTCTTGTTATTTGTTATTGTTGTTGTGGTAAAACCCTACTGTTTACGTTTGTCTTGTTATTTTTTTATTGTTGTGGTAAAACCATACTGTTTACGTTTGTCTTGTTATTTTTTTTATTGTTGTTGTAAAACCTTGCTGTTTACGTTTGTCTTGTTATTTTTTTTATTGTTGTTGTGTTAAAACCCTACTGTTTACGTTTGTCTTGTTATTTTTTTTATTGTTGTTGTGTTAAAACCCTACTGTTTACGTTTGTCTTGTTATTTGTTATTGTTGTTGTGGTAAAACCCTACTGTTTACGTTTGTCTTGTTTTTTGTTATTGTTGTTGTGGTAAAACCCTACTGTTTACGTTTGTCTTGTTATTTTTTGTTGTCGTGTTAAAACCCTACTGTTTACGTTTGTTATTGTTGTTGTGTTAAAACCCTACTGTTTACGTTTGTCTTGTTATTTGTTATTGTTGTTGTGTTAAAACCCTACTGTTTACGTTTGTCTTGTTATTTTTTTATTGTTGTGGTAAAACCATACTGTTTACGTTTGTCTTGTTATTTGTTATTGTTGTTGTGTTAAAACCCTACTGTTTACGTTTGCCTTGTTATTTTTTTATTGTTGTTGTGGTAAAACCCTACTGTTTACGTTTGTATTCTTATTTTTTATTGTTGTTGTGGTAAAACCCTACTGTTTACGTTTGTCTTGTTATTTGTTATTGTTGTTGTGGTAAAACCTTACTGTTTACGTTTGTCTTGTTATTTTTTTATTGTTGTGGTAAAACCATACTGTTTACGTTTGTCTTGTTATTTTTTTATTGTTGTTGTAAAACCCTGCTGTTTACGTTTGTCTTGTTATTTTTTTTATTGTTGTTGTGTTAAAACCCTACTGTTTACGTTTGTCTTGTTATTTTTTTTATTGTTGTTGTGTTAAAACCCTACTGTTTACGTTTGTCTTGTTATTTATTATTGTTGTTGTGGTAAAGCCCTAATGTTTACGTTTGTCTTGTTACTTTTTTATTGTTGTTGTGGTAAAATCCCGCTAATTACGTTTGTCTTTTATTTTTTTATTTTTGTTGTGGTAAAACCCTACTGTTTACGTTTCTCTTGTTATTTGTTATTGTTTTTGTTGTAAAACCCTACTGTTTGTGTTTGTCTTGTTTTTTTTTATTGTTTTTGTTGTAAAACCCTACTATTTGTGTTTGTCTTGTTATTTGTTATTGTTGTTGTGTTAAAACCCCACTGTTTACGTTTGCCTTGTTATTTTTTTATTGTTGTTGTGGTAAAACCCTACTGTTTACGTTTGTATTCTTATTTTTTATTGTTGTTGTGGTAAAACCCTACTGTTTACGTTTGTCTTGTTATTTGTTATTGTTGTTGTGGTAAAACCCTACTGTTTACGTTTGTCTTGTTATTTTTTTATTGTTGTGGTAAAACCATACTGTTTACGTTTGTCTTGTTATTTTTTTTATTGTTGTTGTAAAACCTTGCTGTTTACGTTTGTCTTGTTATTTTTTTTATTGTTGTTGTGTTAAAACCCTACTGTTTACGTTTGTCTTGTTATTTTTTTTATTGTTGTTGTGTTAAAACCCTACTGTTTACGTTTGTCTTGTTATTTGTTATTGTTGTTGTGGTAAAACCCTACTGTTTACGTTTGTCTTGTTATTTATTATTGTTGTTGTGGTAAAGCCCTAATGTTTACGTTTGTCTTGTTACTTTTTTATTGTTGTTGTGGTAAAATCCCGCTAATTACGTTTGTCTTTTATTTTTTTATTGTCTTTGTTGTAAAACCCTACTGTTTGTGTTTGTCTTGTTTTTTTTTTATTGTTTTTGTTGTAAAAGCCTACTTTTTGTGTTTTTCTTGTTATTTGTTATTGTTGTTGTGGTAAAACCCTACTGTTTACGTTTGTCTTGTTATTTGTTATTGTTGTTGTGGTAAAACCCTACTGTTTACGTTTGTCTTGTTATTTGTTATTGTTGTTGTGGTAAAACCCTACTGTTTACGTTTGTCTTGTTATTTATTATTGTTGTTGTGTTAAAACCCTACTGTTTATGTTTGTCTTGTTATTTGTTATTGTTGTTGTGGTAAAACCCTACTGTTTACGTTTGTCTTGTTATTTGTTATTGTTGTTGTGGTAAAACCCTACTGTTTACGTTTGTCTTGTTATTTGTTATTGTTGTTGTGTTAAAACCCTACTGTTTATGTTTGTCTTGTTATTTATTATTGTTGTTGTGGTAAAACTCTACTGTTTACGTTTGTCTTGTTATTTGTTATTGTTGTTGTGGTAAAACCCTACTGTTTACGTTTGTCTTGTTATTTATTATTGTTGTTGTGGTAAAACCCTACTGTTTAAGTTTGTCTTGTTATTTTTTATTGTTGTTGTGGAAAAACCCTACTGTTTACGTTTGTCTTGTTATTTTTTTTTATTGTTGATGTAAAGCCCTACTGTTTACGTTTGTCTTGTTATTTATTATTGTTGTTGTGGTAAAACCCTACTGTTTACATTTTTCTTGTTATTTTATATTGTTGTTGTGGAAAACTACTGTTTACGTTTGTCTTGTTATTTTTTTTATTGTTGTTGTTAAACCCTACTGTTTACGTTTGTCTTGTTATTTGTTATTCTTGTTGTTGTAAAACCCTACTGTTTACGTTTGTCTTGTTATTTTTGTATTGTTGTGTAAAAAACCCTAATGTTAACGTTTGTCTTGTTATTTGTTGTTGTTGTTGGGGTAAAATCCTACTGTTTACGTTTGTCTTGTTATTTTTTTATTGTTGTTGTGTTAAAGCCCTACTGTTTACGTTTGTCTTGTTATTTATTGTTGTTGTTGTGGTAAAACCCTACTGTTTACGTTTGTCTTGTTATTTTTTTTATTGTTGTTGTGTTAAAACCCTAATGTTTATGTTTGTCTTGTTATTTATTGTTGTTGTTGTGGTAAAACCCTACTGTTTACGTTTTTCTTGTTATTTTTTCTTGTTGTTGTAAAACCCTACTGTTTACGCTTGTCTTGTTATATTTGTTATTGTTGTTGTGGTTAAACCCTACTATTTACGTTTGTCTTGTTATTTTATATTGTTGTTGTGTTAAAACCCTAATGTTTACGTTTGTCTTGTTATTTTTTATTGGTGTTGTGGTAAAGCCCTAATGTTTACGTTTGTCTTTTTATTTTTTTTATTGTTGTTGTAAAACCCTACTGTTTACGTTTCTCTTGTTATTTGTTATTGTTTTTGTTGTAAAACCCTACTGTTTGTGTTTGTCTTGTTTTTTTTATATTGTTGTTGTGGTAAAACCCTACTGTTTATGTTTGTCTTGTTATTTATTATTGTTGTTGTGGTAAAACCCTACTGTTTACGTTTGTCTTGTTATTTGTTATTGTTATTGTGGTAAAACCCTACTGTTTACGTTTGTCTTGTTATTTATTATTGTTGTTGTGGTAAAACCCTACTGTTTAAGTTTGTCTTGTTATTTTTTATTGTTGTTGTGGAAAAACCCTACTGTTTACGTTTGTCTTGTTATTTTTTTTTTATTGTTGATGTAAAGCCCTACTGTTTACGTTTGTCTTGTTATTTTTTTTTATTGTTGTGGTAAAACCCTACTGTTTACGTTTGTCTTGTTATTTATCATTGTTGTTGTGGTAAAACCCTACTGTTTACATTTTTCTTGTTATTTTATATTGTTGTTGTGGAAAACTACTGTTTACGTTTGTCTTGTTATTTTTTTTTATTGTTGTTGTTAAACCCTACTATTTACGTTTGTCTTGTTATTTTATATTGTTGTTGTGTTAAAACCCTAATGTTTACGTTTGTCTTGTTATTTTTTATTGGTGTTGTGGTAAAGCCCTAATGTTTACGTTTGTCTTTTTATTTTTTTTATTGTTGTTGTAAAACCCTACTGTTTACGTTTCTCTTGTT
Source organism: Bathymodiolus brooksi (assembly GCA_963680875.1). NCBI lineage: Eukaryota > Metazoa > Mollusca > Bivalvia > Mytilida > Modiolidae > Bathymodiolus > Bathymodiolus brooksi. The sequence goes on along the minus strand of OY804581.1, from coordinate 63,586,490 downwards.
ATTTTTTATTGTTGTTGTGGTAAAACCCTACTGTTTACATTTGTCTTGTTATTTATTATTGTTGTTGTGGTAAAACCCTACTGTTTACGTTTGTCTTGTTATTTATTATTGTTGTTGTGGTAAAGCCCTAATGTTTACGTTTGTCTTGTTACTTTTTTATTGTTGTTGTGGTAAAATCCCGCTAATTACGTTTGTCTTTTATTTTTTTTTATTGTTTTTGTTGTAAAACCCTACTGTTTGTGTTTGTCTTGTTTTTTTTTATTGTTTTTGTTGTAAAACCCTACTTTTTGTGTTTTTCTTGTTATTTGTTATTGTTGTTGTGGTAAAACCCTACTGTTTACGTTTGTCTTGTTATTTTTTTATTGTTGTGGTAAAACCCTACTGTTTACGTTTGTCTTGTTATTTTTTTATTGTTGTTGTAAAACCCTGCTGTTTACGTTTGTCTTGTTATTTTTTTTATTGTTGTTGTGTTAAAACCCTACTGTTTACGTTTGTCTTGTTATTTTTTTTATTGTTGTTGTGTTAAAACCCTACTGTTTACGTTTTTCTTGTTATTTGTTATTGTTGTTGTGGTAAAGCCCTAATGTTTACGTTTGTCTTGTTACTTTTTTATTGTTGTTGTGGTAAAATCCCGCTAATTACGTTTGTCTTTTATTTTTTTATTGTTTTTGTTGTAAAACCCTACTGTTTGTGTTTGTCTTGTTTTTTTTTTTATTGTTTTTGTTGTAAAACCCTACTTTTTGTGTTTTTCTTATTATTTGTTATTGTTGTTGTGGTAAAACCCTACTGTTTGTGTTTGTCTTGTTATTTGTTATTGTTTTTGTTGTAAAACCCTACTGTTTACATTTGTCTTGTTATTTATTATTGTTGTCGTGGTAAAACCCTACTGTTTAAGTTTGTCTTGTTATTTTTTATTGTTCTTGTTGTAAAACCCTACTGTTTGTGTTTGTCTTGTTATTTGTTATTGTTGTTGTGGTAAAACCCTACTGTTTGTGTTTGTCTTGTTATTTGTTATTGTTGTTGTGGTAAAACCCTACTGTTTACGTTTGTCTTGTTATTTATTATTGTTGTTGTGGTAAAACCCTACTGTTTAAGTTTGTCTTGTTATTTTTTATTGTTGTTGTGGAAAAACCCTACTGTTTACGTTTTTCTTGTTATTTTTTATTGTTGTTGTAAAACCCTACTGTTTACGCTTGTCTTGTTATATTTTTTATTGTTGTTGTGGTTAAACCCTACTATTTACGTTTGTCTTGTTATTTTATATTGTTGTTGTGTTAAAACCCTGATGTTTACGTTTGTCTTGTTATTTTTTATTGGTGTTGTGGTAAAGCCCTAATGTTTACGTTTGTCTTGTTATTTGTTATTGTTTTTGTTGTAAAACCCTACTGTTTGTGTTTGTCTTGTTTTTTTTTATTGTTTTTGTTGTAAAACCCTACTGTTTGTGTTTTTCTTGTTATTTGTTATTGTTGTTGTGGTAAAACCCTACTGTTTACATTTGTCTTGTTATTTATTATTGTTGTTGTTGTAAAACCCTACTGTTTATGTTTGTCTTGTTATTTATTATTGTTGTTGTGGTAAAACCCTACTATTTACGTTTGTCTTGTTATTTTATATTGTTGTTGTGTTAAAACCCTGATGTTTACGTTTGTCTTGTTATTTGTTATTGTTTTTGTTGTAAAACCCTACTGTTTGTGTTTGTCTTGTTATTTGTTATTGTTGTTGTGGTAAAACCCTACTGTTTATGTTTGTCTTGTTATTTATTATTGTTGTTGTGGTAAAACACTACTGTTTACGTTTGTCTTGTTATTTGTTATTGTTGTTGTGGTAAAACCCTACTGTTTACCTTTGTCTTGTTATTTATTATTGTTGTTGTAGAAAAACCCTAATGTTTATGCTTGTCTTGTTATTTATTGTTGTTGTTGTGGTAAAACCCTACTGTTTACGTTTTTCTTGTTATTTTTTCTTGTTGTTGTAAAACCCTACTGTTTACGCTTGTCTTGTTATATTTTTTATTGTTGTTGTGGTTAAACCCTACTATTTACGTTTGTCTTGTTATTTTATATTGTTGTTGTGTTAAAACCCTGATGTTTACGTTTGTCTTGTTATTTTTTATTGGTGTTATGGTAAAGCCCTAATGTTTACGTTTGTCTTTTTATTTTTTTTATTGTTGTTGTAAAACCCTACTGTTTACGTTTCTCTTGTTATTTGTTATTGTTTTTGTTGTAAAACCCTACTGTTTGTGTTTGTCTTGTTTTTTTTTATTGTTTTTGTTGTAAAACCCTACTGTTTGTGTTTTTCTTGTTATTTGTTATTGTTGTTGTGGTAAAACCCTACTGTTTACATTTGTCTTGTTATTTATTATTGTTGTTGTTGTAAAACCCTACTGTTTATGTTTGTCTTGTTATTTATTATTGTTGTTGTGGTAAAACCCTACTGTTTACGTTTGTCTTGTTATTTGTTATTGTTGTTGTGGTAAAACCCTACTGTTTACCTTTGTCTTGTTATTTATTATTGTTGTTGTGGTAAAACCCTAATGTTTATGTTTGTCTTGTTATTTATTGTTGTTGTTGTTGTAAAACCCTACTGTTTACGCTTGTCTTGTTATATTTTTTATTGTTGTTATGATTAAACCCTACTATTTACGTTTGTCTTGTTATTTTACATTGTTGTTGTGTTAAAACCCTGATGTTTACGTTTGTCTTGTTATTTGTTATTGGTGTTGTGGTAAAGCCCTAATGTTTACATTTGTCTTTTTATTTTTTTTATTGTTGTTGTAAAACCCTACTGTTTACGTTTCTCTTGTTATTTGTTATTGTTTTTGTTGTAAAACCCTTCTGTTTGTGTTTGTCTTGTTTTTTTTTATTGTTTTTGTTGTAAAACCCTACTGTTTGTGTTTTTCTTGTTATTTGTTATTGTTGTTGTGGTAAAACCCTACTGTTTATGTTTGTCTTGTTATTTATTATTGTTGTTGTGGTAAAACCCTACTGTTTACGTTTGTCTTGTTATTTGTTATTGTTGTTGTGGTAAAACCCTACTGTTTACCTTTGTCTTGTTATTTATTATTGTTGTTGTGGTAAAACCCTACTGTTTAAGTTTGTCTTGTTATTTTTTATTGTTGTTGTGGAAAAACCCTACTATTTACGTTTGTCTTGTTATTATTTTTTATTGTTGATGTAAAGCCCTACTGTTTACGTTTGTCTTGTTATTTTTTTATTGTTGTTGTAAAACACTACTGTTTACGTTTGTCTTGTTATTTATTATTGTTGTTGTGGAAAAACCCTACTATTTACGTTTGTCTTGTTATTATTTTTTATTGTTGATGTAAAACCCTACTGTTTACATTTTTCTTGTTATTTTATATTGTTGTTGTGGAAAACTACTGTTTACGTTTGTCTTGTTATTTGTTATTCTTGTTGTGCTAAAACCCTAATGTTTACGTTTGTCTTGTTATTTTTTTATTGTTGTGGTAAAATGCTGCTGTTTACCTTTGTCTTTTTTTTTTATTGTTGTTGTAAAACCCTACTGTTTACGTTTGTCTTGTTATTTTTGTATTCTTGTGTAAAAAACCCTAATGTTTACGTTTGTCTATTTATTTGTTATTGTTGTTGGGGTAAAATCCTACTGTTTACGTTTGTCTAGTTATTTTTTTATTGTTGTTGTGTTAAAGCCCTACTGTTTACGTTTGTCTTGTTATTTATTGTTGTTGTTGTGGTAAAACCCTACTGTTTACGTTTGTCTTGTTATTTTTTTTATTGTTGTTGTGTTAAAACCCTAATGTTTATGTTTGTCTTGTTATTTATTGTTGTTGTTGTGGTAAAACCCTACTGTTTACGTTTTTCTTGTTATTTTTTCTTGTTGTTGTAAAACCCTACTGTTTACGCTTGTCTTGTTATATTTTTTATTGTTGTTGTGGTTAAACCCTACTATTTACGTTTGTCTTGTTATTTTATATTGTTGTTGTGTTAAAACCCTAATGTTTACGTTTGTCTTGTTATTTTTTATTGGTGTTGTGGTAAAGCCCTAATGTTTACGTTTGTCTTTTTATTTTTTTTATTGTTGTTGTAAAACCCTACTGTTTACGTTTGTCTTGTTATTTGTTATTGTTGTTGTGGTAAAACCCTACTGTTTATGTTTGTCTTGTTATTTGTTATTGTTGTTGTGTTAAAACCCTACTGTATACGTTTGTCTTGTTATTTTTTTATTGTTGTGGTAAAACCATACTGTTTTCGTTTGTCTTGTTATTTTTTATTGTTGTTGTAAAACCCTGCTGTTTACGTTTGTCTTTTATTTTTTATTTTTGTTGTGGTAAAACCCTACTGTTTACGTTTGTCTTGTTATTTTTTATTGTTGTTGTGTTAAAACCCTACTGTTTACGTTTGTCTTGTTATTTTTTTTATTGTTGTTGTGTTAAAACCCTACTGTTTACGTTTGTCTTGTTATTTGTTATTGTTGTTGTGGTAAAACCCTACTGTTTACGTTTGTATTGTTATTTGTTATTGTTGTTGTTGTAAAACCCTACTGTTTACGTTTGTCTTGTTATTTGTTATTGTTGTTGTGGTAAAACCCTACTGTTTATGTTTGTCTTGTTATTTGTTATTGTTGTTGTGGTAAAACCCTACTGTATACGTTTGTCTTGTTATTTTTTTATTGTTGTGGTAAAACCATACTGTTTTCGTTTGTCTTGTTATTTTTTATTGTTGTTGTAAAACCCTGCTGTTTACGTTTGTCTTTTATTTTTTATTTTTGTTGTGGTAAAACCCTACTGTTTACGTTTGTATTGTTATTTGTTATTGTTGTTGTGGTAAAACCCTACTGTTTACGTTTGTCTTGTTATTTGTTATTGTTGTTGTGGTAAAACCCTACTGTTTATGTATGTCTTGTTATTTGTTATTGTTGTTGTGGTAAAACCCTACTGTATACGTTTGTCTTGTTATTTTTTTATTGTTGTGGTAAAACCCTACTGTTTTCGTTTGTCTTGTTATTTTTTATTGTTCTTGTAAAACCCTGCTGTTTACGTTTGTCTTTTATTTTTTATTTTTGTTGTGGTAAAACCCTACTGTTTAAGTTTGTCTTGTTATTTTTTATTGTTGTTGTGTTAAAACCCTACTGTTTACGTTTGTCTTGTTATTTTTTTTATTGTTGTTGTGTTAAAACCCTACTGTATACGTTTGTCTTGTTATTTTTTTATTGTTGTGGTAAAACCCTGCTGTTTACGTTTGTCTTGTTATTTTTTTATTGTTGATGTGGTAAAACCCTACTGTTTACGTTTGTCTTGTTATTTTTTTATTGTTGTGGTAAAACCATACTGTTTACATTTGTCTTGTTATTTTTTATTGTTGTTGTAAAACCCTGCTGTTTACGTTTGTCTTGTTATTTTTTTTATTGTTGTTGTGTTAAAACCCTACTGTTTACGTTTGTCTTGTTATTTGTTATTGTTGTTGTGGTAAAACCCTACTGTTTACGTTTGTCTTGTTATTTGTTATTGTTGTTGTGGTAAAACCCTACTGTTTACGTTTGTATTGTTATTTTTTATTGTTGTTGTGGTAAAACCCTACTGTTTACGTTTGCTTGTTATTTGTTATTGTTGTTATGGTAAAACCCTACTGTTTACGTTTGTCTTGTTATTATTTTATTGTTGTGGTAAATCCATAATGTTTACGTTTGTCTTGTTATTTTTTATTGTTGTTGTGGTAAAACCCTACTGTTTACGTTTGTCTTTTTATTTATTATTGTTGTTGTGTTAAAACCCTACTGTTTACGTTTGTCTTGTTATTTATTATTGTTGTTGTGGTAAAACCCTACTGTTTACGTTTGTCTTGTTATTTATTATTGTTGTTGTGGTAAAACCCTACTGTTTACGTTTGTCTTGTTATTTATTATTGTTGTTGTGTTAAAACCCTACTGTTTACGTTTGTCTTGTTATTTATTATTGTTGTTGTGGTAAAACCCTACTGTTTACGTTTGTCTTGTTATTTATTATTGTTGTTGTGGTAAAACCCTACTGTTTACGTTTGTATTGTTATTTGTTATTGTTGTTGTGTTAAAATCCTGCTGTTTACGTTTGTCTTGTTATTTTTTATTGTTGTTGTGTTAAAACCCTACTATTTACGTTTGTCTTGTTATTTGTTATTGTTGTTGTGGTAAAACCCTACTGTTTACGTTTGTCTTGTTATTTATTATTGTTGATGTGGTAAAACCCTACTGTTTACGTTTGTATTGTTATTTTTTATTGTTGTTGTGGTAAAGCCCTGCTGTTTACATTTGTCTTGTTATTTGTTATTGTTGTTGTGGTAAAACCCTACTGTTTAAGTTTGTATTGTTATTTTTTATTGTTGTAAAACCCTGCTGTTTACGTTTGTCTTTTATTTATTATTGTTGTTGTGGTAAAACCCTACTGTTTAAGTTTGTATTGTTATTTTTTATTGTTGTAGTGGTAAAACCCTACTGTTTACGTTTGTATTGTTATTTGTTATTGTTGTTGTGGTAAAACCCTACTGTTTACGTTTGTCTTGTTATTTATTATTGTTGTTGTGGTAAAATCCCGCTGTTTACGTTTGTCTTGTTTTTTTTTATTGTTGTTGTGTTAAAACCCTACTGTTTACATTTGTCTTGTTATTTATTATTGTTGTTGTGGTAAAACCCTACTGTTTACATTTGTCTTGTTATTTCTTATTGTTGTTGTGGTAAAATCCTGCTGTTTACGTTTGTCTTGTTATTTTTTATTGTTGTGTTAAAACCCTACTGTTTACGTTTGTCTTTTATTTTTTTTATTGTTGTTGTGTTAAAACCCTACTGTATACATTTGTCTTGTTATTTATTATTGTTGTTGTTGTAAAACCCTACTGTTTACGTTTGTCTTGTTATTTATTATTGTTGTTGTGGTAAAACCCTACTTTTTACGTTCGTCTTGTTATTTGTTATTGTTGTTGTGGTAAAACCCTACTGTTTACGTTTGTCTAGTTATTTATTATTGTTGTGGTAAAACCCTGCTGTTTACGTTTTTCTTGTTATTTTTTTTCATTATTGTTGTTTTACCCCTAGATTGTTTGTCTTCGTGCCGTGTTTTTCGCCTAGATTGTTTGTCTTCGTGCCGTGTTTTTCGCCTAGATTGTTTGTCTTCGTCCCGTGTTTTTCGCCTAGATTGTTTGTCTTCGTCCCGTGTTTTTTTCCCTAGATTGTTTGTCTTCGTCCCGTGTTTTTTCCCCTACATTGTTTGTCTTCGTTCCGTGTTTTTTCCTCCTAGATTGTTTGTCTTCGTCCCGTTTTTACCCCTAGATTGCTTGTCTTCGTCCCGTGTTTTCCCCCTAGATTGTTTGTCTTCGTTCCGTGTTTTTTCCCCTAGATTGTTTGTCTTAGTCCCGTGTTATTTCCCCCTAGATTGTTTGTCTTCGTCCCGTGTTTTTTTCCCCTAGATTGTTTGTCTTCGTCCCGTGTTTTTTGCCCCTAGATTGTTTGTCTTCGTCCCGTGTTTTTTTCCCCTAGATTGTTTGTCTTCGTCTCTTGGTATTTTCCCCTAGATTGTTTGTCTTCGTCATGTGTTTTCCCCCTAGATTGTTTGTCTTCGTCCCGTGTTTATTCCCTTAGATTGTTTGTCTTCGTCCCGTGTTATTTTCCCCTAGATTGTTTGTCTTCGTCCCGTATTTTTTCCCCTAGATTGTTTGTCTTCGTCCTGTATTTCCCCCCTAGATTGTTTGTCTTCGTTCCCTGTTTTCCCCCTAGATTGTTTGTCTTCGTCGCGTGTTTTTTTCCCTTAGATTGTTTGTCTTCGTCCCGTGTTTTTTTCCCCTAGATTGTTTGTCTTCGTCCCGTGTTTTTTTCCCCTACATTGTTTGTCATCGTCCCGTGTTTTTTCCCCTAGATTGTTTGTCTTCGTCCCGTTTTTACCCCTAGATTGTTTGTCTTCGTCCCGTGTTTTCCCCCTAGATTGTTTGTCTTCGTCCCGTGTTTTTCCCCCTACATTGTTTGTCTTCGTCCCGTGTTTTCCCCCTAGATTGTTTGTCTTCGTCCCGTGTTTTCCCCCTAGATTGTTTGTCTTCGTCCCGTGTTTTTCCCCCTAGATAGTTTGTCTTCGTCCCGTGTTTTTCCCCCTAGATTGTTTGTCTTCGTCCCGTATTTTTTCCCCCTAGATTATTTGTCTTCGTTCCGTGTTTTTTCCCCTAGATTGTTTGTCTTCGTCCCGTGTTTTTTCCCCCTACATTGTTTGTCTTCGTCCTGTGTTTTTCCCCCTAGATTGTTTGTCTTCTTTCCGTGTTTTTTCCCCTAGATTGTTTGTCTTCGTCCAGTGTTTTTTTCCTCTAGATTGTTTGTCTTCGTCCCGTGTTTTCCCCCCTAGATTGTTTGTCTTCGTCGTGTTATTTCCTCCTAGATTGTTTGTCTTCGTCCCGTGTTTTCCCCCTAGATTGTTGGTATTCGTCCCGTGTTTTTCCCCCTAGATTGTTTGTCTTCTTTCCGTGTTTTTTTCCCCTAGATTGTTGGTCTTCGTCCCGTGTTTTTTCCCCCTACATTGTTTGTCATCGTCCCGTGTTTTTTCCCCTAGATTGTTTGTCTTCGTCCCGTTTTTACCCCTAGATTGTTTGTCTTCGTCCCGTGTTTTCCCCCTAGATTGTTTGTCTTCGTTCGTGTTTTTTCCCCCTAGATTGTTTGTCTTCGTTCCGTGTTTTTCCCCCTAGATTGTTTGTCTTCTTTCCGTGTTTTTTCCCCTAGATTGTTTGTCTTCGTCCCGTGTTTTTTCCCCCTAGATTGTTTGTCTTTGTCGTGTGTTTTCCCCCCTAGATTGTTTGTCTTCGTCCCGTGTTTTTATCCCCTAGATTGTTGGTATTTGTCCCGTGTTTTTCTCCCTAGATTGTTTGTCTTCGTCCCGTGTTTTTACCTCCTAGATTGTTTGTCTTCGTCCCGTGTTTTCCCCCTAGATTGTTTGTCTTCGTTCCGTGTTTTTTTCCCCTAGATTGTTTGTCTTCGTCCCGTGTTTTTCCCCCTAGATTGTTTGTCTTCTTTCCGTGTTTTTCCCCCTAGATTGTTTGTCTTCGTCCTGTGTTATTTCCCCCTAGATTGTTTGTCTTCGTCCCGTGTTTTCCCCCTAGATTGTTTGTCTTCGTTCCGTGTTTTTCCCCTAGATTGTTTGTCTTCGTCCCGTGTTTTTCCCCCTAGATTGTTTGTCTTCTTTCCTTATTTTTTCCCCTAGATTGTTTGTCTTCGTCCCGTGTTTTTTTCCCCTAGATTGTTTGTCTTCGTCCCGTGTTTTTCCCCTAGATTGTTTGTCTTCGTCCCGTGTTTTTCCCCCTAGATTGCTTGTCTTCTTTCCGTGTTTTTTCTCCTAGATTGTTTGTCTTCGTCCCGTGTTTTTTCCCCCTACATTGTTTGTCTTCGTCCCGTGTTTTTCCCCCTAGATTGTTTGTCTTCGTCGTGTGTTTTCCCCCCTAGATTGTTTGTCTTCGTCCCGTGTTTTTTCCTCCTAGATTGTTTGTCTTCGTCCCGTGTTTTCCCCCCTAGATTGTTTGTCTTCGTCCCGTGTTTTTTCCTCCTAGATTGTTTGTCTTCGTCCCGTTTTAACCCCTAGATTGTTTGTCTTCGTCCCGTGTTTTCCCCCTAGATTGTTTGTCTTCGTTCCGTGTTTATCCCCCTAGATTGTTTGTCTTCGTCGCGTGTTTTTTTCCCTTAGATTGTTTGTCTTCGTCCCGTGTTTTTTTCCCCTAGATTGTTTGTCTTCGTCCCGTGTTTTTTTCCCCTAGATTGTTTGTCTTCGTCCCGTGTTTTTTGCCCCTAGATTGTTTGTCTTCGTCCCGTGTTTTTTTCCCCTAGATTGTTTGTCTTCGTCTCTTGGTATTTTCCCCTAGATTGTTTGTCTTCGTCATGTGTTTTCCCCCTAGATTGTTTGTCTTCGTCCCGTGTTTTTTCCCTTAGATTGTTTGTCTTCGTCCCGTGTTATTTTCCCCTAGATTGTTTGTCTTCGTCCCGTATTTTTTCCCCTAGATTGTTTGTCTTCGTCCTGTATTTCCCCCCTAGATTGTTTGTCTTCGTTCCCTGTTTTCCCCCTAGATTGTTTGTTTTCGTCGCGTGTTTTTTTCCCTTAGATTGTTTGTCTTCGTCCCGTGTTTTTTTCCCCTAGATTGTTTGTCTTCGTCCCGTGTTTTTTTCCCCTACATTGTTTGTCATCGTCCCGTGTTTTTTCCCCTAGATTGTTTGTCTTCGTCCCGTTTTTACCCCTAGATTGTTTGTCTTCGTCCCGTGTTTTCCCCCTAGATTGTTTGTCTTCGTCCCGTGTTTTTCCCCCTACATTGTTTGTCTTCGTCCCGTGTTTTCCCCCTAGATTGTTTGTCTTCGTCCCGTGTTTTCCCCCTAGATTGTTTGTCTTCGTCGCGTGTTTTTCCCCCTAGATTGTTTGTCTTCCTCCCGTGTTTTTCCCCCTAGATTGTTTGTCTTCGTCCCGTATTTTTTCCCCCTAGATTATTTGTCTTCGTTCCGTGTTTTTTCCCCTAGATTGTTTGTCTTCGTCCCGTGTTTTTTCCCCCTACATTGTTTGTCTTCGTCCTGTGTTTTTCCCCCTAGATTGTTTGTCTTCTTTCCGTGTTTTTTCCCCTAGATTGTTTGTCTTCGTCCAGTGTTTTTTTCCTCTAGATTGTTTGTCTTCGTCCCGTGTTTTCCCCCCTAGATTGTTTGTCTTCGTCGTGTTATTTCCTCCTAGATTGTTTGTCTTCGTCCCGTGTTTTTTTCCCCTAGATTGTTTGTCTTCGTCCCGTGTTTTTTTCCCCTAGATTGTTTGTCTTCGTCCCGTGTTTTTTGCCCCTAGATTGTTTGTCTTCGTCCCGTGTTTTTTTCCCCTAGATTGTTTGTCTTCGTCTCTTGGTATTTTCCCCTAGATTGTTTGTCTTCGTCATGTGTTTTCCCCCTAGATTGTTTGTCTTCGTCCCGTGTTTTTTCCCTTAGATTGTTTGTCTTCGTCCCGTGTTATTTTCCCCTAGATTGTTTGTCTTCGTCCCGTATTTTTTCCCCTAGATTGTTTGTCTTCGTCCTGTATTTCCCCCCTAGATTGTTTGTCTTCGTTCCCTGTTTTCCCCCTAGATTGTTTGTCTTCGTCGCGTGTTTTTTTCCCTTAGATTGTTTGTCTTCGTCCCGTGTTTTTTTCCCCTAGATTGTTTGTCTTCGTCCCGTGTTTTTTTCCCCTACATTGTTTGTCATCGTCCCGTGTTTTTTCCCCTAGATTGTTTGTCTTCGTCCCGTTTTTACCCCTAGATTGTTTGTCTTCGTCCCGTGTTTTCCCCCTAGATTGTTTGTCTTCGTCCCGTGTTTTTCCCCCTACATTGTTTGTCTTCGTCCCGTGTTTTCCCCCTAGATTGTTTGTCTTCGTCCCGTGTTTTCCCCCTAGATTGTTTGTCTTCGTCGCGTGTTTTTCCCCCTAGATTGTTTGTCTTCCTCCCGTGTTTTTCCCCCTAGATTGTTTGTCTTCGTCCCGTATTTTTTCCCCCTAGATTATTTGTCTTCGTTCCGTGTTTTTTCCCCTAGATTGTTTGTCTTCGTCCCGTGTTTTTTCCCCCTACATTGTTTGTCTTCGTCCTGTGTTTTTCCCCCTAGATTGTTTGTCTTCTTTCCGTGTTTTTTCCCCTAGATTGTTTGTCTTCGTCCAGTGTTTTTTTCCTCTAGATTGTTTGTCTTCGTCCCGTGTTTTCCCCCCTAGATTGTTTGTCTTCGTCGTGTTATTTCCTCCTAGATTGTTTGTCTTCGTCCCGTGTTTTCCCCCTAGATTGTTGGTATTCGTCCCGTGTTTTTCCCCCTAGATTGTTTGTCTTCTTTCCGTGTTTTTTTCCCCTAGATTGTTGGTCTTCGTCCCGTGTTTTTTCCCCCTACATTGTTTGTCATCGTCCCGTGTTTTTTCCCCTAGATTGTTTGTCTTCGTCCCGTTTTTACCCCTAGATTGTTTGTCTTCGTCCCGTGTTTTCCCCCTAGATTGTTTGTCTTCGTTCGTGTTTTTTCCCCCTAGATTGTTTGTCTTCGTTCCGTGTTTTTCCCCCTAGATTGTTTGTCTTCTTTCCGTGTTTTTTCCCCTAGATTGTTTGTCTTCGTCCCGTGTTTTTTCCCCCTATATTGTTTGTCTTCGTCCCGTGTTTTTCCCCCTAGATTGTTTGTCTTCGTCGTGTGTTTTCCCCCTAGATTGTTTGTCTTCGTCCCGTGTTTTTATCCCCTAGATTGTTGGTATTTGTCCCGTGTTTTTCCCACTAGATTGTTTGTCTTCGTCCCGTGTTTTTACCTCCTAGATTGTTTGTCTTCGTCCCGTGTTTTCCCCCTAGATTGTTTGTCTTCGTTCCGTGTTTTTTTCCCCTAGATTGTTTGTCTTCGTCCCGTGTTTTCCCCCCTAGATTGTTTGTCTTCTTTCCGTGTTTTCCCCCTACATTGTTTGTCTTCGTCCTGTGTTATTTCCCCCTAGATTGTTTGTCTTCGTCCCGTGTTTTCCCCCTAGATTGTTTGTCTTCGTTCCGTGTTTTTCCCCTAGATTGTTTGTCTTCGTCCCGTGTTTTTCCCCCTAGATTGTTTGTCTTCTTTCCTTATTTTTTCCCCTAGATTGTTTGTCTTCGTCCCGTGTTTTTTTCCCCTAGATTGTTTGTCTTCGTCCCGTGTTTTTCCCCTAGATTGTTTGTCTTCGTCCCGTGTTTTTCCCCCTAGATTGTTTGTCTTCTTTCCGTGTTTTTTCCCCTAGATTGTTTGTCTTCGTCCCGTGTTTTTTCCCCCTACATTGTTTGTCTTCGTCCCGTGTTTTTCCCCTAGATTGTTTGTCTTCGTCGTGTGTTTTCCCCCCTAGATTGTTTGTCTTCGTCCCGTGTTTTCCCCCTAGATTGTTTGTCTTCGTTCCGTGTTTTTCCCCTAGATTGTTTGTCTTCGTCCCGTGTTTTTCCCCCTAGATTGTTTGTCTTCTTTCCTTATTTTTTCCCCTAGATTGTTTGTCTTCGTCCCGTGTTTTTTTCCCCTAGATTGTTTGTCTTCGTCCCGTGTTTTTCCCCTAGATTGTTTGTCTTCGTCCCGTGTTTTTCCCCCTAGATTGTTTGTCTTCTTTCCGTGTTTTTTCCCCTAGATTGTTTGTCTTCGTCCCGTGTTTTTTCCCCCTACATTGTTTGTCTTCGTCCCGTGTTTTTCCCCTAGATTGTTTGTCTTCGTCGTGTGTTTTCCCCCCTAGATTGTTTGTCTTCGTCCCGTGTTTTTTCCTCCTAGATTGTTTGTCTTCGTCCCGTGTTTTTCCCCCCTAGATTGTTTGTCTTCGTCCCGTGTTTTTTCCTCTAGATTGTTTGTCTTCGTCCCGTTTTAACCCCTAGATTGTTTGTCTTCGTCCCGTGTTTTCCCCCTAGATTGTTTGTCTTCGTTCCGTGTTTATCCCCCTAGATTGTTTGTCTTCGTCCCGTGTTTTTTCCCCCTACATTGTTTGTCATCGTCCCGTGTTTTTTCCCCTAGATTGTTTATCTTCGTCCCGTTTTTACCCCTAGATTGTTTGTCTTCGTCCCGTGTTTTCCCCCTAGATTGTTTGTCTTCGTTCCGTGTTTTTTTCCCCTAGATTGTTTGTCTTCGTTCCGTGTTTTTCCCCCTAGATTGTTTGTCTTCTTTCCGTGTTTTTTCCCTTAGATTGTTTGTCTTCGTCCCGTGTTATTTTCCCCTAGATTGTTTGTCTTCGTCCCGTGTTTTTCCCCCTAGATTGTTTGTCTTCGTCGCGTGTTTTTTTTCCCTAGATTGTTTGTCTTCGTCGCGTGTTTTTTCCCCCTAGATTGTTTGTATTCGTTCCGTGTTTTTCCCCCTAGATTGTTTGTCTTCTTTCCGTGTTTTTTCCCCTAGATTGTTTGTCTTCGTCCCGTGTTTTTTCCCCCTATATTGTTTGTCTTCGTCCCGTGTTTTTCCCCCTAGATTGTTTGTCTTCGTCGTGTGTTTTCCCCCCTAGATTGTTTGTCTTCGTCCCGTGTTTTTATCCCCTAGATTGTTGGTATTCGTCCCGTGTTTTTCCCCCTAGATTGTTTGTCTTCGTCCCGTGTTTTTACCTCCTAGATTGTTTGTCTTCGTCCCGTGTTTCCCCCCTAGATTGTTTGTCTTCGTTCCGTGTTTTTTTCCCCTAGATTGTTTGTCTTCGTCCCGTGTTTTTCCCCCTAGATTGTTTGTCTTCTTTCCGTGTTTTTTCCCCTAGATTGTTTGTCTTCGTCCTGTGTTATTTCCCCCTAGATTGTTTGTCTTCGTCCCGTGTTTTCCCCCTAGATTGTTTGTCTTCGTTCCGTGTTTTTCCCCTAGATTGTTTGTCTTCGTCCCGTGTTTTTCCCCCTATATTGTTTGTCTTCTTTCCTTGTTTTTTCCCCTAGATTGTTTGTCTTCGTCCCGTGTTTTTTTCCCCTAGATTGTTTTTCTTCGTCCCGTGTTTTTCCCCTAGATTGTTTGTCTTCGTCCCGTGTTTTTCCCCCTAGATTGTTTGTCTTCTTTCCGTGTTTTTTCCCCTAGATTGTTTGTCTTCGTCCCGTGTTTTTTCCCCCTACATTGTTTGTCTTCGTCCCGTGTTTTTCCCCCTAGATTGTTTGTCTTCGTCGTGTGTTTTCCCCCCTAGATTGTTTGTCTTCGTCCCGTGTTTTTTCCTCCTAGATTGTTTGTCTTCGTCCCGTGTTTTCCCCCCCTAGATTGTTTGTCTTCGTCCCGTGTTTTTTCCTCCTAGATTGTTTGTCTTTGTCTCGTTTTTACCCCTAGATTGCTTGTCTTCGTCCCGTGTTTTCCCCCTAGATTGTTTGTCTTCGTTCCGTGTTTTTCCCCTAGATTGTTTGTCTTCGTCCCGTGTTTTTCCCCCTAGATTGTTTGTCTTCTTTCCGTGTTTTTTCCCCTAGATTGTTTGTCTTCGTCCCGTGTTTTTTCCCCTTACATTGTTTGTCTTCGTCCCGTGGTTTTCCCCCTAGATTGTTTGTCTTCGTCGTGTGTTTTCCCCCCTAGATTGTTTGTCTTCGTCCCGTGTTTTTATCCCCTAGATTGTTGGTATTCGTCCCGTGTTTTTTCCTCCTAGAATGTTTGTCTTCGTTCCGTGTTTTTCCCCCTAGATTGCTTGTCTTCGTCCCGTGTTTTCCCCCTAGATTGTTTGTCTTCGTCCCGTGTTTTTATCCCCTAGATTGTTTGTCTTCGTCCCGTGTTTTTCCCCCTAGATTGTTTGTCTTCTTTCCGTGTTTTTTCCCCTAGATTGTTTGTCTTCGTCCCGTGTTTTTCCCCCTACATTGTTTGTCTTCGTCCCGTGTTTTCCCCCTAGATATTTTGTCTTCGTCGTGTGTTTCCCCCCCTAGATTGTTTGTCTTCGTCCCGTGTTTTCCCCCTAGATTGTTTGTCTTCGTCCCGTGTTTTTCCCCTAGATTGTTTGCCTTCGTCCCGTGTTTTTCCCCCTAGATTGTTTGTCTTCGTCCCGTGTTTTTCCCCCTAGATTGTTTGTCTTCGTTCCGTGTTTTTCCCGCTATATTGTTTGTCTTCGTCCCGTATTTTTTCCCCTAGATTGTTTGTCTTCGTCCCGTGTTTTTCCCCCTAAATTGTTTGTCTTCGTCCCGTGTTTACCCCCTAGATTGTTTGTCTTCGTCCCGTGTTTTCCCCCTAAATTGTTTGTCTTCGTCCCGTGTTTACCCCCTAGATTGTTTGTCTTCGTCCCGTGTTTACCCCCTAGATTGTTTGTCTTCGTTCCGTGTTTTTCCCCCTAGATTGTTTGTCTTCGTTCCGTGTTTTTCCCGCTATATTGTTTGTCTTCGTCCCGTATTATTTCCCCTAGATTGTTTGTCTTCGTCCCGTGTTTTTCCCCCTAAATTGTTTGTCTTCGTCCCGTGTTTACCCCCTAGATTGTTTGTCTTAGTCCCGTGTTATTTTCCCCTAGATTGTTTGTCTTCGTTCCGTGTTTTTTCCCCCTAGATTGTTTGTCTTCGTCCCGTGTTTTTTCCCCTAGATTGTTTGTCTTCGTCCCGTGTTTTCCCCCTAGATTGTTTGTCTTCGTTCCGTGTTTTTTTCCCCTATATTGTTTGTCTTCGTCCCGTGTCTTGTGTGCCCAGTGTTGTTAGTGTCCATTGTTGATTGCCCCTTCTGCTTTCTCCAACGTTTATTACTTACACCTTGTTGGACACTAGTATACGTTTATCAATATAGATAAAACAAATAAACGATGAAGCCATGGAAGACAAATGGGAGTAAAAACCAAGTGACCATCATTTTAGCACGATAATCGTAGCAGACATAACAACAAGGAAGTATAAACGGAAAGACATGTAATTAGATAAAATAAACAACACGACCCCACTAAAAATCGGGGCTAACTCGCGTGCTCCGGAAGGGTTGCAATTCCTGTTCTACTAGTGGCACCTTGTTAATAATTCGGTGATAAGTCATAAAAGATGAGAGGAAGATGAAATGTTGTCGTGGTCATCTCTGACACAGTGATTCCGTTACTGTTATTAATCAAGTCATTATGGCGACCGTAAAGCCACCAAAGTGACGACTTCAACTTAATCAATCGGAACCCTTGGTTCAGTAGCTTCCATTTGAATCCTGATAGGCATCACAAGCTCTGAAATATCGTATGAACTGAGAGATATATGCTTCTATATACAGGTGCTGCCGGAATGTTGAGCTACATTTAAATGGAAAAGTGGTAATGGGAAAATGGCAATAATCTCTTTTGTCGTAAATTTTAATTTCCCGTGTGTTGTTTTGTGAACCATTGTCAGTCTATTTGCCCTTTCGTGACATACAACACACATCGGTTAACACGACGACACATATATTAACACTCAGGAACATTATGAAATCTAAGTCATTGGTCACTCACGATATGACATAATATGTTGTTGTACAAATCGTGTCATGATAAATGTTATCAATGGTATAAAAGTTCAATAGTTTACAAGTGGACATTAGTTGGAACTTTACTTCTACAAGCAGAATGAAAGCCGTAGTTTTGTGTCTTGTTGTCTTGTTTGGTAAGTTAACAATTTAATTCATGAATTACTGCTCACAAAACCTGGCACCTGATTGGTTTACGCTGGCTCTGCGCACTGAAAACACATAGTGTGAATCAAATGTTTCAAAATCTTAAAAATTGCAAACGTTTTGACTATTAACATTGCTTATGCTTATGTTAACAAAATTCATTTAAAATCAGTTTGACAAGATGTCTAATAGTCGAGTCAGTTTGACAAGATGTCTAATAGTCGAGTCAGTTTGACAAGATGTCTAATAGTCGAGTCAGTTTGACAAGATGTCTAATAGTCGAGTCAGTTTGACAAGATGTCTAATAGTCTTGTAAGTTTGACAAGATGTCTAATAGTCGAGTCAGTTTGACAAGATGTCTAATAGTCGAGTCAGTTTGACAAGATGTCTAATAGTCGAATCAGTTTGACAAGATGTCTAATAGTCGAATCAGTTTGACAAGATGTCTAATAGTCGAATCAGTTTGACAAGATGTCTAATAGTCGAGTCAGTTTGACAAGATGTCTAATAGTCGAGATCAGTTTGACAAGATGTCTAATAGTCGAGATCAGTTTGACAAGCTGTCTAATAGTCGAGATTAGTTTGACAAGCTGTCTAATAGTCGAGTTTAGCAATCCTGTTTCGGCCCTTCGGTCTTTAGATTTTGCGCGGACCTGATGAAGGTTATTCCAGATACGCGTCTTGCGCACTAAATGTAATAGATTTGTTTTTTATCAATACATTACTATTATCTGTCTCGACTACTGTTCTTGATTTCTTCTACATTGATTTTCTGGTTGCTTGAAACAAACAATCAGTTTCGTGAAAAAAGCACATTCTCCATTTTTACATTGATCACAATGTTTATTGTGACAAATTAATATTTAACAACTAAGAATATCTTAGTCCGCTTTACCCTCCTTGCCAACTTTGTGTGAGACACCTTTTGTTCTACATTTATCTGCACTCTAAGTGAAATATGACAAGGGTTCTGAATCATCATCGTATTGCGTATTCATACTGGCATGTATCTCTAGAGCGAAGAGAATGCAATTAACTCACTGAGTCGTCTCCCTTGTAATAAAAACGTAGATATTAACTTAGTGCACACGACACGTTTCTGGAATAACCTTGATCAGGTACGCTCAAAATAGAAAGATTGGAAAGCCAAATAATTTAAAATTTTAGGAGCAATAAAACCAAAGGGCCTAAACAGGATAGCCTAAACTCGGCTAAGGTTATCAATGGCTGAGGGAAGAGAACCTTAGATTTATTTATAATTACATTATTTAGGAACTGTAAATTTCAGTAATAAATATATATAATAAACCATGTCAGTGTCGTGTTATTAAAAAATTGTACAATAAATATTATATACTAGTATATTATATTTACTTCAGCTGTGGCTTATGGTGAAATGTGTCGTCACAATGACAATTGTCATTTGACATCATGCCAATCAGGTTCACCAGTGTGCATCCACCATCAATGTACATGTGGCTCATCTTCAGGCTCACGTAAGTGTACTTACTAATGACGTTTTACACATGGTACTGGGACTATATATTGGTTAATAAGTGTACAAAAACTACATCTGAAATTAGTCAAGTAGTTCAAGATTTTCTGTGGCTGATCTTAAATATTTTGACAGTCGTTGTGTGTCATTACCATTACAAGGAATACGAAAACCAAAAGTAAAACCATCCACCAATCATTTTACCTTTTCGCTGTTATACCCTTTTAACATTTTATCAAGTTCAGTAGGTATTATTGGGGTGACAATTGCTGTATTATTTTTTGACAGTTGTTGGTTTTGGATTTGTAAGCTGTGAAGTTCTTCCTTGTGTATTGGGGGATTCTGATTTCCTTGTTTTTGGTTAAGCCACTTTCTGCACAATTTCCTTGGATGGGACCCCCCACAGTACTGGCAAAAGTGTCCGAATCTGCAGTTTGATCTTGTGAAATAACCCTCGTTGTTGTAATTATGACAGGTGGGTTTTCTATTACTTTTGTTTGGCATTTTTGCTTTACCAAGAAAAAGCTGCTCCATCCCTCTTGTTTTACTCTTTAATCCCTCACCAAGTGCTTCATCAAATAAATCATTAACAAATGATCCCATCTCATACCTGCAGGATCACGTTCCCGTAATTTTCGAAAATCATGATCATAAATTAAAGCAGCTGCTTCTGTAGATATCTTTGCTACATTAGACACACTACTTGCGTATTTCATTAAACTAGGGGACTCATTTGGGAATTGTTCGCAATAGATAGCAACAAAAATATGGAATGCTTCTAACCACTGTGCCATATTCATAACTTTTGTTGTCACAAATGGTTGTTTAACAAAACCTGGGCCACCATCTCCTTCTCTTTCTTGAAATTTATATTTAATTTCTTTAAGTTCTTTTTTGGGAAGAACAAATTCATTAGCCCATATTTGAGCTTTTGCTTTAGAGTCAATACCGAGAGTGAGAGGACGGCCAATGTTATTATCATTGTAATTACATGTATTTGGAGGATTCGTACCCGTCCATGACATTAAATTGTCTAAAACATGTGTCCCTGTTGAATACGTAGCTGTTCCTGTTGAATACGTAGCTGTTCCTGTTGCTTGTAATGACATGACGTCATTTCTTGAATTCACTGACCGATGGTGACAAATCTGTTCTAGGTATGTCTATAGATCTAGGTAGGCTTATCAACTGTATATTAATAGTATTTACAGTCGATTGGCTGTCTTGTGTTATGGCTGTTGTTGCCTGATCACTGATGTTAGCTGTAGGGATAGGGGATAGAGCCGCCTGTATGTCATTTTGAGTTGTTGTTAAAGATTGCACTGTGTCATCACTCTGAGCTCGATACTGCGGATCAGACTGGGTTTGGTTTGTGTTTACAATGATTCCACTTTGCTGCAATGCTGTATACCGGACTCAGTAATATGACGAGTTTTCTGTCTGGGTAATAATTCACAAATAGTAACTGATTGTAATCTATGTCTTGAAATAAATGTTTCTGCTAAAAGTACCAATTTTAATACCAGCTCTTCACAGTATTGTTCATTAACCTGTGTAACATCCACCTATATGTAGTACAACATGGTCTGGCTGGGAAGACTGAATTCTAAGATTTATCTGGGACGTATGAACACCCGTCCACCACGAATTCCGTAAATTTCAACATTTATATTGTCTATAGCAAAGTTTTTAAATGGATGTCTGGCCTCAACATATTACTGTAATCGTCGTACGTTTGAACTTCCCGCTATCAAAACGGACATAATGAAATTCAATTAGAAATATTAAATTGTTCTTCCTTCAGTTGTTATTTTTCGCTATGGCGGGAAAAACATTGCCCTTGTTGACAAATTGTCTTGCAAACAACTATGCACCAAATTACACCAAAACATGATTCTGCTATACACATCATTAGCGATCAAGTGTTTACCTTTATATCGAACTTACTTATGTTATAAAAATACAAATATTTCAACAATGTTGTATTTAATATCATTGACTTCTATTCATGGACTCTGTTAAACCTTTTGTGTTAACGTTTGTCAGTGATCTGCGGCGGGTCGGTGGTTTTTTTCCTGGTACTCTTGTGTTCTCCACCAATAAAACTGACGCTACAGATAATACAATCCAATAATTACGAAAGTCATAACTCTTGAAGGCATCATAATTTTGTTTAACACATTCCATTATTTAACAATGCACAATGCCTTCTGTAAGTTGATTAAGTTCAAGATCAATATAAATGTAAACAAAATGATCAAAGCTATTGGTACCATACTAGTGTACGACAATATATAATGTATTGATACCACATCTAGTAGCAAACAAGTCACACAATTCCACATTTACCATTAAACATTACACCATACACTCGACTCACATCATTTGTCGGGAATGATAGACCATTCGCCATACATCATTTGTTTTACACTATTTACTGTCTTATATCACCAAATGTTGATAATACGACCAATCACATTCATCTATTTCACAATGCATCATTATAGATTCCTTTTACATCATTCTACTTTCCTCATACAATATTATCCATTTCCAAAGTAGCATTTCCCATTTACCAACAATTAGAAAAATCATGATATTTGACCTATGATACTTGTCTAACATTTGATTTGAATACACATAACAAGTCAAAACATAAACGGTCATCTATACGTGTGGTAAGGGTATCGATTATGCCTCTGTTTCTACGATTTTCTGATCAGAATTAGGAACTGTTCTGACTGTGTGGTATTTGTTTTTCATTGTTCATTTGCCATGAGGTATTACACCATACAAAGCATGTTTATTTGGTTTAAAGTTGAATGTTTCAATCACTACATCATTTCTCAACTCTACACAGCAGTTATACATTTCCCATTCAGTTTAAACAGGCATGATCAACAATACAATCAAAATCAACAAACGGAATAACTATCTCTCACCTCAAATCAGTGCACACTTAACAGACGAGACAGGCTGACGGAAATCCAGATAGGCACATAACTGTGGCGAGATTAAACCGGATAATGGGATCCCCATCCCTTCTTGATATTTATAGATTTACAGATTGATAAATCTTTATGTTAAAAAAATTATCAAATATCACAATCTATGTAAACAAACTATTAAAATTTATGATAACAAAACACACAAAACGTTGCTATATATATATAGTACTACAAGTGATAAAATAATTGATCTACAACGTTTTGATATTTTCCGAAAAACTTTGAGACGATTCTTTAAAAATCCTTGACTAAATAGTTTATTACTCAGTAGATGACCACGTTGAAAAAAGTCTGAATGCAAATGATATTATTTACTGCATATTCTAGGCACATTTGTAGATATTTATTATTTTTTTCAGAATGCACAGACAGAGACGACTGTATGTCTGGCTGTAAAGATTCGCACAGAGACTACCACTGTGTAGATGGGCACTGCGTGTGCAGACATTGAAATGTCAATAGCAATATATAAATAAACAGTTGTATGTTATAAATAATGCATGATTGTATTTATAATTTGAATATTTGATCCTCCCACGCCTGTTAAGGAAAATAGTTAAGATCATTATCATCAAAATGATACCATCGTGTCTTCCACTGTGAATATATTAAACCGAAATTATTTAAGCGATTCTAAGATTTCAGAAGTACCTATTATCACTCTTATTTCGAGTTCTGTAAAGTTTTTTGTTCTCTTATTGTCTTTATGTTGGAATTCTCGTTTAATCCAATTTCACCTTTTCATCTTAAAATGACCAGAAGGTAGGATCGAAGTTTAACGTGTAGAAGCTGACAAAATAGAAGCTTGCACCTGACCGTTGAACATGCCCAGCTATCCTCTAAAGCGCCATATCCTACCATTCGGAACTGAAAATATATATTTTCAGGCTTAAAATAGACCGCTCTCCATTAATACTATATATTTAACCTTATGGATGCCAAGCCCTTTTCACGGATCAGTGCCAAATGACTTTTAGTCAAATTTGCTTACCGTTAATTTCAGTGTAAAACGTCACAGTAAATGACCTAATATAGAATTGCACACACGTATTTATAGGCTCTTTGGACATGTAAGGGTTAATCGGAGGTGCGCTTTTTGGCTAAATACCAATTTTCCAAACTTTTCTAATTTATCATCATCAAAAAGGCAGTTGCATATCTTCAATATGTGCATAACAATTGTGTATTGGTTAGAAATCATTAGGTTATAAATAATTGTTCAATGAGTTGATTACATTAACAATGTATCCCTTTTCCTCAACGCACTCGCTATTTCACTTTAGTAGAACCATATTTGCACTACGTGCAAACCGGTTGAAAATCACCATTTTTAGCTCACCTTGCAAACGGTAACGTGAGCTATTGCCATCACTTGGCGTCCGTCGTCCGTCCATCGTCGTCCGTCATCCGTCTGTAAACTTTTCACATTTTAATCTTCTCCTCTGAAATCCCTTAGCCAAATAAGCTGAAGCTTGGTAGGAAGCATCTATGAAAGGCTCTCTATAGCGATTGTGCATTTCGTCCCGATCTTGTTTCTGATTGGCAAATTTCAAAAAAAATTCTTCTCCTCTGAAACTGCATGGCCAAATGAACTGACGTAAAATTGTTTTTGACATTTACTTCACTGAATTTACTACTGCTTTGACAACTATTTTACCTATTTTGTTCCAGTATTGTTATAAATACTGTTATAGTGACAGCCGGAACCTTTGAGCTGTAATGAAAGCGGGAGGTTTGGCGCTTTAAAATCTGATTCAACCCACCATTTCTTTAGAAATGCCTGTACCAAGTCAGGGTCATTACGGTTTTCACAGTTTTCCGGTTGTTGACTGATTTTGTGTGTTTATATACTTATGAGTTTTGACTTCCCCTTTGTAAGATTGTTCGGAGTTCGGTAATTTTGTTATTACCCTTATTGGTAGGAAGCATCTATGTAAGGTCCTCTATAAAGGTTGTTCATTTCGTCCCAATCCGTTAAGCAAACATGGCCGCCACAGGCAATTCTTGTTTCTGATTAGCCGATTTCTAAAAAATCTTGAAACTGCATGGCCAAATAAACCGAAACTTGGTAGGAAAAATCTATGGAAGGTCTTCTATAAATATTGCTCGTTTCGGGCCGATTCGTTAATTAACTTAGCCGCCACATGCAATTCTTGTTTCTAATTTGTCGATTTCAAAAATCTTCTCCTCTGAAACCGCTTGACCAAAATGAACCGAAACTTGGTAGAAAGCATTCATGGAAGGTCCTGTATAGAGATTGCTCATTTCGTCTTGATCCGTTAACAAGCATGGCCACCACAGGCAATTCTTGTTTCTGATTAGTTGAGTTCTAAAAAATCTTCTCCTCTGAAACCGCTTGGCCAAATGAACGGATACTTGGTAGGAAGCATCTATGGAAGGTCTTCTATAAAGATTGCTCGTTTCGGACCGATTCGCTAATTAACTTGGCCACCACATGCAATTCTTGTTTCTGATTGGTCGATTTAAAAAATCTTCTCCTCTGAAACCGCTTGACCAAAATGAACCGAAACTTGGTAGAAAGCATCCATGAAAGGCCCTATATAAAGTTTGCTCATTTCGTCTTGATCCGTTAACAAGCATGGCCGTCACAGGCAATTATTGTTTCTGATTAGTTGAGTTCTAAAAAATCTTCTCCTCTGAAACTGATTGATCAAAATGAACCGAAACTTGGTAGGAAGCATCTATGAAAGGTCCTCTATAATAATTGCTCATTTCTTTTCTATCCGTTAACAAACATGGCTGCCACAGCCAATTCTTGTTTCTAATTGGTTGATTTCTAAAAAAACTTTTCCTCTGAAACCGCTTGGCCAAAATGAACCGAAACTTGGTAGGAAGCATCTACGGTAGGTCCTCTATAAAGATTGCTCATTTCGTCTCGATCCGTTAACAAACATGGCCGCCACAGGCAATTCTTGTTTCTGATTGGTTGATTTCTAAAAAAAAATCTCCTCTGAAACCGAGTAGCCATATGAACAGGAATTTAGTTGGAAGCATCTATGGAAGGTTCTGCATAAAGTGTCCTCAAAACAGAATGAAAGGTGAGGGACACAGGCTCAGCCCACTGGGGCTCTAGTTTTTCTTGTTATTCAAACAGAAATCAATATATTTTCAAAATTTGCAAATTTACAACTGCATCACTCTGATAAATAACTGAAAACATATGTTGTCCTGATCATGACTCCAGTAAATGTTGTGGTTAAAGACTTATGTGATTGTTATTGGGGACATTACGCTTATTAAAGGGCAAGAAATATTGAATAATACTGAAGGTGTAAAGCAGTGAAAAAAGAGTTTCTGATAAATACTGAAGGGTTCAGGTAACTGAACTTTACGTTTGTCTGAACAGGGATGCCATATAAAATGTGTGAAATATGTACAAAAAAGTATCATTGCAATAATAAATTGATAACCTTTTCTCAGAGTAATAACCAACTTTTTTTAGGAATGTAGAAATAACCTATTGTCTGGAGATATACATTTTTGTTTAAAGGGGAGGTGACACAAATCTACCGAAAGTCACGCACTTCTAACAATTTAAATTATTTCAATATCTGCAGATATTGTTAGATTTACACATATATATATATTGAAGAATCCCTTGTTACACGCACCGAGTGTATTGCTTACATAATATATACTCTCTCTGAATGGGTGAAGAGTGTGCGATTGTTGATGCAAATTAGAATAAAAAAAACCTCCATAGGTCAATGAGCACTTGTAATACATCAATCTTTAAAGACCCAAATGTTGCTAAACACCTGTCTAACCTTCATAACAATATTATATTTGTTTGTAAATCACATTACATAGACTGCTTGATAACGGAATTAACTTGGTATTGGCAATTCACTTGGCAACCCTACATGTACCCGACGACACTTACAAAAGAGGAAACCTTGGAAATCATAGATCTGTTTTGTGTTTCTTTGGAATTTCTACCAAAATGAAGAACTGGATCTGCCGTCACTCTACTGGATTCCTAAATTACACAAGTGTCTTTACAAGCAGAGTTATATTGCTAAGTCCACCAAATGATCAACGAAACCTCTTTCCAGATTAATAGTATCTGTTCTAACAAAACCGGACTTAACCCGATTTGGCCGATTTCAAAACAGTACCTTTGACTGCCAAGCATCGGTTGTGTTGCATCTAATAATAATATGCGAGCTTAAGCGAGCTCTTTATGGTATAAAATGTGTACTTAGGATTTTTTAACAAACATGGCTGAACATATTGTCGAAGAAAAAAAAATTCTACGTTTTGTAAACACCGGTTTCCGGGTAACACACTAACACACTCAACTAATGAAGATCTTCTTAACATAAAGCGCAAAGGTGATCCTGAAGTCTCGTACCCTCTCTCGTACGTCCAATACCACTGAAACCCGAAACCCGTGTGTAATAAAAGTCATATTGCTAACTTGTTTTACATATATTGATATTTTTTAATTTATTAAATCTCTTCTGACATACTGACAAGAATTTTTGTTTCTACGCGGAAGTTAACTTTTGAGATTTCGTAAGGAACGATAACTCGAATAAAGGAACGACAGCTCGATTGAATGAGACTAGATTCGGCCCTAAAAAAAGTCGTCCCCAATATATCTCGGCCCAAAAAATCTCGACACTTTTTGATGAAATTGCCAGATAATTTTCAGATGCGCGAGCATTCAAGGCCGTGCCGGTTTCATATTAATAATAATAATTTTTATTGATCTAAAAATCCAAACAAAGGATTATCATCAATACGGAACATGACAAATACAACTAAGACAACTTTAAGTACACAATATTTGATAACATAACAGCTGAGGAAAGACAGAGTTATCTCCCATACAATACAAATGTATAAAATTTCAAGTTACCTCCCATTGACAATTAAAGATCAGTAAAAGTGACATTAAAAAATTAATTAAAACCACTGATTAATCTTGTTTTTTAGACTGATTTAGACTATATCGTCACGTATGTGTTTTCGTGCGTCATCTGTTTTCGTTTTATCCATTTTATTTTGATTTCCACAGCGCACGCATTATTTTTGACGTGTCTTCCGGTTTCTACTTATGGAACATAAACAAGACTACATCGTGACATCTGTAAAAGATGTTAAAGTTTGCTTTTAAAGACGTAAGTACCAAGAACAGTGAACCTACCTACTGAACCATACTCATAAAGGTGTATCGATATTACCTCGCCACGCGCGAATATCAAACTCGCAACTTGAATAGTTGTGATAGTCACTGGCAACACATGTTGATTACTTGATCAATTGTTGGTGTTGTCAAACTTATCATGTATATTTCATCATGTGAACAAGCTTTAAATAAAAATCATGTAAATAAAAAAGAGACACTGTGATGGAACTATGCTCGGAAAATTTAGCTTGCCACAGGAGAAGCGTGTCTAATAGCTATTAATGTTTTCATACATAGAACATCGTTTTATTAATTTTGTATAATTGGGATAGTATTATACGCTGTACTTCAAGCAAGGAGACATCTTCTTATTAAAGAGTCGATTTTCTTCGGTAAATATTAATTGAATATTTTATTTAATGCACATGAAGCGCAATACTTTGCTCAAAGTGAGCGACAGGGAACTTACACTTAGACAAAATCAAAAGAAATGGCGAGTGAGAAGCATATAAACTGAAAAGAGTGTCTCTGTACTGGTCAAACTGGCGATCTATCAATTTTTCTTAGTAGACTTGGGAGACGTTTAGAAATTCAGCCGAAATAAGAAATGACCTTGTTCACAATCTTCTAAAACAATACTGGAGTGCCGGTGTAAGGAGTGGATACCATAGGCTGTGTTATTAAACTTAATCTGAAGTATCCACAGAAACGCAAAATCTAACGACAACAATGTCAAAGTGCCAGTCACAAGTTAACCAGACAAATTACCTAGAACATATGACCGTTCAAAATGTGTTATTTACTTAGTAACTTGCTGATAGAAAATCCCGGGAACAGTTACGTTTTACAATTTAACCGAAGACGGCGTTTCCTCGTTGAAGAGAGCTGTGAAAATGACTGTTTTCTCGTGAAAAGATTAGAATTGGGTTATGTATTTTATATAATTAAACATGCTACAAAAATAACTGACAAAGTTAATGAGAACATGGAAAATATATCAGGTAATGAGGAATCAGCAATATTTGACAGATCTCTTGATACTTTAACTTCCGAAATTGAAACAAATGTTATAAAAGTATTGAAAGCGGTAACTATGTCAGAGCTTTAGTCTCGGTTTCGTCAGCGTCTTAGTGAAGAGGGCCTCAAATTACAAGTCCTTGTATTTGCAAAAAGGAAACAAAAAACGCTTCGGAAACAAACTTTCATTTTGGCGGTCAACTGATAACCGTTCATATATACAAATGTAGGTTTTTTGTGATGACGTTCTTAAAGAGCAGATCATTGAAGCAGCTTTAAAATTCATGAAGCAGATCAAATCTAACGATATGAAAGTGTCAGATCTCCCAACAGAAGACGCAAAGTTGATGGGATATCCCGACATGTGTATTATACAGCAAACGCTATCCGGAGATTGACTTTGTCAGAAGTCAAGTCGTCCGTTCCATGGCCCCAACTAGTAGCTTTATAAATGAGCAATCTGTGACCACACCGAATTTGTTGTACATTTTGCATAACTTGATTGCCTGGGTTCCGACTGAGGACCAATCAGATCGATCCATTTCAAACTTATCCGTTGAAATGTCAGAGATAAGCAATAGGCGTGTTGTATCATTTGCACAAGACATCATATACGATGTTATTCGTTGTAAAGTGAAAACACCGAAACGTGTAGGTCTGGCTGTACTGTTAAAAAGCCTCACTGGTGCAGCCGAACTAGTAAAGGTTTGTCAAACACTTTCCAGATTAAGTGATACTTTTGACATCCCAAAACGGCCTCCTCTTTGATGTGGAAAAGTTCCTATGAGGAACGATTGTTTTTGTTTTGTAAATAAAAAAAAACCAAACATCCAGTGTCATCAGCTACCACCTACAAAAGATACTTTACAGAAACACTTACAAAGAGCAAATATCCGGGCAGCAGTTTGGAAAAGCGCCTGTCAGTCGATATTAGGTCTACCATAAAGAGAAAAAACATGGATGGGTGATAGAGAAAAATATGTTCTCTGTTAACTGGATGGACCAACAGCCTGCATATGAGGGATTGATGCTGCTCATTAGTTGTGGGTACAAAGCAAACTGCACCACAAAACGTTGTTCTTGTATTTCACAAGGTTTATCATGCACATATGTATGCAGCTGCTCTGATATTTGCCAAAACACGAATCAAAGAGAGTATCTATCAGAAAGAGATAGTGAAAGTGACTATGAGGAAGAAGATTAAAACGTGAAATGATAGTTCGAGGAAATTGATTGTTGGATTGCAGGCTCTTGAACACAAAATAAATGTACAAGACCCCCCTTTTATAGACAAAGATACAGAATTACTCCCATTAAATTAATTATAGAGAGATTAGAACTACAGAAATTACTGCAAATATGAAGAATCGAGCAATAAAAAGTTAAGCACAGAAGTTGTTGACACTAAATTATTTCAACAGGTGAACATTTTGATATAATATACATCTAGTAAGATTACCACCCCCCTTTTTTCCCCATGAATTCACGATAACAAGTGGTCTTTATGGTTGTCATCTTTCTAGCACAATTGACATAAAATAAACATA
The DNA here is from genome assembly GCA_963680875.1 of Bathymodiolus brooksi. Taxonomy (NCBI): domain Eukaryota; kingdom Metazoa; phylum Mollusca; class Bivalvia; order Mytilida; family Modiolidae; genus Bathymodiolus; species Bathymodiolus brooksi. The sequence continues at coordinate 63,557,315 of OY804581.1, read as the reverse complement.
TATAAATAACTCCCGAAGAAAAGTAACCGAAATGGTATACCCTAACTGATCGGAATGCTTGACTTTGTTTTTTGTCTGCTATTTTTCGGTACCCGTAAATGGGCGCCTGTTGTACTGACTATTTTCCGCATAATTTAGTTGAGTACAACACTTGCATAACTAATCTACATATATTTATCTTTCGCTTTGTGCCAAAAAACTGCGGTCTACAGGGGTATCCAGCACCAAAATGTCTTCCGGGTCCAGCTGATGGACTATCATCGTTGTTCTACAAGTGCATGTATCATAGCCATAACGATACCGGTCGTCTACAAGTACACTGGAGATTGACCTTGTGGTGACGTAACCTAGCAATGGTCGCTTGCTTGACAGATCTCGCCGACGTCATATGTCTAAAGAAAGATAATTCTAAGTCGGTACAATTGTCACTGTGGTATCGTTAGTTTTGAAAAATAAACGTGTCATATTGATAACCTATGACAATCTTGTTAATTTCTAATATAAAACAGTTAGTTAAAATATCCATATGATTATTATTCGAGGGTGCTATTGTTCAGTGCTGTTACTTTCCAGGTCTTACGAAATTACAACTTTCTAACCAATGTCAAATTATTCTGAACTGGTGTTTTGAGCATTTTGTGTTGGACACAATTATAAAATTGGAACTGTTAGAAGTTATGATTTCTTGTTCTAAGATTAATGGTCTTTAACAAATAGATTCTACTGTCATAGCTAGTAATCAGTTAACAACGAGCATTCATGCTATGTTTATGTTGTCATTAATATTTGGGAAATATATGTTTTGTAAGTGGGAGCGAATATATGTAGGGTTTTCATCAGTATATATCTGTATTGCCACTGGGGATCCAATTATTAAAATATTGAGATCATATAGACTGTTTTAGCCGCTCCTCACTTTTTTTTTACATGTTTTGTATGTCCCAAGTCATGACCTTCATTTCCAACGTCACGTGTCGTGGTCCGTTGATGTTCAATGAGTTGAGGTGAGAGGTACTTGTTCTTTTTACCAGCTAAGCGACATGTTCTAATATTGAAATCATGTTGGACACTAATTATGCGTAAATAATGAAATGAAAAACGAAACCTATCACACTGTCGGATCAGTTCTATAACTACAATAGAAAAACAAAACCTACCACACTGTCGGACCAGTTCTATAAATACAACAGAAAAACAAAACCTACCACATTGTCGGACCAGTTCTATAAATACAACAGAAAAACAAAACCTACCACACTGTCGGACCAGTTCTGAATCTTAATACAGTAAACGTAGAAAGAGGCAACATCGATATCCCTATCACATAAATACATGAGGAAACATCGACATCCCTATCACATAAATACATGAGGTAACATCGATATCCCTATCACATAAATACATGAGGTAACATCGATATCCCTATCACATAAATACATGAGGTAACATCGATATCCCTATCACATAAATACATGAGGTAACATCGATATCCCTATCACATAATTACATGAGGTAACATCGATATCCCTATCACATAAATACATGAGGTAACATTGATATCCCTATCACATAAATACATGAGGCAACATCGATATCCCTATCACATAAATACATGAGGTAGCATCGATATCCCTATCACATAAATACATGAGGTAACATCGATATCCCTATCACATAAATACATGAGGCAACATCGATATCCCTATCACATAAATACATGAGGTAGCATCGATATCCCTATCACATAAATACATGAGGTAACATCGATATCCCTATCACATAAATACATGAGGTAACATTGATATCCCTATCACATAAATACATTAGGCAACATCGATATCCCTATCACATAAATACATGAGGCAACATCGATATCCCTATCACATAAATACATGAGGTAACATCGATATCCCTATCACATATATACATGAGGTAACATCGATATCCCTATCACATAAATACATGAGGCAACATCGATATCCCTATCACATAAATACATGAGGTAACATCGATATCCCTATCACATAAATACATGAGGTAACATTGATATCCCTATCACATAAATACATGAGGTAACATCGATATCCCTATCACATAAATACATGAGGTAACATCGATATCCCTATCACATAAATACATGAGGCAACATCGATATCCCTATCACATAAATACATGAGGTAACATCGATATCCCTATCACATATATACATGAGGTAACATCGATATCCCTATCACATAAATACATGAGGCAACATCGATATCCCTATCACATAGATACATGAGGTAACATCGATATCCCTATCACATAAATACATGAGGTAACATTGATATCCCTATCACATAAATACATGAGGTAACATCGATACCCCTATCACATAAATACATGAGGCAACATCGATATCCCTATCACATAAATACATGAGGTAACATCGATATCCCTATCACATAAATACATGAGGTAACATTGATATCCCTATCACATAAATACATGAGGTAACATCGATATCCCTATCACATAAATACATGAGGCAACATCGATATCCTTATCACATAAATACATGAGGTAACATCGATATCCCTATCACATAAATACATTAGGTAACATCGATATCCCTATCACATAAATACATGAGGTAACATCGATATCCCTATCACATAAATACATGAGGTAACATCGATATCCCTATCACATAAATACATTAGGTAACATCGATATCCCTATCACATAAATACATGAGGTAACATCGATATCTCTATCACATAAATACATGATCGTTCACTTTTCGTGTTTGGTACAAGCACCTTAAACATAGGCGAGATTAAGCTATTTATATAGACCCTCTCTACGTAATAAACACAAATCATATAAATAAAAATATGAACCTTCTAGTCAACAAATGGGAGAACATATGAGCCTAGATAAACGTTAAAGGATAACGAAGGGGCAATGATAAATGGACAATCCAGAGAAGTCGACAACACAGGGTATTTAAATGGAAATCGTATCCACGGATAGTGACAGAAATCACAACACGGAAGTAAAAACGTGAACACATGTAATTAGACAAAATGAACAACACGAAAAACATCTCCGTCCAAAACCAGATTTTAATCTTAATAATTTATTGTTAGTAAATTTGTTCTCCTCATTGATATGTGGATACAATGTTAGTAAACTTGTTCTACTCATTGATATGTGGATACAATGTTAGTAAACTTGTTCTCCTCATTGATATGTGGATACAATGTTAGTAAACTTGTTCTCCTCATTGATATGTGGATACAATGTTAGTAAACTTGTTCTCCTCATTGATATGTGGATACAATGTTAGTAAACTTGTTCTCCTCATTGATATGTGGATACAATGTTAATAAACTCGTTCTCCTCATTGATATGTGGATACAATGTTAGTAAACTTGTTCTCCTCATTGATATGTGGATACAATGTTAGTAAACTTGTTCTCCTCATTGATATGTGGATACAATGTTAGTAAGCTTGTTCTACTCATTGAAATGTGGATACAATGTTAGTAAACTTGTTCTCCTCATTGATATGTGGATACAATGTTAGTAAACTTGTTCTCCTCATTGATATGTGGATACAATGTTAGTAAACTTGTTCTCCTCATTGATATGTGGATACAATGTTAGTAAACTTGTTCTCCTCATTGATATGTGGATACAATGTTAGTAAACTTGTTCTCCTCATTGATATGTGGATACAATGTTAGTAAACTTGTTCTCCTCATTGATATGTGGATACAATGTTAGTAAACTTGTTCTCCTCATTGATATGTGGATACAATGTTAGTAAACTTGTTCTCCTCATTGATATGTGGATACAATGTTAGTAAACTTGTTCTCCTCGTTGATATGTGGATACAATGTTAGTAAACTTGTTCTCCTCATTAATATGTGGATACAATGTTAGTAAACTTGTTCTCCTCATTGATATGTGGATGCAATGTTAGTAAACTTGTTCTCCTCATTAATATGTGGATACAATGTTAGTAAACTTGTTCTCCTCATTGATATGTGGATACAATGTTAGTAAACTTGTTCTCCTCATTGATATGTGGATACAATGTTAGTAAGCTTGTTCTCCTCATTAATATGTGGATGCAATGTTAGTAAACTTGTTCTCCTTATTGATATGTGGATACGATGTTAGTAAACTTGTTCTCCTCATTGATATGTGGATACAATGTTAGTAAACTTGTTCTCCTCATTGATATGTGGATACAATGTTAGTAGACTTGTTCTCCTCATTGATATGTGGATACAATGTTAGTAAACTTGTTCTCCTCATTAATATGTGGATACAATGTTAGTAAACTTGTTCTCCTCATTGATATGTGGATACAATGTTAGTAAACTTGTTCTCCTCATTGATATGTGGATACAATGTTAGTAAACTTGTTCTCCTTATTGATATGTGGATACGATGTTAGTAAAGTTGTTCTCCTCATTGAGATGTGGATACAATGTTAGTAAACTTGTTCTCCTCATTGATATGTGGATACAATGTTAGTAGACTTGTTCTCATTGATATGTGGATACAATGTTAGTAAACTTGTTCTACTCATTGATATGTGGATACAATGTTAGTAAACTTGTTCTCCTCATTGATATGTGGATGCAATGTTAGTAAACTTGTTCTCCTCATTAATATGTGGATACAATGTTAGTAAACTTGTTCTCCTCATTGATATGTGGATACAATGTTAGTAAACTTGTTCTCCTCATTGATATGTGGATACAATGTTAGTAAACTTGTTCTCCTCATTAATATCTGGATACAATGTTAGTAAACTTGTTCTCCTCATTGATATGTGGATACGATGTTAGTAAACTTGTTCTCCTCATTGATATGTGGATACAATGTTAGTAAACTTGTTCTCCTCATTGATATGTGGATACAATGTTAGTAAACTTGTTCTCCTCATTAATATCTGGATACAATGTTAGTAAACTTGTTCTCCTCATTGATATGTGGATACGATGTTAGTTAACTTGTTCTCATTGATATGTGGATACAATGTTAGTAAACTTGTTCTCCTCATTGATATGTGGATACAATGTTAGTAAACCTGTTCTCCTCATTAATATCTGGATACAATGTTAGTAAACTTGTTCTCCTCATTGATATGTGGATACAATGTTAGTAGACTTGTTCTCATTAATATGTGGATACAATGTTAGTAAACTTGTTCTACTCACTGATATGTGGATACAATGCTCACTTGGCGTTTAACAATAACAAATATGTAAACTAAAAATGAAATGCACGTGAAATGCAGGTGCAATAATTTGCATTGGTCTTATACCATGTCTGAAATCTACTCAGATTTAAATAAATTAAATAAAAATTTGTTTACCTCTGACATATTTATTTTATTACAATATATAATATGACACAGACTAGTATGTCCCTATAGAAGATCATTTCCAACAATACTGGCAAATGGGGTACGAACGGACAATAAAACATGTCTCGAATTCGATAATTTGAATGACTTTTAATAGAATCCAGTGTTTATCCTGCTATTTTGGACAGTGAAATAGTGAAAATTACTGCACTGACGATGAAAGCATTTACTTATTAAAATATATGATTCTAAAAAGACTATTTTTCAATTTTGATGGTTGTCGAAACGAGCTACATGTTACAGTTGAAGAGATATTAATAGTATGTATAAAGTTTTGTACTTTGTGTAGAAAATTAGAAATTTAAATAAAGAAGTCAACGTCATTTGAGATAAATATGTTAAGTCACATGACATATTTTGGTGAGATACATATGTTAAGTCACATGACATGTTGGTGAGATACATATGTTAAGTCACATGACATATTTTGGTGAGATACATATGTTAAGTCACATGACATATTTTGATGAGATACATATGTTAAGTCACATGACATATATTGGTGAGATACATATGTTAAGTCACATGACATATTTTGATGAGATACATATGTTAAGTCACATGACATATATTGGTGAGATACATATGTTAAGTCACATGACATATATTGGTGAGATACATATGTTAAGTCACATGACATATATTGGTGAGATACATATGTTAAGTCACATGACATATATTGGTGAGATACATATGTTAAGTCACATGACATATTTTGATGAGATACATATGTTAAGTCACATGACATATATTGGTGAGATACATATGTTAAGTCACATGACATATATTGGTGAGATACATATGTTAAGTCACATGACATATATTGGTGAGATACATATGTTAAGTCACATGACATATATTGGTGAGATACATATGTTAAGTCACATGACATATATTGGTGAGATACATATGTTAAGTCACATGACATATTTTGGTGAGATACATATGTTTAAGTCACATGACATATATTGGTGAGATACATATGTTAAGTCACATGACATATATTGGTGAGATACATATGTTAAGTCACATGACATATATTGGTGAGATACATATGTTAAGTCACATGACATATTTTGGTGAGATTCATATGTTAAGTCACATGACATATTTTGGTGAGATACATATGTTAAGTCACATGACATATGTTGGTGAGATACATATGTTAAGTCACATGACATATATTGGTGAGATACATATGTTAAGTCACATGACATATTTTGGTGAGATACATATGTTAAGTCACATGACATATTTTGGTGAGATACATATGTTAAGTCACATGACATATTTTGGTGAGATACATATGTTAAGTCACATGACATATTTTGTTGAGATACATATGTTAAGTCACATGACATATTTTGGTGAGATACATATGTTAAGTCACATGACATATTTTGATGAGATACATATGTTAAGTCACATGACATATATTGGTGAGATACATATGTTAAGTCACATGACATATATTGGTGAGATACATATGTTAAGTCACATGACATATATTGGTGAGATACATATGTTAAGTCACATGACATATTTTGATGAGATACATATGTTAAGTCACATGACATATATTGGTGAGATACATATGTTAAGTCACATGACATATATTGGTGAGATACATATGTTAAGTCACATGACATATATTGGTGAGATACATATGTTAAGTCACATGACATATATTGGTGAGATACATATGTTAAGTCACATGACATATTTTGGTGAGATTCATATGTTAAGTCACATGACATATTTTGGTGAGATACATATGTTAAGTCACATGACATATTTTGGTGAGATACATATGTTAAGTCACATGACATATTTTGGTGAGATACATATGTTGAGTCACATGACATATATTGGTGAGATACATATGTTAAGTCACATGACATATTTTGGTGAGATACATATGTTAAGTCACATGACATATTTTGGTGAGATACATATGTTAAGTCACATGACATATTTTGGTGAGATACATATCTTAAGTCACATGACATATTTTGGTGAGATACATATGTTAAGTCACATGACATATGTTGGTGAGATACATATGTTAAGTCACATGACATATGTTGGTGAGATACATATGTTAAGTCACATGACATATTTTGGTGAGATACATATGTTAAGTCACATGACATATTTTGGTGAGATACATATGTTAAGTCACATGACATATTTTGGTGAGATACATATGTTAAGTCACATGACATATTTTGGTGAGATACATATGTTAAGTCACATGACATATTTTGGTGAGATACATATGTTAAGTCACATGACATATTTTGATGAGATACATATGTTAAGTCACATGACATATTTAAATGAAATGCATATGTTAAGTCACATGACATATTTTGATGAGATACATATGTTAAGTCACATGACATATTTAAATGAAATGCATATGTTAAGTCACATGACATATTTTGATGAGATACATATGTTAAGTCACATGACATATTTTGGTGAGATACATATGTTAAGTCACATGACATATTTTGGTGAGATACATATGTTAAGTCACATGACATATTTTGGTGAGATACATATGTTAAGTCACATGACATATGTTGGTGAGATACATATGTTAAGTCACATGACATATTTTGGTGAGATACATATGTTAAGTCACATGACATATTTTGGTGAGATACATATGTTAAGTCACATGACATATTTTGGTGAGATACATATGTTAAGTCACATGACATATTTTGGTGAGATACATATGTTAAGTCACATGACATATTTTGGTGAGATACATATGTTAAGTCACATGACATATTTTGGTGAGATACATATGTTAAGTCACATGACATATTTTGGTGAGATACATATGTTAAGTCACATGACATATTTTGATGAGATACATATGTTAAGTCACATGACATATTTAAATGAAATGCATATGTTAAGTCACATGACATATTTTGATGAGATACATATGTTAAGTCACATGACATATTTAAATGAAATGCATATGTTAAGTCACATGACATATTTTGATGAGATACATATGTTAAGTCACATGACATATTTAAATGAAATGCATATGTTAAGTCACATGACATATTTTGATGAGATACATATGTTAAGTCACATGACATATTTTGGTGAGATACATATGTTAAGTCACATGACATATTTTGCGAGCAAAAAGTAAATTAATATAAGAATAAACCAATAAATGTAAAAAATACATGATTATTGTTAAAAAAAAAAACCAACAAAATGTTTAGTAAATATATCAAATTTTTTTTAAGAAAAGGTCTACATGACGATTAACAAGAATATTTTTTGTTTGTTTTGATAATTGATATTCTAAATTTTGGACATTATTTATGGTAATGCTAAAGAAAAGCACTCTTTAATTGACTTCAACGAGAGAAAAAAACCATAAATTACATATTTATGATTTCTCTCTCGTTGAAGTCAATTAAAGAGTGCTATTTATATTTTTTCTCTGGTTGAAGTCAATTAAAGAGTGCTTTTCTTTAGCATTGCCATAAATAATGTTCAAAAGTTAGAATATCTATTATCAAAACAAACAAAAAATATTTTTGTTAATCGTAGAAATATTACAAAGACACAGATGTTCTTTTTATTCCATTGCAGCTAAAGCCACTACTGACAATAAAAGACATATGTATGAATTTTAGCTTACATTGTACCTATACTTGGTTAAAGGTGGAACGCACTCTGATAAAACAAACTATTTTTTGATGTGAGTTATGTGACGTCAGACATTCATGATTTGTTATCGCCATATAATTCGTTTTAGCTAATTGTGTGATTAGGAATTAAAAATGTCATTAGGGCTAATCAGATGATTAGCTTAATTACAAGTTCAACAACGGACCCCTGATTTTTAAGAGAGAAAAAAAATCAATTGCCATGATTAATTGTAATAAGGAAATGTTAAACATCCAGCGGTACGTCGCACAAACATTAATTTATGGTTATTGGTTATAAGTGTTTAGTATATATTGTATACAGGTGAGTGTGGGAGACACCTATATACGTCATACTATATTATTGTTTAGTATATATTGTATACAGGTGAGTGTGGGAGACACCTATATACGTCATACTATATTAGTGTTTAGTATATATTTTATACAGGAGAATGTGGGAGACACCTATATACGTCATACTATATTAGTGTTTAGTATATATTGTATACAGGTGAGTGTGGGAGACACCTATTTACGTCATACTATATTAGTGTTTAGTATATATTTTATACAGGAGAGTGTGGGAGACACCTATATACGTCATACTATATTAGTGTTTAGTATATATTGTATACAGGTGAGTGTGGGAGACACCTATATACGTCATACTATATTAGTGTTTAGTATATATTTTATACAGGAGAGTGTGGGAGACACCTATTTACGTCATACTATATTAGTGTTTAGTATATATTTTATACAGGAGAGTGTGGGAGACACCTATTTACGTCATACTATATTAGTGTTTAGTATATATTTTATACAGGAGAGTGTGGGAGACACCTATATACGTCATACTATATTAGTGTTTAGTATATATTGTATACAGGTGAGTGTGGGAGACACCTATATACGTCATACTATATTAGTGTTTAGTATATATTTTATACAGGAGAGTGTGGGAGACACCTATTTACGTCATACTATATTAGTGTTTAGTATATATTTTATACAGGAGAGTGTGGGAGACACCTATTTACGTCATACTATATTAGTGTTTAGTATATATTTTATACAGGAGAGTGTGGGAGACACCTATATACGTCATACTATATTAGTGTTTAGTATATATTGTATACAGGTGAGTGTGGGAGACACCTATATACGTCATACTATATTAGTGTTTAGTATATATTTTATACAGGAGAGTGTGGGAGACACCTATTTACGTCATACTATATTAGTGTTTAGTATATATTGTATACAGGTGAGTGTGGGAGACACCTGTTTACGTCATACTATATTAGTGTTTAGTATATATTTTATACAGGAGAGTGTGGGAGACACCTATTTACGTCATACTATATTAGTGTTTAGTATATATTGTATACAGGTGAGTGTGGGAGACACCTATTTACGTCATACTATATTAGTGTTTAGTATATATTGTATACAGGTGAGTGTGGGAGACACCTATTTACGTCATACTATATTAGTGATTAGTATATATTGTATACAGGTGAGTGTGGGAGACACCTATTTACGTCATACTATATTAGTGTTTAGTATATATTGTATACAGGTGAGTGTGGGAGACACCTATTTACGTCATACTATATTAGTGTTTAGTATATATTGTATACAGGTGAGTGTGGGAGACACCTATTTACGTCATACTATATTAGTGTTTAGTATATATTGTATACAGGTGAGTGTGGGAGACACCTATATACGTCATACTATATTAGTGTTTAGTATATATTGTATACAGGTGAGTGTGGGAGACACCTATTTACGTCATACTATATTAGTGTTTAGTATATATTGTATACAGGTGAGTGTGGGAGACACCTATTTACGTCATACTATATTAGTGTTTAGTATATATTGTATACAGGTGAGTGTGGGAGACACCTATATAAGTCATACTATATTAGTGTTTAGTATATATTGTATACAGGTGAGTGTGGGAGACACCTATTTACGTCATACTATATTAGTGTTTAGTATATATTGTATACAGGTGAGTGTGGAAGACACCTATATACGTCATACTATATTAGTGTTTAGTATATATTGTATACAGGAGAGTGTGGGAGACACCTATTTACGTCATACTATATTAGTGTTTAGTATATATTGTATACAGGAGAGTGTGGGAGACACCTATTTACGTCATACTATTGGAATGATTTGTGTATTTCGTACATCACTCCCACACAGTGAACCGTGAGAAGAGTAATACTACTCAAGCTAGAGAAACATTTTCCTACATTGTTTATTTCCCTAGACTTAGAATTATTTAAATTTGTAGATAAGTACCAGTAACATATCAATGAATAAACGTCAGAGAAAACCGAAGGGGCAATAACAAATGGACAATCCAGAGAACCTGGCAACACAAGATAAAAGACAAAGACAAACAAAGCCAAAACACACCAACACATTATGTGTTAGACACCACTATTCACAACAAAGCAAAACAAAACATGTGTTAGACACCACTATTCACAACAAAACAAAACAAAACATAAAAAAAGACATGAGTCCTCCTACAAGCAACTGGAGGTAAACACGGAACCGAACATCGTTTTTATGTGGAAATCGTTGAATGACTAATAAGTCTTTCGTCTGTAGTATTATTCATGAAATATTTCCTTTGATACATATTGACCTGTTTTTGAAAGACCATCTAATGTTTTTCTTATTCAATTTGAATAAGATATGAACATTATTTTATGTTCTATGACTGCATATTTTATTATAATGTTATTCTATTTTAGCTCTTGTTTATGCTGAACCATGTCACGATTCGCATTCGTGTAAATTGGAAACATGCAGTCATGGTACCTCAATAGCTTGCATTCATAATCTTTGCATGTGCACACCGTCACATGGACATGGTAATTTAAGCATTATTTTTCTCCTAATAAAACATCTTGAAAGACCATCAAACACAAATAAAACAAAATAACAAAGGAGAGCGATGATAATTATAATAAACGTAGGTATCTGGTTGAGTGCACACGACTCATTTCTGTAATAACTTCTACAGATACGTTCAAATGCATAATTATAATAAACGTAGGTATCTGGTTGAGTGTACACGACTAATTTCTGTAATAACTTCTACAGATACGTTCAAATTCATAATTATAATAAACGTAGGCATCTGGTTGAGTGTACACGACTCATTTCTGTAATAACTTCTACAGATACGTTCAAATTCATATTTATAATAAACGTAGGTATCTGGTTGAGTTTACACGACTCTGTAATAACTTCTACAGATACGTTCAAATTCATAATTATAATAAACGCAGGTATCTGGTTGAGTTTACACGACTCTGTAATAACCTCTACATATACGTTCAAATTCATAATTATAATAAACGTAGGTATCTGATTGAGTGTACACGACTCATTTATATAATAACTTCTACAGATACGTTCAAATGCATAATTATAATAAACGTAGGTATCTGGTTGAGTGTACACGACTCATTTCTGTAATAACGTCTACAGATACGTTCAAATGCATAATTATAATAAACATAGGTAACTGGTTGAGTTTACACGACTCTGTAATAACTTCTACAGATACGTTCAAATTCATAATTATAATAAACGTAGGTATCTGGTTGAGTGTACACGACTCATTTCTGTAATAACTTCTACAGATACGTTCAAATTCATAATTATAATAAACGCAGGTATCTGGTTGAGTGCACACGACTCTGCAATAACTTCTACAGATCACAATCAAACAATTGGAAAGTCAAATAATTCAAAGTTGTCAAGGAACAAGAAAGCCAAAGTCCGAACAAATCAGCTAAGGTTACCTATGCCTGAGGGAGTGGAACCTCAAATTTAGTAATAATTACTTTATTTAGGATTTGTAATTTTAAAGAATAGTAAATCTGACAAAACAAACAAACAAACAAACAAAACAAACAACTATAGCAAAAAGAAAACAACACCAACAACAAACAAACAAACAAACAAACAAACAAAAAAGCAAAACAAAACAAAACAAAAACAAAAAACAAAGCAAAAAATAAACAAATACAAAAACAAAATAAAACATACTTTACATTCAATATTAACAGTTTTCTTATAATCGTACTGTAATATACTACAATGAAAATGAGCTTTGGAATACTAGAAAAAGAGTTTGAAGATACCAAAGGGGAAATCAGAAAGAAGGACAGAAAACACAATGGCCAAAATAAAAAGAGCTACAAAACGCTGAACAGAAAACTAAAGATTGAGCAACACAAACCCCACTTATAACCGCGGCTGAACTCAGGTGCTCCGAAAGGGTAGACAGTTCCTGCTCTACTCATGGTACCCGTCGTGTCTAACTTGATGATATAAACTGATGATAGTATGGCTTTGTCGTTGTGTATATAAACTTCACATACAGAGGTGGGCTGTAAGAGGTAATTATGCATTGGACTAATTCATTTATTGTAATTTCTTATTTGTAATTGACAGCTTGCCACGCCCAGGGTGATTGTCATTCATTTTGTCACGAGCCACTGTGTGGATGAGATTTGCCACTGCAGACATTAAACTTGTAATATATCAATAAACAGAGTTGCATTATTGTTAGTTTTTGCCTGTTCTTTTAGCATGCATTTTTTGTATCATACTGTTTCATGTGAATGTCGTTGACTAATAATGTAAGATCCCGCGCCGATACCTAGCTTAGGTGGTAAGGTTATCAAACACTTAATCAAGACCGTGGCTTTCACCGGTCAGTTCGGAATAGCTTTCAAATCAAGCTGTCATAAACTTTCTGTACATTTATTATTTTCATACCACAGTTTTCGCTTTGTCTATTATTTTTGACAAACAAAGTGTATTGGGGGGAGGGGGCAATAACATTATAACATAGTTTGCTTTGCACCTCGCTTTTCAAAGTGGGAGAGTGCCACCCTGCACCCCAAGTCATATGCCCTTGGGAAGTCACTGATGCATTCTATCTCATTGATTGATTCATTGAAGTTTCCAACGACAAAGCATTCCATGTCAATTCAAGACGAGATCAAGCTAAGAATATATATATACGGAATAGAGGTTAGGGTGGTACATACAGTGTAGCAACTTTTGACTGCCACCAAAAGAACATGGAAAGTTGGATAGGGACGAAGGAATTAGCCTTTTATAACTGCTACAATGTGCCTACTCTTTACCGAAATCTACAAAAGAGGTCTTTAACGTACGAAGGGCGTTGTACTCACTCTCTTAACACGTTACTCTTTATAGTCCATGGTCGAGATTTTCGTACTATATCCTGACACCCCCTCTAGTCGAGAGGATATCATATTCCTTACCAGTGGACATGCTGGCCATCTCTGTAGGTCAAACCCTACCAACATAACCAACGCCGGCCTCTCAAACAATTGTATCTCACCATGAGTGACAGTTGAAACCACAAATTGAGTGCATATGTTGATTGATTGATTGATTGATTGATTGATTGATTGATTGATTGATTGATATCAGAAACATTACAAAAGAAAATATTGTGCGCAAAAAGGTGGGCCTATGGTAAGAAATGTATTAGTAGAGATGGTTTGTCTATTCTGTTTGTGATTTATTTTTAGGGTAAGGGGTGTGGTGTTTAACGCTACTTTCAACAATATTTCAGTTATATCATGGCGGTCAGTTTTATGGGTGGAGGAAACCGGAGTTCCCGAAGAAAACCACCGACCTGTCGTAAGTCACTTACAAATATTATCACATACTGTTGTATCAAGTAGATCTCGTCTCAGTGGGATTCGAACTCACAACTTCAGTGGTGATAGGCGCTGATTGCATAGGTTGTTGTAAATCTAACAACCATACGGTCACGGCCAGACGATCCCCTAACAACATTTGGTAAGTATTTCATATTTATTAAATATATATTATGGTGCTATCAATTCATTAAATGTTTAAGCTTTATTTCTAAGTAGTTCACATTGCGGGGAGATAACTCCGACATTCATCATGCTGTTTACATTCTGTCGGAAATAGTTATATTCTAATTATGGATTCGATTACGCATTTGGAGAGCGTTCAAGTTTATTCCCTGTGGAGAAACTCAAATGTCATATCTTTCCCTGGGGGTTCGAACATTCAAAAACAATATGCTCAAAATGAGAATTGGCTGAGCAGCTGTTAAAGATGTAATTGTTTACTTGGTTGTGTTAAAGATGTAATTGTTTACTTGGTTGTGTTATAGATTCGAATGGCGACGTCCCTTCTTGGGATAAAAGAACTGGGAAAAAGTTATAGTGTTGCATTCCTGTCCGTCTTTACATTCATGATAGTGCAGATGCGTGGATAGTCAAATTATATCGACAGAAGTATTTTATAGACAAAATATCAAATTCTTGTGATTAGAATTAGTGCTTTGAATACCGTTATCAGAAATGTTTAAGCTATATTGTTGTGGTCAGTTTTATTGGTGGCGGCAGTAGCCGGAAAACACTTTCCTGTGGCAAGTAACTCAACAACTTTATCACATAAATTTGTACCGAGCTCAACTTTGCTTAGTGCTGGAATCGAACTAACTTGAGAGGCGTCGGGTACTGCACTCATAGGTAGATGTAAATCTAGATTTACCATAGGAGCATTGTCACGATATTTAGTTAAATTGCAAAAACGATGTTTGTTTTGTATGGTATAACGCATGTACATAAGATTCAAATTGAATAACTATGTGAGACCAAAAGCCCAAGAAACAGATATATTAACACGACAGGTGCCACTAGTGGAGTAGGAACTGCTTACCCGTCCGGAGCTTCTAGGTTCACTCCTGGATTTTAGAGGAGTTCGTTTACTCTATCTTTAGTTTTATGTGTATGTTTTGTAAATCGTTGTTTGTCCTTTTGTCCTTTTTCTGTTGGCCATTGCGCTGTATGTCCTTTACGGAATCTGATTACACTTTGGTATCTTCAAACTCTTCTTAATGCCGTACAATCGTTGAAATATACAGCAGTCATTTAGATTCCATTTATGATAATCAAGCATTTAGATCACAGTCTTGAATCACAGGCACTTGGGTGCAGGATTTTTTTTTAAGATTAAAATAAGTTATCTATAGTGTATGTTTAATTTTAGCGCCCCGTGGCAAGTTTTATTACTATTTTAGGCCATATTGACATTTTCCAAAACATTTCTATATACCATCTAACTAACAAGGCTAGCAACTTATGTTGTGCTAAAAACAGAACAAAATTTACTCACAATTAAATCATAAGTTGTCCCCTTTATTGATTTTTGAATAAGGGAAAGGAACATCCATGATATAATAATTTCTTTATCAATCATTTCAGCATCTGCCATTTTCAAGCCGTATGATCAGCTCTTTCGACCTAAGATCACTTTATGAGGGGGTAAATCAATCCATATCTTTCCGCCAAATTTTGTTTTCGTAACTCACCTAGACATTACCTTGCTTCCAGTCAATACGGAATTCCTCAGATTGCGTGAATAATTAACTCCCCTGAATAAATGAAACGGCTTCCGCCCTGATAAATATTTTTACTCGCTTGCGAAAAACAAACTCGATTCTTGTACGACAAACGATCTAACTGCGAAATAATTTATGCTCTACAGTAAGAATGGATAGGTAGAAGATGATCGAGACACATTTCAACATTACAGGCGGCGATTTAAAGCTGAAAAACGTGGGGATCCCAGTGAGTAAATTTTGTTCTATTTTTAGCACAACAGAAGTTGCTAGCCTTGTTAGTTAGATGGTATATAGAATTGTTTTGCAAAATGTCAATATGGCCTAAAATTGTAGTTAGACATGCCAGGGGCTCATAAGCTAAACATACACTCTAGATAACTTATTTTTTTTTAATTTAAAAAAAAAAAGAAATCCTGGACTCAGGTGCCTGTGTCTTGAATGATTTATGAATACTTCGATGGTGTGTATTGTGTATTTGTATTATCAAATAAGACAACAAAGAATGTGAATAGTAACAATAATACAACTAGATCGATTGATGGAATACAATTTTAATGATGTCTGCAGTGACAAAAGCCATCTATACAATGGTGGTCTCTTCCGTGGTTATGACATGCAGTTTCACACTCAGCCTTGGTGGTACAAGCTGGAAAACATAAATAGGAAATAACACTACATTTAATATAACAATGCATTTTCATCTAACACCGCCTCCAATTAAATGAAGTACACATACCATCACGACAAAGTCAATCTTTTATAAGAATGATAATAACATCTCACGTTATCACACACAAACCACACACACTGAAATCTGCACTGTTATCCCCATGATATAACTTGATATATTATGATATAATATTTATTACCGTATCATTTGTTCAAACAATATAATGTAATTGTTATTATTACCTATGCATTTTATGTAGATAAAAGAAGTTATAGATAGAAAGTTTTGGCTTAATAACGTTAATATCCGTGTACAGGTTTTTTTTATAAAGTTAATCAATATCCGGAGTCTCTGAGTTCACCCTCGATTGTTAGTGAGGTTCATATGGCTTAATTATTATATGTCCGTTTTCATAGACAATTGGTCATATAGTATTTTTGTCTTTTTCGATTAATGGCTTCTGACAACACCAACACCGCCCCTACCCTCCCACGATTTTGTTTACGTTATCTTTAATCTAATAACGACTACAATCAATTTCAGTTCAACTTTTTATTTGATATTTTAAATTAGATATGTTCATCTTATTGTTATTACTGCTGATGGAATCTTTGTCTCCAAGGGTATCTACTAAAACTAACGTTCATCTCCCTCAGGTTAACTTTACCGAGTATTTTTAGTTCGATTAGTTTTCTTGCACCTAAAGACTTTTTTTTCTATCTTTTGACTTGTACCTAACAAAGGTTATTCCAGAAACTTGTGGTGCGCAATAAATTAGATATCTACATTTTTATTTGACGTTTAATACCATTTATTATATGACTTCAGATAATGTCTTTTCTGATTGGCTGACGTCCTTAGTAACGTTCTTTGATAAAACGTTTTATTATATGACTTCAGATAATGTCTTTTCTGATTGGCTGACGTCCTTAGTAACGTTCTTTGATAAAACGTTGTATTCAACGCGTAGAAAGTCACGAGAGGTGAATATAACATTCCAACGCTTCTCCAGACACCTTAAAATAGAAATGGTATCTCCCAGTTATCTTAAAAGTAGTAGCCAATCATCATCGGGTTAAGTTTTGTAATCGATCAATCAGATGCGTTCTTACTAATTACCTTCGGTACACAATTAAATTAATAATGGCAGACGCTGGGCAGACAGGGGTGTCTGGGGAACAAAGTCGGCGCTGTTTGGTGTTAATTCAAATTTGATTTAATGTCATATAATAAATGCCGAGGTGAAATTCATGTTTCATGGGTTGATCAATCCTTGTATTCACCTCATCGAAAGTCATCAATTGTATAATATTCAACGCGCAAAAAGTCACGAGTTTTGAACATAAAATTCCAACGCTCCTCCAGACACCTTAAAGTAGAAATGGTGTTTCCCAATTATCTTAAAAGTAGTAGTCAATCATCATCGGGTTAAGTTTTGTCATCGACTAATCAGATGCGTTCTTGCTAATTACCTTCGGTACATAATTAAATTAATAATGACAGACGTTACTTTAAAACAATATTTATTTTATTAAATTTCAACATACAATTATTCCAATATATATATTTAAACAATGTCCAATGGGATTCAGAAACAAGTTATCAAACTTATGTAAATCTGTCTCCCTAATTATAATTAGATATTGATAACATTGGTAAACAGTGGTTAGTAGAATGATCATAATGAAGAAAATAAAATCGAAAAGCAATTGCAGGTTAAATTGAAACAAATATTTCTAAAAAATTACAAAGACGGAGCTGTCACATACTATCCTCATGGTCTACAACCCAATATATATAGTTCATTTGCAGTCTGGTCAATTCCTTTCCACATTTATGTTTAATCAAATCGTTTTGTTCTGGCAATGTACTTTGATACAGTTTCAAATACCAATCTGTTTTCATTTTCATTTTTTAAGCTGTTACCAAATATTAAAGATTGTACATCGATAGTACATGGAGTTTGTATAGTTTCATTCCTAATAACTATATAATGTGGATATTGCAGCAAGTAATGAGCAGTCGTTTCTATTTTTCCAAATGTACACAGACCTGAATCAATAATATTTTTTGAAAGAGATGATCTTTAAGGGAGCTACATTTGAGACGTAAGAGGGCGAAAATAATTTGCTCTTTTCGTGATCCAATATTAAAGTAATATGATTTTTTACCCAAATTTCTATTTAGAAAACGCTTAAAACAATATTTTGATGAATTCAATCTGATATGATTTGGGATATTATTCCAAAGCTTAATCGAGGACGGCAAAAAAGAATTTTAATAATAAAAAGTTCTACAGTTAAGATATACTGTGTTGTTAGATCTCCTGGTGTTATGTTGATGGAGAGGTACTAAAGAATTCAAATAATCAGGAACATCTTCATGGAACATTTCGTGAAATTTTATTAATTTGTGATGTTACGACGAGTCTGGAGCGTTTTCCATCATGTTTCATCATAGAGTAACTGTTTGGACGTTAATTTGGTGGCACCTGTTACTATGCGGGCCGCCTCAAATTGAAGACTTTCTAATTATTGCTTTAAATAGTCTGGGATATTGTCCCATACTATATGACCATATTTCATAAGTGGTCTGATAAATGATATGTAAATTGTTTGCAGATGAGACCTTTTTAGTTTAATCTTGACTCTACGGAAAACCGATAAACGTGATGACACTTTAATCATAATATTTTTAACATGTTCATTCCAATTTCCATCTTCACTTTAATAGTTAATCCTAAATGCTTGTAGGTTTCAACTTCTTTGATAGTTACATTGTCTATGTAGACAGGTGGGGTTTATGATGTTCTTTAGAGATCGTCGTAATTTCTGTTTTGTCATGGTTTAATATTATTTACTATTTTTGGGACCACTGGTGAATACTTTCGATATCTTTATTAAGCTGTTCGGCAGCTTCCTATTCATTATCAACAACCAAGTAAAATGAAGCGTCATCTGCAAGCAATTTAATATTACAAGAAATATTATTAACAATATCATTATTGTAATTAGGAAAAAGCATAGGTTCACGTATGGAGCCCTGGTAGTAGTGAATCGGATCACTATGGCGCTATTGACCCCTATGTTAAACCATTTATCACTCCTCAATTGTGCAGTCAGCCGTGACTAATTACGGCTCTAACAGGCACACCTGTCTCAATAGATAATGAAGAAATCCAATGTCTAATATTCTGTTTATCGGTAATTTATAATTAACTTTAAAGAAAAAAAAAATGAAATCTTTAAAACGATATTTTGATGGGATTATTTTTTGCGGATGGATCTGGTTTTATAAATGTGATTCAGTTCTGACGCGCGAGGTTCATCTAAAAACTAGACTCAATTAGGTTTTGTATTGCATCTTATTGTGTATTATGTTTGTATTTAATTTGTTATCTGTATACCAATGTATCAACAAAGGTTACCAGAAATAAAGATATATATATAATTTTGTCATGCTAACTTCATACATGCATTAAATCATAATGCCCATTTTGGGTCAATAAAATTACATTAATTATTTTATTAATTATCTCATTTTATTCTTACCAGTCCCCCACCAACAACAGCGACATATTTAGTTGCACTGCCCTCTGACATCCTTCTAGAATATTGTGTAACCCAATTGTCACATGTAAAATTTGTGTCAAGGACAAATCTGTGTTTACAAGTTTTAATTGGGTGGTTTTACACAGTGCTTTCTCATTGGTGGAAAAGAACACTGCACTCTACTGATCCTAGATCTAACCACCTGGTCATTTTGCTTCATTTACTTCGAAAGTGTAGGAAAATATGGCAAAACATAAAGTCTGGTTATGTGATGCTAATTATGTTGTTAGTAATAAACTTTTCGAATAAGTCTCCAAATAAAAAAAACTAGTAATAGGCTCTGTGTCGATGTCTTGAAGTTCTATTTGTCATATACACCAGCTACTAAAAAGTACCAAGACTCAACATAAAGTACTATCCAATAACCAGAAACATAACAATCTTTTATACGCCTAGACCATTGATGGTATTATGTTTCTCACGGCTGGCATGTGATGATGATTTTATCTTAAAATGACACACAACACGTGTGTCGCACATTGCGTGAATTCTTAATGCAATGCCCTAAAAAAATTAACTTTCTAAAATTAATAACAAAAATCTAAAATGCCTTCCGGGTGGTGTTATTATGGATGTTAGTCATTGAAATTCAAGCGGCTGTGATTGATTTGACCTACATTCAGAATATTTCAGTGAAACGTATTCGATACGGTTTTAGCACAAGTTTTTATGACAGCAATTACTTACCGGTATCATATTCCAACATTATGATTTCCAAAACACACCTAAATCCAACAAAATCATCAACACACGTCAAATAGTAAAACCTCTTGTTTTTGAATGAACTTCGCGCATCAGAACCGAATCACCTTTACAAAACCAGATCCATCCGCAAAAAATAATCCCATCAAAATATCGTTTTAAAGAATTCATTTTATTATTATTTGATTAAAGTTAATTATAGATTACTGCACAATTGAGGAGTGAAAAATGGTTTAACATAGCGGTCAATAGCGCCATAGTGACCCGATTCACTACTGCTGGGGAACCTCAGCATTTATATATTTGGTGTCCGAAGTTTCACCGTTTATAACCAATTGTTGACGTGTATTAGATAGATAACTTTCAAACCACTAAAGAACTATAACATCTATACCACTGCTTTTAATTTATATAAAAGACCCTTGTGCCAAACGTGGTCAAAAGCTTTACTTATGTCACAGAATATTATTCTTATTTCTTTTACACCATCAATTGCTTTTCCGAAGTCATTTGAAATACTAATAAGTTGATTTACAGTAGAATCACCAGGTCTAATTCCTGATAGAAATTTTGTTATGAGGATATTTTTCAACAAGAAACTGTGAACATACTTAAAAATACACCTTTCCATAATTTTACCAATAGATGACAATATAGATATATGTCTATAATTTGATAAACAATCTTTTTTTACCTTTGTTAGCCAATTTCCACATGTGCGGAATATAAGATGATTGTAGTGATTTATTAAATAGTTTAGAAAGTGGATACTTAAGAGTAGCGGAAGCTATTTTCAAAAGTCAAGTCAGGGCGAGATGCTTTATATATGTTCAAATGTAAGAGTACATCTTCTACGTTGATTGATAGATATATTACATAGCTTTGGATAATCAATTACATTACCTCTTTCAGGAGGGAAATTTAGACCAGAATCTTCAATAGGAGACTGTTTACAAAAATAATTATTAAAACAATTTACCTTGTCAATATGAATTTCAATTATCTGTCCGTCAATATTTAACAGCGGGTAAACTGAATTTTTAAGTAACTTCCACCAGTTTTTAATAGAAGGAGATGGGGACTCTAGTATTGCCGCTTGTTTATCTAAGTACTCGTCCTTGGCTGTTCTAACGAGGCCAACACATTTATTTCTCACATTACGATAATTTGACCAATCACTTTCATTATTTGTTCGCTTAGCTTTATTACGTAACCGTAGTCATTTTCTAATAATCTTACGGATTGATCCAATAATCCAAGGCGGGTCGTGCACACAGTTTTATTAGGAATAGCTATCTCAGCTGCATTAAAGATTGTATTTATAACATTATCTACGGCAGTATCTAAGTCGGTAGTATGTATAAGATAATCCCAGTCAGTATTCCGGAGAATTTCTGTATAATAGTTCATAATTGCCTCGGTGATATTGCCAGACTTTTCTTTTGAAAGTTTTATTATTACATTTTTCAACATTTATGATCCCGCTTATTGGACAATGAAATCGAATAGAATTATCAAGAATATTTTCTCCTACCTCTGAATATATAACAATGTCAGGGTCATTTATCATGACTAAGTCCAAAAGTGAGGATGATGTTTCGCAAGGGTTGTTAATTATTTGTACTAAATTATTTTGTAAGCAGATATTTTTAATTTGTATTTTACGAGAATTAAGCTGATCTTCATTAAAATCACCGCAAATCACTATTCTGTCGATGTTAGTATTCATCGCTACATCAATATAGTGCTTAATATGATCACAAATATAGCTTTCAGAATCTGGGGGTCGATAGAACAAACCAAACAATATATCCTTCCCTTTTGTGTGTATTTTCACCCATGGATTCGAGACCATTTTGCTTAAGTTCAGCCTTTTCCTCACAATAGATATTTTCTTTCACAGCAATAGCTACACCCCCACCTACCCGTCATACTCTATCACAACGGTATGGTATTTTATAATTTTCTAGAGTTATATCATCTATAAAGGTTTTCTGATTGAATCACGTTTTTTATTTATATTTAAGCATGTAAAAGAAATAAGGTTATCAATTCTCAAACAATCATCACTTATAGATGTTTCATTTATACTAGTTAAGCTAGGATTGGGAGACACACCAGGCCCAGGATTTCTCTCTACATCGCCAGATTTTAAAATCAATAACCGCATCCACAAAAAAATTGAAGAATGATGGAGAAACACAGGATAATTAATGACTTGTTCCTATAAAACACAATGTCCTCAATATTTAAGTCTTTACTTACATTTTGGGGTTGTTCGATAAATGGCAGGTTGCCATATCGAAATGTAACTTGCATATGATTTGACATAATATGAATATGGTAATACCCATTAGTTTATAATGGGCAAAAAGCATATAAAATAAAAGTTGGTCTGAACTAAGTCGTTTTGAATGACATACATTGGGCAGATAGGGGTGTCTGGGGAACAAGGTCGGCGCTGTTTGGTGTTAAATTCAAATTTGATTTAATGTCATAAAATAAAACAGTTAATGACTTTCAACTTCGGTGAACACAAGATTGATCAACCCATGGAATGTCATCAATTGTATAATTATATTTGGTTGATTAAATGTCGACTAGCGTCAAGTGTTCAGGGTTCAGCTATAGTCATAATGAGAACAAGTTAACGAACAATATTTTGTAGTTGTCTTATTAAAGTGCTGTAAGAGTTATGTCCCTTTTGATATAGGGATTTCCATATAGTTCCATAAAAGAATTTACATATATTTGTATCTATCTTTTGTTCACGATTTTATTTCCTTTGCACGAACATTATTTCTGTCTAAATTTGATATCTACGTTTTTATTACATAATTTCTCCATTACAGTGATGTCAAAATACCTTCCAAAGATAGACAACTCTTACACAAATCAGAAAGAAATGTTTTCACTTCAGGCAAATAGTGACTAAATCAATTGTGTACAATTTTACTATGTCGTTTGATCTTTTATTTTAGACCATCTTTTACCATTTGGAGGGAAAACATATTTACTTACGCTTGCCATGCGATGTTGTACATGTACAAATGTGATGAATGCAAGCTATCGAGTTTCCTTGAGTGCACGTTTCCTTATGACACATTGTTGAATTGCGACATGGTTCAGCATAAACAAGAGCTAAAATAAAATCAGAAAATTATTATGCTATTCAACAAATTGATTACAATTATATGGAACGCTTAATAGAATGATTTATTGTGTGTAACGTCACGTTCAACAATATTTCAGCTATATCGTGGCCGTCAGTTTTATTGGTGGAGGAAACCGTGAGTACCCAGAGAAAACCACCGACCTGTCGTAAGTCACTGACAAACTTTATCTCAGAGAAAACCACCGACCTGTCGTAAGTCACTGACAAACTTTATCTCAGAGAAAACCACCGACCTGTCGTAAGTCACTGACAAACTTTATCTCAGAGAAAACCACCGACCTGTCGTAAGTCACTGACAAACTTTATCTCAGAGAAAACCACCGACCTGTCGTAAGTCACTGACAAACTTTATCTCAGAGAAAACCACCGACCTGTCGTAAGTCACTGACAAACTTTATCTCAGAGAAAACCACCGACCTGTCGCAAGTCACTGATATAGCAGCCTACATCATGTCACTGACAAACTTTATCACATAATGTTGTATTGAGTACACCTCGCCATGAGCGGGGTTCGAACTCACAAATTTAGTGGTGATAGGCACTGATTGCACAGGTAGTTGTAAATTCAACTATCATACGATCACGACCACGACAGCCCCTCGATTAATGGACACTATAGTACACAACTAAAGTACCTTTATTGGTGAGTTGTCTATCGGTGGTTAAATAGATATGGTACCCTCAATTATCCTGGAAAGAATCTACGAGCTGTCAAATTCTACTATAAAACATACATTCTTGCTAACTAATACTACTTCGTTCTGTCAAAAGTGGGACAAGTTGTTTCAACGGAAATACAACAATTAACGCATGATATATTACTATTTGTAGTATATCTTAATTACCAATATATCCACACTATATATACTTATAAATCTAAATGAACCGGTCTGATCAGAGACGTATGTACGATATACATGACCTGATCACAGACGTATGTACGATATAAATGACCTGATCAGAGACGTATGTACGATATACATGACCTGATCAGAGACGTATGTACGATATAAATGACCTGATCAGAGACGTATGTACGATATAAATGACCTGATCAGAGACGTATGTACGATATAAATGACCTGATCAGAGATGTATGTACGACATACATGACCTGATCAGAGACGTATGTACGATATAAATGACCTAATCACAGACGTATGTACGATATAAATGACCTGATCAGAGACGTATGTACGATATAAATGACCTGATCAGAGACGTATGTACGATATACATGACCTAATCACAGACGTATGTACGATATAAATGACCTGATCAGAGACGTATGTACGATATAAATGACCTGATCAGAGACGTATGTACGATATAAATGACCTGATCAGAGACGTATGTACGATATAAATGACCCGATCAGAGACGTATGTACGATATACATGACCTGATCAGAGACGTATGTACGATATAAATGACCTGATCAGAGACGTATGTACGATATAAATGACCTGATCAGAGACGTATGTACGATATAAATGATCTGATCAGAGCCGTATGTACGATATAAATGACCTGATCAGAGACGTATGTACGATATAAATGACCTGATTACAGACGTATGTACGATATAAATGACCTGATCAGAAACACATGTACGATATAAATGACCTGATCAGAGACGTATGTACGATATAAATGACCTGATCAGAGACGTAGGTAGGATATAAATGACCTGATCAGAGCCGTATGTACGATATAAATGATCTGATCAGAGCCGTATGTACGATATAAATGACCTGATCAGAGACGTATGTACGATATAAATGACCTGATCAGAAACACATGTACGATATAAATGACCTGATCAGAGACGTATGTACGATATAAATGATCTGATCAGAGCCGTATGTACGATATAAATGACCTGATCAGAGACGTATGTACGATATAAATGATCTGATCAGAAACACATGTACGATATAAATGACCTGATCAGAGACGTATGTACGATATAAATGATCTGATCAGAGCCGTATGTACGATATAAATGACCTGATCAGAGACGTATGTACGATATAAATGACCTGATCAGAAACACATGTACGATATAAATGACCTGATCAGAGACGTATGTACGATATAAATGATCTGATCAGAGCCGTATGTACGATATAAATGACCTGATCAGAGACGTATGTACGATATAAATGACCTGATCAGAGACGTATGTACGATATAAATGACCTGATCAGAGAAATATGTACGATATAAATGACCTGATCAGAGACGTATGTACGATATAAATGACCTGATCAAAGACGTATGTACGATATAAATGACCTGATCAGAGACGTATGTACGATATAAATGACCTGATCAGAGACGTATGTACGATATAAATGACCTGATCAAAGACGTATGTACGATATAAATGACCTGATCAGAGACGTATGTACGATATAAATGACCTAATCACAGACGTATGTACGATATAAATGACCTGATCAGAAACACATGTACGATATAAATGACCTGATCAGAGACGTATGTACGATATAAATGACCTGATCAGAGACATATGTACGATATAAATGACCTGATCAGAGACGTATGTACGATATAAATGACCTGATCAGAGACGTAGGTAGGATATAAATGACCTGATCAGAGACGTAGGTAGGATATAAATGACCTGATTAGAGAAGTATGTACGATATATATGACCTGATCAGAGACGTATGTACGATATAAATGATCTGATCAGAGACGTATGTACGATATAAATGACCTGATCAGAGACGTAGGTAGGATATAAATGACCTGATCAGAGACGTAGGTAGGATATAAATGACCTGATCAGAGCCGTATGTACGATATAAATGACCTGATCAGAGACGTATGTACGATATACATGACCTGATCAGAGACGTATGTACGATATAAATGACCTGATCAGAGACGTATGTACGATATACATGACCTGATCAGAGACGTAGGTAGGATATAAATGACCTGATCAGAGACGTATGTACGATATAAATGACCTGATCAGAGACGTATGTACGATATAAATGACCTGATCAGAGACGTTTGTACGATATAAATGACCTGATCAGAGACGTATGTACGATATAAATGACCTGATCAGAGACGTATGTACGATATAAATGACCTGATCAGAGACATATGTACGATATACATGACCTGATCAGAGACGTATGTACGATATAAATGACCTGATCAGAGACGTATGTACGATATAAATGATCTGATCAGAGACGTATGTAGGATATAAATGATCTGATCAGAGCCGTATGTAGGATATAAATGACAATGTGGATACAATACTCCTTTTTCAGTAAAAAAAACCTATTTGTATTAACAGTTCTAAAGGAAGTAAATCCCTGAAAACCAGCATAGTATTTGGATAATATTAGTAAAGCTCACGGGGTGGTCGTGATCTTATGGTAGTTGGATTTACAACTATCTATTCAATCTATCGCCACTAACGCTGTGAGTTCGAATCCCTCTCAGGCAATGTGTACTCAATACAATATTATGTGATAAAGTTTGTCAGTGACTTGCAGCAGTCGGTGGTTTTCTCCTGGTACTCCGGTTTCCTCCACCAATAAAACTGACGGCCACGACATAGTTGAAATATTGTTAACCGTTGCGTTAAACACCATACCCTAAACCCTATTAAAGCTCACCAAACAGTACTACGAAACACAGTATAGCAGCCTTCATCATGTCAGGTTTAATTGTATATAATCCGTTCTTGTCATTAGAAAATGGAATTTATACCTTCCTCATATCAGGAAGCGACACATGTGAAACAGTCGTAATCATGCGCATTGAATTTCAGAAGTCACGATGACTTGATAACAAATCATAAAAGCCAGAGGTTATTCTCAAACAGGTGTTGTTTATTCGCGAATTGTTCCAAATTTAAGTATGTTTGCTGATATTTGTAGCTCAGTTGAAAATGACCTTCATTTATGGAATCATGGAGAGAGAAAATAATACATGGTTGTTTTAGCTAAAAAAAATGACCTTAGCCGATTTTGGCTATCCTGTTTAGGACCCTTTGTTTTATTGCTCCCAAAACATTAAATTTGGCTTTCCAATCTTTCGGTTTTGAGCATACCTGATGAATGTTATTCCAGAAACGCGTCGTGCGCACTAAATTTGATAAGTTTTATTATAATGTTCTTAAATAAAACATTTGATTATTATAATTACCCATTCTTATGTAAAAACAAAAGTTTTAATCATATTTTCTTTGTAGGATTACCAGGACATTACATGATTTCGTTCAAAGATACCAGAATCTACAATTTTGATACAACACAGAATTTTGATACGAAGTGGCGTTACCACGATCGTATGTTAATTGGTCGTACATCTACTTTTACAATTAAAGTACATGCCACGAATAAAGCTCTAAGTACGATTCCTGTCAGCAGGTGTTGGTAATCAATACAATTTAATGTTATTAAGTTTTGTCAGTGATTTGAAACAAGGTGGCGATTTCTCCGATTACTCCGATTTCCGTCACAAATAAAACCTCTATTTGTTTGTTTGTTGTTTAACGCCCGGTGCAGATTTTACATGCATATTCAACACGAGATTTATACAACCCAACAGATACAAATCCTTGCATCATATATGTATATGATACAGGGAATAATTTGATCGGAACTACGGTCGTGATATCGGTAACCTCTTCTGAATGTGGAAGAATCTCATGACGTCTTCGGAACCATGTTGGGGAATTCTTTAAAATAACGCTTTAACCTTTCGAGATCAGCTTCATATTGCAGGGAACTATATATTTTAATACAATAACATTTACACACCAGGCCACAAATCTCGAAGAGCAATGGTTGTATATTTATACAAGGAGAGAGAGGTTGATGAATGAAATGTTAAATGAATGTTATGACGTGACGCAACACCATCAGTGATGTATATATTTATTTCTAATGGCAGAATGTTATTTTGTTTAAATAATAGATAAATCTAACAGTATTTTCATCTTTTTGCCATATGAAAATATTAGATAGTCGCATTATATATAATACTTGCGTTAGTACAATATAAGTTATAAGCTCCCTAGGACCGACTATGATTATTTGGACGGTCAGTAAATTGTTGAAGGGTGAGTGTTTTAGCGCAATCCCTTCAACTATTTACTTACCGTCTAAATAATCATAGTCGGTCACGGGAGTTTAGAACATTTTTGTATCGATATTGCTGATCTATAGCTTGAAACAGTAACACAGTTTTTTCCACGTACTATGTTTGACGGACTTTCTTGGAAGTTCTAAGGCTAAAGAGGTAATGGTCACTAGACAAAATTAAGCACCACCCATTGACCTTCTGTAATTTTCCGTCTGCATCGTTTCGTAACTGCACATTTATCTATCGTCTGTATCGGTGTGTAACGGACTACCGATGAGGAAATCGAACAAAAGAGACTTGGAAGTTTTATGTCTGTCTTGAGTAAGAAATGCGATTTGTCGGAAACATATACTAATACATAAATAGTTGTGGGTGTAAAACAAACTGCACCACAAAACGTTGTTCTTGTATTTCACAAGCTTTATCATTCACATATGTATGCAACTACTCTGATATTTGCCAAAACACGAATCAACGAGAGTCTCTATCAGAATGAGATAGTGCAGGTGACTATGAGGAAGAAGAAACGTGAAATGATAGTTCGAGGAAATTGATTGATGGATTGCAGGCTCTTGGACACACAATAAATGTAGAAGACCGCCCCTTTTTTTAGACAAAGATACAGAATTACTCCCATTAAATTAATTATAGAGAGATTAGAACTACAGAAATTACTGCAAATATGAAGAATCGAGCAATACAAAGCTAAGCACAGAAATTGTTGACACTAAATTATTTCAACAGGTGAACATTTTGAAATAATATACATCTAGTAAGATTACCACCCCCTTTTTTTTCATGAATTCACGATAACAAGTGGTCTTTATGGTTGTCATCTTTCTAGCACAATTGACATAAAATAAACATATATAAATAACTCCCGAAGAAAAATAACCGAAATGGTATACCCTAACTGATCGGAATGCTTGACTTTGTTTTTTGTCTGCTATTTTTCGGTACCCGTAAATGGGCGCCTGTTGTACTGACTATTTTCCGCATATTTTAATTGAGTACAACACTTGAATAAATACTCTACATATATTTATTTTTCGCTTTGTGCCAAAAACTGCGGTCTACAGGGGTATCCAGCACCAAAATGTTTTCCGTGTCCCGCTGATGGACTATCATCGTTGTTCTACAAGTGCATGTATCATAGCCATAACGATATCGGTGGTCTACAAGTACACTGGAGATAAATACAATTTGATTGACCTTGTGGTGACATAACCTAGCAATGGTCGCTTGCTTGACAGATCTCGCCGACGTCATATGTCTAAAGAAAGATAATTCTATGTCGGTACAATTGTCACTGTGGTATCGTTAGTTTTGAAAAATAAACGTGTCATATTGATAACCTATGACAACCTTGTTAATTTCTAATATAAAACAGTTAGTTAAAATATCCATATGATTATTATTCAAGGGTGCTATTGTTCAGTGCAGTTACTTTCCAGGTCTTACGAAATTACAACTTTCTAACCAATGTCAAATTCTTCTGAACTGGTGTTTTGAGCATTTTGTCTTGGACACAATTATAAAATTGGAACTGTTAGAGGTTATGATTTCTTGTTCTAAGATTAATGGTCTTTAACAAATAGATTCTACTGTCATAGCTAGTAATCAGCTAACAACGAGCATTCATGCTATTTTTATGTTGTCATTAATATTTGGGAAATATATGTTTTGTAAGTGGGAGCGAATATATGTAGGGTTTTCATCAGTGTATATCTGTATTGCCACTGGGGATCCAATTATTAAAATACTGAGATCATATAGACTGTTTTAGCCCCTCCTCATTTTTGTTGTACATGTTTTGTATGTCCCAAGTCATGACCTTCATTTCCAACGTCACGTTTTACCAGCTAAGCGACATGTTCTAATATTGAAATCGTGTTGGACACTAATTATGCGTAAATAATGAAATGAAAAACAAAACCTACCACACTGTCGGACCATTTCTAAATCCTAATAGAATAATCGTAGAAAAAGGTAACATCGATATCCCTATCAAATAAATACATGAGGCAACATCGATATCCCTATCACATAAAAACATGAGGTAACTTCGATATCCCTATCACATAAATACATGAGGCAACATCGATATCCCTATCACATAAATACATGAGGTAGCATCGATATCCCTATCACATAAATACATGAGGTAACATCGATATCCCTATCACATAAATACATGAGGTAACATCGATATCCCTATCACATAAATACATGAGGTAACATCGATATCCCTATCACATAAATACATGAGGTAACATCGATATCCCTATCACATAAAAACATGAGGTAACATCGATATCCCTATCACATAAATACATGAGGTAACATCGATATCCCTATCACATAAATACATGAGGCAACATCGATATCCCTATCACATAAAAACACGAGGTAACATCGATATCCCTATCACATAAATACATGAGGCAAAATCGATATCCCTATCAAATAAAACATGAGGTAACATCGATATCCTTATCACATAAATACATGAGGCAACATCGATATCCCTATCACATCAATACATGAGGTAACATCGATATCCCTATCACATAAAACATGAGGCAACATCGATATACCTATCACATAAATACATGAGGCAACATCGACATCCCTATCACATAAATACATGAGGCAACATCGATATCCCTATCACATAAATACATGAGGTAACATCGATATCCCTATCACATAAATACATGAGGTAACATCGATATCCCTATCACATAAATACATGAGGTAACATCGATATCCCTATCACATAAATACATGAGGTAACATCGATATCCCTATCACATAAATACATGAGGTAACATCGATATCCCTATCACATAAATACATGAGGTAACATCGATATCCCTATCATATAAATACATGAGGTAACATCGATATCCCTATCACATAAATACATGAGGTAACATCGATATCCCTATCACATAAATACATGAGGTAACATCGATATCCCTATCACATAAATACATGAGGTAACATCGATATCCCTATCACATAAATACATGAGGCAACATCGATATCCCTATCACATAAATACATGAGGTAACATCGATATCCCTATCATATAAATACATGAGGTAACATCGATATCCCTATCACATAAATACATGAGGTAACATCGATATCCCTATCACATAAATACATGAGGTAACATCGATATCCCTATCACATAAATACATGAGGTAACATCGATATCCCTATCACATAAATACATGAGGCAACATCGATATCCCTATCACATAAATACATGAGGTAACATCGATATCCCTATCACATAAATACATGAGGTAACATCGATATCCCTATCACATAAATACATTAGGTAACATCGATATCCCTATCACATAAATACATGAGGTAACATCGATATCCCTATCACATAAATACATGAGGCAACATCGATATCCCTATCACATAAATACATGAGTCAACATCGATATCCCTATCACATAAATACATGAGGCAATATCGATATCCCTATCACATAAATACATGAGGCAACATCGATATCCCTATCACATAAATACATGAGGTAACATCGATATCCCTATCACATAAATACATTAGGTAACATCGATATCCCTATCACATCAATACATGAGGTAACATCGATATCTCTATCACATAAATACATGATCGTTCACTTTTCGTGTTTGGTACAGGCACCTTAAACATAGGCGAGATTAAGCTATTTATATAGACCCTCTCTACGTAATAAACACAAATCATATAAATAAAAATATGAACCTTCTAGTCAACAAATGGGAGAACATATGAGCCTAGATAAACGTTAAAGGATAGTGACAGAAATCACAACACGGAAGTAAAAACGTGAAAACATGTAATTAGACAAAATGAACAAGACGAAAAACTTGTTCTCCTCATTGATATGTGGATACAATGTTAGTAAACTTGTTCTCCTCATTGATATGTGGATACAATGTTAGTAAACTTGTTCTCCTCATTAATATGTGGATACAATGTTAGTAAACTTGTTCTCCTCATTGATATGTGGATACAATGTTAGTAAACTTGTTCTCCTCATTGATATGTGGATACAATGTTAGTAAACTTGTTCTCCTCATTGATATGTGGATACAATGTTAGTAAACTTGTTCTCCTCATTGATATGTGGATACAATGTTAGTAAACTTGTTCTCCTCATTAATATGTGGATACAATGTTAGTAAACTTGTTCTCCTCATTGATATGTGGATACAATGTTAGTAAACTTGTTCTCCTCATTGATATGTGGATACAATGTTAGTAAACTTGTTCTCCTCATTGATATGTGGATACAATGTTAGTAAACTTGTTCTCCTCATTGATATGTGGATACAATGTTAGTAAACTTGTTCTCCTCATTAATATGTGGATACAATGTTAGTAAACTTGTTCTCCTCATTGATATGTGGATACAATGTTAGTAAGCTTGTTCTCCTCATTAATATGTGGATACAATGTTAGTAAACTTGTTCTCCTCATTGATATGTGGATACAATGTTAGTAAACTTGTTCTCCTCATTAATATGTGGATACAATGTTAGTAAACTTGTTCTCCTCATTGATATGTGGATACAATGTTAGTAAACTTGTTCTCCTCATTGATATGTGGATACAATGTTAGTAAACTTGTTCTCCTCATTGATATGTGGATGCAATGTTAGTAAACTTGTTCTCCTCATTAATATGTGGATACAATGTTAGTAAACTTGTTCTCCTCATTAATATGTGGATACAATGTTAGTAAACTTGTTCTCCTCATTGATATGTGGATACAATGTTAGTAAACTTGTTCTCCTCATTAATATGTGGATACAATGTTAGTAAACTTGTTCTCCTCATTGATATGTGGATACAATGTTAGTAAACTTGTTCTCCTCATTGATATGTGGATACAATGTTAGTAAACTTGTTCTCCTCATTGATATGTGGATACAATGTTAGTAAACTTGTTCTCCTCATTAATATGTGGATACAATGTTAGTAAACTTGTTCTCCTCATTAATATGTGGATACAATGTTAGTAAACTTGTTCTCCTCATTGATATGTGGATACAGTGTTAGTAAGCTTGTTCTCCTCAT
The DNA here is from genome assembly GCA_963680875.1 of Bathymodiolus brooksi. Lineage (NCBI taxonomy): Eukaryota > Metazoa > Mollusca > Bivalvia > Mytilida > Modiolidae > Bathymodiolus > Bathymodiolus brooksi. Next base: position 63,522,311 of record OY804581.1, on the reverse strand, counting down.
TGATATGTGGATACAATGTTAGTAAACTTGTTCTCCTCATTGATATGTGGATACAATGTTAGTAAGCTTGTTCTCCTCATTAATATGTGGATACAGTGTTAGTAAGCTTGTTCTCCTCATTGATATGTGGATACAATGTTAGTAAACTTGTTCTCCTCATTGATATGTGGATACAGTGTTAGTAAGCTTGTTCTCCTCATTGATATGTGGATACAATGTTAGTAAACTTGTTCTCCTCATTGATATGTGGATACAATGTTAGTAAGCTTGTTCTCCTCATTGATATGTGGATACAATGTTAGTAAACTTGTTCTCCTCATTGATATGTGGATACAGTGTTAGTAAGCTTGTTCTCCTCATTAATATGTGGATACAGTGTTAGTAAGCTTGTTCTCCTCATTGATATGTGGATACAATGTTAGTAAACTTGTTCTCCTCATTGATATGTGGATACAATGTTAATAAACTTGTTCTCCTCATTAATATGTGGATACAATGTTAATAAACTTGTTCTCCTCATTAATATGTGGATACAGTGTTAGTAAGCTTGTTCTCCTCATTGATATGTGGATACAATGTTAGTAAACTTGTTCTCCTCATTGATATGTGGATACAATGTTAGTAAACTTGTTCTCCTCATTGATATGCACGTGAAATGCAGGTGCAATAATTTGCATTGGTCTTCTTTTCATACCATGTCTGGAATCTACTCAGATTTGAATAAGTTAAATAAATATTTGTTTACCTCTGACATATTTATTTTATTGCAATATATAGTATGACACAGACTAGTATGTCCCTATTGAAGATAATTTCCAACAATACTGGCAAATGGGGTACGAAAGGACAATAAAACATGTCTCGAATTCGATAATTTGAATGACTTTTAATAGAATCCAGTTTTTATCCTGCTATTTTGGACAGTGAAATAGTGAAAATTACTGCACTGACGATGAAAGCATGTACTTATTAAAATATATGATTCTAAAAAGACTATTTTTCAATTTTGATGGTTGTCGAAACGAGCTACATGTTACAGTTGAAGTGATATTAATAGTATGTATAAAGTTTTGTACTTTGTGTAGAAAATTAGAAATTTAAATAAAGAAGTAAACGTCATTTGAGATAAATATGTTAAGTCACATGACATATTTTGGTGAGATACATATGTTAAGTCACATGACATATTTTGGTGAGATACATATGTTAAGTCACATGACATATTTTGGTGAGATACATATGTTAAGTCACATGACATATTTTGGTGAGATACATATGTTAAGTCACATGACATATTTTGGTGAGATACATATGTTAAGTCACATGACATATTTTGGTGAGATACATATGTTAAGTCACATGACATATTTTGGTGAGATACATATGTTAAGTCACATGACATATTTTGGTGAGATACATATGTTAAGTCACATGACATATTTTGGTGAGATACATATGTTAAGTCACATGACATATTTTGGTGAGATAGATATGTTAAGTCACATGACATATTTTTATGAGATACATATGTTAAGTCACATGGCATATGTTGGTGAGATACATATGTTAAGTCACATGGCATATGTTGGTGAGATACATATGTTAAGTCACATGACATATTTTGGTGAGATACATATGTTAAGTCACATGAAATATTTTGCGAGCAAAAAGTAAATTAATATAAGAATAAACCAATAAATGTAAAGAAGACATTGAGAACATATGTAATTGTTAAATACATGATTATTGTTAAAAAAAAATGCTTAGTAAATATATCAAATTTTTGTTTTTTATTTTTATAGAAAAGGTCTACATGACGATTAACACTTGCTTGTTTTGATAATTGATATTCTAAATTTTGAACATTATTTATGGCAATGCAAAATAAAAGCACTCTTTAATTGACTTTAACGAGAGAAAAAACATAGATTACATATTTATGTTTTTTCTCTCGTTGAAGTCAATTATGTTTTTTCTCTTGTTGAAGTCAATTAAAGAGTGGTTTTCTTTAGCATTGCCATAAATAATGTTCAAAATTTAGAATATCAATTATCAAAACAAACAAAAAATATTTGTTTTAATCGTAGAAATATTACAAAGACTCAGATGTTCTTTTTATTCCATTGCAGCTAAAGCCACTACTGACAATAAAAGACAGATGAATGAATTTTAGCTTACATTGTACCTATACTTGGTTAAAAGTGGAATGCACTCTGATAAAACAAACTATTTTTTGATGTGAGTTATGTGACGTCAGACATTCATGATTTGTTATCGCCATATGATTCTTTTTAGCTAATTGTGTGATTAGGAATTAAAAATGTCATTAGGGCTAATCATATGATTAGCTTAATTACAAGTTCAACAACGGACCCCTGATTTTTAAGAGAGAAAAAAACCATTTGCCATGGTTAACTGTAAAAAGGATATGTTAAACATCCAGCGGTAAGTCACACAAACATTAATTTATGGTTATTGGTTATAAATGTTTAGTATATATTTTATACAGGAGAGTGTGGGAGACACATAGTTACGTCATTCTATATTAGTGATTAGTATATATTTTATACAGGAGAGTGTGGGAGAAACCTATTTACGTCATACTATGTTAGTGTTTAGTATATATTTTATACTGGAGAGTGTGGGAGACACATAGTTACGTCATACTATATTAGTGTTTAGTATATATTTTATACAGGAGAGTGTGGAAGACACCTATTTACGTCATACTATGTTAGTGTTTAGTATATATTTTATACAGAAGAGTGTGGGAGACACATATTTACGTCATACTATATTAGTGTTTAGTATATATTTTATACAGGAGAGTGTGGGAGACACCTATTTACGTCATACTATGTTAGTGTTTAGTATATATTTTATACAGGAGAGTGTGGGAGACACCTATTTACGTCATACTATGTTAGTGTTTAGTATATATTTTATACAGGAGAGTGTGGGAGACACCTATTTACGTCATACTATGTTAGTGTTTAGTATATATTTTATACTGGAGAGTGTGGGAGACACCTATTTACGTCATACTATGTTAGTGTTTAGTATATATTTTATACAGGAGAGTGTGGGAGACACCTATTTACATCATACTATGTTAGTGTTTAGTATATATTTTATACAGGAGAGTGTGGGAGACACATAGTTACGTCATACTATATTAGTGTTTAGTATATATTTTATACAGGAGAGTGTGGGAGACACCTATTTACATCATACTATGTTAGTGTTTAGTATATATTTTATACAGGAGAGTGTGGGAGACACATAGTTACGTCATAATATATTAGTGTTTAGTATATATTTTATACAGGAGAGTGTGGGAGACACCTATTTACATCATACTATGCTAGTGTTTAGTATATATTTTATACAGGAGAGTGTGGGAGACACATAGTTACGTCATACTATATTAGTGTTTAGTATATATTTTATACAGGAGAGTGTGGGAGACACCTATTTACGTCATACTATGTTAGTGTTTAGTATATATTTTATACAGGAGAGTGTGGGAGACACATAGATACGTCATACTATATTAGTGTTTAGTATATATTTTATACAGGAGAGTGTGGAAGACACCTATTTACATCATACTATGTTAGTGTTTAGTATATATTTTATACAGGGGAGTGTGGGAGATACCTATTTACGTCATACTATATTAGTGTTTAGTATATATTTTATACAGGAGAGTGTGGGAGAAACCTATTTACGTCATACTATATAAGTGTTTAATATATATTTTATACAGGGGAGTGTGAGAGACAGATAGTTATGTCATACTATATTAGTGCTTAGTATATATTTTATACAGGAGAGTGTGGGAGAAACCTATTTACGTCATATTATATTAGTGTTTAGTATATATTTTATACAGGAGAGTGTGGGAGAAACCTATTTACGTCATACTATATTAGTGTTTAGTATATATTTTATACATGAGATTGTTGGAGAAACCTATTTACGTCATACTATGTTAGTGTTTAGTATATATTATACATAGGAGAGTGTGGGAGAAACCTATTTACGTCATACTATATTAGTGTTTAGTATATATTCTATTTAGGAGAGTGTGGGAGAAACATATTTAAGTCATACTATGTTAGTGTTTAGTATATATTTTATACAGGAGAGTGTGGGAGTCACCTATTTACATCATATTATGTTAGTGTTTAGTATATATTTTATACAGGGGAGTGTGGTAGACACCTATTTACGTCATACTATATTACTGTTTAGTATATATTTTATACAGGTGAGTGTGATAGACACCTATTTACGTCATACTAGATTACTGTTTAGTATATATTTTATACAGTGGAGTGTGGGAGACACATAGTTACGTCATACTATATTAGTGTTTAGTATATATTTTATACAGGAGAGTGGTGGAGACACCTATTTACGTCATACTATATTAGTGTTTAGTATATATTTTATACAGGAGAGTGGTGGAGAAACATATTTACGTCATACTATATTAGTGTTTGGTATATATTTTATACAGGAGAGTGTGGGAGACACCTACTTACGTCATACTATATTAGTGTTTAGTAGATATTTTATACAGGAGAGTGTGGGAGACCCCTATTTACGTCATACTATATTAGTGTTTAGTATATATTTTATACAGGGGAGTGTGGGAGACACATATTTACGTCATACTATATTAGTGTTAAGTATATATTGTATACAGGAGAGTGTGGGAGACACCTATTTACGTCATACTATATTAGTGTTTAGTATATATTTTATACAGGAGAGTGGTAGAGACACCTAGTTAAGTCATACTATATTAGTGTTTGGTATATATTTTATACAGGAGAGTGTGGGAGACACCTATTTACGTCATACTATGTTAGTGTTTAGTATATATTGTATACAGGAGAGTGGTGGAGACACCTAGTTACGTCATACTATGTTAGTGTTTAGTATATATTTTATACAGGAGAGTGTGGGAGATACCTATTTAAGTCATACTTTATTAGTGTTTAGTATATATTTTTATACAGGAGAGTGTGGGAGAAACCTATTTACGTCATACTATATTAGTGTTTAGTATATATTTTACACAGGAGAGTGTGGGAGACACCTATTTACATCATACTATGTTAGTGTTTAGTATATATTTTATACAGGTGAGTGTGGTAGACACCTATTTACGTCATACTATATTAGTGTTTAGTATATATTTTATAAGGGGAGTTGTGGGAGACACATAGTTACGTCATACTATATTAGTGTTTGGTATATATTTTATACAGGAGAGTGTGGGAGACACTTATTTACGTCATACTATATTAGTGTTTAGTATATATTTTATACAGGGGAGTGTGGGAGACACATAGTTACGTCATACTATATTAGTGTTTTGTATATATTTAATACAGGAGAGTGTGGGAGAAACCTATTTACGTCATACTATATTAGTGTTTAGTATATATTTAATACAGGAGAGTGTGGGAGACACATAGTTACGTCATACTATGTTAGTGTTTAGTATATATTTAATACAGGAGAGTGGTGGAGACACCTATTTACGTCATACTATATTAGTGTTTAGTATATATTTTATACAGGAGAGTGGTGGAGAAACATATTTACGTCATACTATATTAGTGTTTGGTATATATTTTATACAGGAGAGTGTGGGAGACACCTACTTACGTCATACTATATTAGTGTTTAGTAGATATTTTATACAGGAGAGTGTGGGAGACCCCTATTTACGTCATACTATATTAGTGTTTAGTATATATTTTATACAGGGGAGTGTGGGAGACACATATTTACGTCATACTATATTAGTGTTTAGTATATATTGTATACAGGAGAGTGTGGGAGACACCTATTTACGTCATACTATATTAGTGTTTAGTATATATTTTATACAGGAGAGTGGTAGAGACACCTAGTTAAGTCATACTATATTAGTGTTTGGTATATATTTTATACAGGAGAGTGTGGGAGACACCTATTTACGTCATACTATGTTAGTGTTTAGTATATATTGTATACAGGAGAGTGGTGGAGACACCTAGTTAAGTCATACTATGTTAGTGTTTAGTATATATTTTATACAGGAGAGTGTGGGAGATACCTATTTAAGTCATACTTTATTAGTGTTTAGTATATATTTTTATACAGGAGAGTGTGGGAGAAACCTATTTACGTCATACTATATATAATGTTTTGTATATATTTTATACAGGAGAGTGTGGGAGACACCTATTTACATCATACTATGTTAGTGTTTAGTATATATTTTATACAGGTGAGTGTGGTAGACACCTATTTACGTCATACTATATTAGTGTTTAGTATATATTTTATAAGGGGAGTTGTGGGAGACACATAGTTACGTCATACTATATTAGTGTTTGGTATATATTTTATACAGGAGAGTGTGGGAGACACTTATTTACGTCATACTATATTAGTGTTTAGTATATATTTTATGCAGGGGAGTGTGGGAGACACATAGTTACGTCATACTATATTAGTGTTTTGTATATATTTAATACAGGAGAGTGTGGGAGAAACCTATTTACGTCATACTATATTAGTGTTTAGTATATATTTAATACAGGAGAGTGTGGGAGACACATAGTTACGTCATACTATGTTAGTGTTTAATATATATTTTATACAGGAGAGTGTGGGAGACACATAGTTACGTCATACTATATTAGTGCTTAGTATATATTTTATACAGGAGAGTGTGGGAGAAACCTATTTACGTCATATTATATTAGTGTTTAGTATATATTTTATACAGGAGAGTGTGGGAGAAACCTATTTACGTCATACTATATTAGTGTTTAGTATATATTTTATACATGAGATTGTTGGAGAAACCTATTTACGTCATACTATGTTAGTGTTTAGTATATATTATACATAGGAGAGTGTGGGAGAAACCTATTTACGTCATACTATATTAGTGTTTAGTATATATTCTATTTCGGAGAGTGTGGGAGAAACATATTTAAGTCATACTATGTTAGTGTTTAGTATATATTTTATACAGGAGAGTGTGGGAGTCACCTATTTACATCATATTATGTTAGTGTTTAGTATATATTTTATACAGGGGAGTGTGGTAGACACCTATTTACGTCATACTATATTACTGTTTAGTATATATTTTATACAGGTGAGTGTGGTAGACACCTATTTACGTCATACTAGATTACTGTTTAGTATATATTTTATACAGTGGAGTGTGGGAGACACATAGTTACGTCATACTATATTAGTGTTTAGTATATATTTTATACAGGAGAGTGGTGGAGACACCTATTTACGTCATACTATATTAGTGTTTAGTATATATTTTATACAGGAGAGTGGTGGAGAAACATATTTACGTCATACTATATTAGTGTTTGGTATATATTTTATACAGGAGAGTGTGGGAGACACCTACTTACGTCATACTATATTAGTGTTTAGTAGATATTTTATACAGGAGAGTGTGGGAGACCCCTATTTACGTCATACTATATTAGTGTTTAGTATATATTTAATACAGGGGAGTGTGGGAGACACATATTTATGTCATACTATATTAGTGTTTAGTATATATTGTATACAGGAGAGTGTGGGAGACACCTATTTACGTCATACTATATTAGTATTTAGTATATATTTTATACAGGAGAGTGGTAGAGACACCTAGTTAAGTCATACTATATTAGTGTTTGGTATATATTTTATACAGGAGAGTGTGGGAGACACCTATTTACGTCATACTATGTTAGTGTTTAGTATATATTGTATACAGGAGAGTGGTGGAGACACCTAGTTAAGTCATACTATGTTAGTGTTTAGTATATATTTTATACAGGAGAGTGTGGGAGATACCTATTTAAGTCATACTTTATTAGTGTTTAGTATATATTTTTATACAGGAGAGTGTGGGAGAAACCTATTTACGTCATACTATATTAGTGTTTAGTATATATTTTATACAGGAGAGTGTGGGAGACACCTATTTACATCATACTATGTTAGTGGTTAGTATATATTTTATACAGGTGAGTGTGGTAGACACCTATTTACGTCATACTATATTAGTGTTTAGTATATATTTTATAAGGGGAGTTGTGGGAGACACATAGTTACGTCATACTATATTAGTGTTTGGTATATATTTTATACAGGAGAGTGTGGGAGACACTTATTTACGTCATACTATATTAGTGTTTAGTATATATTTTATACAGGGGAGTGTGGGAGACACATAGTTACGTCATACTATATTAGTGTTTTGTATATATTTAATACAGGAGAGTGTGGGAGAAACCTATTTACGTCATACTATATTAGTGCTTAGTATATATTTAATACAGGAGAGTGTGGGAAACACCTATTTACGTCATACTATATTAGTGTTTAGTATATATTTTATACAGGAGAGTATGGGAGACACCCATTTACGTCATACTATATTAGTGTTTAGTATATATTTTATACAGGAGAGTGTGGGAGAAACCTATTTACGTTATACTATATTAGTGTTTAGTATATATTCTATATAGCAGAGTGTGGGAGAAACATATTTACGTCATACTATGTTAGTGTTTAGTATATATTTTATACAGGAGAGTGTGGGAGACACCTATTTACATCATACTATATTAGTGTTTAGTATATATTTTATACAGGAGAGTGTGGTAGACACCTATTTACGTCATACCATATTAGTGTTTAGTATATATTTTATACAGGGAAGTGTGGGAGACACATAGTTACGTCATACTATATTAGTGTTTAGTATATATTTGATACAGGAGAGTATGGGTGACACCTATTTACGTCATACTATATTAGTGTTTAGTATATATTTTATACAGGAGATTGGTGGAGACACATAGTTACGTCATACTATATTAGTGTTTAGTATATATTTTATACAGGTGAGTGTGGTAGACACCTATTTACGTCATACTATATTAGTGTTTAGTATATATTTTATACAGGGGAATGTGGGAGACACATAGTTACGTCATACTATATTAGTGTTTAGTATATATTTGATACAGGAGAGTGGTGGAGACACATAGTTACGTCATACTATATTTGTGTTTGGTGTATATTTTATACAGGGGAATGTGGGAGACACCTATTTACGTCATACTATATTAGTGTTTAGTATATATTTTATACAGGAGAGTGGTGGAGACACATAGTTACGTCATACTATATTTGTGTTTGGTGTATATTTTATACAGGAGAGTGTGGGAGAAACCTATTTACGTCATACTATATTAGTGTTTAGTATATATTTTATACAGGAGAGTGTGGGTGAAACCTATTTACGTCATACTATATTAGTGTTTAGTATATATTCTATATAGCAGAGTGTGGGAGAAACATATTTACGTCATACTATTTTAGTGTTTAGTATATATTTTATACAGGAGAGTGTGGGAAACACCTATTTACATGATACTATATTAGTGTTTAGTATATATTCTATATAGGAGAGTGTGGGAGAAACAGATTTACGTCATACTATATAAGTGTTTAGTATATATTTTATACAGGAGAGTGGTGGAGACACCTATTTACGTCATACTATGTTAGTGTTTAGTATATATTTTATACAGGTGAGTGTGGTAGACACCTATTTACGTCATACTGTATTAGTGTTTAATATATATTTTATACAGGGGAGTGTGGGAGACACATAGTTACGTCATACTATGTTAGTGTTTAGTATATATTTTATACAGGGGAGTGGTGGAGACACATAGTTACGTCATACTATGTTAGTGTTTAGTATATATTTGATACAGGGGAGTGGTGGAGACACCTAGTTACGTCGTACTATATTAGTGTTTAGTATATATTTTATACAGGGGAGTGTGGTAGACACCTATTTACGTCATACTATATTAGAGTTTAGTATATAATTTATACAGGGGAATATGGGAGACACATAGTTACGTCATACTATGTTAGTGTTTAGTATATATTTGATACAGGAGAGTGTGGGAGACACCTATTTACGTCATACTATGTTACTGTTTAGTATATATTTTATACAGGAGAGTGGTGGAGACACCTAGTTACGTCATACTATATTAGTGTTTGGTATATATTTTTTACAGGTGAGTGTGGGAGACACCTATTTACGTCATACTATATTAGTGTTTAGTATATATTTTATATAGGGGAGTGTGGGAGACACCTATTTACGTCATACTATATTAGTGTTTAGTATATATTTGATACAGGAGAGTATGGGAGACACCTATTTACGTCATACTATATTAGTGTTTAGTATATATTTTATACAGGAGAGTGGTGGAGACACATAGTTACGTCATACTATATTTGTGTTTGGTGTATATTTTATACAGGAGAGTGTGGGAGAAACCTATTTACGTCATACTATATTAGTGTTTAGTATATGTTTTATACAGGAGAGTGTGGGAGAAACCTATTTACGTCATACTATATTAGTGTTTAGTATATATTCTATATAGGAGAGTGTGGGAGAAACATATTTACGTCATACTATGTTAGTGTTTAGTATATATTTTATACAGGAGAGTGTGGGAGACACCTATTTACATCATACTATATTAGTGCTTAGTATATATTTTATACAGGAGAGTGTGGGGGAAACCTATTTACGTCATACTATATTAGTGTTTAGTATATATTCTATATAGGAGAGTGTGAGAGACACCTATTTACGTCATACTATATTAGTGTTTGGTATATATTTTATACAGGTGAGTGTGGGAGACACCTATTTACGTCATACTATATTAGTGTTTAATATATATTTTATACAGGGGAGTGTGGGAGACACATAGTTACGTCATACTATGTTAGTGTTTAGTATATATTTTATACAGGGGAGTGGTGGAGACACATAGTTACGTCATACTATGTTAGTTTTTAGTATATATTTGATACAGGGGAGTGGTGGAGACACCTAGTTACGTCGTACTATATTAGTGTTTAGTATATATTTTATATAGGGGAGTGTGGTAGACACCTATTTACGTCATACTATATTAGTGTTTAGTATATATTTTATACAGGGGAGTATGGGAGACACATAGTTACGTCATACTATGTTAGTGTTTAGTATATATTTGATACAGGAGAGTGTGGGAGACACCTATTTACGTCATACTATGTTAATGTTTAGTATATATTTTATACAGGAGAGTGGTGGAGACACCTAGTTACGTCATACTATATTAGTGTTTGGTATATATTTTATACAGGTGAGTGTGGGAGACACCTATTTACGTCATACTATATTAGTGTTTAGTATATATTTTATATAGGGGAGTGTGGGAGACACCTATTTACGTCATACTATGTTAGTGTTTAGTATATATTTTATACAGGAGAGTGTGGGAGACACCTATTTACGTCATACTATATTAGTGTTTAGTATATATTTTATACAGGAGAGTGTGGGAGACACCTATTTACGTCATACTATATTAGTGTTTAGTATATATTTTATATAGGAGAGTGGTGGAGACACCTAGTTACGTCATACTATATTAGTGTTTGGTATATATTTTATACAGGAGAGTGTGGGAGACACCTATTTACGTCATACTATATTAGTGTTTAGTATATATTTTATACAGGTGAGTGTGGGAGATACCTATTTACGTCATACTATATTAGTGTTTAGTATATATTATATACAGGAGAGTGGTGGAGACACCTAGTTACGTCATACTATATTAGTGTTTAGTATATATTTTATACAGGAGAGTGTGGGAGACACCTATATACGTCATACTATATTAGTGCTTATTATATATTTTATACAGGAGAGTGGTGGAGACACCTATTTACGTCATACTATATTAGTGTTTAGTATATATTTTATACAGGTGAGTGTGGTAGACACCTATTTACGTCATACTATATTAGTGTTTAATATATATTTTATACAGGGGAGTGTGGGAGACACATAGTTACGTCATACTATGTTAGTGTTTAGTATATATTTTATACAGGGGAGTGGTGGAGACACATAGTTACGTCATACTATGTTAGTTTTTAGTATATATTTGATACAGGGGAGTGGTGGAGACACCTAGTTACGTCGTACTATATTAGTGTTTAGTATATATTTTATACAGGGGAGTGTGGTAGACACCTATTTACGTCATACTATATTAGTGTTTAGTATATATTTTATACAGGGGAGTATGGGAGACACATAGTTACGTCATACTATGTTAGTGTTTAGTATATATTTGATACAGGAGAGTGTGGGAGACACCTATTTACGTCATACTATGTTAATGTTTAGTATATATTTTATACAGGAGAGTGGTGGAGACACCTAGTTACGTCATACTATATTAGTGTTTGGTATATATTTTATACAGGTGAGTGTGGGAGACACCTATTTACGTCATACTATATTAGTGTTTAGTATATATTTTATATAGGGGAGTGTGGGAGACACCTATTTACGTCATACTATGTTAGTGTTTAGTATATATTTTATACAGGAGAGTGTGGGAGACACCTATTTACGTCATACTATATTAGTGTTTAGTATATATTTTATACAGGAGAGTGTGGGAGACACCTATTTACGTCATACTATATTAGTGTTTAGTATATATTTTATATAGGAGAGTGGTGGAGACACCAAGTTACGTCATACTATATTAGTGTTTGGTATATATTTTATACAGGAGAGTGTGGGAGACACCTATTTACGTCATACTATATTAGTGTTTAGTATATATTTTATACAGGAGAGTGTGGGAGACACCTATTTACGTCATACTATATTAGTGTTTAGTATATATTTTATACAGGTGAGTGTGGGAGATACCTATTTACGTCATACTATATTAGTGTTTAATATATATTTTATACAGGGGAGTGTGGGAGACACATAGTTACGTCATACTATATTAGTGTTTAGTATATATTTTATACAGGGGAGTGGTGGAGACACATAGTTACGTCATACTATGTTAGTGTTTAGTATATATTTGATACAGGGGAGTGGTGGAGACACCTAGTTACGTCGTACTATATTAGTGTTTAGTATATATTTTATACAGGGGAGTGTGGTAGACACCTATTTACGTCATACTATATTAGTGTTTAGTATATATTTTATACAGGGGAGTATGGGAGACACATAGTTACGTCATACTATGTTAGTGTTTAGTATATATTTGATACAGGAGAGTGTGGGAGACACCTATTTACGTCATACTATGTTAATGTTTAGTATATATTTTATACAGGAGAGTGGTGGAGACACCTAGTTACGTCATACTATATTAGTGTTTGGTATATATTTTATACAGGTGAGTGTGGGAGACACCTATTTACGTCATACTATATTAGTGTTTAGTATATATTTTATATAGAGGAGTGTGGGAGACACCTATTTACGTCATACTATATTAGTGTTTAGTATATATTATATACAGGAGAGTGGTGGAGACACCTAGTTACGTCATACTATATTAGTGTTTAGTATATATTTTATACAGGAGAGTGTGGGAGACACCTATATACGTCATACTATATTAGTGTTTAGTATATATTTTATACAGGAGAGTGTGGGAGACACCTAGATACGTCATACTATATTAGTGTTTAGTATATATTGTATACAGGAGAGTGTGGGAGACACCTATTTACGTCATACTATATTAGTGTTTAGTATATATTTTATACAGGAGAGTGTGGGAGACACCTATATACGTCATACTATATTAGTGTTTAGTATATATTGTATACAGGAGAGTGTGGGAGACACCTATTTACGTCATACTATTGGAATGATTTGTGTATTTCGTACATCACTCCCACACAGTGAACCGTGAGAAGAGTAAAACTACTCAAGCTAGAGAAAATGTTCCCTATATTGTTTATTTCCCTAGACTTAGAATTATTTAAATTTGTAGATAAGTACCAGTAACATATTAATGAATAAACGTCAGAGAAATCCGAAGGGGCAATAACAAATGGACAATCCAGAGAAACTGGCAATACAAGATAAAAAGACAAAGACAAACAAAGCCAAAACACAACACATTATGTCTTAGACACCACTATTCACAACAAAACAAAACAAAACACAACACATTATGTGTTAGACACCACTATTCACAACAAAACAAAACAAAACACAACACATTATGTGTTAGACACCACTATTCACAACAAAACACAACACATTATGTGTTAGACACCACTATTCACAACAAAACAAAACAAAACACAACACATTATGTGTTAGACACCACTATTCACAACAAAACAAAACAAAACACAACACATCATGTGTTAGACACCACTATTCACAACAAAACAAAACAAAACACAACACATTATGTGTTAGACACCACTATTCACAACAAAACACAACACATTATGTGTTAGACACCACTATTCACAACAAAACACAACACATCATGTGTTAGACACCACTATTCACAACAAAACAAAACAAAACACAACACATTATGTGTTAGACACCACTATTCACAACAAAACACAACACATTATGTGTTAGACACCACTATTCACAACAAAACACAACACATCATGTGTTAGACACCACTATTCACAACAAAACAAAACAAAACACAACACATTATGTGTTAGACACCACTATTCACAACAAAACACAACACATTATGTGTTAGACACCACTATTCACAACAAAACAAAACAAAACACAACACATCATGTGTTAGACACCACTATTCACAACAAAACAAAACAAAACACAACACATTATGTGTTAGACACCACTATTCACAACAAAACACAACACATTATGTGTTAGACACCACTATTCACAACAAAACAAAACAAAACACAACACATTATGTGTTAGACACCACTATTCACAACAAAACACAACACATTATGTGTTAGACACCACTATTCACAACAAAACAAAACAAAACATGTGTTAGACACCACTATTCACAACAAAACAAAACAAAACATAAAAAAAGACATGAGTCCTCCTACAAGCAACTGGAGGTAAACACGGAACCGAACATCGTTTTTATGTGGAAATCGTTGAATGACTAATAAGTCTTTCGTCTGTAGTATTATTCATGAAATATTTCCTTGGATACATATTGACCTGTTTTTGAAAGACCATCTAATGTTTTTCTTATTCAATTTGAATAAGATATAAACATTATTTTATGTTCTATGACTACATATTTTATTATAATGTTATTTTATTTTAGCTCTTGTTTATGCTGAACCATGTCACGATTCGCATTCGTGTAAATTGGAAGCATGCAGTCATGACACCTCAATAGCTTGCATTCATAATCTTTACATGTGTACACCGTCACATGGACATGGTAATTTAAGCATTATTTTTCTCCTAATAAAACATCTTGAAAGACCATCAAACACAAATAAAACAAAATAACAAAGGAGAACGATGATAATTATAATAAACGTAGGTATCTGGTTGAGTGCACACGACTAATTTCTGTAATAACTTCTACAGATACGTTCAAATTCATAATTATAATAAACGCAGGTATCTGGTTGAGTGCACACGACTCATTTCTGTAATAACTTCTACAGATACGTTCAAATTCATAATTATAATAAACGCAGGTATCTGGTTGAGTGTACACGACTCATTTCTGTAATAACTTCTACAGATACGTTCAAATTCATAATTATAATAAACGTAGGCATCTGGTTGAGTGCACACGACTCTGCAATAACTTCTACAAATCACATTCAAACAATTGGAAAGTCAAATAATTCAAAGTTGTCAAGGAACAAGAAAGCCAAAGGCCGAACAAAACAGCTGAGGTTACCTATGCCTAAGGGAGTGGAACCTCAAATTTAGTAATAATTACTTTATTTAGGATTTGTAATTTTAAAGAATAGTAAATCTGGCAAAACAAACAAACAAACAAAACAAAAAACTATAGCAAAAAGAAAACAACACCAACAATAAACAAACAAACAAACAAACAAACAAACAAACAAAACAAAACAAAAAAATAAACAAATACAAAAACAAAATAAAACATACTTTACATTCAATATTAACAGTTTTCTTATAATCGTACTGTAATATACTACAATGAAAATGAGCTTTGGAATACTAGAAGAAGAGTTTGAAGATACCAAAGGGGAAATCAGAAAGAAGGACAGAAAACACAATGGCCAAAATAAAAAGAACTACAAAACGCTGAACAGAAAACTAAAGATTGAGCAACACAAACCCCACTTATAACCGCGGCTGAACTCAGGTGCTCCGGAAGGGTAAACAGTTCCTGTTCTACTCATGGTACCCGTCGTGTCTAACTTGAATGTAAAAAGTAATGGTCAATAATATAACTAACCACAAATACACGAATCACTACTGTGATAGACATATAGGTTTAGTAAGCCTTCTACTTAAGAAACAACTCTCTGCACATAAGATCTGTATGTATACGTTTTATATGGCTGATGATATAAAATAGACAGATGAATACTAGACAATGGATATCGGCTAAGCTTTTAATGAAAACGTCATGGATTTAGAAGTGCATATTCGAATGATTCGATGTATGTCATTTCCAAATTTCTTATTTCTTGGTGTCAAGTAGAAATAGAACCAATATAGTTGTTAATTCAGATACACTAAAGATAATCTGATGATAGTATGGCTTTGTCGTTGTGTATATAAACTTCACATACAGAGGTGGGCTGTAAGAGGTAATTATGCATTGGACTAATTCATTTATTGTAATTTCTTATTTGTAATTGACAGCTTGCCACGCCCAGGGTGATTGTCATTCATTTTGTCACGAGCCACTGTGTGGATGAGATTTGCCACTGCAGACATTAAACTTGTAATATATCAATAAACAGAGTTGCATTATTGTTAGTTTATGCCTGTTCTTTTAGCATGCATTTTTGTATCATACTGTTTCATGTGGGCATGTGAATGTCGTTGACTAATAATGTAAGATCCCGCGCCGATGCCTAACTTAGGTGGTAAGGTTATCAAACACTTAATCAAGACCGTGGCTTTCACCGGTCAGTTCGGAATAGCTTTCAAATCAAGCTGTCACAAACTTTCTGTACATTTATTATTTTCATACCACAGTTTTCGCTTTGTCTATTATTTTTGTCAAACAAAGTGTATTGGGGGGGAGGGGGCAATAACATTATAACATAGTTTGCTTTGCACCTCGCTTTTCAAAGTGGGAGAGTGCCACCCTGCACCCCAAGTCATATGCCCTTGGGAAGTCACTGATGCATTCTATCTCATTGATTGATTCATTGAAGTTTCCAACGACAAAGCATTCCATGTCAATTCAAGACGAGATCAAGCTAAGAATATATATATACGGAATAGAGGTTAGGGTGGTACATACAGTGTAGCAACTTTTGACTGCTACCTAAAGAACATGGAAAGTTGGATAGGGACGAAATAATTAGCCCTTTATAACTGCTACAATGTGCCTACTCTTTACCGAAATCTACAAAAGAGGTCTTTAACGTACGAAGGGCGATGTACTCACTCTCTTAACACGTTACTCTTTATAGTCCACGGTCGAGATTTTCGTACTATAACCTGACACCCCCTCTAGTCGAAAGGATATCATATTCCTCACCAGTGGACATGCTGGCCATCTCTGTAGGTCAAACCATACCAACATAACTAACGGCGGCCTCTCAAACAATTGTATCTCACCATGAGTGGCAGTGTAAACCACAAATTGAGTGTATATGTTGATTGATTGATTGATTGATTGATTGATTGATTGATTGATTGATTGATTGATTGATTGATTGATTGATATCAGAAACATTACAAAAGAAAATATTGTACGCAAAAAGGTGGGCCTATGGTAAGAAATGTATTAGTAGAGATGGTTTGTCTATTCTGTTTGTGATTTATTTTTAGGGTTAGGGGTGTGGTGTTTAACGCTACTTTCCACAATATTTCAGTTATATCATGGCGGTCAGTTTTATGGGTGGAGGAAACCGGAGTTCCCGAAGAAAACCACCGACCTGTCGTAAGTCACTTACAAATATTATCACATAATGTTGTATCAAGTAGACCTCGTCTCAGTGAGATTCGAACTCACAACTTCAGTGGTGATAGGCGCTGATTGCATAGGTTGTTGTAAATCTAACAACCATACGGTCACGGCCAGACGATCCCCTAACAACATTTGGTAAGTATTTCATATTTATTAAATATATATTATGGTGCTATCAATTCATTAAATGTTTAAGTTTTATTTTTAAGTAGTTCACATTGCGGGGAGATAACTCCGACATTCATCATGCTGTTTACATTCTGTCGGAAATAGTTATATTCTAATTATGGATTCGATTACGCATTTGGAGAGCGTTCAAGTTTATTCTCTGTGGAGAAACTCAAATGTCATATCTTTCCCTGGGGGTTCGAAGATTCAAAAACAATATGCTTAAAATGAGAATTGGCTGAGCAGCTGTTAAAGATGTAATTGTTTACTTGGTTGTGTTAAAGATGTAATTGTTTACTTGGTTGTGTTATAGATTCGAATGGCGACGTCCCTTCTTGGGATAAAAGAACTGGGAAAAAGTTATAGTGTTGCATTCCTGTCCATCTTTGCATTCATGATAGTGCAGATGCGTGGACAGTCAAATTATATCGACTGAAGTATTTTATAGACAAAATATCAAATTCTTGTGATTAGAATTAGTGCTTTGAATACCGTTATCAGAAATGTTTAAGTTATATTGTTGCGGTCAGTTTTATTGGTGGCGGCAGTAGCCGGAAAACACTTTCCTGTGGCAAGTAACTCAACAACTTTATCACATAAATTTGTACCGAGCTCAACTTCGCTTAGTGCTGGAATCGAACTAACTTGAGAGGCGTCGGGTACTGCATTCGTAGGTAGATGTAAATCTAGATTTACCATAGGAGCATTGTCACGATATTTAGTTAAATTGCAAAAACGATGTTTGTCTTGTATGGTATAACGCATGTACATAAGAATCAAATTGAATAACTATGTGAGACCAAAAGCCCAAGAAACAGACATATTAACACGACAGGTGCCACTAGTGGAGTAGGAACTGCTTACCCGTCCGGAGCTTCTAGGTTCACTCCTAGATTTTAGAGGAGTTCGTTTACTCTATCTTTAGTTTTATGTGTATGTTTTGTAAATCGTTGTTTGTCCTTTTGTCCTTTTTCTGTTGGCCATTGTGCTGTATGTCCTTTACGGAATCTGATTACACTTTGGTATCTTCAAACTCTTCTTAATGTCGTACAATCGTTGAAATATACAGCAGTCATTTAGATTCCATTTATAATAATCAAGCATTTAGATCACAGTCTTGAATCAGGCACTTGGGTCCAGGATTTTTTTTTAAGATTAAAATAAGTTATCTAGAGTGTATGTTTAATTTTAGAGCCCCGTGGCAAGTTTTATTCCTATTTTAGGCCATATTGACATTTTCCAAAACATTTCTATATACCATCTAACTAACAAGGCTAGCAACTTATGTTGTGCTAAAAACAGAACAAAATTTACTCACGATCAAATCATAAGTTGTCCCCTTTGATTGATTTTTGAATAAGGGAAAGGAACATCCATGATATAATAATTTCTTAATCAATCATTTCAGCATCTGCCATTTTCAAGCCGTATGATCAGCTCTTTTGACATAAGATCACTTTATGAGGGGGTAAATCAATCCATATCTTTGCGCCAAATTTTGTTTTCGTAACTCACCTAGACATTACCTTGCTTCCAGTCAATACGGAACTCCTCAGATTGCGTGAATAATTAACTCCCCTGAATAAATGAAACGGCTTCCACCCTGATAAATATTTTTACTCGCTTGCGAAAAACAAACTCGATTCTTGTACGACAAACGATCTAACTGCGAAATAATTTATGCTCTACAGTAAGAATGGATAGGTAGAAGATGATCGAGACACATTTCAACATTACAGGCAGCGACTTAAAGCTGAAAAACGTGGAGATCCCAGTGAGTAAATTTTGTTCTATTTTTAGCACAACAGAAGTTGCTGGCCTTGTTAGTTAGATGGTATATAGATTTGTTTGGGAAAATGTCAATATGGCCTAAAATAGTAGTAAAACATGCCAGGGGCTCATAAGCTAAACATACACTCTAGATAACTTATTTTAATTAGAAAAAAAACAAAACAATCCTGGACCCAGGTGCCTGTGTCTTGAATGATTTATGAATACTTCGATGGTGTGTATTGTGTATTTGTATTATCAAATAAGACAACAAAGAATGTGAATAGTAACAATAATACAACTAGCTGGTGGTCGTTTGATGGAATATATGTCTGCAGTGACACGTGCCATCTATACAATGGCCGTCTCTTCCGTGGTTATGACATACACTGTCACACTCAGCCTTGATGGTACAATCTGCAAAACATAAATAGGAAATAACACTACATTTAATATAACAATGCATTTTCATCTAACACCGCCTCCAATTAAATGAAGTACACATTCCATCACGACAAAGTCAATCTTTTCTAAGAATGATAATAACATATCATCTCACGCTATCACACACAGACCACACACACTGAAATCTGCACTGTTATCCCCATGATATAACTTGATATATTATGATATAATATTTATTACCGTATCATTTGTTCAAACAATATAATGTAATCGTTATTATTACCTATGCATTTTATGTAGATAAAAGAAGTTATAGATAGAAAACTTTGGCTTAATAACGTTAATATCCGTGTACAGGTTTTTTTTATAAAGTTAATCAATGTCCGGAGTCTCTGAGTTCACCCTCGATTGTTAGTGAGGTTCATATGGCTTAATTATTATATGTCCGTTTTCATAGACAATTGGTCATATAGTATTTTTGTCTTTTTCGATTCATGGATTCTGACAACACCAACACCGCCCCTACCCCCGCTACCCCCCCCCCCCCCCCCCCCCCCCTCCCTTTTTTACGTTATCTTCAATCTTATATCGACTACAATTTCAGTTGCATTTTTTATTTTATATTTTAAATTAGATATCTTCATCTTATTGCTATTACTGCTGATGGAATCTTTGTCTCCATGGGTATCTACTAAAACTAACGTTCATCTCCCTCAGATAATGTATTTTCTGATTGGCTGACGTCCCTAGTAACGTTCTTTGATAACACGTTTTATTATATGGCTTCAGATAATGTCTTTTCTGATTGGCTGACGTCCCTAGAAACGTTCTTTGATAAAACGTTATATTCAACGCGTAGACAGTCACGAGAGGTAAATATAACATTCTCTAATTCTTGTTCAATTTTCACACTTCTCAACCCGTGCGAGAAGAAATCGATAATCAACGTGTGGATCACTTTGTTCTCAGTCACTGATTGGTCAATTACGTAATGATGTCTCAACCCGTGGGTGCGATAAGAATTTCACGCTACTTTTCCCGTAAAAATGTTATGTTTCGCAAAATGTCATTGTATCAATAAAATCGTTTAATTAACCGTAATTAACCGTAATTAACCATTCCGTCTTCAAGAAACCCTCATCTGGAATATTGTCCCTTCTCCATCATTACTTCAAAAACATTCCTTAACGGGTGTGACGTCAATTGAAGTATACGTCAGTGACGTCATTGGACGTCGATTTGAGAAAGTGAAAAACGGCCATATATTTTGTTAAGAATCAAGCACATATTGTTTCGTGGTTCATTAGAGAAGCAACCTCTAATATTGTTTCCCGTTTATTACGATAATTTCGCAAATCTCGATAGTTAAATTTGCACATTTTAAAGTTCTCGGTAAACCTCGAACTTTAAAATGTGAAAATTTAACTATCTTGATTTGAGAAATTATCGTAATAAACGATAAACAATGTTAGAGACTATATTTCCAACGCTTCTCCCGACACCTTAAAATAGAAATGGTATTTCCCAATTATCTTAAAAGTAGTAGCCAATCATCATCGGGTTAAGTTTTGTCATCGATTAATCAGATGCGTTCTTGCTAATTACCTTCGGTACACAATTAAATTAATAATGGCAGACGCTGGGCAGACAGGGGTGTCTGGGGAACAAAGTCGGCGCTGTTTGGTGTTAATTCAAATTTGATTTATTGTCATATAATAAATGCCGAGGTGAATATCATGTTCCATGGGTTGATCAATCCTTGTATTCACCTCATCGAAAGTCAACAATTGTATAATATTCAACGCGCAAAAAGTCACGAGTGTTGAACATAAAATTCCAACGCTCCTCCAGACACCTTAAAATAGAAATGGTGTTTCCCAATTATCTTAAAAGTAGTAGTCAATCATCATCGGGTTAAGTTTTGTCATGGACTAATCAGATTCGTTCTTACTACATGTAAATACCTTCGGTACACAATTAAATTAATAATGACAGACGTTAGTTTAAAACAATATTTATTTTATTAAATTTCAACATACAATTATTCCAATATATATATTTAAACAATGTTCAATGGGATTCAGAAACAAGTTATCAAACTTATGTAAATCTGTCTCCCTAATCATAATTAGATATTGATAAGATTGGTAAACAGTGGTTAGTAGAATGATCATAATGAAGAAAATAAAATCGAAAAGCAATTGCAGGTTAAATTGAAACAAATATTTCTAAAAAATATACAAAGACGGAGCTGTCACATACTATCCTCATGGTCTACAACCCAATATATATAGTTCATGTGCAGTCTGGTCAATTCCTTTCCACATTTATGTTTAATCAAATCGTTTTGTTCTGGCAATGTACTTTGATACAGTTTCAAATACCAATCTGTTTTCATTTTCATTTTTTAAGCTGTTACCAAATATTAAAGATTGTACATCGATAGTACATGGAGTTTGTATAGTTTCATTCCTAATAAATATATAATTTGGACATTGCAGCAAGTAATGAGCAGTAGTTTCTATTTTTCCACATGTACACAGACCTGAATCTATAATATTTTTTGGAAAGAGATGATCTTTAAGGGAGCTACATTTGAGACGTAAGCGCGCGAAAATAATTTCCTCTTTTCGTAATCCAATATTACAGTAATATGATTTTTTACCCAAATTTCTATTTAAAAAACGTTTAAAACAATATTTTGATGAATTCAATCTGATATGATTTGGGATATTATTCCAAAGCTTAATCGA
The DNA here is from genome assembly GCA_963680875.1 of Bathymodiolus brooksi. Classification (NCBI taxonomy): domain Eukaryota; kingdom Metazoa; phylum Mollusca; class Bivalvia; order Mytilida; family Modiolidae; genus Bathymodiolus; species Bathymodiolus brooksi. The sequence continues at coordinate 63,499,132 of OY804581.1, read as the reverse complement.
GGACGGCAAAAAAGAATTTTAATAATAAAAAGTCCTACAGTTAAGATATACTGTGTTGTTAGATCTCCTGGTGTTATGTTGATGGGTTTCAAATATTTGGGGAGGTACTAAAGAATTCAAATAATCAGGAGCATCTTTATGGAACATTTCGTGACATTTTATTAATTTGTGATGTTACGACGAGTCTGGAGCGTTTCCCATCATGTTTCATCATAGAGTAACTGTTTGGACGTTAATTTGGTGGCACCTGTTACTATGCGGGCCGCCTCAAATTGAAGACTTTCTAAGGATTGCTTTAAATAGTCTGGGATATTGTCCCATACTATATGACCATATTTCATAAGTGGTCTGATAAATGATATGTAAATTGTTTGCAGATGAGACCTTTTTAGTTTAAACTTGACTCTACGGACAACCGATAAACGTGATGACACTTTAATCATAATATTTTTAACATGTTCATTCCAATTTCCATCTTCACTTTAATAGTTAATCCTAAATGCTTGTAGGTTTCAACTTCTTTAATAGTTACATTGTCTATGTAAACAGGTGGGGTTTATGATGTCTTTTTAGAGATCGTCATACTTTCTGTTTTGTCAGGGTTGAATATTATTTACTATTTTTGGGACCACTGGTGAATACTTTCGATATCTTTATTAAGCTGATCGGCAGCTTCCTATTCATTATCAACAACCAAGTATAAGGAAGTATCATCTGCAAACAATTTAATATGACAAGAAATATTATTAACAATATCATTAATGTAAATAGGAAAAAGCATAGGTTCAAGTATGGAGCCCTGGAAGTAGTGAATCGGATCACTATGGCGCTATTGACCCCTATGTTAAACCATTGTTCACTCCTCAATTGTGCAGTCAGCCGTGACTAATTACGGCTCTTACATGCACACCTTTCTCAATAGATAATGAAGAAATCCAATGTCTAATATTCTGTTTATCGGTAATCTATAATTAACTTTAAAGAAAACAAAAATAAAATGAATTCTTTAAAACGATATGTTTGATGGAATTATTTTTTGCGGATGGATCTGGTTTTGTTAATGTGATTCAGTTCTGACGCGCGAGGTTCATTCAAAAACTAGATTCAATTATGCATTGTATTGCATCTTATTGTGTATTATGTTTGTATTTAATTTGTTATCTGTATACCAATGTATCAACAAAGGTTACCAGAAATAAAGATTTATATATAATTTTGTCATGCTAACTTCATCCACGAATTAAACCATAATGCCAATTTTGGGTCAATAAAATTACATTAATTATTTTCTTAATTATCTCATGTTATTCTTACCAGTCCCCCACCAACAACAGCGACATATTTAGTTGCACTTCCCTCCGACATCTTTCCAAAATATTCTGTGACCCAATTGTCACATGTAAAATTTGTGTCAAGGACAAATCTGTGTTTACAAGTTTTAATTGGGTGGTTTTACACAGTACCTTTTCATTGGTGTAAAAGAACACTGCACTCTACTGATCCTAGATCTAACCACCTGGTCATTTTGCTCCATTTACTTCGAAAGTATAGGAAAATATGGCAAAACATAAAGTCTGGTTATGTGATACTAATTATTTTGTTAGTAATAAACTTTTCGAATAAGTCTCCAAATAAAAATAAACTAGTAATAGGCTTTGTGTCGATGTCTTGAAGTTCTATTTGTCATACTAAAAAGTACTAAGATTCAACATAAAATACTATCCAGTAACCAGAAAAATGACAATCTTTTATACGCCTAGACCATTGATGGTATTATGTTTCTCACGGCTGGCATGTGATGATGATTTTATCTTAAAATGACACACAACACGTGTGTCGCACACTGTTTGAATTCTTAATGCAATGCCCTAAAAAAATAACTTTCTAAAATTTTTAACAGAAATCTAAAATGCCTTCCGAGTGGGGTTATTATGGATGTTAATCATTGAAATTCAAGCGACTGTGATTGATTTGACCTACATTCAGAATATTTCAGTGAAACGTATTCGATACGGTTTTAGCACAAGTTTTTATGACAGAAATTACTTACCGGTATCATATTCGAACATTATGATTTCCAAAACACACCTAAATCCAACAAAATCATCAACACACGTCAAATAGTAAAACACCCATCGTGCCGCCTCTAGTTTTTGAATGAACCTCGCGCGTCAGAACCGAATCACATTTACAAAACCAGATCCATCCGCAAAAAATAATCCCATCAAAATATTGTTTAAAAGAATTTATTTTATTATTATTTGACTAAAGTTAATTATAGATTACCGATAAACAGAATATTAGACATTTTGGAATTCTTCATTATCTATTGAGACATGTGTGCCTGTAAGAGCCGTAATTAGTCACGGCTGACTGCACAACTGAGGAGTGAAAACAGGTTTAATATAGGGGTCAATAGCGCCATAGTAACCCCATTCAGTACTCCTGGGGAACCCCAGCATTTATATATTTGGTGTCCGAAGTTTCACCGTGTATAACCACTTGTTGACGTGTATTAGATAGATAACTTTCAAACCACTTAAGAACTGTATCATCTATACCACTGCTTTTTAATTTATATAAAAGACCCTTGTGACAAACGTGGTCAAAAGCTTTACTTATGTCACAGAATATTATTCTTATTTCTTTTCCATCATCAATTGCTTTTCCGAAGTCATTTGAAATATTAATAAGTTGATTTACAGTAGAATCACCAGGTCTAAATCCTGATAGAAATTTTGTTATGAGGATATTTTTCAACAAGAAATTATGAACATACTTAAAAATACACCTTTCCATAATTTTACCAATAGATGACAATAGAGATATAGGTCTATTATTTGATAAACAATCTTTTTCACCTTTGTTTTTAAAAACAGGTGTGATATTAGCCAATTTCCACATGTGCGGAATATAAGATGAGTGTAGTGATTTATTAAATAGTTTAGAAAGCGGATACTTAAGAGTAGCGGAAGCTATTTTCAAAAGTCAAGTCAGGGCGAGATGATTTATATATGTTCAAATGTAAGAGTGCATCTTCTACCTTGACTGATAGATATATTACATAGCTTTGGATAATCAATTACATTACCTCTTTCAGGAGGGAAATTTAGACCAGAATCTTCAATAGAAGACTGTTTACAAAAATAATTATTAAAACAATTTACCTTGTCAACATGAATTTCAATTATCTGTCCGTCAATATTTAACAGTGGGTACACTGAATTTGTTGAAGGAATTCCTGATAAGTTGTTGAGTAACTTCCACCAGTTTTTAATAGAAGGGGACGGGGAATCTAGTATTGCCGCTTGTTTATCTAAGTACTCGTCCTTGGCTGTTCTAACGAGACCAACACATTTATTTCACACCTTACGATAATTTGACCAATCACTTTCATTATTTGTTCGCTTAGCTTTATTACGTAACCGTAGTCATTTTCTAATAATCTTACGGATTGATCCAATAATCCAAGACGGGTCGTGCACACAGTTTTATTAGGAATAGCTATCTCAGCTGCATTAAAGATTGTATTTATAACATTATCTACGGCAGTATCTAAGTCGGTAGTATCTATAAGATAATCCCAGTCAGTATTCCGGAGAATTTCTGTATAATAGTTCATAATTGCCTCGGTGATATTGCCAGACTTTTCTTTTGAAAGTTTTATTATTACATTTTTCAACATTTATGATCCCGCTTATTGGACAATGATATCGAATAGAATTATCAAGAATATTTTCTCTTACATCTGAATATATAACAATGTCAGTTTCGTTTATCATGACTAAGCCCAAAAGTAAGGATGATGTTTCGCAAGGGTTGTTAATTAAAAAATAATAATAAAATGAATTCTTTAAAACGATATTTTGATGAGATTATTGTTTGCAGATGGATCTGGTTTCGTAAATGTGATTTCGCAAGAGTTGTTAATTATTTGTACTAAATTATTTTGTAAGCAGATATTTTTAATTTGTATTTTACGAGAATTAAGCTGATTTTCATTAAAACCACCGCAAATCACTATTTTGTCGATGTTAGTATTCATCGCTACATCAATAGAGTGGTTAATATGATCACAAATATAGTTTTCAGAATATGGGGGTCGGTAGAACAAACCAAACAATATATCCACCCCTTTTGTGTGTATTTTCAATCATATGGATTCGAGACCATTGTGTTTAAGTTCAACTTTTTCCTCACTATAGACCTTTTCTTTCACATAAATAGCAACCCCCCCCCCCCCCCCCCCCCCCACACGTCATACTCTGTACTCTATCACAACGGTATGATATGTTATAATTTTCTAGAGTTATATCATCAATAGAGGTTTTCTGATTGAACCACGTTTTTTATTTATATTTAAGCATGTAAAATAAATAAGGTTATCAATTCTAAAAAAATCATCACTTGTAGATGTTTCATTTATACTAGAAAAGCTAGGATTGGGAGACACACTAGACCCAGGATTTCTCTCTACGTCACCAGACTTTAAAATCAATAACCGCATCCACAAAAAAATTGAAGAATTAACAATTTAACAAATGATGGAGAAACACAGGATAATTAATGACTTGTTCCTATAAAACACAATGTCCTCAATATTTAAGTCTCTATTTACATTTTGGGGTTGTTCGATAAATGGCAGGTTGCCATATCGAAATGTAACTTGCATATGATTTGACATAATATGAACATGGTAATACCCATTAGTTTATAATGAGTAAAAAACATATAAAATAAAAGTTGGTCTGAACTAAGTCGTTTTGAATGACATACATTGGGCAGATAGGGGTGTCTGGGGAACAAGGTCGGCGCTGTTTGGTGTTAAATTCAAATTTGATTTAATGTCATAAAATAAAACAGTTAATGACTTTCAACTTCGGTGAACACAAGGATTGATCAACCCATGGAACATGATATTCACCGAGGGTTGATCAATCCTTGTATTCACCTCATCGAATGTCATCAATTGTATAATTTTATTTGGTTTATTAAATGTCGACTTACGTCAAGTGTCCAGGGTTCAGCTATAGTCATAATGAGAACAAGTTAACGAACAATATTCTGTAGTTGTCTTATTAAAGTGCTGTAAGAGTTATGTCCCTTTTGATATAGGGATTTTCATATAGTTCCATATAAGAATTTTCATATATTTTTATCTATCTTTTGTTTACGATTTTATTTCCTTTGCACGAACATTATTTCTGTCTAAATTTGATATCTACGTTTTTATTACATAATTTCTCCATTACAGTGATGTCAAAATACCGTCCAAAGATAGACAACTCTTACACAAATCAGAAAGAAATGTTTTCACTTCAGGCAAATAGTGAATAAATCATTTGTGTACAATTTTACTATGTCGTTTGATCTTTTATTTTAGACCATCTTTTACTATTTTGAGGGAAACAATATTTACTTACAATTGCCAGGCACTGTTGTGCAGGTACAAATGTTCTGAATGCAAGCCATCGCGTTTCCTTGAGTGCAATGTGCCAATCGACACGTTCTTGAATCGTGACATGGTTCAGCATAAACAAGAGCTAAAATAAAATCAGATAATTATTATGCTATTCAACAAATTGATTACAATAACATGGAACGCTTAATGGAATGCTTTATTGTGTGTAACGTCACGTTCAACAATATTTCAGCTATATCGTGGCTGTCAGTTTTATTGGTGGAGGAAACTGGGAGTACCCAGAGAAAACCACCGACCTGTCACAAGTCACTGACAAACTTTATCACATAATGTTGTATAGAGAAAACCACCGACCTGTCACAAGTCACTGACAAACTTTATCACATAATGTTGTATTGAGTACACCTCGCCATGAGCGGAGTTCGAACTCACAGATTTAGAGGTGATAGGCACTGATTGCACAGGTAGTTGTAAATTCAACTATCATACGATCACGACCACGACAGCTCCTCGATTAATGGACACTATAGTACACAACTAAAGTACCTGTATTGGTAAGTTGTCTATCGGTGGTAAAATAGATATGGTACCCTAAATTATCCTGGAAGGCACCTACGAGCTGTCCAATTTTACTATAAAACATACATTCTTGGTAACTTATACTACTTCGTTCTGTCAAAAGTGGGACAAATTGTTTCAACGGAAATACGACAATTAACGTATGATACATTACTATTTGTAGTATATCTTAATTACCAATATATCCACACTATATAATCTTAGAAATCTAAACGAACCGGTCTGATCAGAAACACATGTAAAATATAAATGACCTGATCAGAGACGTATGTACGATATACATGACCTGATCAGAGACGTATGTACGATATAAATGACCTGATCAGAGACGTATGTACGATATACATCACCTGATCAGAGCCGTATGTACGATATACATCACCTGATCAGAGAGTATGTACGATATAAATGACCTGATCAGAGACGTATGTACGATATACATCACCTGATCAGAGCCGTATGTACGATATAAATGACCTGATCAGAGACGTATGTACGATATAAATGACCTGATCAGAGACGTATGTACGATATACATGACCTGATCAGAGAGTATGTACGATATAAATGACCTGATCAGAGACGTATGTACAATATACATCACCTGATCAGAGACGTATGTACGATATAAATGACCTGATCAGAGACGTATGTACGATATATATGACCTGATCAGAGACGTATGTACGATATAAATGACCTGATCAGAGACGTATGTACGATATAAATGACCTGATCAGAGACGTATGTACGATATAAATGACCTGATCAGAGACGTATGTACGATATACATGACCTGATCAGAGACGTATGTACGATATACATCACCTGATCAGAGACGTATGTACCATATGCATCACCTGATCAGAGACGTATGTACGATATAAATGACCTAATCAGAGACATATGTACGATATAAATGATCTGATCAGAGCCATATGTACGATATAAATGACCTGATCAGAGACGTATGTACGATATAAATGACAATGTGGATACAATACTCCTTTTTCAGCAAAAAATAAAATGTGTCTTAACAGGTTTAAAGGAAGTAAATCCCTGAAAACTAGCATAGTATTTGGATAATATTATTGAAGCTCACGGGGTGGTCGTGGTCTTGTGGTAGTTGGATTTACAACTATCTATTCAATACATCGCCACTAACGCTGTGAGTTCGAATCCCGCTCAGGCGAAGTGTACTCAATACAATATTATGTGATAAAGTTTGTCAGTGACTTGCAGCAGTCGGTGGTTTTCTCCAGGTACTCCGGTTTCCTCCACCAATAAAACACTGACCGCCACGATATAGCTGGAATATTGTTAACCGTTGCGTTAAGCACCATACCCCAAACCCTATTAAAGCTCACCAAACAGTACTACGAAACACAGTATAACAGCCTTCATCATGTCAGGTTTAATTGTATATAATCAGTTCTTGTCAGTAGAAAATGGAATTTATACCTTCCTCATATCAGGAAACAAAACATGCGCATTGAATTTTTGAAGTCACGATGATTTGATAACAAATCATAAAAGCCAGAGGTTATTCTCAAACAGGTGTTGTTTATTCACGAATTGTTCCAAATTTAAGTATGTTTGCTGATATTTGTAGCTGAGTTGAAAATGATCTTCATTTATGGAATCATGGAGAGAGAAAATAATACATGGTTGTTTTAGCTAAAAAAAAAATGACCTTAGCCGATTTTGGCTATCCTGTTTAGGACCCTTTGTTTTATTGCTCCCAAAACATTAAATTTGGCTTTCCAATCTTTCGATTTTAAGCATACCTGATGAATGTTATTCCAGAAACGCGTCGTGCGCACTAAATTTGATAAGTTTTATTATAATGTTCTTAAATAAAACATTTGATTATTATAATTACCCATTCTTATGTAAAAAAATAGTTTTAATCATATTTTCTTTGTAGAATTACCAGGACATTACATTATTTCGTTCAAGAATACCAGAATCTACACTTTTGATACAACACAGAGTTTCGATAAAAAGTGGCGTTACCACGATCGTATGATAATTGGTCCTGCATCTACTTTTACAATTAAAGTACACACCACGAATAAAGCTCTAAGTACGATTCCTGTCAGCAGGTGTGGGTAATCAATACAATTTAATGTGATAAAGTTTTTTCAGTGATTTGAAACAAGGTGGCGATTTCTCCGATTACTCCGATTTCCGTCACAAATAAAACCTCTATTTGTTTGTTTGTTGTTTAACGCCCGGTGCAGATTTTACATGCATATTCAATACAAGATCTATACAACCCAACAGATACAAATCCTTGCATCCTATATGTATGTGATACAGGGTATAATTTGGTCGGAACTACGGTCGTGATATCGGTAACCTCTTCTGAATGTGGAAGAATCTCATGACGTCTTTGGGACCATGTTGGGGAATTCTTTAAAATAACGCTTTAACCTTTCGATATCAGCTTCATATTGCAGGGAACTATATATTTGAATACAATAGCATTTACACACCAAGCCACACATCTCGAAGAGCAATGGTTGTATATTTATACAAGGAGGGCGGTTGATGAATGAACGTTAAATGAATGTCATGACGTGACGCAACAACATCAGTGATATATAGATTTATTTTTAATGGCAGAACGTTATTTTGTTTAAATAATGAATTTATCTAACAGTATTATCATCTTTTTGCCATATGAAAATGTTAGATACACGCATTATATATAATACCTGCGTTAGTACGATATAAGTTATAAGCTCCGTAGTGACCGACTATGATTATTTGGACGGTCAGTAAATTGTTGAAGCGTGAGCGCTTAGGCGCAATCCCTTCAACTATTTACTTACCGTCTAAATAATCATAGTCGGTCACGGGAGCATAGAACATGTTTGTACGATATTGCTGATCTATAGCTTGAAACGGTAGCTAAGTTTTTCCACGAACTATGTTTGACGGACTTTCTTGGAAGTTCTAAGGCTAAAGACATAATGGTCACTAAACAAAATTAAGCACTGCCCACTGACCTTCTGTAATTTTCCGTCTGCATTGTTTCGTAACTGCACATTTATCTAACGTCTGCATCGGTGTGTAACGGACTACCGATGACGAAATCGGACAAAAGAGACCTGGAAGTGTTATGTCTGTCTTGAGTAAGAAATGCGATTTGTCGGAAACATATACTAATCATTCTATCAGAGCTACAGGTGCTACAATATTAGCTAAATATTCCTACTGTCATTCTCAGATCATGGTCATTACATGACATAAGTCTGTGGCATCACTCACATTATACCAAAGGGTCGACGATGATGACAACATTCGGATGGGACAAATTTTGACGCGGAGCATTACAAATGAAACTAGTAAAACATTAGCGTTGCCATCTACCACATCCTAACATTCTACCTATAGAGGATGGTACAACACAGGAGTTTACCAAGAAAGTTCAGTCGCACAGTGATCTGTATAAGTGCTCTAAGGATTTACAGGGCTAAAACATTACCGTTCAGTGGCGCTCTATCCTGTACTGCACTTAAACCAAAACATGTTGGGAAAAATGAAAAAGCAAAACATATAGATTCTCCTTCAGTTGCCCGTGGGTTACCATATTTCTCCACTCAAGAGAGTTAAATTTAACATTTTAACCACAAGTCGTCAGGCGAGTACTTAAAATTTTTAATTTAAATCTCGAGAGTAGAGAAATATCGTAACCCACATGGGCAACTGAAGGAGAATGTGTTTCTCCCATTATTTACCGATTTACCGATTAATTATCGATTTGACAACATGCGGGGAAAGGCACCAGATATTTTAATCCTTTAGAGGATTACAGATTATTCCACCACTGGTTCAGCGGGGTTAACACGCCGTAATAATAGGAGAAAAGGATTTAACGAATGTTTGCAAGGTGTGGACGTAAATGAACTGTTTGAAGAATTTACGGAAACATCCGTCGTAAAGCAGGAAATTTTCAACAATTGTTCCGTGACCATCGTGTATAAGAAGGGACTGACTCGAGATTTGTTAGCCGTACATTCTTTTAAGTAGTTTATTAGAAACGTTAATTTATTTCTTTTTTATTGTGTCTCAAGAATGGTTTTGTTTCTGTGTTATTTTAGAAGAAAATATAAATCATCATCTTTCTTGCAGTTGTGTTTAATTATGCTAAATCAAAATACACACACATATATAGAATGAACCTGGTCAGGTACACTGGGCATACGTCGTCTCAGTTATCGATTAAAATATTTCTTTATCTTGGGACAGTGTCAAGGTCAAATTATGCAATAATAGATTACACAATGCTGCAATCACCTGACATATGGAATTTTCCATTGGCTAGTAAAGCCTATTAATCTTATTCTCTAGATTTATCTATCGTCTGCATCGAGTCGTTATTTTTAGGAATGGAATTTTCCACTTGCCAGTAAAGCGTATTAATCTTATTCTCTAGATTTCCATATATGGCTCTGCAATCTATCGTTATTGTTAGGAATGATTTTATCCAATTATAGATCGTCAAATAAATGCAACATCGTACAATTGTTTTTATTATGTCTCGACAGTTGTATGAATCAAATCACGACTCGATGATATGCGTCTCGTAGTGAAACCGTTTACAGAACTGACTCGACAAGATGCATAATATGCATATAATGTGTATATATCAAAGCTAAAATTGACAAATTTGTACATATATTTAGCATGGTTACTGGAATTAGCCCTGGTTATCTGCCCCTTTTATTTTCATATAGTGTAAAAATAGATAGGTTGTGTAGTACTCCAAGGGTGTTTGCGTTCTTACTGTGGTATTTCTAAGAGTCAAATGGTAAATTTGATCCCTACTTGCATAGTCTCTAACAAAAAAAACTATTTCAGGATGATTCTTCTCAATTCTGAAAAACAATGTATAGAGGGATGAGGAGGGGGAGGAGGATGGTGGGAGAGAGGGAGGAGGAGGGGGAGGAGGAGGAGGTCTCTTTGGGTGTAATTATGACTAACACAGAAATCTTCCATATTTGCCATATCATTTCACTATACAACTTGCCTTTTTTCCATATTTTCCATATCTTTTCACTTTTCAACTTACTCTTTTTCCATATTTTCCATATCATTTCACATTTCATCCATATTTTTCCTATCTTTTCACAATTTTCTTCTGTATTTTCCAAATCTTTTCACTATTCAACTTACTTTCCATATTTTCCCCATCATTTCACAATTTTCTTCTGTATTTTCCAAATCTTATCACTATTCAACTTGGGTTTTTTCCTTATTTTTCATATCATTTCACAATTCAACCTACTTTTCTTCTGCATTTTCCAAATCTTTTCACTTTTCAACTTACTGTTCTTCCATATTTTCCAAATCATTTCACTATTCAACTTGGCTTTCTTCCATATTTTTCATATCATTTCACAATTCAACCTACTTTTCTTCCGCATTCTCCATATCTTTTCACTATTCAACTTACTTTTCTTCCATATTTTCCCTATCATTTCACAATTTTCCTCTGTATTTTTCAAATCATTTCACTATTCAACTTATCTTTCTTCCATATTTTCCACATCATTTCACATTTCAACTTGCCTTTCTTCCATGTTGTCCATATCTTATCACTATTCGACTTACTTTTCTTCCATATTTTCCAAATCATTTCACTATTCAGCTTATCTTTCCAATGTTTTCCAGTTATCAGAAACAAGCATTAACAGTTATGATATCTCCTTTATGTACAAACGGCCATGATATAACTGTAATATTGTTGAATGTGGCATTAAACACCAACAACCTAACCCTTTATTTACAAAGACATATACCTACCTACCTATGTATCTACATTTTTATCAGAATTATAGATTTTATTCAATTTTTGCTAGTTATTTTCCTATCTTGATGAATTTCAAATTTCCACAATCAAATTCATTTTACATAACAGCCTAACACAGTGTTCTATTTTTAGAGCAGTAAGAAAACTTACTTCCTGAACAGGGTTTTAGTATATATTTACCTGCCAATGATAAGCAAATATCTGTATATAAGTTTAAATATATCTATTTTCCTGACAAAGGCAAGTAACTCTCTGTATATAAGTGTCGCTACGGCAGTGTTATCCCCGCATAAATAGGTATGTCCCTTCTGCAGTGTTAAGCCTCCACTTAAAGAGTCCTCCCTACTTTAATATTATCCTTGCACATACAGTGTTGTAACTTATTCCCCACATAAAGAGTTGTGTCCCCTATTACAGAGTTACCCCTTCAGATACAGAGTTATTCCCCCCTTATTGTAGGGCATAATGTAAACTTAAATAAATTACATGCAGTATTAATTGTTTTGTAAAAAAAAAAACTTTTCTTCCATATTTTCCATATTTTTCATATCTTTTCACAATTTTCTTCTGTATTTTCCAAATCTTTTCACTATTCGACTCACATTTCAACTTACCTTTCTTCCATATTTTTAATATCTTTTCACTTTTCATCTTACTTTTCTTCCATATTTTCCATATCATGTCACTATTGAACCTACTTTTCTTCCATATTTTTTCATATCTTTTCACAATTTTCTTCTGTATTTTCCAAATCTTTTCACTTTTCAACTTACTTTTCTTCCATATTTGTCGTCTCTTTTCACTTCTCAACTTACTTTTCATCCGCATTTTTCATATCTTTTCACTATTCAACTTGTCTTTCTTCCATATTTTCCATATCATTTCACAATTCAACCTACTTTTCTTCCGCATTTTCCATATCTTTTCGCTATTCACCTGGCCTTTCTTCTGAATTTTCCATATCTTTTCACTATTCAACTTACTTTTCTTCCATATTTTCCCTATCTTTTTACTATTCAACTTACGTTTCTTCCATATGTTCCATCTCTTTTTTTTCATTGTTTCCAATGAATCTTTCAAATCAGAATTTTTTTCTCTCCATGTTTGCTGATTTTCCAAGATTAATTCTGTTTTGCTAATTCTGGAAATATAAAAGAATGATTAAAATCCTAACTTCATACGCCATGACTATGATATTGCGGTGTTTACTCTCAGAACAGTGATTTTTCTCCATTGTACTGTCTGTCCTACTTCGATAACCTCTTTGGCATCTTCAAACTTGTCTTGCATAAATAGATCCAGAATTCCATTCATGATAATATTGAAAACCGAGATATTTTAATCTGCAAACGACCAAGTGTGAATTGAAATTATAAAATACAATCGTAAGTGCATGACACAATTCATTTTATCGTACATTTTCAAACCGCAACGTTTGAAATGCAACGATACTTGTTTTCCGCGTACGTGACGTCATTTTCCGCGTATCATTTTCCCGTACTTTTTCACAAAAATAAAACTCCACTTTCGTCACAGAATCTATTTTTTTATTATTTTCCTCAATTTTCATTTTCGGCCCAGAATCTATTTTTGCTATCAATACTACAGCATGTTATAGCTTCTAAAAGCAACCACATTAATACAATGTTGCCCAATGAGATGGTCTTAGCTCCTTTACAAAAGCTGAAGATTAAATATGGATTGTCTTACCAATCTACTACCAGGCTGAAATATATTGATAAATTTGACCAATTGCTGATCATTCACCAGTGAACATCTACGGTTGATAACACTGTACGATCATTAATACATTTCACCATTTTTATCTGATACTATGTAGTAAAACATTTCCCATCATTTATAAAATCATCATTAAATAACTGGTGTCCAATTAAAATGTTTATAATATTACAGGTGTGGATCCTGTTTACGTGACACAGACAACAGTAGCAGTGACTATGTTACATAAAATGCACTACAGTATAGAGGTTCCCAAAACAAAACAAAAAAAAACGGATTATTGGTTTTCAAAATTTAATAGGGTTCTTCATCATTACTCTGTGAGTATTGCGGCAGCCACATGTTAGGGGTTTAATCAGTACTTCGACTCTTTTGAGGACCTGTAGGCCATCATAATTTGGGAAAGGTGTGCTACCGGAAGTGACGTCACCGGAAATGACGTCACCGGAAGTCACGTGACCGGAAGTGACGTCACATGACTTCCGGTTGCTCTTCATCGCTCCTCCGCAAATGTGGCTTTGTCCGTCCCCATATACTACTTATATATATATATATATATATATTACGGATTTAGTTTGCTACATATATTTTCATTGGTTGTTTTACTATGTGATATATTAATGTTATATTTATAAAGTTTATATAAAATTTACTACATATGAAACTATTGATTTAGAAATTTAGTACAGTATTTTCCTTCATGAGACACCACATACATGAAATATGACGTGACACATATTTTGACGTCATTGAAGAATGACGTCAAAGGTACAGAAACGGACATCTAGAGATACGAAAAATGAAAATAAAAGATGCAAATTTATTTAATACAGTTGGATGTTGTATTTAAAAAAAAACCAATGGTTGAATCCGTAATATATCTGTTATTCAGCTATCAGACAGGGTATATAATGTGACATTCCCGGCTTAGGATCTATATTCCCTGAATATGTATATATGGTGCGGATGTGGTCGAGTGGTCTAGGGCGCTGGACATAAGGCTAATCGGTTGGTGCTGCAGTGTATCAATGGTGTGAGTTCAAATCCCGTCGAGGGAAGAACAAAAATTTGACAGCTCAAAGATATAATTCTAACACTGTTTGGTTTAATTTTCAGACCAGTGTTATATATATGCATCTGAAAATTAAGCCAAACAGTGTTAGAATTAGATTATATATATATATAATTTCCGAATACGTCTGTACAAAGTTAAGTTTCATTCGAAGTCGATTTTATATTTCTCGTAGTGAAGATAGCGGAAAAAAGAGAGGAGTTAAAAACAATGAATAGTTATCCCATTTAAGGACGTAAATATAACTATTCAAAGATGGAAGCTTGCAAACAATATTTATTTAACCGAACGGTATCAATGTACTTATTCGACGATCTCCACACATGAGGTTATAGGATCCGAAACGCCGGACCTCAGACGGAATCGGAATTCAGCGAGTTTACACGTAGCTCTGTGGTCACAAAACAGACCATAAGAGCTATAGTTCCACGGCTAACAGTTGTTAGTAACCCTTCCAATGCACATTCTGTTCATAATTTCGTTGATGATATTCTTCTAACTACCGGGTGTTTTGTAGATTTGATTTTCACGTGATTATAAATTGAACCTACTGACCCGGATTGGCAGGGAGTGGTCCCGGCGTACGCACCTCTTCCAAAAACAAAATGATAAAGAAAGAAAAATGTCCAAAACAGGATTCTTATTCAACATCTATCAAGCTGTACTATTTATTAAATCATAAACTCACCATAAGCAATATTTTATTCACTTCAGCCCATTTACAGAAGTCTCTATTCAACTGTCAACCTGATTGAGAGTTGGCGATAAAGAAAACGACTTGAACACACAAAAATGAAAATAATCTACACAAAATGGCAAATTGTTGGTGAAGCAAAGTGTGTGTTCAAATGTGGAGAACGCAGTATGTGACACCTTCCTATAGATTCTGGGGGCCTAAGCGACTTTAAAACCACGGTTATTTT
This sequence comes from Bathymodiolus brooksi, assembly GCA_963680875.1. Classification (NCBI taxonomy): domain Eukaryota; kingdom Metazoa; phylum Mollusca; class Bivalvia; order Mytilida; family Modiolidae; genus Bathymodiolus; species Bathymodiolus brooksi. The sequence continues at coordinate 63,483,575 of OY804581.1, read as the reverse complement.
CTTTATCGCCCCCTAAATAAAATACCTGAATCCACCCATAATACAAATATATATATATACGTCTGAAAATTAAACCAAACAGTGTTAGAATTGGATCTTTGAGCTGACAAATTGTTGTTCTTCCCTCGACGGGATTTGAACTCACACCATTGATACACTGCAGCACCAATCGCTTATCCTTATGTCCAGTGCCCTAGACCACTCGGCCACATACGCTATATAAAAATATAGCTTCAATAGTCGAAGTGTTATCTTGTCTCGTAAGGAAAATCTAGAGATAGACATAAGACATGTGTCTAAGCGTATATATATATACAGACAGATATATTGTATGGTTGTCACTTGCTTCTAGACGTTTGTATAATATACTTTATTTCCTGTGACTGTATAATGAATTATTCATTATCCTATACAATATATTAAAAATTGCTTAGTTAGATTGCTGTCAAATTATAATATTAAGTATATATGTACCATCTACACACGCTTATACACATGTCTTACGTCTATCCCTAGATTTGCCTTACGAGAAAAGGTAACACTGCGATTATTGAAGCTCCTCTTTTAGGGAGTGGATGTGGTCGAGTGGTCTAGGGCCTGGAAGTAAGGCTAAGCGAATGGTGCTGCAGTGTATCAATGGTGTGGGTTCAAATTTTCGAAGTCTATAAAAGATGTGTTTAATATACAGGCAGCATGGCTCTGTATCGAGAAACGTTAACCATTATAGTCAATACATTTCCTTCAGATCACGTGAAATTGGCATAAAACCTAATATTAAAACAACATTTCATTTTTTCCCTTTTAGTAGCCAAAACAAATGTTGTAGCTGTAGGGACATTATTCGTATCAAATATTTCTATCATTTCAAATTAAGGTTTACGTTGCTACACTATTGATTGTATGTTATATCCACGTTCAGAAAACTTAAAACTGTAGATTAAGAAAACAGTGTTACCAATAACAAGAGTTAAACAAATCAAAACATGCCTTCATTGTCCTTATTCTGTCAGTGATAATACAATATAAACCTGAAGATAACATAGGTAATTTCGATAATAAGGAATTTTCGATAGCTATTTTTATTTGCATCTTCAAATCACACGCGACTACTTTTCCGGTATATATTTCAGAAAGTGAAAGTAGATTGACAAAAGAAGGCCCCAAGCCAATAAATGTTTACAAACAATGCCTTCCAAGAAAATATGAACTCTTTTTATCATAACCCTGCATATTTTGATTATATCTAACTCTGGTAACTTCAATATCTCTAGCTATATATCGTCTACAGAGTGTGCAGTGTCATATTTATGTGTGGCTAAAATTCTAATCACTGATCACTGATCACGGAAGTTAAAATATTTGAAGTTTTAAAGGAGTACTCTTCTTAAAAGACTTTTACACATTTTGCATTTGTAATATCGAAAGTCTTTTTCGCCTTTGAAAGTTGTGGAACCTCGGCGATGCTATATATTTTTTATGAATGAAAAATAAATTATGGCTCAAATGACACAAATTAATTTATAAATTTTATTGTTTGCCAGAAAGAAATGTTCATATATGAATATGTAAATAATAATACAATTCAATAAACTAGCTAAACATGCAACATAAAGCCGCCAAAAAATCCCGCAAAAAAAAAGGGGGGATGGTAGGCAAATTGATTAATAAAGCAAAACTAAAAACAATATATCGCCAATAAACAAAAACAAAGCTAAATCATATTAGTAAGATAAGCAACTGAATATAAGAATATAAATTAACAGAACCATGCGATATTAAACTCATATGAAATTCTGAAAACAGAAGCACTGAATAAATATTCTTCAGTGAACTTCTGTACTGGATCCGGAAATTAAGATTCTTTCCTGACAATCCCCTACTTTGTTTACAGCCCAAAGCATAATATACTGCTTTGAAAGCCGTACATTCCAAGCATAGGATACTGCTTTAGACACTGAACAGACCCAAAGCATATGATACTGCATTGAAAGCCTGAAGCGAAAATAATACTTTCATTAAAACATACTAAATATATAATATATAAACAATATATACACATATAAAGTTATATTATACAAAAAAATATATATATATATATATATATATTACCAATGAGATATTACATGGATGAGAGCCAATTTGAACTGAAATAAACCCGCTCATTAAGATGTAACCCGCCATCTCTAATTGCAAATAAATCTCTTTTAATGATACCATTAGAGTAGAAAAATCTTGTTTGTAGGATCTAATGAATAAAACCTTTTCATCTTTACAAATCTTTGCTAAGCCTAAGTTTACATTTTTGTATGTCAGTGCCAGACAAAGAATGATCCTTGGGTCTAGGTAATATACTTGATATACCTACAATAATGTTTTTGTATTTTTGTTTTATTAAGTGAATTAAAGTCCTGTACAAACTCAAAATTCCCCTGGTTTGTTGTTTAATACATTATTTGTTCCAACATGAACGATTACATGAGTATACCTGTTGAGTTTGATAATGTTATATCTAATTTTATGAATAAATTCACCAGTAGTCTCCCCTATGTACGGTAATATCTCTGCATCTCTAATTCCTGTTAAGTACTTGCCAATAGAATCAACCAATATGAGCACTCTTTTGCTTCTACCTAAAATGATTTAACAAGGTCTTTGTCATATATTCGGACACCAATAATTTGTCCTTCAAAGAAAACTCTAAATGAATTTCATAGGCGTCACTCGGCCAAACTCCGTGAATCTGAATAAGTTCAAACGGAACCTTAGACGAAAAGGCTAAAGTGGCACCTCCTCTTCGAAAACTGTGACTTGAATAAAGTTTATTGTCTAGTCCTATTAAGTTCAAAAAGTATTTGATGTATCTATTATACACATTATAAGTAACTGGTACTACTCCTGAACCCTTAGGAAATACAAATGCTGGAGAATGTTCTGAGGCAGGCAACATTTCACACATGTGTTTGAAGGTTGTAACTGGGCAAAGCGGAGAACTCGGAATAGAAACCAAAGGAATCTGAATCGCCCGTTTCCCAAACTTTTCTGTCGTGCTATACCTCTATATAATAAATGAATACAAAATTCGTTCAAATCTGAAAAAGATTATCCTACTAATAAATGTAATGTCCTAATACCACTTACATAATTCTTAATAAAATCAACGGACTTAAAAGATCTGCTCAAAAATTGAATATACAGTAGAATAGTATTTAGAGAGGCGGGTATAGATACAATATTAAAATATGTACAAAAAGGTAGAAATGCTCTCCACTGTACTCTTAAATTTCTGTGAGTCCCTGGTGCAAATGCCGAGCGTGTTGACTTTTTAACCTCTTGTTCTAACTTTTCAATCTCAAGTTCTGCAAAATTGACAAAATTATATAAAAGTTGCTACCAGTCATGTTCAAACTGAAAGAGACAACTAGGGATTCCAAGTTCTAATATACGATATTTACTTTGAAATTCTTTGTAAAATGTGCTTGCATAAAATTCACTTAAATGCCATCTTGAAAGTAAATCTGCTGCCCGGTTTTCTTCTCCTAAAATATGCACCGCTCTAATTTCGAATTCGTGTCGGGCAGCCACAAACAACAGTTCTCTCAAGCAACTTTGTAAAAACTGATTTCTAGACTTCCCTGTATTTATCACCGTCACAGTTACCTGATTGTCACACTTGATCATAAGTTTCTTTCCTTTAAAATATTGTCCCCATAACTTAGCATAGACTATAACCGACATCATTTCCAAGATATTAATATGTATATATATAAGTCCATGTTTATCATAAACTCTGGGAATTCTGAATTAAAAAAGTTACTTTCGAATATACCCCCACATCCTGTAGGGCAAGCATCGCTTGAAAAAACTGTATCAGGTTTCGATCATTCCTCGAAGATCATCATAGATATTCCATTATATGTTACTAAAAATTTGTCAGGCGTTTAGCAATGATTTTAATTTTTTTTAAAAAGGCCCTGTCTACGTCTTGTTTATTTTCAACTCCGGCAAAATCGTCAAGACAATTTCGAATCCTAGATTCCTATGCATATATGCTAAGGAATTTGTGAGCCTTTGGCAAATATGCGCTGAACTTCTAAGCCCCATAGATAACATGAGATCAAAATAAATGTTCCCTGTCCATACATATCCTACAAAAGCTATGTCTCTCAAATCGATAGGTATAATCTGTTTGTAAGCTCTTGATAAATCTCTAAAGTCTCTAAAATACCAATGAACCAGAACCTGGCGTTCATGTGTATTTATACGCAAATCATGTGACACCCAGAAAAGTTTGGATTGTAGACAAGCAAAGAAAAACATCTGGGATTTATATGTAAATATTAAAAGTCGAGTTGACAGTTAATGCCCCTGAAATAAACTTGAATGAATATAAAAATACACAGAAAAAAATTACAACATTTTCTTTTAACCTATCGAAAATACCTAAGACCACCATACTTGAAATGAAAAATGAAAGAAAAAAACTAAAACTGGATTCGCATATTTATAAGTTACGTCATATTTATGTTTGATTTCATCATGTCGTCATCATTGACGTACACAAATGTATAATGAACGCAAACAATCATGAATTAAAGCAATTACGTCCAGAAGATGAACACAGAACACATGGAATCACGATCAGACTGGACATGATATCATTTAACACATGTAAGATGATATATAGACCTTATTACTGAGTGCAAAGTATTTCAGCCTTATTACAGACAAAAACAAATGTATCAGTAATACATGTTGGTAAAATGAATGAACATATGGACGCAAATTTAAATTGCAAAAGTAAAAAAACAATATAATGGGTAGAATGGGGGCATTTTGTCTTCGAATGGGTCAGTGACGAATAATTTTTACCAGCTATTCATTAGTAGCTGCTGCAAGTTGCATCGTACACGTGACACTCATTTGGTCTCGTCCTAAGGGTGTGTTTTTGATTCGTTTCGCACAATCAGCGGACTCCGCGTGTGGGGGTGGGTGTCATACCCTGCAACACAGAAACTAGATCTTCATTCTATAGCTCGGGGTTTTATCAGAGGGACATAATCTAAAGAACTTTAGACTGAGATGAGGAAGAAGAGGATGGATATACCCTTGACGGTGGCATAGATTGTAGAAGAAAAAACTACTTTATATATACCGGGGTATATATCTATAGACACGTTTAATCTGTTGAATACAATCTATATGCATACGTAATATCTTATACACTTCTGATGAATTGGTTTTCGATCAATATAGGCGGAATTTGCATTATCATAGAGGAAGTTTTTGAGAAACAATATCAATACACCGACAGTATAATTGAAAGTAAACTATTACCGATATAGCAGTAGTCTCGTTCAATCACACTTCCGTTTGCTTCGTGTTATTCTCTACACATTACATACTCTTTTTCTTCGTTTTTTTAGTTATGTGGCAGATGAAGTAAGTGGTAATCTAAAAACTACAAGTGGGTCTGTAGTTATTTGTATTATATTGAGCTACCAATGACTACTGCTAACTGTTGTTCCTTGTAGCTTGATATTGAGCTACCAATGACTACTGCTAACTGTTGTTCCTTATAGCTTGATATTGAGCTACCAATGACTACTGCTGACTGTTGTTCTTTGTAGCTTTATATTGAGCTACCAATGACTACTGTTAACTGTTGTTCCTTGTAGCTTGATATTGAGCTACCAATGACTACTGTTAACTGTTGTTCCTTGTAGCTCTATATTGAGCTACCAATGACTACTGCTGACTGTTGTTCCTTGTAGCTTTATATTGAGCTACCAATGACTACTGCTAACTGTTGTTACTTGTAGCTCTATATTGAGCTACCAATGACTACTGCTAACTGTTGTTCCTTGTAGCTTGATATTGAGCTACCAATGACTACTGCTAACTGTTGATCCTTGTAACTTTATATTGAGCTACCAATGACTACTGCTAACCGTTTTTCCTTGTATTTGCTACTGCAAGTTATTTAATTCGTACCATACAACTAGAAAATAATATTTTTTCATCGGGATTGTACACTACAGCGGACAAAATATGCCCTATTTTTATTTTCTAGGAATCGCTCAGGTCTTTTAAGAATTTTACAACGTTTGCAAGATAATATATAGACACAATACATAATGATACAAATAGGATTTTTTAGTTTAAAAACACCTTCAATACTATATCCTTTATATTTGTATAACGTAGGGTGGAAACTGATATTACCAAGAAAAAAACACCGATCTTCACTAACGAATTGATTGTATAACGTCGTATCGAATACAACTCAATATGGGTGGATTGAGCTAACAAACCTTTAAATCTATTGGAAAAACTCATTTAAATGCAATATTTTCATTTTATCCTGCAATTGGGTTGTTTTATGTCATAATAAATGGGCTGAAATAAACTGTTGTTTTATTATGAGTGTCATAATAACACTTTTCACATTAGCTTTAAAAAGTTATTTAAGCAACACCCCTATCATAATAACACTTTTCACATTAGCCTAATAAAGCTATTAAGCCACGCCCCTTACCGTAACTACTATTGAGGTATAAATGGGGTTTCCGTTATTTTTTTTTATTATTAAATTAGATAACATTTTTCTTTTTTTTGGAAATTTTATTGCAGGATAAATACAATATTGGTATATTGACGGTAAATATAGAATTTATGTAACTCTGCACGAAACGGATGGAAATATTCGCTAAAGCTCGACTTTCCCCCGTTTCTAAGCCTCGGCACATAAATTCTATATTTACCGTCAATAAACCGATATTGTATCTATAGTGATAAATGTATTTGTTACCTCATCTATAAATTGTATAATTCTCACTCATTTATTCTTATTTCAGCTTGTATTAGCATTGATTGTCACACATGTCACAACGGTGGTCACGCACACTGTGTGAACGGACAGTGCCATTGTGGACCAAACCACCATCATGGTTAAATAAATACCCATTACATGCATAGTGTGGTGGTACAAGACTTTGTATCAGGTCGAGTCTGTTGTGTGAACCAGTATCACTACGAGTCGCGAAAGCGACGAGTTTTGATGCGGTTAGTTCACGCAACAGACAAGACCTGATACACAGTCTTGTACCACCATACTATGTATGTAATAAGTTTATCTAACTTTTCAATAAAAACGAATCTTAAACAAATAGCAAGGGTTGAATTAAAATGTGTACAATATTCTGAGGGAGACTACATTTTGTGTATGACGTCACGTTATTTTTTCCGTTCATTCACCAACGTCAGGTTACTGTGTTTTGTCTCGCATTCCAATGGTATGACGTCATGTCAAAGTAGTTCGACAGAGAACGTCTCGTGTAGCGTCGCGCCATTCTTTAATCACCACACTGGTGATTGTGGTGATGCAACATCTTGTATCAGACAGGCGACTTTCGTTAATTTCAAAGGAAAACGTATATAATGTTAGATAAAAACATTTAGCATGTACTTGTAGATAATATAGCAAACATTTTACCCTGTAATAAAACTTTGAATAAAGCTTTGAATTTTGTTTAGAATAATAACAGGAGTCATGTTTATTTCACCCAATTTCACAAGAATGGCCCAAGCGGGCTGATAAAGCAAGTTTATTAACTGCTTCCGGAATGTTATTACATGCTTTTCCGTCAATGTTCGTAAGTTCACTTCGTGAATTTCCGGAAAACTGTTTACAAACAGGTGGACTATTTACTGTTTTATTGAATATTTGCACAGAAAAATATTAATTGCCAATTTTCTCTCTTATGATATTGAAAGTGTGTGTGTGTGTATATATATAATGGCTGTAAATGCGTGGTGTTGTGGTCTGTTAGAGTGCGCCAATTACGGCCCAGCACCTCCGACTTCAGCACTCAGGGTTTCTGTTAGGGTTATCTCTCCCTTAGCTTCTGGTATAAGATTTTCCTGGAAGCACAGGAGGGAATTTACAGGTCCCAAACTGGATTTATCCCCGGAGTTTTCTCCCGAAGCCTTTCTCATAAATGGGTATGCCGCAAGGCAGCGGAGGTTTCCCTCTCCATCCACAAAACAGTGGAACTATTTAACCCATAGCTTGGAACTAGGTTTGCAGACACTAGGGCATGTTCCCACCGGTTGGGCCGTGCATCTAGAGGCCTAGTTGCCTCCAAGACCTTGTGGTTCTGCCTATTGAAAGTGTTAAAACAGTGCATTTATTGGATTTGCATATTAATACAAGAAATTTTTTCTATAACTATATATTTAATTCTAGCCAAAAATGACTAAACATTATGGTACAAATCAGCTATATCCTCTGTTGAAGTATATGATAAATATATCATAACATGTCATTTTTCATATCATACCCTTTGGTATAAGGAAACACATGATTTGAATTTTTCAGTTGTCGGGGCAAAAATCGACTTTCCATCGGAGCCAACTATCGTCACAATAATTATATTCAATACTGTGAGTGATGCCGTTATTTTCTCCAGTTACAACACAGTATATCGCACCTTTTATTGATTTCCGTTCACCAACAAATATCAAGAAACTTCTTGCGCTAAAAAAATTAGCCGATTTAAGGACATCTTGGGTGAGCTCTACTCTAGATTCACTTCCTGGAATTTGTCTGTAGAACCTGGCAGAAACATTTCGTGGTCCTTGAGCGTCACAAGAAAGTAAATATTTCTCTGTATGGAAAAAAGACCCTGTATTCATTTTCAGTGCATTGTATGGGAAAAGTGGTTCTTGGTAATCAAGTCCATCATATAGATTACTTGTAAGGTCAAACTTCACTTCATTGTTAATGAAATAAGGATGTTGGATCCATATAGATAACTTCAATATGCCAGGATTATCATCAAGGGTGTTGTTTGTGAGTTTCATGTAAAATTCATGATTTTTAGGAGTCACTTCAGCTGTGTGTATTATTCCTAATCGTCTCCAAGGTTCTAATTGAAAGTTGTCCGGGTTCATGGGTAATCTCCCTGCAACTGATAACCAGCGTATGTTGATTTCATCAAATCTCCCATAGACCTTTGGTGGTGTTTCTGAGGTATTGAAACCCGATACACTTGCGATCGTCCAATGTATAGTTGATGTTGTATAATCTGGTAACGTAAATCTTCCACTATAATGCAGGCCATCATTTTCTTTTTTGATGAAATAGTCTAACGGGTCTAAATCGTAAACCAATGTATATGGTAAATCCAATGAACCGAAAAATCTGATTTCATATGAAATGTGGCTATAGAATTCTCTTTCTCTTTTCTCTTTGACAAAGAATAGTGATTCATATCGCACAAATTCAACTTGTAGCCTAAATTTATTTCTTAACTTGTACCATGTTATAGCAGAAACTGATGTTATGCTAAATGAAATCATGGGTTGACCATTTGTATCTATGTATTCTGTGGTAGAAGGTACGAAGTCGTCAAAGTCTTCTGAAAAATACAAATTATATTATTTTGATTTTTTGTTTTTGCTAGCAAAATATGAAATAGTGGCATATCAATTTGTCTAAAAACTGTTAGACATTCAGCATTCTGAATAGCTTATTTCTATCTTGATACAATAACGTGTGCCAACAGACATTCAGCATTCTGTATAGTTTATTTCTATCTTGATACATTAACGTGTGTCAGCAGATATTCAGCATTTTGTATTGTTTATTTCTATCTTGATACATTAACATGTGTCAACAGACATTCAATATTCTGTATAGTTTATTTCCATCTTGATACATTAACGTGTGTCAACAGACATTCAGCATTCTGTATAGTTTATTTCTATTTTGATACATTAACATGTGTCAACAGACATTCAGCATTTTGCATAGTTTATTTCTATCTTGATACATCAACGTGTGTCAACAGCCATTCAGCATTCTGTATAGTTCATGTCTATCTTGATACATTAACATGTGTCAACAGACATTCAGCATTCTGTATATATTATTTCTATTTTGATACATTACCGTGTGTCAACAGACATTCAGCATTCTGTTATAGTTTATTTCTATCTTGATACATTAACATGTGTCAACAGACATTCAGCATTCTGTATAATCTATTTGTTTCTTGATACATTAACGTGTGTCTACAGACATTCAGCATTCTATATAGTTTATTTCTATCTTGATACATCAACATGTGTCAACAGACATTCAGCATTCTATATAATTTATTTCTATCTTGATACATTAACATGTGTCAGCAGACATTCAGAATTCCGTATAGTTTATTTCTATCTTGATACATTAACCTGTGTCAACATACATTCAGCATTCTATATAGTTTCTTTCTATCTTGATACATCAACATGTGTCAACAGACATTCAGCATTCTATATAGTTTATTTCTATCTTGATACATTAACATGTGTCAGCAGACATTCAGAATTCTGTATAGATTATTTCTATCTTGATACATTAACATGTGTCAACATACATTCAGCATTCTACATAGTTTATTTCTATCTTGATACATCAACGTGTGTCAACAGACATTCAGCATTCTATATAGTTTATTTCTATCTTGATACATCAACATGTGTCAACAGACATTCAGCATTCTATATAGTTTATTTCTATCTTGATACATTAACGTGTGTCAACAGACATTCAGCATTCTATATAGATTATTTCTATCTTGATACATCAACATGTGTCAAGACATTCAGCATTCTATATAATTTAGTTATATATTGATACATTAACGTGTGTCAGCAGACATTCAGCATTCTGTATAGTGTATTTCTATCTTGATACATTAACGTGTGTCAACAGACATTCAGCATTATGTATAGTTTATTTCTATCTTGATGCACTAACGTGTGTCAACAAACATTCAGCATTCTATATAGTTTATTTCTATCTTAATACATCAACATGTGTCAACAGACATTCAGCATTCTGTTATAGTTTATTTATATCTTGATACATTAACGTGTGTCAACAGACATTCCGCATTATGTATAGTTTATTTCTATCTTGATACATTAACATGTGTCAACAGGCATTCAGCATTCTATATAGTTTATTTCTATCTTGATACATCAACATGTGTCAGCAGACATTCAGCATTCTATATAGTTTATTTCTATCTTGATACATTAACATGTGTCAACAGGCATTCAGCATTCTATATAGTTTATTTCTATCTTGATACATCAACATGTGTCAGCAGACATTCAGCATTCTATATAGTTTATTTCTATCTTGATACATCAACATGTGTCAACAGACATTCAGCATTCTGTTATAGTTTATTTATATCTTGATACATTAACGTGTGTCAACAGACATTCAGCATTCTATATAGTTTATTTCTATATTGATACATTAACATGTGTCAACAGACATTCGACATTCTATATAGTTTATTTCTATCTTGATACATTATCGTGTGTCAACAGACATTCAGCATTATGTATAGTTTATTTCTATATTGATACATTAACATGTGTCAACAGACATTCAACATTCTATATAATTTATTTCTCTCTTGATACATTAACGTGTGTCAACAGACATTCAGCATTCTATATAGTTTATTTCTATCTTGATACATCAACATGTGTCAACAGACATTCAGCATTCTATATAGTTTATTTCTATCTTGATACATCAACGTGTGTCAACAGACATTCAGCATTCTATATAGTTTATTTCTATCTTGATACATCAACATGTGTCAACAGACATTCAGCATTCTATATAGTTTATTTCTATCTTGATACATTAACATGTGTCAGCAGACATTCAGCATTCTATATAGTTTATTCCTATCTTGATACATTAACCTGTGTCAATAGCTTCTATGTTGATACTCCTTTGAAGCTTATGAACTTACAGCCACATCATCCGCCCAGTAGCAACTAAATGCATGAATTTACGAAGATCAGCTAGGATACTGGTGCAGACGTCGCTCAGTATAAAAAGGTCTGAACGAGACGGCACCATGGACACGGTGTCGTCGGGAACGACAGGTGTCCCTTCTTCCCATGACCCGACAAACAGCTCGGTTATTCGTAATTCAGATCATCACACTAATGACAAAATTTCAAATTTACGTATGCGTCCATGTTCTGTTCAGTTGCATGATATTTTGGATTTTAGTGACACTGAAAAACATTATCTCATTTCTAAATATAGAACCAAAAGCGGCAGCAAGACCTGCAATATTTTGATTACAGATGCTCATTTCACCAGGGATTTAACTAATAAGCATTACTTTACAAGGATATACGATGATCTGAATTGGAAATCAGCTAATGTGGTCTACGGATTAGAGTGTAACCTTTGCGGATTAGTATATGTCGGTGAAACGAAAGGTAAACTAGACAAACGGATATGCGGTCATCGATCCCGTATCATTCACAATGTTAATGATATTGTTTACCAGCATTTTAATCAACCTGACCATTCGCTCCTTTCAATGTGAGCTCGTATCATCGAAAAAATATACCATAGGACTAACAATCCAAACCTAGAAAAACATCTCCGTAGACAAAAGGAAGACTACTGGATACGAGAATTAGTGACTGCAATTCCTTATGGTTGTAATGACAAAATTGATGGAATAGGCATCTTATCTCGTCCTACCTGTAGATCGGTGAATGTGATGGATATTTTCAACTCCGCTTATCGGCTTAAACGAAGCCATGGTGATCGTCATTATACTTCCCCTATATTTCATGATGTTTCACTAAATGACCATATATCATTGATGCAGAAACCGTTGGGTATGCATCACATTCGCTCGAAACTATTTTCACTACCCTTTCAAAACTAAATGTCTTGTACAAGCATGTAACAAATCCGAATTCAAATGAAAACAAACTTACAGCAATCGTCTTGGATATTGCCGGGCACAAACTTTTCACATGTGTTGGTATTAAGAAAGACGAAAGAGACAAACGTTCCTTTCAAAAACTGTCGTTTGCCAACAAAGGTCTTGATGGCATTAACTTAGGCAATATCCTTCATCACAAATCCGTCAAATCTAAAATTCCACCATTTTTTAAAGATCAGTCCGTACCTATAATATTGTATGCTTATACCATACCTATAGCAACAAAAATATTTAATTACAAACACGTGTTGTATGATCTCAATATTGACGATTTCAAATCTAAGTCTCCTGATTACACCTGTGCACGTTCCCCATAGATATATAATCCAGCTGGCCATGTTATAACTGGTGACCTAAATATTATCACCTATAACTCTCTACGAGCTGTGTTCGCCAAAGGGCCTAAATATTGTGAGCCTAAGTCCATAAACTGGAGACATAACTTTAAAATACTAATGAATTTCGTCGAGGTTTATGCCAACCAATGGACAAAACGTGAAAAGGAAGACTTGGATACTCTTTCCGAATGTGTGAAGAGTGTGAGGTCGCTTATGAAAATTAGAATTAAAAAAGCTCAATGGGACTATGAGCACTCGCTCTATATCAATCTTTAAAGACCCAAATGTTGCTAAACACCTGTCTCTCCTCCATGACAAATATGCTATTGTCTCCGCCGACAAGGCCCCTAACAATATTGTTTTTGTGTGTAAATCACATTATATAAAGGAATTGGGTATTGACAATTCACTTGACAACCCTACATATACCCCGACGACACCTACGAAAGAGAAAATCCTGGACAATCGTAGATCTGTTTTATGTTCCTCTGGAATTTCAACCATATATGAAGAACTGGATCTACCATCACTCTACTGGATTCCTAAATTACACAAGTGTCCTTTCAAACAGTGCTATATTGCTGGGTCTGTCAAATGCTCCACGAAACTTCTTTCTAAATTATTAACATGCATTCTATCGGCGGTCAAAACCGGGCTTCAGAGTTACTGCGACACTAGCTACTCGAGGGGTGGTGTGAATCAGATGTGGATTCTGAAGAACTCAAACGATCTGCTAGAGTACATACAATCCAGGTCGCTCTCTTTCTGCAATATCATTAAAACATTTGACTTCTCTACTCTTTTCACAACTATGCCTCACTCTAAGCTGAAGGTCAGATTAAGGGCATTGGTTCAACTGTGTTTCATTAAAAAGAATGGCCAACGTAGATACACATACCTTGTGCTAGGAACGGACAGATCTTAATTTGTGGGGAAAAAAACACTCTGATTCTACAAAAATGTTTTCTGAAACTGATATTATCAACATGCTCAAGTTTTACATTGACAACATATTTTGTATGTTTGGTGGACGTGTTTTTCACAACAAACAGTCGTCATACCTATGGGTACAAACTGTGCTCCTCTTCTCGCCGACTTGTGCCTTTATTCATATGAGGCTGCCTTCATACAGGAGATTCTCAAGAAAAACGAAAAGAAGCTAGCCCGATCCTTTAATTTCACGTTCTGCTATATAGATGATGTTCTTTCACTAAATAATTCTAGGTTTGGTGATTTCGTTGATTGCATCTATCCCATTGAGCTTGAACTAATGAATACCACAGATACAAATAGGTCTGCTTCATACCTTGAACTACACCTCGAAATTGACAGCGAGGGGTGGTTACCAACGAAACTTTAGCAACATTCCAGCAGCACCTGCATATGGAGTATATATCTCTCAGTTGATACGATATTCCAGAGCTTGTGGTTCCTATCATGATTTTCTTGATAGAGGGTTGCTGCTAACTAGGAAGCTACTGAACCAAGGGTTCCTCTGGGTTACTTCAGTTGAAGTCATCACTTCGAAAGTCTTACGGTTGTCACCATGACTTGGCTGACCGTTATGGAATATCTGTGTCGTCACAAATGACCAAGAATATGTTCCACTTGTCATAAGCACTCCCGGGTCCTTTCCTCATTCATGACTTATAACCGGGTTTGTAACTAGATTAGCACGACGGGTGCCACTAGTGGAGCAGGAACTGTTTACCCTTCCGGAGCACCTGAGTTCACCCTCGGTTTTAGTGGGGTTCGTGTTACTTGATCTTTAGTTTTATGTGCATGTTATGTAGATCGTTGTTTGTCCTTTTGTCCTTTTTCTTTTGGCCATTGTGTTGTCTGTTCTTCTTCGATATACGGATTCTGATTACCCCTTTAATATCTGCAAACTCTTCTTAGCTGAAATACTGTTAAAAATGGCTCTGAACACTAATAAAACAAACGTTAGAGGAACCCGAATGGACAATCCAGAGACACTGGCAACATTGGATACAAAAGACACAGGACGACGACAAAAAAAACAAAACAAATAACACAACACAGAAAACTAATAATGTGTCCCACCAAAAACCAGGGATAAACCTAGGTGCTCACGAAGCGCAAGCAGTTCCTGCTTCTTATAAGACATCCATCGTGTTATTGTATATACAGTCAAATTCGGTACAAGTCTTGAAAGAAAAATATCTACATAAAAAGTAAAAGATCCACTGTCATTTGAGATATGGATTTTTCGCAACGGTCAACCAGATTGTGATGACGACCGTATATTTTTGTAGCTATTTTCATAACCTAAGCAACCCAACCCAAGAAAATGTATAAATGGTGACATGTAAGACCAGCATTACTACGGCTTTGTATGAATCTCTAATTTTCCCGAATCTTTTCATCTGAATACAAATGGGGCTAAATAATTAATAAGATGTGATTTAAATAAACGTTAGAGAATACCGAAGGGGCAATAAACTATGGACAATCCAGAGAAACCGGCAACATAGGCTACACAAGACGAAGAAAAACAAAACAAAAACACAACACAATCATACAAAATCAGCTAAGTTGAGCCAAAAGCAATCAGAAAACGGCTGCAAACTTTTTGACACAGAATATCTGATAGATGTTTTATTTTGAAAATTGAACATTTGAACAATAAGAAAACAGCTATATCAGTTCTTGATTCGTGTCTTTCTTTTGAATATTCGTTGTGTAAATACATTAAGGTAATCGTTCAGGTGAATTACGTTAGTGCTCGATGTGTTCTTTATTAAGTTAACTTTTTGGTCGAAAATAAGTTAAAATAATGTTATAAATTTGGAAAAATGAAGAATATTTACTTACTCAAAAGGTAAAGCATAAAAATGTATGAAAGTTTCTATTAACAAGAAATTTACCTGTATGAAAAGGCATTCATCAATTTGTTGGTAATAAAGTTTCTATATTTTTGTTTACATCCTTTTTATAGTTAACATTTTTGAACTCAAAGCGATAGAAAAAGAGTACTAAATGCACTTATTTCATTTTAAAACATTTTATATACTCTATCCATTTTTGACTGTATACAATGTTTTCTTTTACCTTGGGTTGAAATAAATCGTCTCTTTGTAACGTAATTCAATTTTCCCTACAAAATGTATGACATGTTTTATTTTCCTTTTACTTGTTTACTAATTGAAAAGAAGCAACCAACAACAATGAAACAAGATCAACTTTTTGCGTAAAAACAAACTTCTAACTAGCTTTTAATATAAAAATAGAACAATTCTCGAAAAAATCTCAACAACACAATATGGTTGCTTGAATATACAGATTTTCAGCCCCAAACTGGTCAAATATAAGTTACAACTGTTCATTTTAATTTCGTTTTCTTCTAAATCTTGCAATACGGATTTTGAGAGTCATTTCATAAGTGTTACTAATGTTAGACTTACTTCCTATTGTAGCGAATACGTATATATATACTTTCGTTTTTGACCCACGTGTTGAGAGATATAAAAAAAAAATGTTTTGCTTTTTGTTTATCAATATTATATATGGATTATTCAATACAACGGAGATGCAATATAGATTATTTAAGACATTAACATATCCAGAAAATATTTGAGTTTTGATATCACTCTCAATTTCTATTCAACAACTTTAACAAGTTTTTTCTTGCATTTTGATCATTTTCCTCGAGTAAGCTTAGCATATAAGGTAGACCGTATGTAAATCGGTGCATAATTAAGCTTTACCTGCATAATTTTGCCATAGAAATAATTTAACAGCTGTTTAAAAGGAAAACTGTATAACGTAATTCACTGTAACGTATTTCACGAAAATGCATTATATTGTCTGCAGAAAAATAATTTCAGAAGATAGTCAATATAGTTAAATGCTCATCTCATGGAACATCAACATGTGTCATAGTCATAAATTGAGAAATCCATTGAACGTAAGTATATTAGGGAACAAACGCGTAACGTTATTCACAATTAAATGTAAAATTTAATAAAATAAAACTATGATCTTTTCTTTCGAAGAAAAGTTTTCTATTGAAGCATTATGGATTATTTTCATATTCCTTGTCGATGGAACGACCATTTAAATATATTCTAATGAGATTCTCTTCTATCAGGATCTTAAGCTAGAGTTTCTAAATTCGTAACGTAATTCACTATAGATTCTATGACACCTAAAATTCAGTTCATGTCAGTTTTTGGTTGGCAAAAATTTGCTTACACATGTCTTTTAATGTTTATATGGCGTTTTTACTTTCCAGAAAACACAAAGTCTTAACAGCTTAATGATTTCATTTCTTGTACGGGCGCCTTAGGGAACTGACCTATTGTTTGTGACATGCATTTTCGTGAACTTCATCCATATATAACATTTTTTTTTATCAAGTTACTTAACAAATAGGCGTTGCATTACTATGTAGGAAGAAGATACTTTATTCCTAAATAAAATAAACCAGATATTTTTTTCCGAACTCGGCTTCATGTTTTTAAAAATATGCTGTGACACGACAAATCAACATTGGTTCACTTTAACTGGTTTTGAATGAATATGTGTTGGACACCACTATACGCAAACAAACACAAATAACGTAAATAAGACATGAGCCCTTCTACAAACAACTACAGGTAAGTACGAAGCGAACATCATTTTTATGCGGAAATCGTAACGGACATCACAACACGAAACTCAGAACGTAGAGACACATAATCAATCGGCAAACCTCGGGTGAGTCCGCTTCTCTCCCTCAATACCTCGGTTGTAATACGGTATTTGATATGCGTCTACGCGTCACATTTCTTCGCCGGAAGACCGTATCACTTCAATCAAACATTGCGCACCGCGAATAAGTTCTAAAATGGCGACAATAGATGAGTGTATAGAGTTTGCTTTGAAAAATATTGGTCTTTGATGAAGGTACGGAATCAGCCGACATTGCGACGAATCAAAATATATTATTATTGGACGAATATTCGAAAGTGAAATTATTTTAATACCTTCTTCATTGAAGATTTCCGAAAGCAGTTCCAATGGGAGCTATCGTAATACGGACGAGGTATGATGAAGTTGCGACGAGTGGACACATAATAGGACAACACAAAAAACTAAAAAGATGAGCAACACGAGCCCCAAAAAAATGATTAATGGATATCAAGTTTATCGTTAATCATTAAATTTTATCACATGAAACAAAATCAGATACTATTCACAGGGGCGGATCCAGTGGGGGGCGCACCCGGCGCCCCCCCCCCCCCCCCCCCCCCCCCCTAAAATTGGAAAAAATATGATTTTTTGGCGTAAGATCGTGATTTTTCACACGAAACACCCCAAAAATGTTCGCGCCTCCCTCCGATCGGCGCAATTTTTTTTAAGTGCGCCCCCCCTAACTTGAAATCTTGGATCCGCCCCTGATTCAGAAACCTTGCATGTATGCAGAATTAATCAAAAGGGTGATGAAATGAAATGTTATTAAATAAGAAATGTGCATCAAATTGTATTTACATGAGTGGTATTTCTATAATAAACCCTCATAAATCTCCGTTACCGTGGTATTGCAGACTGAAGTAACTATGCGTTTGTTTGTAATGCTAACATGGAGAGTAAGGCTAACGTTATTCATTGTATCTCTAGTCTGATCTTACCCGAAAACAACGGCCACCCATTGACTCTCCACTGGGAACTAATGGTCACATGTTCCTGGTTGCCGATCTTTTTAAAGTTGACATTAACTTTCTTTTTTCCGACACCAATACTTTCAAATGTTATTGATGTAGCTACTAATATGGGTATACTAGTATCAGACGAGTTGTATGCGACATCGGGCAAAGTCTGAAAACAACAGGACATAAAATAATGTATCAATTGAATGTTTGTCTTTCCAGCCTGTTGACTATTAGTATACCAGATGAAGCTTAGTTCAGAAACACGTCGTGCGTACCAAATTATATATTTACGTTTTTATTCATCAATTGTTTATATAGCTATCTACATTATGCATTTAATTTTATTTTATTTCTCATTCTTACTGGGGTCTAGAAAAATAAATATGAAAAATACTTTTTCTCTAAAATAGTTATCAATCTTACAATAATATCGAAAATCGTACAGAAAATAAAACAGGATTTAGAAAAAAAGAATGTAAAGTTCTGCCTTGTCAGATTATGTTTGAAAATTTAATGCAAGACTATTGTATTTGTAGTGGTACATACATTTAAAAGCTGGATAATATCAAAAATAGGAGGCCGATGTTGTGATCCTGATCGCATGTTTGTTGGATTTACAAGTACCTGTGTAATCAATACCTATCACCACTAAATTTGTGAATTCCAATTCAGCTCATGGCGAGTTGTAATCGATATAACATTATGTGATAAAGTTTGTCAGTGACTTGTGACAGGTCGGTGGTTTTCACCGGATCCTCGTGTTTCTTCCACCAATAAAACTGATCGCTACGATATCACTGTCGTCAAAGAGCTCCGATCGAAAATGTTTGGTCAACATCCGGGATATTTTAAAGCGGTATTTTTAAAGCAGACACGGATAATTATCGTAAGTATTTATAAATATACTGTGTATATAATGTTTTGAATTATGATGCTTTATGATTGTTATTATTATTAATTTTATTTTTTGTCCAAATATCATTTATTTTTGCAGTGTAAAATTAGATTTTTCTATAAGTTATAAAGAATCCGGCTTCAAAATCATTACAATCAACTGAAATATCGCTATATCTTGCATTTACGAATGAATTAAATGTTGCCCAAAAAGAAAAAAATATTGATGAATGATTGATTTTACTTAAAAATATTATTTTGTTGATGAAAAGTCAATTAGTAACTAATTATACCCTAAAACATGATGTCAACAGATGTTTTTGAAATCCGGTTTGGTCAAAATGTAAACATGTATAGAAACCGGTGGGTGGTTGGGTGAGTGAGTGAGTGAGTGAGAAGGAAATGTATTAATTTTTTCAAGTACTTTTTAAAGTTTTTTTTTAATTTATTATTTGGCTGGAGTTATCTCTCTTTGACTGTGTAACTGAAGACTGAAGGTATGTTTGTTTGCAAAAAAAAAATCTTATAAAATATATAGATCTTTTAAAAGATCTTATATAGAAACATACTTTACTATAATAGAAATCGGTATTTCAATATCATTAGGAATAATTCCAGGCATATGTTTTTGTGTTGGATTTTTCTGTTCTATATTTGTGTTAGATTTTGTCAGTTTAATTTTTTTCCCAAATGAGGATGATTTTTCCTGTGGTTAATTTCTCTTTTCATGTTTTTTCCTTTTGATATTTTGTTTTTATATATTTTATTCAGTTTTGAAAATGAATCTTGATTGCTTTTCTGCTGTATTGCAATGCTTGTCGAATAAAACTGGAAACCAT
This sequence comes from Bathymodiolus brooksi, assembly GCA_963680875.1. Lineage (NCBI taxonomy): Eukaryota > Metazoa > Mollusca > Bivalvia > Mytilida > Modiolidae > Bathymodiolus > Bathymodiolus brooksi. The sequence goes on along the minus strand of OY804581.1, from coordinate 63,463,020 downwards.
TTTGTTCATTATAATTTTTTATTAGCAATTTGAAATGATTCAGGTGTAGAAGCAAATCCACATTTCGACTGAGAGAAGAATTTATATAGTGAAACAGATATTGTTATGTCCATCTCTTCCCTGTAACCAAATATGTATATTGCCTTGCAAAATTCTAGTAGCAACTGAAATCTCAGTGCTTGTAGCCCATTGGTTACCATGAACCATTTTATTCCGATATGCATGCCTTGAAATATTGGAATGGTGACTAAGTTTTAACTGGTCTTCATAAAAATCAAAGTTGTTGTACATTTCTGAGCAGATCAATGACCTATAAACCAAGCTTTGGGATAAATTGCCAGTGATGGTTAAACTAAGGGCATGAAAGATGCACTGTCCCTCTCCTGGAACATCATAGATAAGAAAATCTTCACTTTCTATTTTAATTCTTCCAGAGTTTGGAGCATTTAAACTATTTTGTGGGGGTTTAAATTGTTCATAGGCATAGGTGAACCCTGTACATGCTGTACATTTGGTTGTTGTGGGGTTATATTTTGTGAATAGTCATTCTCTATCTTTATTTTCTTAGAGTTATTGGCATTTAAATTACTTGATGGTGGTTGAAATTGTTCATAGCCCATAGGCATAGGCATGACAGGTGTACCTTGAAAATTTGATGGGTCATGATGGGGTTATATTTTGAGAAGGAGAGCTCATCTTAATAATTTCAACATAAATTTCCTTAGGGGTACAGTCGGAGGTTTTAGTCTCAGTGTCTAAATTGTTGGGTAGGACTGTTGCAGGCACTGGTTTTTCATGGGTAGGGTTCTTTTGATTTTTATTTTGAGTTTGTGTCATGGAACCCTTTAAAATATCAACATAGGAATGTTTTTTGGTCACCAGTTTACTCATGATCAAATTATGAGATTCCGGTTGACAAAAAACCACTTACAAATTCAAAAAAGTTGTGTGCGAAGAAATACTTCGGCGAGTTAGAAGATATTCGTCTGCTAACAAAGATATTCCATTCAAGACCCCCCTTTTTATTTACAGTGTAACTACGCAATTTTTTGTATTACAACCACACTAAAACAACACAAAAATACAGGAAATAACGATCAACTGGTCAAATGCAAATCCTTCAATGAAATTTCAATAATACGATGATCCGTACATTTTATTATCTTTTATTTTGAATGAATTTTGTAGCCGATTTGTTATGGCTGTTCCGTTCATTTTACCTACTGTACGCCGCTCTTCCGTCGGGAGTTTCGTAGAAAGAGATTTTTTTATTAGAATTTTATTTCAAGTTTATTTCGATTTTGCATAGAGTAAATAATTAAAGAATTGGGAATTTTCCATTGAAATATATTTCTTTTGCGTTTCTAAATTATCAATTGATCTATTTTTTAAACTTCCGGTGAACAGATATTTAGCTATCAATATAGAAGGAAAAATCGGACAGCCTACCGTTATAAGGACTTCGTCCTTTATTATGACTTGTATTGGTATTGACCCAAATATGCTGATGCTGCAATACATTATTTTGCAAAAAATATAAAACTGTATGAACATTAATGCCTTTTCTGTAGGTATATTTTGACAGAATATGATTTCATGCAATTATATAGGTATCTGTTTGTAATGGATAACATTTTACAATCGCAATAACAAAGAAATTTGGAAAATTATCTGCCAAATGTCAATAAGAAGAGTCAGAATCCGTAAATCGAAAAAGGACAGAAAACACAATGGTCAAAAGAAAAAGTACAAAAGGACAAACAACGATCTACAAAACATATACATAAAACTAAAGATCGAGTAGCACGAACCCCAGTATAAACCGGGGTGAACTCATGTGTTCCGGAAGGTAGGCAGTTCCTGCTCCACTAGTGGAACCTGTTGTGTTAAGCTAATTAAAACGTAGATATCAAATTTAGTGCGCACGACGCGTTTCTGGAATAACCTTCATCATCTACGCTCAAAATCGAAATATTGGAAAGCCAAAAATTTTAAAGTGTTTGAGAGAAAAATAAAGGGTCAAAACAGAATAACCAATATCGGCTAATGTCACCTATGCTTGAGGGAGGAGAACCTTAGTCTGCCAAATTAGGAAAGGGGTACGAAATGTGGCTACTGGTATATAATTCATGATCTATGAACCCTACCAACGTCCTTTAACTCCATTTCGATTCTTGTTTTATTATATCTTGAGAAAGCTTCTTTTCTGTTTCCTTTTCTGACCGAATGCGTTCATTATTTTCGTGCGACCTTAGTGTAGATGTTTGTTCATCATCATTTACCAATTTTCTAGATCAGTATCAACTGTACGTCTGCGCAGTGGAAAGTCCAGTCAAACTTGTTATGAATGTGGATGATATGTTATAGTGATGACAGAAATGATTAAATCGTGAAAAGTTTGACTTTACATATAATATATTTTGGTACTTATTTGGTACTGATATATGTAATATATTACTTGTTAACAAATGTTGGCTGAAGGAAAATAACCCCAAATGACACACACCATAGTTTAAAGACTACATTCATAAAAGAAAATCCCCCCAAATTACACACACTACAGTATAAAGACTACGTTCATTAAAGAAAATCCCCCCAAATTACACACATCACAGTATAAAGACTACGTTCATTAAAGAAAATCTCCCCAAATTACACACACCATAGTTTAAAGACTACGCTCATAGAAGAAAATACCGCCAAATTACACACATTACAGTATAAAGACTACGTTCATTAAAGAAAATACCCCAAAATTACACACACTATAGTTTAAAGACTACGTTCATAAAAGAAAATACCGCCAAATTACACACACTACAGTATAAAGACTACGTTCATAAAAGAAAATACCGCCAAATTACACACACTATAGTTTAAAGACTACGTTCATAAAAGAAAATACCGCCAAATTACACACACTACAGTATAAAGACTACGTTCATAAAAGAAAATACCCCAAAATTACACACACTATAGTTTAAAGACTACGTTCATAAAAGAAAATACCGCCAAATTACACACACTATAGTTTAAAGACTACGTTCATAAAAAAAATACCGCCAAATTACACACACTACAGTATAAAGACTACGTTCATAAAAGAAAATACCACCAAATTACACACACTATAGTATAAAGACTACGTTCATAAAAGAAAATACCGCCAAATTACACACACTATAGTTTAAAGACTACGTTCATAAAAGAAAATACCGCCAAATTACACACACTACAGTATAAAGACTACGTTCATTAAAGAAAATACCCCAAAATTACACACACTATAGTTTAAAGACTACGTTCATAAAAGAAAATACCGCCAAATTACACACACTACAGTATAAAGACTACGTTCATAAAAGAAAATACCGCCAAATTACACACATTACAGTATAAAGACTACGTTCATAAAAGAAAATACCGCCAAATTACACACACTATAGTTTAAAGACTACGTTCATAAAAGAAAATACCGCCAAATTACACACATTACAGTATAAAGACTACGTTCATTAAAGAAAATACCCCAAAATTACACACACTATAGTTTAAAGACTACGTTCATAAAAGAAAATACCGCCAAATTACACACACTACAGTATAAAGACTACGTTCATAAAAGAAAATACCCCAAAATTACACACACTATAGTTTAAAGACTACGTTCATAAAAGAAAATACCGCCAAATTACACACACTATAGTTTAAAGACTACGTTCATAAAAGAAAATACCGCCAAATTACACACACTACAGTATAAAGACTACGTTCATAAAAGAAAATACCGCCAAATTACACACACCATAGTTTAAAGACTACGTTCATAAAAGAAAATACCGCCAAATTACACACATTACAGTATAAAGACTACGTTCATTAAAGAAAATACCCCAAAATTACACACACCATAGTTTAAAGACTACGTTCATAAAAGAAAATACCGCCAAATTACACACACTACAGTATAAAGACTACGTTCATTAAAGAAAATACCCCAAAATTACACACACTATAGTTTAAAGACTACGTTCATAAAAGAAAATACCGCCAAATTACACACACTATAGTTTAAAGACTACGTTCATAAAAGAAAATACCGCCAAATTACACACATTACAGTATAAAGACTACGTTCATTAAAGAAAATACCGCCAAAATTACACACACCATAGTTTAAAGACTACGTTCATAAAAGAAAATACCGCCAAATTACACACACTACAGTATAAAGACTACGTTCATTAAAGAAAATCCCCCCAAATTACACACATCACAGTATAAAGACTACGTTCATTAAAGAAAATCTCCCCAAATTACACACACCATAGTTTAAAGACTACGCTCATAGAAGAAAATACCGCCAAATTACACACATTACAGTATAAAGACTACGTTCATTAAAGAAAATACCCCAAAATTACACACACTATAGTTTAAAGACTACGTTCATAAAAGAAAATACCGCCAAATTACACACACTACAGTATAAAGACTACGTTCATAAAAGAAAATACCGCCAAATTACACACACTACAGTATAAAGACTACGTTCATAAAAGAAAATACCCCAAAATTACACACACTATAGTTTAAAGACTACGTTCATAAAAAAAATACCGCCAAATTACACACACTACAGTATAAAGACTACGTTCATAAAAGAAAATACCACCAAATTACACACACTATAGTATAAAGACTACGTTCATAAAAGAAAATACCGCCAAATTACACACACTATAGTTTAAAGACTACGTTCATAAAAGAAAATACCGCCAAATTACACACACTACAGTATAAAGACTACGTTCATTAAAGAAAATACCCCAAAATTACACACACTATAGTTTAAAGACTACGTTCATAAAAGAAAATACCGCCAAATTACACACACTACAGTATAAAGACTACGTTCATAAAAGAAAATACCGCCAAATTACACACACTACAGTATAAAGACTACGTTCATAAAAGAAAATACCCCAAAATTACACACACTATAGTTTAAAGACTACGTTCATAAAAGAAAATACCGCCAAATTACACACACTATAGTTTAAAGACTACGTTCATAAAAGAAAATACCGCCAAATTACACACACTACAGTATAAAGACTACGTTCATAAAAGAAAATACCGCCAAATTACACACACCATAGTTTAAAGACTACGTTCATAAAAGAAAATACCGCCAAATTACACACACTACAGTATAAAGACTACGTTCATTAAAGAAAATACCCCAAAATTACACACACTATAGTTTAAAGACTACGTTCATAAAAGAAAATACCGCCAAATTACACACACTATAGTTTAAAGACTACGTTCATAAAAGAAAATACCGCCAAATTACACACATTACAGTATAAAGACTACGTTCATTAAAGAAAATACCGCCAAAATTACACACACCATAGTTTAAAGACTACGTTCATAAAAGAAAATACCGCCAAATTACACACACTACAGTATAAAGACTACGTTCATTAAAGAAAATACCCCAAAATTACACACACTATAGTTTAAAGACTACGTTCATAAAAGAAAATACCGCCAAATTACACACACTACAGTATAAAGACTACGTTCATAAAAGAAAATACCCCAAAATTACACACACTATAGTTTAAAGACTACGTTCATAAAAGAAAATACCGCCAAATTACACACACTACAGTATAAAGACTACGTTCATTAAAGAAAATACCACCAAATCACTAAATGCTACTCACCTCTTCGACTATTATTATTGCACTAGAAATTGTCATTATAGTCGAGATAGTCGCTAACAGACTTAGTTTGTGCATCATTGTGGTGTCATATACGAATTATGTCTCTGAGAAACACAACACCAAGTCTAGTAGTCTAGTGAGTTGTAGTAGGGCAAAGCAATTTATCCTAATAATCACATTCACAGTTAATGTCAATGGTTAGTACAGTTTAAAATTTAAACTGTCAGTTGTCTACAATGATGGCGGATAAGTGGTAAATTAACATTATTTCATCCATAACTTAATTTACCAATTGTGATAAACAGAAGAATTGTCAACAACTAACAAGACCAACATTTTCTGTGAATTAATCTGACTTTGTATCAGGGCTGTCTTAGCGGCATTATATACCTCCGTGCAAAACAGTGCACTGGGGCCCCTACCTACACAACCACTCGCAGGAATAAAAATGTAAATGGTCGATAAAATTAAACATATATTTATTGTATTGGTACTTCCAACAAACTCAGTGTTTATTATTTTTTTACAGACCATCGAACCCCACATCTCTTTCTAATTACAGACTCATGGAACATCACACAGTGGCGTAGCTAGGGTCGGAATGATATGAAGGCTAAGTTTTAATTAGACATGTATTCCTACCAGGGTAATGATCTGTATTTGTTCGCTGTAAGGTTTCGGATAGAGTGTTTGGTTGGTTAATTCAACTGCTCGATCAAATAGCTGGTCCCACTCAATTTACTCGTCTCTTTCCTTGAAGCAGGTCAATGACCGTCTTACTCCCAACGACAGCTCGGATTAGATCAAAGTCATTTGTTTGAAGCGTTGCATGGAGAGGAACCCGCGGCTGTAATATTGATTGCACAACAAGACAAACAATGAAGTCAAATTTTGTAATAGGGCACAAGTAACTTATAGCCGTTGCATAACCGCCATGTTCTAGTTCTTCAAAAGAACTACAAACAACTGAAAATGCTGACAGAAATGAGAATAAGGAGTATGACCGACTCGCCCATCTAGTCTCATACAGCGTTTTCAGTTTTTGCCTTCTACCCATTTCGTCACGAACCTCAATTCCAGCAGTAAACATTTTGTTATATAAAGTTAAATGTATAAGTGGGAGTATTATCACGATTTCCTTGCTTCGTCTTGTTTGTGTTTAAAATTGATGATTTCATTGTGCCAAAAGTTTTAGGATTCTAAAATAGAAATTAATGGGGAAAAGAATCGCCCGCTCTTACTAATTCCCACACGGCAGTTGCATTTCGATCCCTTATAAAAAAAAAATTGTTGGTTCTCCTTGGTTTTAATCAGGAAAAAGATGTCGGAGGAAGATTTGACAGCCAAACATCATGATGAGGGGTGTTTTTTTCACCTCTGTCCTTCTGACTTTGAAGTCTTCTCTATCAACACTCTTTGAATTCATTTTTGTCGCTACTTTGTTTGATCCTGATAGTCATACTATGTGAACCTATGAACAGTTTCCTTTGATGCCTTTCCTTTCTTTGAAATGAAATTTATAAAAATGGACCAATGAATAAACCTTGCTGGAAAGAGAAAGTTGTGAGCATCTTTCAAAGTGCCTGTCAATAGTTTCATCTTGACATCTGTGTTTTGAATATCAGAATCACTCAGACTTGATATATCTGGATAACAGGGTATATTTATACTGGCCACTGCAGCTTTAGACAAGGAACTGGAACTTGCGGTTGTTTCACTGTCATGCTCGTGTGTAAAAGGTTCTTGTGAAATGGTTACAGGAGTTGAGCAGGATGGACTATCAGTTGTAGTGTCATCTTGTACCTTTTTCGATGAAGCGGGTATTTGTTTACTGAAGAATTTGTTTATGGTTTGACACTTTGGCTTTTGTCAAATACATTTAGCCGGATGTGAAGATGCGTTGATAAACGTTATTCGTAACAGGTTCAATCCAGAATAGGAGGCGATATTCCGATGTGATTAAAAACTTAAACAACCACATAGTATACGATTAGCTTTGAGGCGAATATATTCATCTCTCTTCTTTTTTTTGTCAAAACGATGTGGAAGTCTTAGCTTCCAAGCTTCCGCCTAGCTACGCCACTGTCACATATGATTTCCCAATTTCTGTGAGGCACCCAAGGGGATTTTTATAGTTTGTTTACAGAACATCGAACTCTACATCTTTTTTCTCAATTTCTGTGAGGCTCCAAAGGGGGATTTCCTAAAGATTTGTTTACAGACCATGGAACATCACATATGCTTTCCGAATTTCTGTGAAGCCCCAATAGAATTTTTTTTTGACAGCATGGTGGGGAAGTCTTGGTTTTTAAGCTTCCACATAGCTACGCCACTGAATTAGCTTTATCTATAGGACACAAAAAAGCATTAAATTCACTTGCAAAAGTAATATCTTGGTTAAAGGTTTGAGGGTGGTGAAATTGGACATGCTTTTTAAATTCATGATTACTTAACCTGTGTATATACGGGTCTATTACTGTGGGTTCGATATCAGAATATCTCAAAGATGGTATGCATACTTTTGTGCAAGTATTCGAAGATCATGCCCGTATTCTGCGGCGGTCTCAGATTTTGGACGTTTCAAATTTCTGAATTCACAAAGGAATGCTACCTCGTTTTCTCGCAGATATATATACATGTTGTTCGGTCATTTGTTTTCTGTGTAGTGTTTTTTAAATCATTGTTTGTCCTTTTGTCCCTCTTTGGTAATTGACTACCATCAACGTGAAGAACATTTACCTGCACCTTCTGACGTTCGCCAGTTTGACTTCAATTCCCCCTTTGGCATTACTGTCCCCACAGATGGATCCTGCGAAACAACTAGTTTGGAATTGCAGCCTGTTGTTGTGTCGGAAATTCCAAATGCTAAGGAGGAACTGGAAGCGTATTTGAGATTGACCGGTTTGGGTGTCAGAGGGAGCAAGCCCTTTTGTTTTTGCTTTGTCTTTTGTGGTGATATGCACTGATTACAAAGGTAGTTGTAAATCCACCTACCATGCGACCACGACGTATTGACTTATTTGTATGCCGTTTACAATTATACTAATGTTTGCTCTTTTAGGTTGTCGCCCGTTGCCATGAGTACTGGCTAAAACCAAAACGAGCTGTGTGTTAACTTCTATTTGTAGAAACCGCCCTCCATTTTTCGTATGAAATTTGAAAAGTTTTTCCATTACACCTCGTAATCATCTGATAAAAACGTGTTGAAATTGCACTTTAATAAAAAGAAAAAAATTGGTTGAAAAATTGAAGTATTATTTATGTTTTTCTCTGAAATCAAAATATGACGATGATTAGACAGCAACTAAGTTGGGCTGAAATCCAGTTTATCAAAAATATTGATAAGATGTAGAATGATTTAACCAGATGTATGTTATGTCCTTGATTTAGTTCTCTAATAACAAGGAACCATTATGGTATTCGTGTGGGTGTAGTATTTTAATGATTTATTTTGAAGTTATCACATCTCTAAAGTGTGTCTTTTAAAACATTTTTTTCTGTACTATGTACACATACATTGCACATACATGTATTTTAGTTGATGTTCATTGATTTTATTTCTATTGCGAATGACTCTTTATAAAAATATGTTTATCCTTTTCGAAATAATGTCTAATGGAATACCACGTTGCCGCCCGCAATGAGGGGGAGTGTTGTGATCCTATTAACCGGTTTAACCCCCCTAACTTCGTGTGCCTGTCCCCAACCAGAACCTGTGTACAAAGAGTTGGGGTGAGTAGAAGTTATTCTCTGTTCTGTTCGTTTTTGTCGATACTTGTGGAACTGTTGGCCAACTATCTTTTCACAATATACTGTCGTCATTACCCCTCCCTACACCAACATCGAAGCGCTAGAGCTGTGTGCTTTCTGAGCGCAATGAGGCGCCGTATGCTTTGTCGCTAATATTCCCAAATTGATACTTGATTGATTAATTGTTTGCTGCTTAATATCCCGCGGTAAATATTTCGCGCACATTCAGAACGAGAACAAGTACAACTATATATAAAAAATGAGGGCGAAATAGTACAACTTGCACAATGACTTGACTGCCACTAATAAGGTATGGAGAAATGGCAAGGGCGAAATAGTACAACTTGGACACTGACTTGTGACTGTTACTGAAAAAGTATGGAGAAATGGCAAGGGCGAAATAGTACAACTTAGACACTGACTTGTGACTGTCACTGAAAAAGTATGGAGAAATGGCAAGGGTGAAATAGTACAACTTAGACAATGACTTGTGACTGTCACTGAAAAAGTATGGAGAAATGGCAAGGGCGAAATAGTACAACTTAGACAATGACTTGTGACTGTCACTGAAAAAGTATGGAGAAATGGCAAGGGCGAAATAGTACAACTTAGACAATGACTTGTGACTGTCACTGAAAAAGTATGGAGAAATGGCAAGGCGAAATAGTACAACTTAGACAATGACTTGTGACTGTCACTGAAAAAGTATGGAGAAATGGCAAGGGCGAAATAGTACAACTTAGACAATGACTTGTGACTGTCACTGAAAAAGTATGGAGAAATGGCAAGGGCGAAATAGTACAACTTAGACAATGACTTGTGACTGTCACTGAAAAAGTATAGAGAAATGGCAAGGGCGAAATAGTACAACTTAGACAATGACTTCTGACTGCCACTGAAAAAGTATAGAGAAATGGCAAGGGCGAAATAGTACAACTTAGACAATGACTTGTGACTGTCACTGAAAAAGTATAGAGAAATGGCAAGGGCGAAATAGTACAACTTAGAAAATGACTTGTGACTGTCACTGAAAAAGTATGGAGAAATGGCAAGGGCGAAAAAGTACAACTTAGACAATGACTTGTGACTGTCACTGAAAAAGTATGGAGAAATGGCAAGGGCGAAATAGTACAACTTAGACAATGACTTGTGACTGTCACTGAAAAGTATGGAGAAATGGCAAGGGCGAAATAGTACAACTTAGACAATGACTTGTGACTGTCACTGAAAAAGTATGGAGAAATGGCAAGGGCGAAATAAATAACCTATTGTGCCGGATGCATCAACTAAATACTTGATTGGTTAACGAATATTCAATCTCTGTTCTTTATTTATTTTCCACAAGCTAAATACTTTTGACAATATTTATTAGTGTAATTCTTTATGTGTTAGCATATGCAAATGTATGTGTCTAGTTTTATTGCATTTCCGTATAAACCTCAAAATCGATTAAAAATTGATATGTTTTTAAGTGTTTTAAATGTCAAAGTGTTTTTGACATTTACTTCACTGAGTTTGGCGCTGATTTGACAACTGTTTTACCTGTTTTGTTCAAGTATTGTTGTAAATACTGTAATAGTGACAGCCGGAAACTTTGAGCCGTAATGAAAGGGGGAGGTTTGGCACTTTAAAATCTGATTCAACCCACCATTTCTTTAGAAATGGCTGTACCAAGTCAGGGTCATTACGTTTTCACAGTTTTCCGGTTGTTGACTGATTTTGTCTGTTTATATACTTATGAGTTTTGACTTTCCCTTTGTTAGATTGTTCGGAGTTCGATAATTTTGTTATTACCCTTATTCTTAAACAAAGTATATTTATTCTCAATTTCTTTAGTAACAACAAACAAAAAAGACATTGATCATGTTGTTCTAGCCTCCTTAGTCGTAAACAAACATAACGAGAGAAAGAATAGGAAATTACTATTTTGTCGACAAGAAAGATAAATTGCATTTGACATGCTTTTGTTGCAACTACAGCAATACAAAAAATCATTGAAAAAGAGTTGAATTATACAAAATAGATTGCCTTTTCCTGATTATAACCTAAATGTTATCAATCGAGTAAACCATGCATAAACTACAGTGACATTTCAATTTAACATTGTTTTTGTGTATGCAAAATATAGATAAAAATTGACAGATTATTGTGTCATTTGTTTGATAGAAAAAAGTAAGCAATAAAACCGTAGATATCTAATTTACTGCACACGACGCTTTTCTGGAAGGCCTTTATCAGGTATGCTCATAATCAATAGATTGGGAAGCCAAATAAACTATAGATCTATGGGAGCAAGAAAACCAACAGGATAGCCAACATCGGCTATGATAACCTATGCCTGAAGCAGAAGAACCTCACAATGTTGAACATTATGCAGTGCATTGAAGGTAAAGTCTCAAACATACCACTACTAAGCCTACACTCAATGATCTGTTAAAGTTTAGAATAATGAAGGTGGTGCAGGTATTTCTAGGCTATTCTGATTCACATTAATATCAATGTATGTACTGACGTTGCGCACAACACGACGCGATAAAGGGGCGGATCCAGGGGGGGGGGGGCGCATCCGGCGCGCGCCCCCCTAAAATTGGAAAAAATATTATTTTTTGGCGAAAAATCGTGATTTCTCACACGAATAAACCCCAAAAATTTTCTCGCCTCCCTCCGCTAGGCGCAACTTTTTTAAGTGCAATATATAAATAATGATCCACAAAACATTACACAGAAAATTAAACATTGAGCAACTCGAGCCTCACTAATGTGATGCAGAAGTGTAATCATTTCCTGATCAACTAGTGTCTTTTCACATTTAGTGTCACCAATAAGAAATGTTTATTTGGGTACATGGATAAATCCTGTCTTTACAGTAACATTCAGTGTCATAAATTAAGATAATTATGTTTGTTTGATTAGCACATAGATGAATTCCGTTCTTCCATGTCCAGTATCAATAACAACAACCATGTGCATGTGTGCCAATTGTCACATTCTTAATCAGGTCCGTAAGCATCATTATTCCTTTCTCAAATAGTGTTAAATAGCGACAATATCAAACTAGAACTATGTATATAATTATGACTGTTCCAAAGGCTCAACCTGCAGATCTGCCCAGTGCGTATCTAGATGGCAGAAAGGGTATGATGAGGATTTGTTAGGATTTGTTAGCTTAAAATACGAAAAGCTTGACCGTGGTGGTAGTAAAAAGACGTCTCTATGCCTGCAAGTTCACTATGCTGTATAAATACAAAGAAAACGAAGAGCAAAAAGTTCATTATAGGTGTCAGCATAACTAGGCGTTATTAATTAAAGTATTTTATTAGCTTCTTTGGTGTCTGTTGGTAATTCCACAAAGATTACTAGGATGTGAAGACAGAGAACAATTTTATTTTCTACAACATTCTTTATAACACAGTGATATGTGATTCTCCAGTTTTTTTGCAGAGATGGTCATAAATAAAAAACAATAATTATCTAAATGTCGCTTAATACAGCATCAATGATCAATACTAATACATCTGGTATTGGCTGTCCGTCAGGAATGAAATGACCTCACCGTGTTAATATTGATGTCAGTTTGACAGATATTCCCACGGAGACAATTTGAATATTTTCGTATGGTAATGACAAATATTAAAGCCATTCTAAAATACTATACAAGTATTGTATTTGCTACGTTCTAACATTTTTACACTGCAAAATGTTTTGACAAGCAAGTAAATGATTTCTACAATAGAGTAAGACAAGTTTGGAGATACCAAAGGGGTAATTTTAAGTCGTATATCGAAGAATGACAGACAATGCCATGGTCAAATGTTTGTTTGTTTGTTTGATGGTGTTTAACGCCACTTTCAACAATAGTTCAGTTATATCGTGAGGGTCAGTTTTATTGGTGGAGGAAACCGAAGGACACGAAGAAAACCACCGACCTGCCGCAAGTCACTGATAAACGTTATAGCATAATGTTTTAACGAGTACACCTCGCCATCAGCTGGATGCGAATTCGCAAATTTAATGGTGATATGTACTGATTGCATAAATAGTTGTAAATCTAACTTCCATACGATCACGACCACGACGAAATGTAGAAATAGAAATCAACAAAATCTAGGTCAAACTAGATAACGTTTTTATTATATGAAAATATACCACACGGAGTAATAAAAGTTATTTTAATAGAAAATATAAATTTCTAAGATATGAAATATTTTAGTTTGAAATATTTAATAGCGTTTTATAGTTGTTTGTCAAAATTGACGTAATTATGTTGACATTGAAATCTCTGGCTACGAGATTTTACGAGACATCGGGAAACTGTAAATCTCATGTTTTAATATGTCTCGTGCTCAATAAATACATAATATATTTTATCAAAAATAACTTAATATTTGATTTAAAAAAAAGATGATTTAAAACCATTGTTAGTCAAAGCAATTTTCTACAAGATGACACCCCTGTGTATCTCACTAATGGAATGTCTGACTGTGCATTAGACTGTCTACTCTCGTGTGTATTTTAATATGCATGGCATAATGCAGCCAGTCTTTGACTACGAGGTCTGAAATATTAAATTGTATATTTTTGAGTCGTTCATTGAAGCGAATCAACTAATGTATCATGTACTTGTAATCTGCTTCATAATTGAAACCTTTAACGGTGTTTTTATTCGATAATAAACAATACCCAAGAAAATATGAAATAGTACTGAGAGGGGAGGGTACAAATGGAATAAATTATCACTGTTCAGAGAGACAAAAAACACTACTTGTCAAACATGAAATGATATAAAGTTGGAATCGATACAAATCAGTCCGAAAGCTCCCCCCCCCCCCCCAAAAAAAAACCCCACCGGGATTGAGAACAACTGACAGAAGCAACCTTCCCTTGTCTCACACACTACAATTCTCATATACCAAAAATGTTCATTGAATGTTAACAATAAAAGCTATAAGCTCCCTAGTGACCGTCTATCGTTATTTAGACGGTCAGTAAATCGTTGAAGGGTGAGCGCTCCAGTGTGAACCCTTCAACTATTTACTTACCGTCTAAATAACCATAGTCGGTCACGGGAGCTTATAACATTTTTGTACGATGTTGCTGATCTATAACTTGAAACAATAAATTAGGCACCGCCAGGTAAAGCGTATTAATCTTATTCTCTAGATTTCCATATATGGCTCTCCTTTCTATCGTTATTTTTAGGAATGATTTTTATCCAATCATAGGTCGTCAAATAAATGCAACATCGTACAATCTCTATTATAACGCGTACCCGAAATATTGATTAACATATTTCATCCCAATTTGGTAGTCCACCTTGACCCTAACCATATCTCCCCCCCCCCTCCAATTTTGTGATGGTGTTACATCATACAACGACATTTTGGTCAAACTAAATCATTTCAATAATTAAATTGACATGCAGCTCTCTTGAATTATTTCAGAAGAAAATATTATTGTCTTTGTCTCAGTTTTGTTTTGGTATACTAGCAGCCCTCTCAATTATCAATGATAAACAACAGTGATGTTAAGTTATTGTCTGTAGTTTCAAGAGATCTTAATGTCAACAATATCATTATCTACTTGTAGTCCTGTCTTAATATGACAGGATGACCAGAATACCAATTGAACTCTTTTATTAAAAGTAGACAAATCACCAGTTTTAGCGTACAAAATAATAACTACTGAACTAAATGGCGTTAAACAAGCAGACGAGGAATCATCTATTTTCTCCAATAATTGTACTAATTTGTTCCTGGTATTGTGTTTATGTCGACCAGAATGTCAATGCCAAAATAATTCTACGGTAAACGAAAAGGTAATTACATTAACACTAAGTTAATAGTTTCTCGTGCTAAGACGAGAAGTTCACCGAGGTCTGTATAGCTTTCCTGATTAGAAGTAACTTAACCTGAAATATTACCGAGACATGGTTATGTATGCCACTAAGTTGATCGAAATCATGTCAGTTTCCTTGATCAAATATCTCGCAAATGTGTGGATCTAAGAATTTTGGGTTATTTCAGCCTACAATATGTAACCCTTGTCTCTATTGAAAACTGTTGAATTACATATTTAGAGAAACCTTAAATATTATGTTTGCCCTTATAAGGATACTCAGCGTTCGTCTTTCTATTTTTTAAGTGCCATTTTTAATTTGCTATCAATGAGCATGACAACTGATCATGATATGTGTTTTCAATTACCATTTCTTTGTTACTTTACTTTACAATTTCCAGCACCCAAACCCACGGAGATGCGCATAAAGGGTTTTCAAGACATATTACGGAAAGCCTCACCGTGGACCATTGTGTGTACCGTGCTTGCAGAGTGCTTCGCTCGCTACACGTTGAATACCTCTTTTACAGATTTTGAAAAAAAAATCGACACATTGCAGCCGCTACAAAAGACTTGACTCAACACTGCAAACCGACCTGTAGCAATCAAAAGTCGTGTCCTCAGTTCACACATCCCTCCCCTATTTCTGTTTAGTTTCTATATATGGATGAACTTATTTTCGTACTGAATATAGCTGATATACTGCTCGTTGAAAGCTAAGCAGTAATATATCAATAGCGATTGATTGATTTATTGTGTTTAACGCCACTTTCAGCAATATTTCAGCTATATCATGGCGAATATATATCAATAGCAATCTGTATTTTATTCGGTAGCTGTTTTTCTACAGAATTTGTGATTTCCCAGATTTATTGTTCCTTTTGTACCTCACTTTCTTTATGATCTGGCATAATGACATTTCATTTATACACATATTTTAATTGCCAATTAAATTGACTTGACACAAATTTTTAAATGCTATTAAGTCTTCTCCAAAGATATTTATTAAACCATCATAAAACTGAAGGTTAATTATTCAAAATTTAAATTCAGCTTAAAATATAAGAATGTACATGTATAATGAAAAATATGCCAACGATTAAGAAATAAACGGGACAACAAAATCGGTGTCGACTGTCAGAATTAAGGAAGTAAAGACACAGATTTGGACCACACGAATTAAAAAAAAAAGTCTGATGCAAATTTTAAAAAATCCAATTAAAAATATATACAAGCAGAGCTATGACAGGTTTTCGAAATTGTTTCCTGTCCTACTTCAACTCCATCAACTGTCATGGGAAGCAATTTCCCGGAGTCAGACGATCACTGTAAAGTGTCAATACAGGAATAATTATGATGAGGTTGAATAAGATGGTTATAAATTGTTACCACCTGTAAATCGTCAAAATTGTATAGCAAGGTCGGGTGGAATCTGCGTTTTTGTGAGAGATTTCTTTTGTAAATATGTTCATGTTAATGACCCTTTTACTAATTCTAGTCATTGTGTTTTTGGTTTACAATTGATGAAAGATTGTTATTGCAAAAAACCTTATTTGGAGTGGTTTACATACCACCTGATAATAGTATATATAGCAATATTGATATGTTTAATGACATTGAAAATACACTACTTGATAATGATTTACAGGCTTGTTTAATTGGTGATTTTAATGCACACACTGGTATGTGAGTGAATATGTTGTTATTGATAATAATATTCTTGATGTTCTCAATCTACAAGATGATGATAAGTTACCTTTAAATAGCTTACATATTTTAGAAGAATGTAATATCCCTGCTATAAGATGTTCACAGGATAAATATAAAATTGACAAGTATGGTAATAGGTTATTAGACTTATGTAGAAGTTTAGAGCTCTTCGTTGTAAATGGTAGAGTTAGTATTGATTGTGGTATTGGCCAACCAACTTGTAATAACTCTAACTCTGTGATTGATTATGCACTTATTTCACCAACATTATCTAGGTCAGTCATTGATTTTAACGTTTTAACATTTAATCGAATATTAAGGGACATTCATAAACTTTTTTTTGCATTTATGTACTAATGTTGTGAATAATTCTAATTTGACTGAAGATACAGACATTGATAATGAACTAAATAGCTCTGATATTGTAATCACCCATGTGGGTGAATCGAAAGACTCTCATAATGTAATCACCCGTGAGGGTGAGACTGTTGTTAGGCCAAGATGGTGTGGTGACCGTATTTCAGTATTCAAGGACAGCCTAGATGAACTGTTAATTAGTCTTGGGGCTGTTAATCCCAAAAATACTAATATTGTAACTGTTAACAAGATTGTAAATGATTGTAACAATATAATTAAGTCTGCCGCAGATAAGGCGGGCATGTTTGTGTACATAAATCCACAAAAAAAGTGTTCAAACAAGCATAATTCAGGTAGTAAAAGGTATTTTAATAGTGATTGTTATATGAAAAGAAAAGCATATCGCAAGTCTAAAAAGTATTATTATAGAGTACGTAGTAATGAAAATTATTGTGATATGGTATGTAGAAGTAAAGAGTACAAAAAGACTATACAAAAACAATTTAATGAGTTTCAAAAGTCATTTGTAAACAAATTAAGAGGCCTACGTACCTCTGATCCTAAGGCTAATTAGTCTTTACTGAATAAAGGTTGTGATAAAAGTAAAACTGTTACCCAGAAAGTTGCATTGAATGTATTTTTTAATCATTTTAAAGAATTGAGTAAGATGCAGAATGATGTCGATATTGGTTTGCCTGATAATATTAGTGAGTACAATACTGTTCTAAATGAAACGATCTCTGAGAAAGAAGTTACTGATGCTATTAAATCTTTGAAAAATAATAAAGTATGTGGTGGCGATATGATACTTAACGAATTTTTGAAACATGCAGCTGATAAGCTAATGCCTGTATTTGTTAAATTTTTCAATATTATTTTTGAGAGTGATATCATACCAGATTCCTGATCTGAAGGCTATATTAACCCTATATTTAAAAACAAAGGTGATCCAGTAAATGCTGATAATTACAGAGGGATAACTATATTTAGTTGCTATGGCAAATTGTTTACCTGTATTTTGAATAACAGATTGTTTAATTACGTAGAAAGTTTAGGTTTACTGTGTGAAGAGCAGGCTGGTTTCAGAAAAGGGTATGGTACAATTGATCACATATTTAATCTTAAATGTCTTATTGACCTGTATCTGTTTAGACGGGAAAAAAATCTACTGTGCTTTTATAGATTACCGTAAGGCTTTTGATTCTGTTGATAGAATATTGTTATGTCAAAAATTATTACGTACTAGTATTGATGGTAATATGTTAATTGTAATACAAAATATGTATAAAAATGCAAAGTATTGTGTTAGAGATGGCTCCAATTGTTCAGATGTTTTCCCATCAAATATTGGTGTAAGGCAGGGGGAAGACCTACACTCTCTGTTGTTTTCAGTGTTTTTAAATGACTTAACTGAATTTATGTCACATGCTTACAATGGTCTTAATGATGTTTGTAATATTTCACATTTGTTATTTGACAACGACGATATTGAAGTATATTTTAAATTGTACTTTTTACTGTATGCTGACGATACAAATATATTTGCTGAATTGCAGTCAGCTCTTAATGTAGTGTATTTGTACTGTGAAACTTGGAAATTGAAGATGAATACATCCATAATTAATGTAGTCCAAAAGTAGGCAGGGTGAAAATATAGATTTTATATATAGCAATGAACGTTTAACAGTTGTAGATGAATTTCAATATCTTGGTACTATATTTTCTAGAAAAGGTAATTTTGGTAGAAACAAAGCTCGACTTGTACAACAATCTAGAAAAGTCATGTTCTATATATTAAGAAAAGCAGGAAAATTTTCTTTAACAATTGGTATATTGTTACAATTATTCGATGCAATGGTTGCACCAATCTTGTTATATGGTGCTGAAGTTTGGGGTTATGAAAAAAATGATATTGCTGAAACATTGCATTTAGAATTTTGAAAATATGTTATGAAAGTTAAAAAATGTACACCAAATTATATTGTATGTGGTGAACTATGTCGAGTGCCTATGTCTGTTCATATAAATGCAAGGATGAATGGTTTTTGGGCACGTATTATAAACGGTAACTAAGAGAAAATTTCTAAAACACTGTATGCTATTTTGTATCAATTAGATCTTTGTGATGTATACCATTCTAAATGGTTAAATTGTGTAAAAGATATATTGAACAAATGTGGTTTTATAAATTGTTGGAATGATCAACTTGTTCCTTGAAATTTTAACCTATCTAAGAAAGTTAAGCGGTACTTTTGTGATTCTTATGTTGAGAATTGGAAATTGCAAATCTTTAATGCACCTAAATGTACTAATTATAGATTGCATAAATCTGAATTTGGTTTGGAAAAATACTTTACTATATTATCGCCTGATTTAATGTATAACATGTGTAAATTTAGATGTGGTAGTCATAAATTGCCAATAGAAATGGGTAGATTTTTTAGCATTTACAGATCAGAAAGAATTTGTGATTTATGTAATAAGGAAGAACTGGGTGATGAATTTCACTATCTCTCTAGCTGTACTTTTTTCAAAGATGAAAGGAAAAATTTTATTCCTGAGTATATATATAATGTTCCAAATACAATTAGTTTTAGTGAGTTAATGAACAGT
Source organism: Bathymodiolus brooksi (assembly GCA_963680875.1). NCBI lineage: Eukaryota > Metazoa > Mollusca > Bivalvia > Mytilida > Modiolidae > Bathymodiolus > Bathymodiolus brooksi. The sequence continues at coordinate 63,443,017 of OY804581.1, read as the reverse complement.
GATGATAAATATGTACTCATTGGTTTATCAAAATATGCTAAAATAGTCATGTCTGTATTCAAGTAATACTTACAAGTGTTAGTATTGCCTTGCAATTACATAAATATGTCTTACATTTATATATTGCCTTCCAACAAACATAAATATGTTTCATAATTTGTATATATGTTCATGCATTACATGTTGTTTAATTGTTTATAATTTTTTGTACTATCATGCCCTATGTGGGGCCTTTAGTGAAATAAAAAGTTTCAAAAAGTTCAATAAAAAAATACCAAATTGGAAAATAACATATTAAATGTATGAAATTTTATATAATCGCTAATTATTTTCAATCAAAGAATACCAAATTGTCCAATAACATATTAAATGTATGAAATTTTATATAATCGCCAATTATGTTCTATCAAAAAATACCAAATTGGCCAATTAACATATTAAATATATGAGATTTTAAATCCGTTATCCGTAGTGATCATTAGATCTTTGGTGCGTAGTAGTCTGTTTTTCTTTGTTAGGTTATAATTTGGTAATTAGTTTTAGTAGTCGAATCCCAAACTTGCAAAAATATATATATGTCACTTCCTTTTTCCTGTGGATCATAGACGGAAAAGTTGTGGTTTGTTACAGAAAATTAATCATTTGACCCACCCTTCCACCACCAGGCTCAAGCTAGCGACCAATTTCTAGCGACCACTAAGCTAGCGACTAATAAGGCGATATGTCTCAAAACCAAAAAAAAATAATAAGTGTAAAATGTACTTTTAAAGATTTCTAGCGACCAATAACAAATATATTACTGTAAATGCATAGTCAACACAATAAATCGACATCGGGGCATCCAGTAAATATTTCTAGATTTGGTTACATTTAGTTGTATTGGAATCCTTTATGGAGGTCTTCATGAATGATCCATCAATACGGAAACTCCGGGAATGACGTTGCTATTTGTAGAGTAGGGAATATCCCAGTGCATGGTACTTCACTGCATATCAAAGTTGATATTTGACACCCTGTTGTGGGATTGAGGTGCAGAAATCCACCCAGGCACTTCAGTCAGTTAAAGCCCCGGACAATACCTTTGATTGTAACCCCAAGTGGGCTAGAACTTTACCGTCCTTAATATATGTTTGGTGGGATATTTATAGAGACCCCCCCCCCCCTCCACAAAAACATATTTGACACCTTGAGGTGCAGAAACCCACACAGGCACTTAGGTCAGTTAAAGACCCGGGAAATACCTTTAATTTAAACCCCAAGTGGGCAAGAACTTTACCGTCCTTAATATATTTTTCATGGGATATTCATAGAGAACCCCCTTCACAAAAAAAACAATTCCAATATCAAAGTTGATATTTCACACGCTGCTGTGGGCTTGAGGTGCAGAAACCCACCCAGGCACATAAGTCAGTTAAAGGCCCGGGCAATACCTTTGATTGAAACTCCAAGTGGGCAAGAACGTTGCCGTCCTTAATAAATTTTTGATGGGATATTTATAGAGACCCCCCCTCCACAAAAAAAATATTAAAATATCAAAGTTGATATTTGACACCTTACTGTGGCCTTGAGGTGCAGAAACCCACCCAGGCACTTAAGTCAGTTAAAGGACCGGGCAATACCTTTGAGTTAAACCCCAAGTGGGTAAGAACTCATTCATTGTGTTGAATATACATTTACAATAATATATTTGTTATTGGTCGCTAGAAATCTTTAAAAGTACATTTTACTCTTTTTATTTTTTTTAGTTTTGAGACAGATCGCCTTAATGGTCGCTAGCTTGAGCCTAGTCCTTCCACCACTTGTATAATTATATTGAATTGTATTAGTGTTTCTTTGGTACTGCTGGTTTCTTTTGTATATACTTTCAGGAGAGGTTTATTTAACCCGAATAATCCACTCGTTATATTACGCTTTGCTATATTAACGCCTGAGCGACTTTCTCGATAAAACGCGTCAATCGGAAGCTTCAAATTAGCAATGCATTCTGGGTATAAACTGCGCGTGGTGACTTTTGGCACTAAAAGAAGGAGGAGCTTAGGAAATGTTTGTAAGCATAGGTCAATGGAGCGTTCAGGTGTCAAATGTTTTTATTATGAGTATTACACCGTATACAGTTATCTCAATTGAAAACTTATTATTTGGCTCTGATAATTTAACTGACGAAAACAATTTAACAGTGTTTAGAAATGTCCAAAAATATATACACCATTCTAATAGATTTGAATGATACGAAATTATACCCTGTACTCAGGATGTTATCATTTATTTGCACTCAATCCCCTTATCACCCCCCTTATTTTTCCCATTACTTCTGTTTATCAAATATATTCATGTATACATTTATTATATTATGTAACTTGCTGTCATTTTCTTATTTATGAATATAACATTATTGTATAGAGCGGATATACTAAGTTGATATAACTTGTTTCCTTTATAAGACAATAACATATGTTTAAACTAAACTAAACTAACTAAATGTTTTCATTGTACTCACGTGTTTGACCTTGCTAATCTAAAAGGTGAAAAGAGAAGAAATGTAGGAAAACTAAATGAATTAAACATCGTTAATCAACTTGTCGATCTTCATTTCTTGTTGTTTGTAAACATTACCGAAAATTGAAAGAACCGCCTTGCGCATACTCGGCAAATAATCATCGCTGATTGACTCTCTCTTTCAGAGAGCAGCTGACGCGTTTTTATCACAAGGAGAGTTCAAGCCCTCATTCAGCGATAGTGCCGATAGAGGGCGCAGTATTATTCGAGTTAAGGTTTATTTGAATGGAAAATAACAGTAACACGAGCCGAGTCCAGTCTATCTACATGATATAATTCAAATTCTATCATGGCGTGCTACTTTCGCTTTGAAAACAATAGAGGGCCCTAATTAGCATAGAACACCCTAGCACATGCCCAGAAGGCATATCTAATCGACAGCGTATTTTGCATATTTGTACTTTATGTATGTTAAATTAAAAGAATAAAAATGATAAATATACAAATTGTGCCGTTTTCATTATACACGTACTTCATTCATTCTTGTTGATCTGTAGCGTTATATATTCTTGTAAATAATAGCGGGAGGTAATTGGAACAGCGCCCAAAAATAACCTCTGTCTAGGTACGCTTGAATGCATAAAATTACCGTTAATGCCCTGTTAGAATCGAAATAATTATCGGATGCCGGGCTCTATGCTTATTTTAACATGGGTAGACATTATATTTGTCATTATTTTACGCCGAGAATTATTTCTTAATCAAGCAAAATAAATATTCTTTTAGGTATTAAGATATAGCACAATTACCCAGGGCACAGACAACAAGGTATGGGTTAAATTCATTTAAATATTTTCCAGCTAAAACTTGCAATGTTCTGCCAGACCACTTTAGGAAAGAATCTTCATTTTCACAAATTAATTTTTTTTTTATAAATCCTTAGAATGGCACATCATGTCATTGGTCAGCTGGCTACTCAGCTGATCATATGCATATTTTGTTATATTTTATTAGTGCTGATTCACTGCTTTTAACGTTTTAGTATTTCATTCTAATCTGATTCCTGGGTCACCAACAGTCAGAGCATAGAGTGGTGATTGCTGAGTGTGGGTCCAGAAATCAGAATGATTTGCTTACATTAACCTGCTTTTTATATGTATATATATATCTACATGTATACTGTAATATGTCTAAATGTCTTATTTTTATGTTGTATGTCTGGCTTCTATATCTTGAAAGGCATAGCAGAGTGGAAGTACTTGGTTAATCGCCATGGAATATCTGTGTCACAACAGTAACATGACAGGTACCACTAGTGGATCAGGAACTGCTTACCCCTCTGGAGTTTACACCCGATTTTTAGTGGATCTAGCATTGCCCAATCTTCATTTTTCTATGTAGTTATTTGTCGACAATTATTTGTCTATTTGTCGTTTTTCTTTTGACCATTGCATTGTCTGTCCTTTGATTTACGGCTTCTGATTACCCCATTTGTATAGATCTGCAAACTTTTCCTGTGCAAAAGTATTAATTGTCAGTCACGAAAAGAAGTTTACAAATTAATATTATCATAAGTCAATTTTAATTCTTCTGTAAATTACTAACAATTATTGTATATGTTATATTGACCAGTGAAATTAATTCATCATCTCGTATGAAGGTCAAACTTGTAGATTTCGTTGTAATACCAAGACGAATAAATTCATTCTGGATATTAAAGAGTGTCATTTTTCTATGTTCCATGTGAATTTAAAACATTTTAAGACATGTAAAATAGCTAACAAATGAATGGGCATACGAAATCTTCATTTAGGTCTGCATTTTGTATCAATTTGTTTTGTGTGTTAGATTTTGCAACTGCTTTAAAATAAATAAAAAATGTTTGAACATGAAAAGATACACATTAATGATGGACTATATATAACCAATCATAACAACATGTTTATATTGTCTATGTTTGTTCATATTTTAGTTACAAGGCAGGTAAACATTATTTTATTATTTAATACTGAGATATTCTGTTGTAATATAGATGTTATCTGTCATATCAACAGGACTCACTCATCCGTGTCTTTTCTCTTCTCCTTTTTATAATATGGGTGCTGTGAATGACAAAAAGAAACATATTAAATGACATACTGATGTGATCGTTAAACTATCCACTAATAAAGTTGGATTTTTTCCATTACTTCTTTTTCCAATTTAAGGCGTAGTTGTTGACGTGATCAGGGGCGGATCCAGGATTTCAAGTTAGGGGAGGCGCTCTTAAAAAAATTGCGCCGAGCGGAGGGAGGCGGGAAAATACTTGGGGTATTTCGTGTGAAAAATCACGATTTTACGCCAAAAAATCATATTTTTTCAAATTTTAGGGGGGGCGCCGGGTGCCCCCCCCCCCCCCCCCCCCCTGGATCCGCCCCTGATCAAATACTATACATTCGTTAACAGTGCCTAACTTTAATAACTATAGTGTGTTATTAGTGTGTTTCCTATATATAACCCGTTGTTTTTGTTTGTTTACACGATTTTTTCTTCTTTTTTTATATTCCTCTGAAACTGATCTTTCTCGGGATAAAGACTTAAGATCGCTAAGGAATAAATATCGGGCATAATTTTAAACTTATTTGATTTGGTGTAAATACAAAAAGATTGTTCGCGATCTATCTAATAATTCCTTAAGTAAAAAGTACAACTATAAATGTATATGTTGGCGTAAAAATAATTATAACGTTTTAATTATACTTAATAACAGAAACAAATAACTTGTTCAATAAAATTGTTCATGTATTACCAGTTCAAAACTCTGTAGATATTTTTTGTCTAGAAGACAATGAAATTATTGAGATACTGCTGGGAGCTGTTAACAATACAATTAAGGAACTTGATACAGATACTTCGTCACGAATGATATATTACATAGCAAAACATATACACCCTACACATGTATGTATTACAAATTCAAACATGTCTTTTTTGAAAACAGGTCCAATTTTGAGTTTTGAATAGACATTGCAATGTGTCGTGAGTGATGTACATTTGTATGTAAACCTTAGATCTTGTTTTGTCTTTACTGTTGGCAATATTATTTATGTGTAAATATGTTGATATATTTGTGTAATCTTCATATATCTGGAGGTCCCAGGAAATAAAGAATCAATCAACTACATGTATCATTTTAACTTTTTACAGACAGACCGCCATCCATTCAAGATGGCAACCATTTCTAAAATGAGCTCGAATTTAAACTGCAACTGCATGACAATAAGATTTGGGTTTTTACTGTGAATTTTTTTTATAAACCAATTATGCTTATTTTAATATAAAATAATCACATTAAAACATTCTGCTCCATAACTTGACCTGAAATGATATTTTATTTCAAATTATGTGACACCCCCATTTTCTATAAACTTTAAAAGTCAAATTGGAAACCAGGTGAGTACCCAGTAGTTTATTGGCTCGTGAGAGCCTCTATTTTTAAGTGTGTGGTCAACATAATTCTGATAACTGCACTAAAAAACTTTAAAAAAATGTATACAAGCTGCTCTTCCTGCTTCTATTAATTACCTGTAAATGTGCTTTGTGTATTGCTACTAACATTGACAATCATTATGGCTTCTATAGTACAAGGTAGTACATTTCAATGATGTTGGAAAGATGTCAGTTCAAATCTGACTGGAAGCTAAAAATCTGTATTTAGTGCGTGTTTGACTTTACAAAAAAAAATACTGTACAACAAGCTGCATTTGTGTTTTAATCTTCTAACAGGGTAGGATATTTCAATAATTTTGAATAGGTGTCAGTTCGAACCTGATCGGAAGCTACAGATTTGTGTACATATTAAGATTGTCAACTACATGTGTATTGCCAATAGCAGTCTCTATGTTAATTCTATTTTCTAAAGTGTAAAAAATTGCATGGAGTGAGTACAAATAATGTAAGAGCTTCTCCATCAAAACAAAAACAAATTGACATGTGCTTTCAATGTATATTTCACTGTACCATGTGACTTTGAACAATTAAATGTTAAAGAATCACATAATACTGTGTCCAAAGTCCAAAAAATTGAGGGTACAGCTCTTACAATATTTGTACTCACTCCATGCATTTTTCTTTAAAAATGGACAGTATAATAACAGGGTCAATGAATGCTCCTATTTAACTGACTACTAGCTATATATATATATATATATATATATATATATAGCTAGGAAGGTAGAATCTGTTACTTAAAGACCATTACTCTAAGGACAAAAATATCATAACTGATACTTATACCAGATTCAATTAAGAAATAATTCAAGTTATCAACATCGTCAAAGCTATCTTCATCGTCAAAGCTATCAACATCGTCAAAGTTATCAACATCGTCAAAGTTATCAACATCGTCAAAGTTATCAACATCGTCAAAGTTATCAACATCGTCAAAGCTATCTTCATCGTCAAAGCTATCAACATCGTCAAAGTTATCAACATCGTGAAAGTTATCAACATCGTCAAAGTTATCAACATCGTCAATGTTATCAACATCGTCAAAGTTATCAACATCGTCAAAGTTATCAACATCGTCAAAGCTATCAACATCGTCAATGTTATCAACATCGTCAAAGTTATCAACATCGTCAAAGCTATCAACATCGTCAAAGCTATCAACATCGTCAAAGTTATCAACATCGTCAAAGCTATCAACATCGTCAAAGCTATCAACATCGTCAATGTTATCAACATCGTCAAAGCTATCAACATCGTCAAAGTTATCAACATCGTCAAAGTTATCAACATCGTCAAAGTTATCAACATCGTCAAAGTTATCAACATCGTCAAAGCTATCTTCATCGTCAAAGCTATCAACATCGTCAAAGTTATCAACATCGTCAAAGTTATCAACATCGTCAAAGTTATCAACATCGTCAAAGCTATCAACATCGTCAAAGTTATCAACATCGTCAAAGTTATCAACATTGTCAATGTTATCAACATCGTCAAAGTTATCAACATCGTCAAAGTTATCAACATCGTCAATGTTATCAACATCGTCAAAGTTATCAACATCGTCAAAGTTATCAACATCGTCAAAGCTATCAACATCGTGAAAGTTATCAACATCGTCAAAGCTATCAACATCGTCAATGCTATCAACATCGTCAAAGCTATCAACATCGTCAAAGTTATCAACATCGTCAAAGCTATCAACATCGTCAAAGCTATCAACATCGTCAAAGTTATCAACATCGTCAAAGCTATCAACATCGTCAAAGTTATCAACATCGTCAAAGCTATCAACATCGTCAATACTATCAACATCGTCAAAGCTATCAACATCGTCAATGTTATCAACATCGTCAAAGTTATCAACATCGTCAAAGCTATCAACATCGTCAATGCTATCAACATCGTCAAAGCTATCAACATCGTCAAAGTTATCAACATCGTCAAAGCTATCAACATCGTCAAAGCTATCAACATCGTCAATGTTGTCTTCATCGTCAATGTTGTCTTCATCTTCAATGTTGTCTTCATCGTCAATGTTATCCTCATCATCAATGTTGTCTTCATCGTCAATGTTGTCTTCGTATACGTCGTTGTCATTCATATTTTCATGAATTTCGGCATCTATATATAAATCCTGCTTTTGTGAAGCACTTTGAAATGCATGTTTGTGTCACTTTATCCCACGTCTTGGACAACCAATTGATCAATCGACATTTCTGATTAACTTTGTTGTGGCGTACCCATGTTTCACATTCAAACAACACACAAACAGGAGCTTCTCAAGAAAAATGGAAAGAAGCTAGCCCGATCCTTTAATTTCACTTTCCGCTATATAGATGATGTCCTTTCACTAAATAATTCTAAATTTTGTGATTTCGTTGATCGCATCTATCCAATTTATCTTGAAATAAAGGATACCACAGATACAGATATGTCTGCTTCATACCTTGACCTACACCTCGAAATTGACAGTGAGGGTGTGTGGTTAAAAACGAACTTTACGACAAAAAATATTATTTCAATTTTCCCATTATGAACTTTTTCTATTTATATGTAGCAACATTTCAGCAGCACCTGCATATGGAATCTATATCTCTCAGTTGATATGATCTGCCAGAGCTTGTGGTTCCTATCAGGATTTCCCTGATAGAGAATTGCAGCTAACAAGGAAGCTACTGAACCAAAGGTTCCTATTGGTTATGTTGAAGTCATCACTTCGAAAGTTTTGGAGTCGCCACCGTGACTTGGTTGACCGTAATAGAATATTTGTGTCACATAAATGACCACAGATATGTTCCATTTGTCGTAAGCACTTCCCGGTCCCTTCCTCATTCATGACTTATCACTGGGTTTGTAACTAGATTAACGAATGCCACTAGTGGAGCAGGAACTGCCTATTCTTCCGGAGCACCCCGTTTCTTTTTACTTGTGTTAGTGGGGTTCGTGTTGATCAATGTTGTCAAATTATATGTCTTCACATTTTTTAGTTCCGTGTTGTGATGTCCGCTACGATTTTCGCGTAAAAACGAAGTTCTGTTCATTTTTATTCTCATTTGTTATGTTTTATTGATGTTTTTGTATTTATTTACACACACTGGTGTCCAACAAGATTCCCATATCAGATGATGTTCGTGTTGTTAAATAGTAACACGACGGGTGTCACAGGTTTTTAGCGGGGTTCGTCTTATTCGATTTTTAGTTTTATGTGTATATTTTGTAGATTATTGTTTGTCTTTTTGTCCTTTTACTTTTGGCCATTGCGTTGTCTGTCCTTCTTCGATTTACAGATTTTGATTACTCCTTTGGTATCTTCAAACTCTTCTTTCCTGATATTGAAACGCCAAATTGGAAATCAAATTTCACCTCTCTTAAAAATTATGTACTTGATTAACTACTTGTTTCTGTCCTATCCGCTACGATATAGCTGAATTACTGCTAAAGTTGCATGGCGTTAGAAACCAACTAATCATTCAATTATATTATAGGATCCATTGTTTGTCCTGCGATTTACGGATTCTGATTACCCCTTTCGTATCTTCAAACTCAATCAGTCTGATTGGCTGAATAATTATATCACATGTATAGGGAGAGGCATTACCAAACAGCTTCATCAATTTATATATCTTCAGTCTCATAATGTTTCGTTCATTTTTCTTTATTGAATATTTTGGAAATAAAGTAGATAAAATACTCTTAACTTATTTCTAATTCAAACAGTTCAATGATGTTCTTAGGGAAGGGAATGAAAACAGAAAATTTCTAACATAGCATTGCTAAAATAATTTATTTGTTCACAGAATAATTGCTGCATCGTAAAGTGTATTGTCTTTAACCAATCGGTAGGATTTTGTCTTAAAACAACATATTTCCAACGTAACCATACCCTACTTTGAAAATTCATTGACTAACAAGTACATACCGTGTTGTAACTTGCAAATTTGAGGACAGCTGATCTTTTTCTTAATCTTGAGGGTACATGTTCCTTGACAATTATTTTGATGACATATTCTTAAGCAGTCTTTAACTGAACAAGCTTTGCAGTTCTTTATGATTGCCTTTGCTTTTGTCTGATCAAAAACTGGAAAGAATAAAATTTATAACAAAGAAAAAATTGGGGAATTATGATTCTAACATTAAATGTCTTTATTTTATTTCAATATGGACTCCAGTTTGCAGGCAAATTGATGCAAATCAGAAGATGCCTGACAGCTGCTTTATATAAAAAAAAGATACTCAGTTTGAGCTGACTGTCTCACGTGATAGCCGTATATTATTTGTATAACAATTGTATGTACTTTCAGGTTATTCTACATAGGGATATACATTTTCACTATTCTAATTCAATAATGGGTCAATTTATATATTAACGCCACAAATAAAAGATAAAAAAAAGAGGGGATTGTGGTTTTTAACGCCACTTTCAACAATATTTCAGTTATATCGTGGCAGTCAGTTTTATTGGTGGAGGAAATCGGAGTACCCAGAGAAAACCACGGACCTGTCGCAAGTCACTGACAAACTTTATCACGAATACACCTTACCTGAGCGGGATACGAACACACAAAGGATAAAAAAGAACAATATGATGATCCGAATATAAAATAACAATAAGCAATGGAAGTAATTGTGAGCACACAGCACATGGATACTTACCTTGTAAAAGTACAAACAAGAATATAAATGGCAATACACCAGATCTCATGGTTCTCTCTTCCTGAGTGTTATGGCCGTACTGACGAAAATTACAAATAGAACTTTAATCTTATACACAATAACAATAAACCTGACCTTAAGAACAAGCTAATGAAATCTAAATCAGACGAAAATCCAATAGTCTTTTATGAGAAGTGTAATATTACAAGGGATTGCCTTAAAAGAACATTTTAATCCTCTGATGACGTTACATGTGTTGCCACTAAATCTAAGTTTTACTTTCATAACACTTTTCAAGTAACATTTAATAATACGAAATCAAAGGCAATCTATGTGATGAAAACAAAACCATATAAAGAATTCGGTTATAACCTTACTATAATATCTGTTATATTAAAATAATAAAATTAGTTTTACCTATTTAGTGAAATAATAGTGCGTTTGTATATAAACGTTAGAGAATACCGAAGGTGCAATCACAAAAGGACAATCCAGAGAGACTGGCAACACAGGGTACACAAGACGAAGATAAACAAATCAAAAACACAACACAATATATTTTACGCAAACAAGCACAAATAACGTAAATAAGACTTGCGCAAATATGAGGACTTGCCGAGAAATATTTGTGATTAACAAAGGATCAAGAAGTTTCCCCACCAATTCTGAACTGAACATTAATACGTCTAGAATTAAGTGTGGAAATATAACATCTGTTTCTATATAAGAACACGTGAAACCGAGATCCATTTGCCCAGCAAGAGTATACATCATATATCCTACTTGCGGTCAGCATATATAGACCGATCTAATATTTGACTTAACGAACCACAATTATCAGATGAAACACAAGATTTAATAATAATACAGCTAGTTGTTCATAATAGTTCACACCACAGCTTATATTCGTGGTGGTAAGTGCATGTAGCCCACCCTGAATATATTAATAAAACAATAAACCATGTGTAGAAGTTAACAATAATATTATACATTTTGTAGTAAACTTTGTCGTACCACAGGGGGTGAATGCACGTCATAATTGGACGCTATTTTGTTCAAAACTCTCAAACACTTCGACAACGATTTCGCAACAGGTGGAAATAACATTGTTGAAGTGGTTGAGAGTTTGACAACAAGTTTGTCACACCGTTATTTAGCGGACATTCACGGGGATTTGACGCACTATCACATTTAATGTTATCCTTACAATAACTAATGATATGAGTAAAAATTTAGATTCAAACGGAACAAAATGGCGTCCAATTATGACGTACATTCACCCTCCTGTACCATGTTATAGCATTGTGGAAAATATGGAGCAATTGCAGCTTCAGCTGAAAAGGTCGACTAAATAGTGGACTATATCTGTCAAATAAAGTGGTTGGTCAGTGATACCAATTACCTAGCTAAAGGCATCTCTCAAAAAATTCCATGGTAGTCACCATATAAATTGGTCTACCAGTATGGGAATTTTGTGTCTAAACTGTGTATAAATGTTTCTTAATGTAACTATTAAACATAACTCTCTTTGACCCAAAATTGTACTACAGTATATATCCATATTTGGTATATGTGGATTAACGTGATTCATGCAGTAGATGCTGACCCAACATAGGTAAGTGGGATCACATCTTTATTTGTGGCAGTCCGATCATTGTGTAATGTTGGTTTTTTTATTTGATATTACGCTATCCTTTCGTCTATCATGATGATGATGAACCGCAGTGTAATGGTTAGTGTACTTTCCTCTAGTGTGGTAGATACATGTATATAAAAAAAAGTATACATTTTTTGTATATCAAATTTAGTGCGCACGACGCGTTTCTGGAAAAACCTTCATCAGATTGTGGAATCGAGCTCCTGTTGGGGCAAAATTGGTATTTCTCCGCTAATCATACAGCTTTCAGGAGTAAGAGCAATGACTTGTTGGCTCATAATTAGGATAATGTGTCCGACTGGAGCGACATGTCTATCCACGGACTGTTGTTTTAGTGAGCTATTACTATAAAGATCTAATTAAGAGTGTTGGTCTAGTACAAAGTGCACATCATCATTATTTCATGGAATGTAGTTTGTTCTCGCCATGATGAAGATGAAAAATTGCTCATTTTGGAGTTAAGCAGCCATCACTCATTCACACAGGATGGTGTTTATTTGAACAGCTTCTCACTTATGGGGACTTATCCCTGTACCGGATCTGACAAAATCTTGTACTTAGCACAACATATTCTTGAACAAGAAATGTTCTAAGGTGTAAAGTAAATGTCCACTCCAGAATCTATTTATAATTATATGTGTTATAATCTTTTATACTGTAACGTATATTACACTTTCATAGTGCTATTTGATATAGTTTGTAGTAAGAACATCAATGTATGTCAATTATATCTGCTACATGTAAGGCACTCGTAAATTTAAGTTAATTGAAAATGATTTAGAAAAAAACCAAAAACAAAAATAATGGTAACAGTATCCGCTCTAAATCACGGAACACACAATTTTACAAAATAAAAGGAAAAGAAGACTTAAGAAAACCATCATAATTTGCTTTATTTATCACACCAGCTTCGGGCGACGAAAAACAGTGATCTACCAGTTGATAGTACAACCCGCCAGATGATGCCTACGATCACTGGTGGACGGGCGGATTAGTGGCATTACTCACAGAGAGACAAGACGTATAATTATCTTATAACGTAACTCTTATTCTGCATCAATCAATATCATTATACTGGCTTCATTTTTTATCTATTAAAGTTGACTCTTATTTTAAACCTTCGTACCAACAAAAGCGAAAAATATAAAAAGAAGGCTGAAGAATCAATCAATGCCTCAGCTGACAAATCCTTCATCATTGCAGGTGTTTGATGATATATCACGTGTATTAAGCTGATAACATGTCCGTATTATTTTCACGCCAACGCAGTGGAAACAAAACCGTAAAATTAATACGATATAAACATAATGGAAAAATGAATATAGTTCTACATAGTAATATTGTGCGGAGTTGTCTATTACAGACCATTCGTTTCAGGTAAGATGCACGAATAAATGTTACTGTAATTAGCTTGAACAAGCGGTTGGCTACATTTAATTAGGTTGGACGTTCAGATGAACAAGCGGTTGTCTATGTTTAATTAGGTTGACCGTTCAGATGAACCAGCAAGCGGTTGGCTACATTTAATTAGGTTGGACGTTAAGATGAACAAGCGGTTGTCTATATTTAATTAGGTTGGACGCTCATATGAATAAGCGGTTGGCTACATTTAATTAGGTTGCACGTTCAGATGAACAAGCGGTTGTCTACATTTAATTAGGTTGTACGTTCAAATGAACAAGCGGTTGTCTTCCTTTAATTAGGTTGGACGTTCAGATGAACATGCGGTTGGCTACATTTAATTAGGTTGGACGTTCAGATGAACAAGCGGTTGTCTACATTTAATTAAGTTGGACGTTCATATGAACAAGCGGTTGTTTACATTTAATTAGGTTGACCGTTCAGATGAACAAGCGGTTGGCTACATTTAATTAGGTTGCACATTCAGATGAACAAGCTGTTGTCTACATTTAATTAGGTTGTACGTTCAGATGAACAAGCTGTTGTCTACATTTAATTAGGTTGGACGTTCAGATGAACAAGCTGTTGTCTACATTTAATTAGGTTGGACGTTCAGATGAACAAGCGGTTGTCTACATTTAATTAGGTTGGACGTTCAGATGAACAAGCTGTTGTCTACATTTAATTAGGTTGGACGTTCAGATGAACAAGCGGTTGTCTTCCTTTAATTAGGTTGGACGTTCAGATGAACAAGCAGTTGGCTACATTTATTTAGGTTGGACGTTCAGATGAACAAGCGGTTGTCTACATTTAACTAGGTTGGACGTACATAAGAACAAGGGGTTGTCTATATTTAATTAGGTCGACCGTTCAGATGAACAAGCGGTTGGTTGCATTTAATTAGGCTGGACGTTCAGATAAAAAAGCGGTTGGCTACATTTAATTAGGTGTCCGCTCAGATGAACAAGCGGTTGGCTACATTTAATTAGGTTGGACGTTCAGATGAACAAGCGGTTGGCTACATTTAATTAGGTTGGACGTTCAGATGAACAAGCGGTTGTCTACATTTAATTAGGTTGTTGACTGATTTTGTCTGTTTATATACTTATGAGTTTTGACTTTCCCTTTGTAAGATTGTTCGGAGTTCGGTAATTTTGTTATTACCCTTATTGGACGTTCAGATGAACAGGGTGTTTACATTTAATTAATTTATACTGTCAAATGAACAAGAAAACTTATATGCAATCAAGAATGGATATTCCAGACATCGATAAAATTGGGCATACAAGTAACAAAGCATAAAACACAACATAGAAAACGGGTCCAACACGGACCTCATGAAAAAAATAACGAGAATAAACCCATGTGCTCGAGAAGTTT
This sequence comes from Bathymodiolus brooksi, assembly GCA_963680875.1. NCBI lineage: Eukaryota > Metazoa > Mollusca > Bivalvia > Mytilida > Modiolidae > Bathymodiolus > Bathymodiolus brooksi. Next base: position 63,427,941 of record OY804581.1, on the reverse strand, counting down.
AAGCAATTGTCGTTTCAAAAATAAGACTCCCGCCGCTGGGTTAATCATATAGTCAGGTCCGGTAAAAGTCTTGTCGGTGATATAGGAAAGAAAAAAATATACGCGAAGGGAAAAGATACATTGCCATTTAAGAAATGCAGAGTTCGTAGTCGTCAACTAGTTCAAGATGATCGTAGATATTTGTAGAGTTGACTTCAATAAAAACGTAGATATCATATTTAGTGGGCACGATACATTTCTGGAATAACCTTCATCAGATACTCTCAAAATAACCTTCATCAGATACTCTCAAAATAACCTTCATCAGATACGCTCAAAATAACCTTCATCAGATACTCTCAAAATAACCTTCATCAGATACTCTCAAAATAACCTTCATCAGATACTCTCAAATTAACCTTCATCAGATACGCTCAAAATAACCTTCATCAGATACGCTCAAAATAACCTTCATCAGATACTCTCAAAATAACCTTCATCAGATACTCTCAAAATAACCTTCATCAGATACTCTCAAAATAACCTTCATCAGATACTCTCAAAATAACCTTCATCAGATACGCTCAAAATAACCTTCATCAGATACGCTCAAAATAACCTTCATCAGATACTCTCAAAATAACCTTCATCAGATACTCTCAAAATAACCTTCATTAGATACTCTCAAAATAACCTTCATCAGATACTCTCAAAATAACCTTCATCAGATACGCTCAAAATAACCTTCATCAGATACGCTCAAAATAACCTTCATCAGATACTCTCAAAATAACCTTCATCAGATACGCTCAAAATCGAAAGATTGGAAAGCCAAATAATTTAAAGCTTTGGGAGCAATGAAACCAACATAGGAACAACGTAAGCTTGTTTGAGTAACTTTGTCGTCAGCAGCTGAGCTATGTCCAGGAAATTACTGTGATATGCACAAGCCCCAGAATAACGTATGAGTTGTGAAATATAAACTCCATAAACTGGTGCTACTGAAATATGTCTACTAATAAAAAGGGAGTAGACTTGGAAAAGTAAAATCATCACGTTTGTGGTAGAGTTTTGTTTTTAATCCTCCTACATTTGTCGATTTCAAGGGGAAGGTCAAAGTAAGAAGCAGACTTTTGGGTGTCAGTAGTAGCCTTTACTTCAAGCTCATTTTGGATTAATGAGATGCGGATAATGACCGAGTGGAGAATTATACATTGACAGAACATCATCTATATAGAGGAAGCTGGAATAAAAGTTTTCTTTATTATTTATTCTGTTTTGTGATTTGTTTATTTTCCAAGAACAGATTTATACATACATGATTCTATATACACAATGTTACAGTACACAAAAGTTACAATGTAAAAACAAGTTGGTCTTCATAACATACTGTTTTGTAATAACTTTTGAAATTCAAAGTTAGCATTTTAAGTTATACATATATTTTAGCATAATAGATATATTTTAATATGAACCACTCAATTCTTCATTCTTTATTCTTGAGAAACCAATGCACGACATTTTATCTCTAAGAGAGCAGAAACAAATCAGGGATTAGCAAAGTACAATGTGTACCCATTGGAATACCAATCGTTTGTTGAAATACTAGTTCACCAAAGTGGACAAAATATATTAATACATATCATCTACATATTTAAAAACAAACAAACAGGAAGTTAGCTACATATTATCTTCAATATTTGATTCCAGAACTTATTACTGACTGTTTCTCAGTTCATTCAAGAAGACATAGACCTTCTCACTATTGTTGTCCTACAAGTAGCGATTACAAAATGCACACAAAAAGTCATGAGGTCAAAAGTCACTATGCAGGCAATAAAAATAATTTGTTATTAGTAAGCGTATGATGGGTGTTATTGTCATAGGGCCAAACAATAGAGTCTTTCTTCAAAATTTAAGTTAAATGTATATATAGATAGACACCTTAATTTGCTATCACGAATTGTACAAGTAGTGCATTTAGCTCGTTTTCCAAACGCACAAATAGTTCTGATTTCCGAATAAACTACTGAGATCGTTTAATAATAAGCTACTGAGATCGTTTAATAATAAGCTACTAAGATCGTTTAATAATAAGCTACTGAGATCGTTTAATAATAAGCTACTGAGATCGTTTAATAATAAGCTACTAAGATCGTTTAATAATAAGCCACTGAGATCGTTTAATAATAAGCTACTGAGATCGTTTAATAATAAGCTACTGAAATCGTTTAATAATAAGCTACTGAGATCGTTTAATAATAAGCTACTGAAATCGTTTAATAATAAGCTACTGAGATCGTTTAATAATAAGCTACTGAGATCGTTTAATAATAAGCTACTGAGATCGTTTAATAATAAGCTACTGAGATCGTTTAATAAAAAGCTACTGAAATCGTTTAATAATAAGCTACTGAGATCGTTTAATAATAAGCTACTGGGATAGATTAATGTTCCCACTTTTCAATATACGAAATTACGCTTTCAAAATGCATAACGAAATATCGGTAAGTAACTAGCTGTTGTTTATGAAAATTAAATACCGGGTATGGCCGAAATTTGACTGCATTTCAAATATTAACTAATCTGACTGTGTTGCAGTGGCAAAGAGGACACAGTTTCACTTCTACGTTCTAACTAAAAGCACATTGAAATTGCTATAATGGGTTTGTTTTCCAACGCAAACGTAATATCAAAAAATAAAATTGTGTATTTCCAGACACGTGTATCCCTGCCATTACTCTGTTCAGATGGACAGAATGGATGTAATAACAGTGACTGGAGGATCTGGGTTTCTTGGACAGCATGTTATACAGACATTACAAGAGAAGACAGACTACGTGTCCGAAATAAGAGTTTTAGATGTAATTCCTTATGTAAATTTGTTGGGTAAGAAAAACAACAATCAGGTTTATTCCAAAATGTAACAGGCTAATCATCTTTATTCAAAAATCAGCATTTGAATCATCTTTATTCAAAAAGCAACATGTGAATCATCTTTATTCAAAAAGCAACATATGAATCATCTTCATTCAAAAAATAACATGTGAATCATCTTTATTCAAAAAGTAACATGTGAATGATCATTATTCAAAAGGTAACTTGTGCATCATCTTTATTCAAAAAGCAACATATGAATCATCTTCATTCAAAAAGTAACATGGGAATCATCTTTATTCAAAAAGTAACATGTGAATCATTTATGTTCTAAACAATAAAAGGAGAATCGTCTTTTGTTTTAATTAAAAGGTGAATAATCTTTATTCCAAAAATAAAGGGTGAATTATCTTTATTCAAAAAGAAAAGTGTGAATCATCTATATGGAAAATCAAAATGTAATAGGATCACCAATAATGTTAAATGGTAAGACAATGTATTGAGTATCAAAGTGCCTATATTCAAAACCAAAATAAAATTAGTGTCATATCATAGCTATTCTTAAAATAAAATACTGAGTGGACTGTCTATACTCCATAATGAGTGTCAAGTAGTTTATGTTTTCAAGGCAAAGGAAAGGGTTGTAATATTGTCTATATTTTAAAACAAAAGTTATAGGTGTAATATTGTCTATATTTATTGTCTAAGATAATGAGTGTGACATCATTATGAGAGTGATCCAAATGTTGCTAAAAACCTGTCTCTCCTCCATGACAAATATGTTGTATCCGCCGACAAGGCCCCTAACAATATTGTTTTGTGTGTAAATCACATTACATAGACTGCTTGATAAAGGAATTAGGTATTGACAATTCACTTGGCAACCCTACATATACCCAGACGACACTTACGAAGAAATCCTGGACAATCGTAAGTCTGTTTTATGTTCCTTTGGAATTTCAACCAAAGAAGAAGAACTGGATCTATCATCACTCTACTGGATTCCAAAATTACATAAGTGTCCTTTCAAACAGCGTTATATTGCTGGATCTGCCAAATGCTCCACGAAACCTCTTTCCTAATTATTAACATATATTCTATCGGCGGTCCAAATCGGGTTTCAGAGTTTCTGTGACACTAGCCACTCGAGGAGAGATGTGAATCAGATGTGGATTCTGAAGAATTCTAAAGATCTGTTAGAGTACATACAATCTAGGTCCATCTCCTCCTGCAATAACATTAAAACATTTAACTTCTCTACTCTCTACACAACTATTCCTCACTCTAAGCTGAAGGACAGATTATGGAAGTTGGTCCAACTGTGTTTCATGAAAAAAGAATGGCCAACGTAGATACACATACCTTGCGCTCCTCTTCTCGTCGACTTGTTCCTTTATTCGTATGAGGCAGACTTCATACAGGGGATTCTCAATAAAAACGAAAAGAAGATAGCCCGATCCTTTAATTTCACGTCCCGCTATATAGATGATGTCCTTTCACTAAATAATTCTAGATTTGGTGATTTTGTTGATCACATCTACCCCATTGAGCGTGAAATAAAAGATACCACAGATACAGATAGGTCTGCTTCATACCTTGATCTACACCTCGAAATTTACAGTGAGGGCGGATAAGAACGAAACTTTACGACAAAGGAGATGATTTCAATTTTCCCATTTTGAACTTTCCATTTATATGTAGCAACATTCCAGCAGTACTTGCATATGGAGCATATATCTCGCAGTTGATACGATATTCAAGAGCTTGTAGTTCCTATCAGGATTTCCTTGATAGAGTGTTGATGCTAAGAAGGAAGCTACTAAACCAAGGGTTCCTCTTGGTTAGGTTGAAATCACAAATGACCACAGATATGTTCCACTTGTCGCAAACACTTCCCGGTCCTTTCCTCATTCATGACTTATCACCAGGTTTGGGACTAGATTAATACGGCGGTTCCACTTGTGGAGCAGGAACTGTTTATCCTTCTGGAGCACCTGAGTTCACCCCCCGGTTTTTAGTGGGGTTCGTGTTACTCGATCTTTAGTTTTATGTGTATGTTTTGTAGATCGTTGTTTGTCCTTTTGTACTTTTTTTTTTGCCGTTCTGTTGTCTGTTCTTCTTCGATATACGGATTCTGCTTACCCCTTTGGTATCTTCAAACTCTTCTTGTACATTAATTAAACAAAGAAAAAAAACTATAAAAATGGTGACTAATAAGATATTGTGTTTTAGGTTCTGAGCAACACAAAGTGGTAACCAGTCACAAAGGAAGCATAACAGATATAGAGGATGTTACTAAAGCTCTTACAGGAGTAAACAGTGTTATACATGTTGCTGGTCTTGTCAGCTTTGGAACGTTTCCCGATACAACAGCAATGCAAGCTATAAATGTCAAAGGTTTGTGAGATAATCGTGTAATTGTAGGGAGACTTTCACACAGCTAGATAGACCATCATGTGGTACGGTAATGTTGTTCTACTTTAAAATCTGATAATAGAAATTATTCTGGAAGAAAGATTTCATTGGGTGTATAATCACTTCGTATGCAAGGGATTCAGGAATGAAATTAATGGAAAATGAAAGTTAATTTTGGGGAATTCGTATTGATCGTCAATAGCGGAACGCAACTTTCGTCGACGATTGTCAATATGTCTAAATACGGAGCGCATCTTTAACTGTTTATTATATATCTGATTTCGCTTCAGGTTATTTAGGTAAGTGTTCAACTCGAGTGTATAGAAATATGATATAATTTCGCAACTGCTGGGTAAAACCCCACAGAAAGGGAAGATTGATACTTCAGCGAGACGGATCATTCCCTAGGGACAGAAGGTAAATGAGTGTTTCGTGTATGAAGAATGTCATATTCCTTGCATGTAAATATAGATTATAACATGACATTTTCCATATCGGCCTTGGTATCATCCCGAGACTCCCATATCAGCCCAAGGCGATAGCCGAGGGCTTACATGGGTCGAGGGATGAAACCAGGGCCGATATGGAAAATGTCATGTTATAATTTGTTTATCGCATATTTAAACATGACTGAAATAAATTTAAAATAAATGAAGAATTTATGTTTATTCATTAAAATAACAACAAAATAAATAACGTCAACAAAAAGTCAACCATATAATTCACCATATTTAAAATTACAGCTATTAAACATCACTTTTCAATATAAATCAGAGTTCCAATTCTTATTATTTGTGCCATAAAAATGTATTGTCAAATTTTCCTGGATATTTGAGTATGGGAATAGTGTTATTCTGGGATTGGGCATCGTGGGAACTAAACCGATAACGGTTTGCTGAATATACTTATTATTAGTAACTGTTGACTAGACAGAGTTACTATTGCAGTAACTGATGTATTTTCATAGTTGTCAATAGTAGACACGATATCAACATTCGCCATCACTATGATATACACATGTATATACTGATGGAAGCTTGAATACATTTCAATGAATCAGATTCGTAAACCTTCTTGGATTTCGTGCGCGCTGAAATAAAAAGTCTTGCAAGGTGCATGTTCATCTCCTCGACTCCGATATCTTCTGGATTACGGAGTTCTCCCACTGTTAAATCACAATCCTTGAATATTCTTATGTCACTCAGTTTTACGTTTTTTATTTACATTCTTCATCTCTGCCGTATCGATTTGTGGATGCTTCATCGTCTGTCGCGTTTTCTTACGTGTCACAATGACGTCATCGACGCAGGGCACAATAACCGGTTATCTGCCCCGGGCACTTATATGGATTGGAAACGTCTTCGTTTATCACACATGGAAAACGGTACGTATTACGTACAAATATGTGATAAAAGACATTATCACATATTTTGTTGTAATATGTTCGGTTTTGCTTGTTCAATAATAGCTAAAAGTCAGTGTTGGTTATTTGCCCACTGGGCAAATATCCGTATTTGTCCCCGAATTCAACTTCCGGCATATGCGTACTAGTCTCAAAGATTATTTGTCAAAAGTACAAAGAAAGATGATGCATAAAGATATGCATACAATCGTATTTCGATCAAATTAACACATTTCAACATATTGAAATAAAGCTTAAATAACTTGAAACGGAATAATTAGCTCAAATGTATATACGTCGTGTTGAATAGGAATTTCCATTCAAATGTCAACGTCTTGGGTAGATTTTACAGTTTCTAACGTTATCGTACAGATCGACATTGTTTGGTATATTTTTGAAACCAGACTCGAAACAAAATATTTGCAAGTTGAACAAAAGATCTTTTTGCAATATAAAATTCAATGCTTGGAAAAGGTCAATGTAAAATATGTGATAAAAAGATTATGACATGAAATTTTCCATATCGTCCCTGGTACCTACCCTCGATCCATATCAGCCCTCCAGCTTCGCTGTCGGGCTTGATATGGGAGTCTCGGGCTAATACCAGGGCCGATATGGAAAATATCATGTAATAATCTGTTAATATTAATTGGCAGCATCTGCTAACGCACTGTGCAAGGCAATATTATCCGAGTCTTTCCATTTTATGTATTAATTGTCTCAATTACGAATGTGATACTGTAATGTACATTGTTGATTAACGAATGTTTTTTCTTTAATCCACACCAATTCTAATCCTTTGTGGATTCATCTTGTCTATATCAATTATGAACCTAGTTCTATAACCTTCTCTATCGAAATTGACAGTGAGGGGCGGCTAAGAACGAAACTTTACGACAAAAGAGATGATTTCAATTTTCCAATTATGAACTTTCCATTCATATGTAGCAACACTTCAGCAGCACCTACATATGGAGTATATATCTCTCAGTTGATACGATATTCCAGAGCTTGTGGTTCCTATCAGGATTTCCTTTATAGAGGGTTGCTGCTAACAAGGAAGCTATTGAACCAATGGTTTCCTCTTAGTTAAGTTGCAGTCATCACTTCGAAAGTTTTACGGTCGCAACCATGACATGGTTGACCGTTATGGAATATCAGTGTCACAAATGACCACGGATATGTTCCACTTGTCTTAAACACTTCCCGGTCATTTCCTCGTTCATGACTTATCACCGGGTTTGTGACTAGATTAACACGACGGGTGTCACTAGTGGAGCATGAACTTCTTACCCTTCCGGAGCACATGAGTTCACACCCGGTTTTTCGTGGGTTTCGTGTTACTCGATCTTTAGTTTTATATGTATGTTTTGTTGATCGTTGTTGGTCCTTTTGTACTTTTTCTTTTGGCCATTGTGTTGTCTGTTCTTCTTCGATATACGGATTCTGATTGCCCCTTTGGTGTCTTCAAACTCTTCTTCTATCAATATGGAGATATATGTTTAATGAACTACTGTGTCAGTTGAATGGTTTAAGGGGTCGGTTAAAAAATGAAAAATATGGAATATGCACCTTGGGTAATATTCCGCCTACTAATCATCCAGTCTGTCAATATAACATCTCGTATTATGTGACATATGACACATTGTAGCGTCCTTTTTTTCCGTATTTTAATTCGTATTAAAAACTGTTAATTTTTATAATTGTAGGAACAGAAAATATTATACAGGCGTGTTTAGATTGTAATGTTGAACGCCTTATATTCTGTAGTACTGTGGATGTAGTGATTGGACACGACGATATAAATGACGGAGATGAAACCACGCCCATTCCAACATCATTCCTTTTCCCTGGATATCCAGAGTCAAAATATAAAGCAGAATGTCTTATTCTGAATGCAAGTGGACGCAAATGTAAAAATGGTAAGCACCAGTAAGCTTGACCAACATATTCTACCTTCCTAGCTAGTAGTTAGTTAATTAATTACGAGCATTAATTGACCCTGCTATTGTACTGTCCGTGTGACCAACATATTCTACCTTCCTAGCTAGTTAATTAATTACGAGCATTCATTGACCCTGCTATTGTACTGTCCGTGTGACCAACATATTCTACCTTCCTAGCTAGTAGTTAGTTAATTAATTACGAGCATTCATTGACCCTGCTATTGTACTGTCCGTGTGACTAACAGATTTGACATTCCTAGCTAGTAGTTAGTTAATTAATTACGAGCATTCATTGACCCTGCTATTGTACTGTCCGTGTGACTAACAGATTTGACATTCCTATCTAGTAGTTAGTTAATTACGAGCATTCATTGACCCTGCTATTGTACTGTCCGTGTGACTAACAGATTTGACATTCCTATCTAGTAGTTAGTTAATTACGAGCATTCATTGACCCTGCTATTGTACTGTCCATGTGACTAACAGATTTGACATTCCTAGCTAGTAGTTAGTTAATTAATTACGAGCATTCATTGATCCTGCTATTGTACTGTCCGTGTGACTAACAGATTTGACATTCATATCTAGTAGTTAATTAATTACGAGCATTCATTGACCCTGCTATTGTACTGTCCGTGTGACTAACAGATTTGACATTCCTATCTAGTAGTTAGTTAATTACGAGCATTCATTGACCCTGCTATTGTACTGTCCATGTGACTAACAGATTTGACATTCCTAGCTAGTAGTTAGTTAATTAATTACGAGCATTCATTGACCCTGCTATTGTACTGTCCGTGTGACTAACAGATTTGACATTCCTATCTAGTAGTTAGTTAATTACGAGCATTCATTGACCCTGCTATTGTACTGTCCATGTGACTAACAGATTTGACATTCCTATCTAGTAGTTAGTTAATTACGAGCATTTATTGACCCTGCTATTGTACTGTCCATGTGACTAACAGATTTGACATTCCTATCAAGTAGTTAGTTAATTACGAGTACTCATTTATCCTGCTATTGTACTGTCTATGTTTATGCTGTCCTTCAGTTCTGTGATAGTATGCGATCTTTTTGAGTGGTAGCGTATCTGTGTAGGTTCCTTTAATTGTTTGTTTATATATGTATTGCCTTTTAAGAGCCAGTTCTTCTTCTTCTTCTTCTTCTTCTTTAGTTACGGAATAGCGCTCAACATACTGAACATTATTTCCGGCGCATGCCTACGCTTACAAATTTTGAAAAATAAATATATACACAAAAATTTAACTAATAGTTTCTATATATTTACAATTTATATTTTACAATTTTTTGTGATTTTTTTCTCTTTTTTGTGTGTGTATAAGATAAAAACAGAGCTTTAGTTTAACAAAGCTGAGGATATGTCTTAAGGAGAACTTCGTGTGTTAGTTTCTCCTTAAAAGATTTGATACTGTCACTATTTGCTATGGTTTCAGGGAGTTTATTCCAATCCGGTATTGTATTACAAAAGAAAGAATATTTAAAGCTGTCTTTTTTGCGAGGAAGTTGTCTAAATGTTTTTGAGTATGAAGTTCTGGTTTTTGATTGATTTAGTATAAGTATGTCTGTGTACGGTATTTCCATTTTATTGTTTGAAATTTTGTAGAAGTTAATCAGTCTGGTTCTTGTACGACGTTCCTTAAGTGTAGGCCAGCTCAGATCGTCCATCATTTCTGTGACACTACTTGTGTTATGGTAGCGATGACAGACATATCGAGCGGCTCTCCTTTGTACTTTTTCAAGTTTGTAATTGTTCTCTGCTGTGTATAGATCCCAAACTGAAGAGCAGTACTCCAGTTTGGGACGAACTAGAGCTTGATATGCATGGTTTTTTATTGAACTGGAGTCAACTTTAAAGTTACGGCGTACCAATGAAAGGGTTTTGTTTGCTTTTGATGCTGTTTGATCGATGTGTTTGTTCCATTTTAGATTTGATTGAAGAGTAATACCTAAATATTTTGCAGAGTCTACTGATTCCAAAATGTGGTCGTGAAGGTTGTAGTAAAAGTGTTCTGGTCTTCGTTTTGTTGTTATGCTGAGAAGGTTACATATGTCGGGGTGAAAGGCCATGAGCCAGTCCTCTTCCCATATAGCTGCGGCCTCAAGGTCATCTTGCAAATCTAAGCAGTCTTTTTGTGATTGAATTTTTCTGTATATTATGCTGTCGTCTGCAAATAGTCTGATGTTGCTGTGTTTGAAATATTCAGGTAGGTCATTTATATAGATTAAGAATAGGATGGGTCCTTGAACTGTGCCTTGAGGTACCCATGATGTTACATGTATTTTATCTGATGTTGTATTTTCTAGGACCACTGTTTGTGTTCTGTTTGAAAGGAATGATTTGACCCAGTTTGTTACTTGCGGTGATATGCCATAGTATCTAAGTTTATAAAGCAGACGTTGGTGTGGTACTTTGTCGAATGCATTTGCAAAGTCCATGATTAGCAGGTAAATTTGGGTATTTTTGTCATGTTGTGAAGCAAGTTCGTGAATTAATGAAATGATTTGTGTTTCACATGAACGATTTTGTCTAAACCCGTGTTGTAGACTGTAAAGTATGTTATTCTCTTCAAGGTGTTTTATTATATTACTGCTGAAGATATGTTCTAAAAGTTTACAGGATATGCAAGTAAGTGATATAGGTCTATAGTTTGCTGGGTTGTGTTTGTCCCCTTTTTTGTACACTGGTGCAACGTTCGCATGGTTCCAGTCTGATGGTACTTTTCCTGATGTTAAGGATTTGGTGAACATTTTGTCGAGTATTTCTGCACATATGTCTGATTTTTCTTTGAGTATTTTTCCACTGATGTTGTCTGGACCTATAGCTTTGTTTGGGTTTATGCCTTGTAGAAGTTTTTTAATGCCTTGTACAGTGATGGTGATGTTGCTCATTACAGGATGAGGACTGGGGCTTTTATGTGGTATGTTAATGTTGCTTTCAGAAGTAAATACTGGTTGAAACTGTGTGTTTAAAATATTTGTCTTTTTGGTTGGTTCTGAATGGAGTGCCCCTTCACTTCTCAGTGGTGCTATACCAGTATTTTCATTTTTCTGGCTTTTCATATATGACAATAGATTATTTGGTTGTTTATTGAATCTGTTTGAGTCTGTGTCTTGAATATCTATATAAAAGATCATGTTCTCAATGTATTGCCAGTAAAATTTTCTCATTTCACACTGTAAGATTTTCTTAGTGTTTTTGTACTGTTTTGAGTATTTTTTGTTTTTCTTTTGCTTTTTGTGCAGTTTGTTTTTCTTATTAATAAGTGTTTTGATTGTTCTGGTTACCCATGATAAGTGTGATTTTTTACCAACATTTTTGGTTGGGATGTTCTTTTCTACTGATGTCATTTTCTGATGTTTAAAGTAAAGCCACATTTCATCTATATTTAAGCTGTCTTGGTTTGTTTCAAAGGTAGTTGTTTATATTGCTCTATTTGGTCCCAGTTGGCCTTCTTAAAGATGTGGATCTTGTGTGGTTGTTGTTTGTTTTTTGTAAGTGACTGATTTATTTCAATAAATGTAATGTCATGATCACTTTGTCCTATTGGTGGCATTGTTTCAACTCTGTTGACAAGTGATGAGTTATTTACACAGAGTAGGTCAAGAGTTTTAAGGACGCTTTGAACTGTTTCCTTCTGCAGGTACAGTGGTAGTATTTCGATTTGTTTTATTAGAGAGTGGCTGAAGTATTCCGAATGAATTTGGCGATTTGCGGCACGTGAGGGTAAAAAAGTGAAATACGTTTTCGCAAATACCACGGCAGAGGGAAAAAAGTTAAATCCTTTACTTCGGAACACCTCCGGGTTTCAAATTTGATTAATCACGTTACTTTACGAATAAAGGTAAAGAAGAAATATTCCGAATGAATTTGGCGGTTTGATGCACGCGAGAGTAAAAAAGTTAAATCCTCGTGCAAATACCCGGTAAAAATGGACGAAATTAATCCTAAATATGAAAATACACGAAAAATACACCGTCTATTAACCAATCAAAATCCAGAATTCTTATATAAGGTGTAATTATGAATCAAAGAATGGTATGATTGGCCATTGGCGCACTAATATACGTGTATAACGTCAACATACGACCATATATATTATAAATATAACCATTTGTTTTCAAGGGGTGGTATTGTGGTTTTTAGAGAGACTCTTTGCATGATAACCGGGGAATAAAAAGGGATAGAAAGATCAAGACCCCCTTCTTCCCAGGATTTCGGCTTATAAATCTTTGAATGACTGATCTTGGAATTACAAATGTAAACGATAAAAATACGGACAATGACTGCATTTTAATTTTCAGTTAGCTGCAAAAAGTGTGATTTTTCACAAATATGTAAAGGTCAGTCACATTGCATTGGAATACCAATCGTACAATTTAATTTAATTGACATTTATGCTGACTCATACATTAAAGTGTAATACATATGAAAGGAAATGGTATCTACATTAATATATATGATATACTACATTGTAGATAATCAATGTTTATTGAACATTCAATCATTTTCTTCTGTTCACCTGATAACATTTATGTACTCCTTCGTACCTTGGAAGATATTGGAGTTTCTAACATCTTTATTTGTGTTAATTTTAAATTTATACAAAACAACATTTACCTTTTCTTCATTTAATAATTATAGATTGACAATGCCATTAATTTCCAGGTAAACGTTTGAAGACACTAGTATTACGAGCTAATGTTATGTATGGAGAACTAGACCCATACTATATTACTAATGGACTTCAGTCAGCAGCTAGGAACAATGGCGTCCTATACAGAGTCGGTAGTTGCACGTCAAAATTTCAACAGACATATGTGGGGAATTCTGCATGGGCATTTATTTGCGCAGATAAAACACTACGGGAAAACAAAATAAATAGTGGGGAAATATTCTTCATTCCTGATGAAACACCATTGCAAAATACATTTGAATTTATGGAATTATTCTTACAGAGAAGAAATATGAAATTGTCTAACTTCAAAATACCGTATGTTCTGGTTTATTATCCTGTGTTTATCTTGGAATGTATACTGCATCTCCTGTCACCTGTTGTTAAGGTAAGGCTACCGGTAGTTAGCTGTAGCGTGAAGTACATCAACAACAACCTTTATTTCAATGGTAGAAAAGCTCACAAGATGTTGGGATACACTCCACTATATACACCTCAACAGAGCCTAACAAGATGCTTCACATATTATACAAACTTAAAGCTCAAATGATTTTGATCTAATATTTATAAAAATGTCATATTTTATTAAAATCTGTAGATAAATTTGATCAGATCGATGAGTTTTTTTCTATATTTATTTCTGTCTGCCCTATGACAGACTCTTAATGGATGACTCTAGCTATTTCCAATTTCAACAAAAGTGTTCCCTATTAATATTGTTATTATATATTTTACCATTCAGTTAAATGATACCTTTTTGCACTTTAAATGATCTAATAATACAATGTATATAAAACTACAATAGCTGTTTGATCGATGTTTTAGGTTCGATTCACGTACATACATGTACGTGTACGTGAACCTACAAATAATCAATATGAACTCGGGTAAGTATATAGTTCATACATTGTAGATGAAATGTGGTTCTTAGATATAATTGTCAAACGTTTATCCGAGAGCTGTTTTTTTCCCCCAATACGAGTTAGTTATTGTTGTTTAGTGAATGCCATGTGGACAAATTATAAGCTATATTACAACTAGACAAAGTTCCTTTTTGATGAGATTTTACCTGGTGTAGAGGTCATAAATTTGGGCTAGTTAGCCCCTGCGACCCTTCTTGATTTGTCATATCCATTTGTCACTTCCGGTTTGTATATATATCTGGCTTGAATTTGATTTCGAGGTCTTTCCAATGCGAATTTAGCTGGTTTTTGAGATAATGAATCCTAGCCAAACATTTCTTCTTACTACCTACTGCTGTGTGCTTAGCGAAGAAATACGAAATACAAAGTCTTTAGCTTGACACAACACTAGGAAACTTGATCGGCACTACCAAGGGAACATATTTTCCAATATTTAGCTATTGAGAGGACATGTTAGCCATACTTTATGACTTATCGCTACTGACATTTTATGAAATTATGCTCAGAGAAAAGCTTGAGGATACCAAAGGGGTAATCAGAGGCCGTAATTGGAAGGACAATACAGTTCAATGGCCATAAGAAAAAGAACAAAAAGGCAAACAATGGCCGACAAAACACTATGCGGGAATTAAATCAAGTGTCCCAGAAGTGATGACAGTTCCTAAGCGACACGAACATCTTCAGATATACAGAAATAGAAACACGAACATCATCAGATATACAGGAATAGAAACACGAACATCATCAGATATACAGAAATAGAAACACGAACATCATCAGATATACAGATATAGAAACATGACAACCAATCAGAAACAAGCATTGTCTGTGGTGGCCATGTTTGTTAATGGATCGGGACGAAATGAGCAAGCGTAACAGAGAACTTTCCATAGATGCTTCCTACCAAGTTTCGGTTCATTTGGCCAAACGGTTTCAGAGGAGAAGAATCTAAAAAATCAGCCAATCAGAAACAATAATTGCCTGTGACGGCCATGTTTGTTAACGTATCGGGACGGAATGAGCAATCTTTATAGAGGATCTTCTATAGATGCTTCCTACCAAGTTTCATATCATTTGGCCAAGCGGTTTCAGAAGAAAAGCTGTTTTAGAAATCGACCAATAAGAAACAAGAATTGCCTATGACGGCATTGTTTGTTAACGGATCAAAACGGAATGAGCATTTCGCATAGAGGACCTTCCATAGATGCTTCCTACCACGTTTCGTTCCATTTGGCTAATCTGTTTCAGAGTAGAAGATTTTTAGAAATCGACCAATCAGAAACAAGAATTGCCTGTGGTGGCCATGTTTGTTAATGGATCGGGACAAAATGAGCAATCTTTATAGAGAACCTTCCATAGATGCTTCCTACCAAGTTTCGGTTCATTTGGCAAAGCGGTTTCAGAGAAGAATTTTAAGAAATCAACCAATCAGAAACAAGAATTGTCGGTGGCAGCCATGTTTGTAAATGGATCGGGACGAAATGAGCACTCTGTATAGAGGACCGTCCATAGATGCTTCCTACCAAGTTTCGGTTCATGTGGCCAAGTGGTTTCAGAGGAGAAGAATTAAAAAAAATCAAGAGTCGCCTGTGGTGGCCATGTTTGTTAACGGATCGGGACGAATTGAGCAATCTTTACAGAGTCCATAGATGCTTCCTACCAAGTTTCGGTTCATTTGGCCAAGCGGTTTCTGAGGAGAAGATTTTTAAAAATAATTACCTGTATTTACTCTTCTAGTGATTACACTTGTACTTTTAATCCTGAGTAAAATATGTAATTTAATTAGTTGTCATAAAAATGTCGTGCTTGAAGAGAAAGCGTAATTAATTAGACGACAAACAAAAACGTGCAATTATAAGTTATGCAAAGGAAAATCCAAAATTAACATAACAACATATTGCCGATAATTTGACAATTAAATGGGATCTTCCAATAACCCCACAAATGAAGATGAACTGTGGCTGTCACGTGTTTATAATGACCTTAATGTCCCGAGCTACAAATGAAGGTTCAAGAAATTATCAACATTGACAAAGATCTGCAAATTGTACAGGACATTTCCGATGTGAATATAATTATTCTAATTTATTTATTTATTAAACATGTATTATTTATACTTATGTATTTGTACAAGTGCAAAATGCATGTCAGTCGAGTTGAAAGTTTATCTTTTCATATGATCACATAACTTCCGGTTTGCAATGTCCCTCAGTTTATCGCCAAACTCGTTATACCGCCAAACTACCGACTGCACAGAAGGTGGCGGTTTAACGAGGGAGCACTGTATCTATATTTAAACAAGAGTTATCTTTCTTTAAACAGAGAAGATATTTTAGAAATCAACCAATCAGAAACAAGAATTGCCTGTGGTGGCCATGTTTGTCCATGGATCGGGACAAAATGAGCAATCTTTATAAAGGACCTTCCATAGATGCTTCCTACCAAGTTTCAGTTCATTTGGCTGAGGGGTTTCAGAGGAGAAGATTAAAATGTGAAAAGTTAACAGACGACGGACGCCAAGTGATGGCAAAAGGCGTGAAAAGCTCACGTTGCCTTTGGCAAGGTGAGCTAAAAACTCTTAAATATATTAAACAACTCATTAGCATATAACTATATTTCAAATTTCAACGTTCATATTTTTAGTTTAAAATAATATTACACCAGTTTTGGGTGAAGAATTTTTTTTCCTGAAAATTCAATATGGAATACGGGGGTACCTTTACTACGCTATTCGTGCATGTTTCAAGCCGAAATATGTCCCCAACAACTAGAAATCTGCAAATCCGTGTGCATGTTTATCGTCCTCGCCATTATTGTGGAGTCTGATTAACTTTCGGTTGTTTTGTTCCGATGATTGCCGATCATAATAACCTTGTGAAGAAAAGTTTTGGTCCGATGATTGCCGATCATGACCTCGTGAAGAAAAGATAAACAATCATGGATGCTGAGGTAAACAGGTACACATTCCTGACAATGATTATTGAGGAATACGTCTGTTTCATGTCGTGTGAACCAATTTTTTTTGTGCAATTATTCTTATGTGGAACACACGGAATATATATATATATGTTTTCATCAACTGAACATTGCGCATGAGCGATAATCTCCCCGAAAGAGTTCAAATCTTGTGTCACGTGCATATCATTTGCATTACTGTACTGGAACACAGAATTATCTGCTGTCAAATATTTTGCGATTTGCTCTTAAAATCTGTTTTTGAGTGGATTTTTAATGTTATGCAGTTGATTTTAGTTAAAATTAAGTGACATATTTAGTGAAAATATTTAATCCAAAAATTCCACGATATTTGCCTTTCATATTATTTAAAATAGTACAATTTTGGTCATTTTAAGAAATTTTCAATATAGAAATGAAACCACCAAGCCTAGTTTGGATTAATTGGCAGTGGTTTGAGAGAAGATTTCAACTTAATTTTTGTCAAGATTGCCTGCATTAATGTGAGTTATTCTGCACAGCTCGATGACCCTTTTTTACCCGAGCCCCTTCGTCAATCGGGTCAAGTAAGGGTCATCGAGCTGTGCAGAATAACTAACATATACAGGTTTCATTGTTCAATAACTTATATCTTCCATTAATTCAAATTCCAGTTCACCTGATGGGAACATGTGTTTTTTTTACTGGTTATGTAGGACTGTTTTGGCAGGATCATCAGATAAAATCATACAGCCTAAGAATGATTCAGCCAAACTTTGGTTCAAATTGGCTCAGTCATTTCAGAGAGGAGATTCAAATGTTAAAAGTTTACAGATGGATGATGGATGCATAGTAATGGCAAAAGCTCATTCTGAATTAGTGAGTGATTGTTGTTTAATGCCAACTCAGCAATTTTTCAGCTATATTACAAGGCCAGAACATGTTAATTTTCAATGAAATGATTATGAGGTCCACTTTGTTCTAGACAACACACTTAGCTGGATTTTTATAGTGCTAAGCTCACAGAAATAACTGTCCACGGATAGACATGACGCCCCACTCGGACACATTATCCAAATTCCAAATCAACCAGTCTTTGCTCTTCCTCCGTCATGCTGCGTGCTTAGCGGAGAACCAACTAATACCAACTTTATAGTCTTTGATTTGACCGATCTGTGGGCTCCAACCTATGATTTACCTCACTTGAGGTGAGCACACTAACAAAACTCATTTTGGATTTGATCCTGATGAACTAAAAAGTCAATAAGAAGACAGTTTGGATCTCATTTAATTCTCACATTGAATTAAATTGTTTACATAGGTCTTACAATAATCTGACAACCACAATGTAATCTCATATATACACAATAATACATATTTACACCCCAAAAAAAATAAAATAACAAGTTTTATTTACAAGTAATAAATATAGCTTCACTGATTATCACTATAACAAGTTATATACATTTTATAGTGTAGTTACATAGTAACAAACAAAATTAATTTCTTAAATGAAATATTACTTATCAAAACTAGTCATTTCATCAAATAAAGTACACACACGTCCTTCTCTACATTAGTATAATGACTGAGAAGTCATTAGTCATTTAAAGTATGTTTAATTGACATTTATATGTTTAAGACCAACCTTTCTGTAGAGAATAAATGTCCTACAAGAGGATTAGCCTTTGGTTTACTATACATTTTGATGATGATCATGATCTAGTATTTGTAATTCTACCCAGGACACTGTATCTTTGGTGTTGTATGATGATTTATAAGTGTCTTTGATTTGATTTATTGTGTTTAACGCCACTTTCAGCAATATTTCAGCTATATCATGGCGACCAGTTTTAGTGGTGGAAGAAGCCCGAGTACCCGGAGAGAACCACCGACCATGGGCAAGCAACTGGTAAACTTTATCACTTGCGGCTGCGAGTCGAGTGCACCAATTTTTGTAATTTATAAAGCCGGACGCGAACCCACACCGTATTGGTGATAGGCTTGTATGAGTTGTTAGGTAATCCAACTACCTAACTGATTGAGCCACCCGGGCCCTAGTGTCTTTGATGTTTTTACCTCATTGTAGTATATCTTATGTCGTCAACATGTCTTCATTGGATATACAAGTGTAATTTGATAAAATGACAAGGCAACATACAAAACATACATGAATGTAATATTAAAACTGAAATATCACAATATGTGATTAAATAGGAGAAAAAAAGATGACTATGAACGAGAACCACCTTCAAGTGTGTAAACTATCTTATTGTGATCTATAAATAGTACTACCCAGATGTTTCATTATCACCATAACTGATGAAGGTTATTTCAAAGTGTAATCATGTAGTGACCACTTAATTCAATATCAAAACTTTTATCACAACAGTAATCAAGGTTAAGAATACACATTTATCTATAGATAAACTGATATGTGGAAGAGAGTTAAAACAACTCCAGTACTAGTGTTGATGTATAAAAATCCTTACACAACAAAGGAATCCAGGAGTTACACACATAACAATTGATTTTACCACTTTATTTTAGGATTGATTGATTGATTTTTGGTGTTTAACGTCACTTTTAACAATATTTTAGCTATATCATGGCGACTAGTTTTAGTGGTGGAAGAAGTCGGAGTACCCGGAGAGAACCACTGACCATGGGCAAGCAACTGGTAAACTTTATCATCACTTGCAGCTGCGAGTCGAGTGCACCCTTTTTTGTAATTTACAAAGCCGGGCGCGAACCCACGTCGTATTGGCGATAGGCTTGTATGAGTTGTTAGGTAATCCAACTACCTAATTCATAGAGACACCCGGGCCCCTCTTTATTTTAGGGCTTCTTGTCAGATATAAAGGTTTCCTGTCTTTGGACAGATAAATTCTAACTTTATAAAACAATTTTGCGATTGTCCAATTAAAAGAAAAGATTTTTTACATGTGTTACAATATATAAAATATATAACCTTTTGGTGACTAATGCATCCAAAACAAGGTTTCTATCATTTTTATTCTGATTGTAGTTTTGTTTAATTTTACATAAAAACAGACTGATTATCAGAGAGCACATATTATACTAGAATGTATAATTTATATAAAAAAAAAAAGAAAAGATAATAGGTTTAAAATTCTGAGCATTTCTACAGACAATATAAGATTTAATGGTATTTCTACAATGTATGCCATCAAACCTACTTCACATAATAATATTTTATCATCATTCAGTAATAACATACATGGTATGCTAAAAAACAAAAAGTCTGATTTTATGTTTTTTTTTATATTGATTTTGATGCTAGATGTAAAAAAACTATTTATCCTCTAACAAGCTGGACAATATTTCTATCGATTTCCATGATGACACTAACAAAGATCTCCTTTATCAATATTTTGCAATATTTCCATAGCAACAGTAACAAACAGACTTCCTCTCACAATATCTTACAATAGTTCTACTGATTTACATGGCAACAATAAAAAATATAATCTACTCTTAACAAGATTTTATTATTTTTAATATCGAGATAAAAAATAAACTGATTTCATTCATGAATTCAATCATATATACTACTTAAAATTAGGGGTTATTTTAGTCATATTGTGGCTGTCAGCTTTATTGGTGGAGGAAACAGGAGTATCCAGAGAAAACCACTGATGTGCCACAAGCCACTGACAATCTTTAATGTTGTATCAGGTAAAGTTTGTCAGTGACTTGTGGCAAGTCTGGGTTTTTCCTGGTACTCATGTTTTCTTCACCAATAAAGCTTAAAATAAATATCTGCAACAATTGTAAGGGTTAGACATTATGTGACCAATATGTAATAAGTATATTATAAGTGGATGATCTATATGTACAAGCCAACATGTTTGATTGCTTTATTAAGGTGCAGCCACACCATACAATTTTCTGACTGATTTCCAAAGGATTCTGAATCTGTAGCACAGGTAAGCTGAATGGCTTCGTATTCATGTTTTCCAATTTTCCATTCAATTTTGATACAATTTTTAATTTCTCTCTGTACAATTCACATCAGAAGAAAAAAGGATGTCAACCGATTTTGAAACGACGCTTCAATTCAACTTTCAACATTCGATTTTTGTGTTCACACAATACAATTGTTGACAAAAGTGAGTTGAAAAATTGTATGGAAAATCAGATGGAAAACAAAATCGCATCATGTGACCACACCTTTAGAAATGTAGGTCGCTGGCAAGTTGAAGCTGGAAGAATAAAGATAATACATCTTTGGCATAACAATAAAAATATATAAATAATATTGATATAAGAAGGAAGTTTTGTAAAATAAACAAAATAATAATTATTAAAACAAAAACACCATTTTTATTAACCTAATGGATTTTCCTTTTTTTACAGACTTAAGCAAACCTAGATAATTTTTTTTACAAGATTTGTTACTGATAAATTAGAACAGATTTTCCGAAATCTAAAATTAATCTTAATCATCATGCAGTACATTTGGATAAGTTAAATTACAATACTGTAAATGGCAGTATTTGATACATATCACAGATTTGTACAGGAAAGACTTCACAATTAGTGAGGGGGTGTTCATACCATAACAATGTGAAAGGTGATTAATACAATCAACTCTTGCCAATAAAAATAAAATCTATATTGAGTTTGACAAGCAGAAGTGTTTCCTTTAATGCCCTTTTTAAAACTACACTGCTATTTAATTGTTTTTTTATCAAATTTTATCAAGTGTATAACACTTTTAACGGTGATAAAAATCTGGTCTAAAATGAAATACGATTGATTTACTGATATAAAATATGCCTCGATTCTGACAGACAACATAATACAATCCTGATCTGATCACAGACATAATTACATGATAATTAACACTTCATCGTCTAGTAATAATATAACATGTTTTCTAACATTATTCTCATAAATGTCATAAAAATTCATCAAAAAAATAAATAAATTGAATCACATTTAACTCTATGAGTTATTGATGAAATACAACAGATTGAGCAAATGAATGAGATTGGACTATTTAAAATATGTAGCATGTTTTCTCAGATGCACTGAAACATGCTAAGTGCTTTCTAACATTCTGTCATCAATCTTGTGAAGGTGTAAACCGTCTCCTGAGATTGCTGATTAGAATCTTTTGTTCATGTTAGAGTTCTCTCCCTTAGGCTTCAGTCTTGTTCTTCAATCTGTACCTATTTAGCAAATATAATATTGTTTGATGATTGATTGATTGATTGTTTGTTACTTAACAACATATTTACCTATGTCAATGAAGCTTCAGTAAACAAAACAAAACAAATTTTTTATTTGGTCATGTCTGCAAGATTGGGAGTTCCGAAACACCAACTTTGAAGATACATCAAGCATGTTGCACCCCAGAAATCTATCATTTTGGAATGGTGTCACTTTTAAACAAAATGTTTTATGCTGGAGTTTCCCTTTGATGACAATGCTATCTATCCACATAAGCAAGTTTCTTTGCAGTGGTTATTAGAGCTGTTTTAATGTTTGTATCTTTTCTCATTTTTTAAAAACATTGAAGATTGTACTTGTTGAGATTATTTCAACATTTCTGTCACCTTAATTGATATCCCATCATAATGGGAATGAAATTTTAAACAATTAAATTTCAGAAAATGATGACTAGAAATAGCATTCATATCCCCAACCTTGAACATACACCAAAAAACAAAACCATAAGTACTACTACTGAGTCTACTCTACTGCTGCATTGGTACAGACTCATGCTGGTTTACATCCACATCCCTGCTAATAAATCTTTTAACGATTCCGTGAACTTCGAGATAACGAGATTCGACTGTATTTATAAATGTTTGTTATCACAGATCAATGATTTAATTACCTTGACAAATGGAAGTTCAGTAAGTTGTGAAGCTGTCCATCTGATTTCTGGATCTGGTTCTAGGCAATGGGAAACAAAATCTTTGCCATCAGAACTCATAGTCTCTGGTATACTTGGGATACTTCCCATGCCAACTTTAAACATAATCTGGTAGTTATTCTCCAACTCATGCCAAGGTCTCTGTATAATTAACATTATAATTTTAACATATTTTTTTTTAAAAAGACGAAAATTCTGATTAAAAACGTTATCTAAATCAGCTTGCTCAACTGTCAACTGAAAATGCTATCTCATATCACTGATTCAATGACTGCATGGGAGAGATTCAAACATTTAAATTTAAAAGCTTGATACAGAAAATTGAAATGCCTTAAAATAATCATCAATATCGGCCATTCCATGTAGATGATGAATCTTGTTCTGTAAAGCTACCTTTTCTCCTATAGAGACTAATTGTACCAAACTAAATCTGTCTTTCATTCGGGTACTTCATTCAAAATCAAATTAAATGTTCATAGTAGATTCTCCAGAATCCTGCAGCCTGTAGAAAATCTGGTCAACTCTAGATTGAACCACATACACACCTTCATTTGTGAGAGCTTAAATCTGCATACCATAATAATAATTCAAGCAATTTACAATTGCATTTTAATATCTGGTCTTTCAAGAAAAATTGTTTTCCCATTGTTAAACTTTGGATCCCAAGGCTCGCACCATATTGACTCGGGACAATTCATTTGTACAAGGTTTAATCTCCAATTCACATTAAACTTCATGCCAAATGCATTTACATTTTCATTGTTGGTTCTTACAAATACATTTTTTTTTATTCGTTTTTCATCTCCATTGAATCCTGCATAAAAATTCTGCCTTCAAGAGTTCTGACCCCATACACCCAGTGACCTTATTTTGTAAGAAGAGTTTGAAGATACCACAGGGGTAATCAGAATCCATAAATCGAAGCTTGAATCAGCATATCACAATGATGATTGATATAACTGCATCTCAATTACTGTCTACTATTACTATATTAGACATTGACCCCAAAAAGTTCACTGGATTTGACCAAGTCAGCTAAAAATATGGAGTTACTTACCTTTCCCGTAACCATCTCTATGACAACACAACCCAAGCTCCATATATCTGCAGCTCTACCATGTCCTGCTGATCCACTTTTAGTGATCACTTCAGGAGCCATATATGCTGAAAAATAATAATAATATTTAAAATCAGGCTTACTCAATACAAACAAAAATAAATCACATGGGTGTGTGGGATGGTTAAGTGTTATCATTTAACAAAAAGTAGTGCTTCTAGGTTTACTTGACATATTCTTTATCGAAAAGAAGCTAGCCCAATCGTTTAATTACATGTTCCACTATATAGATGATGTCCTTTCTCTAAATAATTCTAGGTTTGGTGATTTCGTTGATCGCATCTATCCTATTGAGCTTGAAATAAAGGATACCAACAGATACAGATACATCTGCTTCATACCTTGACCTACACCTGGAAATTGACAGTAAGGGGCAGTTAAGAACAAAACTTTACCGCAAAAGAGATGATTTCAATTTTCCCATCGTGAACTTTCCATTCATATGTAGCAACATTCCAGCAGCACCTGCATATGGAGTATATATCTGTCAGTTGATAAGATATTCTAGAGCTTGTGGTTCCTATCAGGATTTCCCTGAGAGAGGGTTGCTGCTAATAAGGAAGCTACTGAACCAAGGGTTCCTCTTAGTTCAGTTGAAGTCATCACTTCGATTGTTTTACGGTCGCCACCATGACTTGGTTGAACGCAATGGAATATCTGTGTCGTTTCCTCGTTCATGACTTATCACCGGGTTTTTAACTAGATTAACATGACGGGCGTCACTATTGGAGCAGGAACTGCTTACCCTTCTGGAGTACCTGAATTCACCTCTGGTTTTTAGTGGGGTTCGTTTTACTCGATTTTTAGTTTTATATGTATGCTTTGTAGATCGTTGGTTGTCCCTTTGTACTTTTTCTTTTGGTCATTGTGTTGTCTGTTCTTCTTCGATATACAGATTCTGATTACCCTTTTGGTATCTTCAAACTCTTGCTTTTTATCTATATTGATTGCTTAATATTAATAAATGTAAGATGGGGGTGTTCTGTAATAGTTCTAAATATATCGTTGCACCCAGGTTATGTGATGCAGTAAAATTGAATTAAAGTGTTTTCCACCTTTACCTCCAAATACATTGATTTCTCCCCAACCTGTAACCCTTATAATGTAAATGTACTCTTCCTTACCAGTAGTCCCTACAATATTATTGAACTCTCCTGGCATGGTGGCTTGACTTTTCAGTTTGGCTGAACTACCAAAGTCCCCAAGCTTGAGACAACCTTGAGATGTTAGAAAAATGTTAGCTCCCTTGATATCTCTATGTACTATATTGTACTCGTGTAAATGGCCAATGGCCTTCAATATTTCTTTGGTATAGATAGCTATTAAATGTTCAGGGAGACCCATTTTGGTAGCTTCTTCTAATGTTCCTCTATCACAGAATTCCATAAATATTAACATCTCATCCTGCAAAATATTAACAATTATTTATTGATAAACATCATCCTGCAAAGAATAAACAAAATTATTTATTGATAAATATCATCCTACAAAGAATAATAAGAGATTATTACATGACTTTTTCCATATCGGCCTTGGCATCAGCCCAAGACTCCCATATCAAGCCCGACAGCGAAGCTGGAGAGGTGACATGGGTCGAGGGCTGATACCAGGGATGTTATGGAAAATTTCATGTCATAATCTATTTATCACATATTTTACATTGACTTTTTTCAAGCATTGGCTTTTATATTGCAGAAAATTGCAAAAATAAATCCTTTGTTCAACTTGTAAATATTTTTGTTTCGAATCCGGTTTCAAAAAGATATCAAACAATGTCGATCTGTACACTACAATGACATTAGAAAGTGTTTGTAAAATCTATCCAAGACGTTTAAATTTGAATGGAAATTAATATTCAATATGACATATACATTTGAGCTAATTATTCCGTTTTAAGTTACTTAAACTTTATTCCAATATTTTGAAATGTGTTAATTTATTTGAAATACGATTTTATGAATATCTTTATGCACCATCTTCAGGGCTTTCATTTGAAGCCGGTTGCCACCGAATTCAGATGATATAAAATTAAAGTCACAGATTATTAATCTGTAAAGCTGAAAAGTCAAAATTTTGCATGCAAAATTTGAAATATTTCACATTATCCTGCAATCAGTACATTTGCTGTACAAATATGCTATACGAATAAATTTTTGCTTTATTCGTACTAGACGAATAAACTTTTCAGCCTGCGAATAAACTTTTCAGCCTACAAATAAACTTTCCTGGTACCCCGTAGCTATGTACAGCAGAGGGCGCAGACAAGTATGAAACTGGTACTAATGTAACACGGACCACGAAGAAGACACCCTTGACAACAGTTATGAAAGGCGAGGAATGACGCTTGTTTCTGTCCTTTTTGTTTAAATCTGACAAGTTTTCTGACTTTTTGACATTGCAGGATAAACACAATATACGTACATTGTCGTTAAATATAAAATTCCTTTGTACTCGCTGCGAAACAGGCCTGAAAAGCTCGCCAAAGGCTCGCTATTCTGCCTGTTTCTAAAGCTCGTACAAATAAATTTTATATTTACCGACAATGTATGTATATTGTATATTTATCAACAGGCATTTGGAATGATGCAATGATTTATCTTTAGGTATTTGGCATGAAGCTTTTGTCTGTGTAAAATGAAACAGCGATAAAATTTGATATTAATAATTAAATAAAAAAAAATAATGTTAATATTTCCATAGACATAGACATAGAAATTTTATTTAAAGTCAGAATTTATAACATACAATAAAATATAAGCTCTCTAGAGCTTTTTCCCAGAAAAAAAAATTTCATAGGCTTAGCTGGGTTTTTTTTTGTTGTTATTTTGGCTTCAACTTTTTTTTAATTTGAAACAAGGAGGCTAAAAATAAAAATAAATATATGAAAAATAAGAATTTTAGGAAGTTAAAATGTGTGCCACGAAACCCCCAGAATTCAGGATTTTGCATCATTTACCGTACAGCTTCTGGGGGCCTAGGTGGCCCCCAGACCTAATTTTTTTTTGCCTCGCTTAGCTCGCCATTCTCCACCTACTTTTTCAAAATAGCCTTCTACTTTTGAAAGTGCTGAAAGCCCTTCATCTTTCCTTCTACTTTGACATATAATCTTTGAGACCACTGTGCAGATACCGGAGGTTGAATTCGGGGGGCATATACGGATATTTGCCCTGTGGGCAAATAACCACACTGATTTCTAGTTATTATTGGACATGCAAAAAGGAACATACTGCAACAAAATATGTGATAAACAAAATTATCTATTGATAAACATAAATTAAGTTCCAGGATAAAAGCCTACAATTTATCACACCCGTTGAGATCCAACCTGCACTTGTTAAATTTCTTTTCATCACCATAGAGGTCCCCGTAACAAAAGTATATAGCTAGTCACATCCACAAAGGTCCCAACAACAAAACTTGTCTGTGTCAGTCACAGATCACAAAGGTTCCCACAACAAATCTATTAATTATAACAGTCAAAGAAATCCCCATAACAAATGTATATAGCTTATCAGTCATAGAAATCCCCACAACAAAAGTCTATAGCTTATTAGTCATAGAAATCCCCACAACAAAAACCTATTACATATAACAGTCAAAGAAATCCCCACAACAAATGTCTATAACTTATCACAGTCAAATAAATTCCCACAACAAAAGTCTACTACATATTACAGTCAAAGAAATCCCCACAACAAAAGTCTATAGCTTATCAGTCATAGAAATCCCCACAATAAAAGTATATAGCTTATTACAGTCAGAGAAATCCCCACAACAAAAGTCTATAGCTTATCACAGTCAAAGAAATCCCCACAACAAAAGTCTATAGCTTATTACAGTCATAGAAATCCCCACAACAAAAGTCTATTACATATTACAGTCAAAGAAATCCCCACAACAAAAGTCTATAGCTTATCAGTCATAGAAATCCCCACAATAAAAGTCTATAGCTTATCACAGTCATAGAAATCCCAACAAAGTCTATATAACTTATCATAATCAAAGAAATCCCCACAACAAACATTTATAACTTATCACAGTCAAAGAAATCCCCAAAACAAAAGTCTATAACTTATCACAGTCAAAGAAATCCCCACAACAAAGTCTATAGCTTATTATAGTCAAAGAAATCCCACAACAAAAGTCTATAGCTTATCACAGTCAAAGAAATCCCACAACAAAAGTCTATAGCTTACCCTATGTACTTCAACACCATAGTATCTGATCAAGTTTGGGTGCTGTATTCCTTCAAACATAATTATCTCATCAGCAATCTCCTTCAAAGCCTGGTGATCATTAGCCTGGAACTTCATCTACAACATAACACACAAATACTGTGAAATCACTTTTATTCGTGAGGTACCAATTTTCGTGGTTTTTGTGGGTAGGTTGATCCACGAAATTAAGAATCCAAAGAACAATGAAACTCAGGAAGCAGCTTGACATCAACATATAGCCATATGCTGTTCTCAAGTGACCTCAACTTTCTGGACCAGCTGCATCGGGTATAATTGACAAGTTTAATCACGAAATAAGTACGAGGAAACCTTTTAATGAGTTGAAATCCACATGAACATGTTTGTGAATGATTTGATTTTGATTCGATGTGTAAAAACAAAAGAAATGTGTATTTGTGAAAGATTTTAACAACTTCCGGTTATAAAAATAAAATTTACTTCAAAACTATACACTAACCAGTGACACACTTCTAAGTGTTGTATAAACATTTCTCTCTTAATCATAACATCCTTCAATAAACATATTTTATCACCTATTCTAACATGACCTCATTCTTTCGCTTTGTAGACAAGCGAGCGATTTATCAATGGTATAATCTCATTCGCACATGCGCCGGTGAATGTGACTGACTTTTCCATTGGCAACATAAATTGTGTGCGACATTTTCCGCAAACGTAAATATAAATTACCGTCTTCCAAACAAAGTATACTACTGTATTTGTACTCTTAGACATATCAGAATCAAAATAAATCGTGGAAGCCAGAATATGTTTTGAGTTTTAACATGGGTTGGCGGATATTAGAAAATTTTATCCCGCGCCCCTGGCTCAGTATAAAATACTAATATCCGCCAACCCATGTTAAAACTCCCAACACATTCTGGCTTCCATGATTTATTTCTTAATCAACACCTTACTTTTAATTATGCATAAATAAAAAAGTTAACTGTACATTTGCCCCAGGGTCAGGATTAATCTTGTGACATGACGAGTGGTTTCAATCTGAGATAAAGAGTAATGAAATCTTGAAAATTTGAAATAATTTTACAAGTACAATCTGTAATCGGAATAAAAACTAGGAAGAACTGTTTTAGATACCTAAAACTTATGTCTCCCCTTAATGCGGCCATCTGTACAACAATAAGTTACACATTATGAGTTGAATGATACTATTTAAAAAACAATTATTTGACCTTGAAAATTGATACCCAAGAAGAAAAGTACTTTCACAGTATATCATACCAGGGAACAACAGGAGAAGCACCTTCCTCTTTGGTACATGTCATTACATGTGTTACTCGATCTTTAGTTTTATGTATATGTGTTGTAGATCGTAGTTTGTCCTTTTTCTTTTAGCCATTGTGTTGTCTGTCCTTCTACGATTTATGGATTCTGATTACCCTTTGGTATCTTCAAATTCTTATTATAGAGGAAATGTAGGTCAACCTCTTGTTAGTCATCATTTAATTCAGGTGGCTTCCCAAGATAATTTGATAACATATCATTGTTGGTGGGGAGACACCTTGAATTTTCTTTGTTTAAGCTGTTATATTTTTCCATTAACACAGAAGTTTTCAAATAAATGTTTGGGAGTTATATCTTTTAAATAGATTAAGTCTGACCTCTTATTAAAAAAATTGAGTCCAACCTCATATTAAATAGATTAAGTCTTACCTCATATTAAATAGATTAAGTTTGACCTCTTATTAAATAGATTAAGTCTGACCTCTTATTAAATAGATTAAGTCTGACCTCTTATTAAATAGATTAAGTCTGACCTCTTATTAAATAGATTAAGTCTTACCTCTTTCATGGCCATAAGGTCACCGGTATCCATGTTGACAGCTGAATATACCTTACCAAATTGACCTTCACCTTAAAAATATATAACAAAACTTACTATCACACCAGACCAATCTAATTAAAATTTGATAGTTGTTTAATAGCTTTGTGTGTTTGTTAGGGAAGGGGTGGGGTGTGAGGTCATGGACACTTCAGAGGTCACTGTTCAACCAATCAATCAGCAACAAGCCTGTAAAACAGAGGTGTTTAACAACAGTACTAAGGCCTAGTTCTCTTGTAGTTCAAATGTGGATTTTGGTTATGATGGAATATTCAACCAAAAATACTATTCATATACACTGTTTTTAATTCATTTATGCAAGAGAAACTGATATTTTGCAACCTATTTATTCAAATAAAATTCTCTATCTTATTATTTTGTTCCTTTAGGATTAGGGCTATGGTGTTTAATGCCACATTCAACAATAAGTTCTTCTGATATATAACAAATAAATGCAAAGTTCTTCTGATAAAAATTAAATTCTAAGTTGTCCTGATTACAAATAAATGCTAAGTTCTTCTGATAACAAATAAATGCCAAGTTCTTCTGATAAAAAATAAATGCCAAGTTTTTCTGATAACAAATAAATCTTAAGTTCTTCTGATAACAAATAAATGCTATATTCTTCTGATAACAAATAAATGGTAAGTTCTTCTGATTACAAATAAATGGTAAGTTCTTCTGATAACAAATAAATGCCAATTTTTTCTGATAATAAATAAATGCTATATTCTTCTGATAACAAATAAATGCTAAGTTCTTCTGATTACAAATAAATGGTAAGTTCTTCTAATAACAAATAAATGGTAAGTTCTTCTGATTACAAATAAATGGTAAGTTCTTCTAATATAAAAATAAATGGTAAGTTCTTCTGATTACAAATAAATGGTAAGTTCTTCTGATAATAAAAAAATGCCAAGTTCCTTTGCTAACAAATAAATGCTAAATTCTTCTGATAACAAATAAATGCTAATTTCTTCTGATAACAAATAAATGCTAAGTTCTTCTGATAACAAATAAACGCTATGTTCTTCTGATAACAAATAAATGCTAAGTTCTTCTGATAACAAATAAATGCTATATTCTTCTGATAACAAATAAATGCTAAGTTATTTTGCTAACAAATAAATGCTAAATTCTTCTAATAACAAATAAATGCTAAAGTGCTTCTGATAACAAATAAATGCTATGTTCTTCTGATAACAAATAAATGCTAAGTTAAATAATAAGAAACAAACCTATTTTTAGACCTCTCTGCCATCTAAAATTAACCCTCCGTACATTAATGCGGTAATCATTCTCTGTCTTTTTGCTGACCTCTCTACCAATGACTCGTTGTTCAGTTAGTTTCTTTGTTCTTTCTTCTTCCAGTTTCATTATTTTTTTGGTAGCCTTTTCGGACAATGGTTGAATATCATGGTTGAAATCACATGATCCACCTATAAAACAGTTTTATCAAATTATCACATGACCTATCTATGATAGAGGGATGGAAAGGATATCCTTAGTATCTGTCCCATATTTAAAATAAATCCCAAAGATCCTCTCTGCCTAGTTGTGGTCTTTTGTTTCTCTTTTTTTCTTCTTTATAATTCTTCAGCTTTTACTCCCAATATTTTCTGTCCCTGATTGCTGGTTCCCTCCCACTTATGTTCCCCCCTGTCCAACCTTCATTATACTATTTCATTGAAATTACATGACCCATCTATAATGTAATTTCATTAATACATGTAACTAGTTCTTTACAAAATACCTCATCTCAAATCCTTTCTACCACCACGATATAACTGAAATATTGTTGAAAGTGGTGTTAAACACCAAAAACTATCAAATCCTTTCTATTGTTAAAGTAGACAGCACACTGATTTACAAATATACATGTATATCATTCTATAAACATCAAAGTTTTATATTAGAGCTGAAAATGTTTTAAAAGTTTAAAAACCCTTTCAAAACTAGGAAGAACTGTTTTAGATACCTAAAACTTATGTCTCCCCTTAATGCAGCCATCTGTACAACAATAAGTTACACATTATCAGTTGAATGATACTTTTTAAAAAACAATTATTTGACCTTGAGGTCAAAGGTCAAGGTCCCATGAAGGTTATTACAGTATGCGACACACCGCCTTATGGTCATACACTCACATACCAAATATAATTTACCTATCTGGAAAGACAAAAAAGTTATGGTCTGGACAAGCTTTGCTGAGAAGAAGCAGAAGAAGCGGAAGCAGAAGAAAAAATCAGACTAAAACAATATGTCTCCCTTCGTTCGAAGGGGAGACATAATAATTCTTTCAATCATTGAGGCTTTTTTAAATATTCAATTAAAAAATTACCGCATATAGATTATTTAATATTATACATTCCAAGTTCTAGAACAATGAATGAGTTTAACATATGGCATGTCAGAGTCTTAATTCATTAAAAATAATCAGTAATTATAATCACAAATTTGCTTAAATATTTCCACTTCAAAAATGGTAAGTATTGTGGTGTGTAAAAATAATACTTAACTTTTTTATATCATGGCCTCAACATGTGTATAATTCTATTTACATGATATAAATAAGAATACAAGTCATGATTTGCCTTTCTACAGTTGACATTTAAGGGAGGCACCAAATTTAAAGAACATCAGAAAATCTATCATAATGTAGTAATATCAGCAATAAAGAATGGACACAAAGATTTTACACTTAATGAAAAAAAAGTTTAAACAAACACTTTATATTGAATGATGATCCAGTCTGGCTGCAGACTTTTCATATTTTATATTGACTGACGATCCAGTCTGGCTGCAGACTTTTCATATTTTATATTGACTGATGATCCAGTCTGGATGCAGATTTTTCATATTTTATATTGACTGACGATCCAGTCTGGCTGCAGACTTTTCATATTTTATATTGACTGACGATCCAGTCTGGCTGCAGACTTTTCATATTTTATATTGACTTGACGATCCAGTCTGGATGCAGATTTTTCATATTTTATATTGACTGACGATCTAGTCTGGATGCAGATTTTTCACACTTTATATTGACCGATGATCCAGTCTGGATGCAGATTTTTCATACTTGTGGCAGCCATGTTTGTTAATGAATTTGAACTAAATGAGCAACCTTTATAGAGGACCTTCCATAGATGCTTCCTACCAAGTGTTGACAGGTAATAAAATGGAAAGTCTGACTTTGGGTGTTAATCTACAATCAATCTTTAAATATTTTTAAGGGACAATTGTTATGTTCAGATTAGACAGGTGTTTGGATTTGACAGGTTGAATCTGCAAACATGTGAAGACATTTGAACTAAATTTGATGTTCATTGAACTCTGGTTTATTCACTTGAGTGGTCAGTATACACAGGTTACATTGTATGAAGGATAATACTAGCTGAGGAGAAGGGATTTCCTTACCAACACCAGCTGTAATGATTAAGCGAAGATTCAAGTAAAAAATTCCATTATTTTCTGGGTTTTTTTCTTTAAATTAATCATTACTGACAAAATGTTTGATTTTCTTAAATATAACAATAACCCTGTTCAAATCCTGCTCAGGTCAGGTGTACCTGATACAACATTATGTGATAAAGTTTGTCAGTGATTTGCGACAGGTCAGTGGTTTTCTCCGGTTTTCGCCACCAATAAAACAGACCACCACGATTTAACTGAAATATTGTTGAAAGTGGTGTTGAACACTATTACACAGGAAATATAATATATATATATTTTTATTTTCATGCAAGCATGTACATTTCATTAAGAATATATATAATATTATATATAAATATCTATAAAATACAAGTTTTGCTAAAAAATACTTTTCAAAATTCACAGTTTGGTGGTTAGATTTCTTTTCATCGATTAAATTTTGGACAATATAATTCAGCGAGATAAAAATAGACAACAAAATGTGCAATCTACCTCTACTGCGACGACGATGATAAATATCGAAAATCAAACCACCATCCTCGCCATCGTATATACAGGACTCTACATCTGCCATCGATTCTAGTGAGCTGCGTTTGGAGCTTCCTGAAAACAATGGCTAGCCTTTTATTCTACTATATATTTATTCTCAAGTCTTAAGAAAATAATGTGGAAATTTTTTGTAAAACTTGGTCAAAAATCTACAAAAGAATTATATATTTTTTTAAATAATTAAAATAAATATTTCATACATATCAGGACGACTTCATTTAGTTTAGACCACCAACTTAAGTCTGAAATAGTCTTTAATAGGAGCATCATTGATCACTCATTATGGTGAGTTGAGTTGCCATACACAATTTTGAAAGTGGATCAACCTTTCTCGATCCAAATTGGTTTACTTTGGCTTAGTTTCTAAGAAGATTTTAAGTGTGATTTTTTTTTATCATTAAAGCCTAATTTGCATAATCGTATAAATCGACAGAAAAATTAATTTGCCTATAAAAACTTGGAAGATATGTAGAATTATTCATTGTCATGAATCTGCAGTTAAAATTTGAATTCATGTTGACCAAAAATGAAATCCTGACAATATCCGACGTTAGTTTTACAAAAATTTCCATTCGATTGTAACTCAAAAAAACATAACATTACTGCAATGTTGTTAGAACAACAAGCGATTGTTGGAATGTCAAGATAACATTACAGGGGTAGTACATATTTACCAGAAGACCTTCTTAGTAGTGAGACCACTTAGTATGTATAGAGTTAGGTTTACTCATTTATACTTCAAACTGTTAAAGAAGGCCATAGCTAATTGTCAAAATGTCCAAAAGTTTGCTAGGAATGAATTGAATGTATTTAATTTTTAACTTAATTTGTCACAATTAGTTTTTCTAGTTTGACAAAATTCAATAAACTTCTAATTGCTAAAAGTGACCTTAATGGTGAGATAGTTGTTTGGTAAAATTTATGAAAACAAGAAAAATCATTAAAAATTTGTTGATAAATTTGTCGTAAATAGAAGATCATTTAAAAATGTTGGTCACCACAAAATGAATTCCAGTATAAAATGTGCCTTTTAACACATAATATTGTGTAGGGGTTATTGTGTTTACCGCCACTTTCAACAATATTTCACATAATATTTTGTAATATGAAGTATAAAAGAGTATTTACAAATGAGAAACTTGAGTTAGATTTTCTGCTTATTGCAAGACAGTAGCTTATGTGTACATTAGCAAAGTGAACATCATGCAACACAGTGTGTGTGAACTTGTAAGTACAACAATGATATGGGTCATTATCAAAATACACACACTTTTTCCTGTTCATATTTTGGTGACATCAAATATTTTCGTTCCCGTTTTGCTTTAGCCTATTAGTGTTTCCTACATTACAATGACATATTCACATAATATGCAGTCGGGAAAACCACCATGAAAAATAATATTTCTAGATATGTAGCACCCCTTCAGACCAACCAGAAACAAGAATTGCCTATGGCAGCCATGTTTGTTAACAGATCGGGACAAAATTAGCAATCTTTATAGAGCACCTTCCATATATGTTTCCTACAAAGTTTCGGTTCATTTGGCTAAGCAGTTACAGAGAAGAAGATTTTTAGAAATCGACCAATCAGAAACAAGCATTGCCTATGGTGGCCATGTTTGTCTACGGATCAAAGCGAAATGAGCAATGCCTATAGAGGCCCTTCCATAGTTGCTTCCCATCAAGTTTCGGTTAATTTGGCAAAGCGCTTTCAGAGAAGAAGATTTTTATAAATCAACCAATCAGAAACAAGCATTGCCTGTGGTGGCCATGTTTGTTAACGGATCGGGATGAAATGAGCAACCTTTATAGAGGACCTTCTATAGATGTTTCCTACCAAGTTTCGGTTCATTTGGCCAAGCGGTTTCAGAGGGGAAGAATTTTAAAGATCAGCCAATCAGAAACAAAAATCTCCTGTGGCAGCCATGTTTGTAAATGGATCGGGACAAAATGAGCAATCTTTATAGAGGACCTTCTATAGATGCTTCCTACCAAGTTTTAGTTCATTTGGCAAAGCGGTTTCAGAGGAGAAGAATTTTAGAAATCGACCAATCAGAAACAAGAATTGCCTGTGGCAGCCATGTTTGTTAATGGATCAGAACAAAATGAGCAATCTTTATAGAGGACCGTCCATAGATGATACCTACCAAGTTTCAATTCATTAGGCTAAGCGGTTTCAGAGGAGAAGATTTTTTAGAAATCAACCAATCAGAAACAAGAATTGTCTATGGCTGCCATGTTTGTAAACGGATCGAGACGAAATGAGCAATCATTACAGAGGACCTTCCAAAGATGTTTCCTACCAAGTTTCGGTTCATTTGGCCAAACGGTTTCAGAGGCGACGATTTTCAAATATCAGCCAATCAGAAACAAGAGTCGCCTGTGGTGGCCATGTTTGTTAACGAATCGGGACAATATGAGCAATCTTTACAGAGAACCTTCCATAAATGCTTCCTATCATGCTTCGGTTCATTTGGCCAAGTGGTTTCAGAGGAGAAGATTTTTAGAAATTGGCCAATCAGAAACAAGAATTGCATGTGGCAGCCATGTTTGTTAATGGATCGGGACGAAATGAGCAAACTTTATAGAGGACCTTCCATAGATGCTTCCTACCAAGTTTCAGTTCATTTGGCTAAGGGGTTTCAGAGGAGAAGATTAAAATGTGAAAAGTTAATGGACGACGGACGATGGACGCCAAGTGATGGCAAATGCTCACATTGCCTTTGGCAAGGTGAGCTAATAATATAAAGATCGAATAAAATCATTACATCTGAATAGTACAATTGACCAGAAGTAAGTAATTCTTGAAAAATAACACGTAACACCAAGGAAAAAACAGGTCTTCGTGTAGCAAGTATAAATTCGCAATTGGACCAATCTGGATTTAGATGGTAAAACTATAGAAAGCTGATGTGCCTTCATGCAAAACATGTTTTCTCCAATCAGTTTGGTTGATATTTGTCTTTTAATTGCATAATAACAGAAAAGTGTGTGTATTTTGATAATGACCCATATAAGTAGAACACACTATCTACTAGAGGTGAAAGTAGGTTTTCCCCCAGGATATTTATATCACATTTGTTTTTTTCCAATGCCAAATTAAATGTTCATCCAAATCAAAATTTCAATTTTTTTTTTGTCTTGTAATTTGTGGTTGTGGACTCATTTTCTCCCAGTTAGTGTTATGTTTATAAGTATCATACATAACAAGCAAGAGTTATCTATCTAGCTGTCTTTTATTTTATTTATACTTTATGTATCCATTTTCTCAAGAAATAAAAAATAAAAAGAACATGAAAATAAAAAATATACAGAAATAGCTACATGAACAATTCTTTTTAAATTCTAGACAAAAATGCATTATGTATAATATTATTTGCACTTCAAACATATTAATTATTTATTAAAAAATATGAAATCAAAATCATTCAAGAAAAACAGGATTTGTTTTTCAATTTATAACGTTTTCAAACATAATTAAAAATTTCAAAGTGATGCTACAAATGTTTAAATAATGCCTTGAATTATAAGACTTGACCAATGTAGTATTATGAAAGTAAATAACATCCAGATCCGTTGTTGAACTTGTGATTAAGCTAATCATATGATTAGCCCTAATTACATCTTTAAATCCTAATCACATAGTTAGCTAATGCAATGATTTAAAATATGATTAGTTAATACATTGATTAAAAACAGTTCAGCAACAGAATTTAATCATTGCATTAGCTAAGTATGTGATTAGGAATTAAAAATGTAATTAGGGCTAATCATATGATTAGCTTAATCACAAGTTCAACAACAGACCAGTTAAGCATGCAATAGTGTTCTTACTTGAATCTGAACCAGCACTCTGAGGAGAGGTAACAGTGTCAGCTGATTTGGATGAAACTGTTGAGCTTGATCTCTTGATCCCTGTGTCTGTGTTTGGCCAAGACGGAAATCTCATGTAGGATCTCCCACTTCCTAAGTCAGAACCCTGTGACCGTGTAGGATGAATGGAACCTGGTTAATAAAAAAAGCAATTTTTTGATAACATACATGTACTATTAATTGAAGGTTTACACAACTGCTCAGTACATCCTCAGCTGGCAGATATGGGTGGGTGATATACACATTAGACATCTTATGTAGATTTAAAAAAAGAGTAGGCAAAAGACTGACAGGGACATTACGGTCAGCTGTTCCTATCACATGATATATTTACCATGAGTGGGGCTGACAGGGACATTATGGTCAGCTGTTCCTATCACATGAAATATTTACCATGAGTGGGGCTGACAGGGACATTATGGTCAGCTGTTCCTATCACATGAGATACTTACCATGAGTGGGGCTGACAGGGACATTATGGTCAGCTGTTCCTATCACATGAGATATTTACCATGAGTGGGGCTGACAGGGACATTACGGTCAGCTGTTCCTATCACATGAGATACTTACCATGAGTGGGGCTGAGAGGGACATTATGGTCAGCTGTTCCTATCACATGAGATACTTACCATGAGTGGGGCTGAGAGGGACATTATGGTCAGCTGTTCCTATCACATGAGATACTTACCATGAGTGGGGCTGACAGGGACATTACGGTCAGCTATTCCTATCACATGAGATACTTACCATGAGTGGGGCTGACAGGGACATTACAGTCAGCTGTTCTTATCACATGAGATATTTACCATGAGTGGGGCTCACAGGGACATTACGGTCAGCTGTTCCTATCACATGAGATACTTACCATGAGTGGGGCTGACAGGGACATTACGGTCAGCTGTTCCTATCACATGAGATACTTACCATGAGTGGGGCTGACAGGGACATTAGTCAGCTGTTCCTATCACATGAAATACTTACCATGAGTGGGGCTGACAGGGACATTATGGTCAGCTGTTCCTATCACATGAGATACTTACCATGAGTGGGGCTGACAGGGACATTACGGTCAGCTATTCCTATCACATGAGATACTTACCATGAGTGGGGCTGACAGGGACATTATGGTCAGCTGTTCTTATCACATGAGATATTTACCATGAGTGGGGCTGACAGGGACATTACGGTCAGCTGTTCCCATCACATGAGATACTTACCATGAGTGGGGCTGACCGGGACATTACGGTCAGCTGTTCCTATCACATGAGATACTTACCATGAGTGGGGCTGACAGGGACATTACGGTCAGCTGTTCCTATCACATGAGATACTTACCATGAGTGGGGCTGACAGGGACATTAGTCAGCTGTTCCTATCATATGAAATACTTACCATGAGTGGGGCTGACAGGGACATTACGGTCACCTGTTCCTATCACATGAGATACTTACCATGAGTGGGGCTGACAGGGACATTAGGGTCAGCTATTCCTATCACATGAGATACTTACCATGAGTGGGGCTGACAGGGACATTACGGTCAGCTGATCCTATCACATGAGATATACAATTATTTATACTGTGCTTCAAATCCTAAAAAAAAATATATATTGATATTTAAAATAATTTTATTGCATAATTATTCTCTGTATATATTTTTGAATAATCTGTTCTGATTAATTCATAAGTAAAAAA
Source organism: Bathymodiolus brooksi (assembly GCA_963680875.1). NCBI lineage: Eukaryota > Metazoa > Mollusca > Bivalvia > Mytilida > Modiolidae > Bathymodiolus > Bathymodiolus brooksi. Next base: position 63,388,111 of record OY804581.1, on the reverse strand, counting down.
TTCCTAACGTTATCATGTGTTTATTTTGGACATTGACCAATGTAAATTTAAATAAAGATTTATAGGAAGAAAAACCAACATCTACCTTAATACTTGCTTATTGTTTTTCTTTAGAAAAGTTTCACTGTTATGCTATATATTTAAGATCAGTCTAGGGTATAACACTGTGAACATGTCGTTGTACCAATGAAGACATGTCATCATTATTTCACAACATATTTTTTCTCATTCAAATTATTTTTCATCAACTACCTACCTACTGTAAACATATTTTATCAATTAATTCATCACATATATACAAAACATAAATTATATAAAATAGTTAATGATTAATGAATAATTAAGGTATCAAGAAACAAGAATGTTAACTTATATTAATCTGTTTTAACTACCTGAAATTCTTTTTCTGTTAACCCAGCTAACACTACAGGCTGACAGGCAACTGTTAGAAAATCTAACCCATGACTTGCCCATCTGAAAATGAATTTAAAAAAAATATTCATCAAATGAATCCAGCTGCTGCAGAAAGTAGCAGTCAGTTCATAAATGCAATATATACTTTTAGATAAGAAACACTAAAGGCTTTTCCAGGAAAAAATACCTGGTAGGGTTGGAACGCCATTGAATTTTTTTATCTAGTTGGGGGACATAAAACGTATTTCTTTTCTGGGGGTTGTTGTCAAATTTCTATTTAATTAATCGCAGTTGTCAGTATTTTTACCATTTCGATATATTAAAATAGACCTACTTGCCGGCAAGTCATGTCACTGTGTTGTTCGTTAAACGGTGTATAATATTCGGTTGTTTGTTTCACGATTTCGCTTCTTTTGCGTGATTTTTAAACCAAATTGTCTCCCTTTATCTTCCGAATGATATGTTATGTAAAAGATGGAGAAATACGAATGATGAACTGGTACCTGGTTCTTTTATTTTCGTTCCTGGGTTCCGAGATAAAAGGTACCAGTCGAAAACGAAACGTGGTCAAATGGCACGATTTCTCAAAAAGTATTTATCCAAAAATAATAAACTATGCATATTATTAATCCTTGAGATATAAGCTTTAAAATGGTGTAACATTTATTTGAAAGACATTTGATTTAAAAGAGTTATACGTGATCAAAACAAATATTTTGATACAAATTATCGTCATTTCCACCATTGAAAAATACTGTCCTACCACGATTTAGGATATCAAATGTCAATATTTTTTTTAAAACTGTATATCAAATTAAAGCCTTTAATCTCTTCTTTATTATGGAATTTACATCATGAAAATATCTCATTACGTTCAAAAGTTATACCAATAAACGTACTGAAAATACCTGTCCTGGTTTTCCGCCATTGAAAATACTGTCCTGCCACGATTTAGGGTATCAAATGTCAATATTTTTTTTAAAACTTAATCAAATTAAAGCCTTTAATATCTTCTTTATTATGGAATTTACATCATGAAAATACCTCATTCCATTCAAAAGTTATATCTATAAACGTACTGGAAAATACCTGTCCTGGTTTTAAACCCTCCCCCTAAAAAATAGATAAACAACACACTTTATAGGTCACACTTGTACTTGCATTACTGCCATTAAACAGTATTACAGATTTGTTTCAAATTTAATTTCTATTTTCTAGGTGGGGGTCATTTTAAGTATTTATATTTATATGGTGGTACCCCAAAAATAATTAAAATTCTGGTGGTAGTACCCCAAATTATTGACGGGGTTTCGACCACCCCCCCCCCCCCCGAAATTTTTTCCTGGAAAGGCCCCAAGACAGAAATTAAATCTAACCAATGGAAGCTTAATTATTTTAGATCTTTTTTATATATATATCATTGAGGCTTAATGCAGAAATATTAAAGAAAGAAAAAAGAAGAAAGAAAAATTAAACTTAATTTTAAAGTTGAACATTTTTTTGAACATTTAAATTTTCATTAATGATATTGTTTTTATGAGTGTAATATTTTACTTTGGTCTCATTCCTCTTCCTTTATCACACTTCTCCATCACAAACTGCATCCATTGTTTGGCAAAACTAACAAGACGTGTTCCCAGCTTTTGTCTAGGTTCACCCGTCACAAGCCTCGTTACTTCCTTCAGATACTGTAATACAATATAGATTGATTGATTGATTTATTGCGCTTAACGCCACTTTCAGCAATATTTCAGCTATATAATGGCGACCAGTTTTAGTGGTTGAAGAAGCAGGAGTACCCGGAGAGAACCATGGGCAAGCAACTGGTAAACTTTATCACTTGCGCCTGCGAGTCTAGTGCACCCTTTTTTGTATTTTACTCTATATATATTTCTTGTTTTGTATTAGTAATAAATATTGTTTGCTCTGTATATTGTATGTAATATTTATCAATGTGAAATGTCAAGAAAATGTATAAAATGGGTTTTTAAAGTGGACTGTATTTAATTTTCACTTGTCCCTAGACAAGTGCAATTGGCGTAATTTTTAAAATTATGCTGGTGAAAAAAAATATCAACACTGGACAAGAATAGACTTCAGCATAATTTCGTTTTTTAAATTATAGTTTTATATGAAATAAATAGAAAAAATTGGAAGCACCAAAATACTTTAGTTCAGACTGTCACTTGTCACCGACCGACAAAGAAATATGGCAGCACTTTAAAAGATTTGCCTATTTATTCTGTCATTGTACAGCAGTTTTACAAAAGGAGTAATACAATTGTATAACATTTTCTTCTCCATTGTACAATATCTGACTGGACTCACTGCAGCAGCCCATAGTCTTAAGTCACTGGACTCACTGCAGCAGTCTTAAGTCACTGGACTCACTGCAGCAGCCCATAGTCTTAAGTCACTGGACTCACTGCAGCAGTCTTAAGTCACTGGACTCACTGCAGCAGCCCATAGTCTTAAGTCACTGGACTCACTGCAGCAGCCCATAGTCTTAAGTCACTGGACTCACTGCAGCAGCCCATAGTCTTAAGTCACTGGACTCACTGCAGCAGTCTTAAGTCACTGGACTCACTGCAGCAGCCCATAGTCTTAAGTCACTGGACTCACTGCAGCAGTCTTAAGTCACTGGACTCACTGCAGCAGCCCATAGTCTTAAGTCACTGGACTCACTGCAGCAGCCCATAGTCTTAAGTCACTGGACTCACTGCAGCAGTCTTAAGTCACTGGACTCACTGCAGCAGTCTTAAATCACTGGACTCACTGCAGCAGTCTTAAGTCACTGGACTCACTGCAGCAGTCTTAAGTCACTGGACTCACTGCAGCAGTCTTAAGTCACTGGACTCACTGCAGCAGTCTTAAGTCAATCAGTTGAAACATTCAAAGATTGCTGTCACCTCTATTAGATACTAATCTAGAAAACCTGTCAATAGTTTTATCCTTTTTCAATTGTCGTGTACAACCTCTGATGTAATTCTTGTTGAAGGAGGTCAGTATTAGTTAGAAGTGGAGGTAGAAGATCTATTACCCTCAAAAATCATAAACATATGGATTTATATGTTGTATTGATTGATTTGTACAACAGATCAAGCATTTCTTGTTTAGATGGAACCTGATGTATCCCTATTAATCACCTTTTTAATTTTGTGAAATAAAATCTATGTAGTTAGTTATCTTCTGTAGTTATCTAAGATTTGTACACATGTAATCATTTTTGAAGTAATTAATTGATACAGCTACTACTAAATTTAATATAGACAATGAAATTAAAATTAGCAATCTTTCTTAACACATTTTTAAGAGGGTTGACAAATCATAAGGCCGCTCCCACCAAAGGCCACCTCTTTTATCAAGCCAGATCTTAGATGCACTGAGATAGTAAACTGATACTAAATTGTCCACCTCAAGAGAGGCCACCCTTCCTATCAGACCACTTCTTTATTGCAGAACAGGTGGACTTATAAGAAGGGGACTACTGTATATGAAGGACAGACAACCTTTGAAACAAATATATTTTCTCTGTTTATTTGCAATACAAATATTTTCTTAAAGTAGTTTACTCAGGGGCGGATTCAGGGGGGGGGGTGCACCCGGCTTCGTGCACCCCCCCCCCCCTAAAATTGGAAAAAATATGATTTTTTTGGCGTAAAATCGTGATTTTTCACACGAAATATCCCAAAAATGTTCGCGCCTCCCTCCGCTCGGCGCAATTTTTTTTAAGTGTGCCCCCCCCCCTAACTTGAAATCCTGGATCCGCCCCTGGTTTACTCATACCTCGAAACCAAAGTTAAATCCTTTAAGCATGGTTTCTCTGTATAGTTGTAGAAGATGATACTTTTCATTGTCTTCTATGTTGGCAATGTCTTCAAAATTTAACTTCTCATCAACTTGTTTAATGGCTAATACCACTTTCTCTTGAAGTTCTACAGCTGCTGACTATAACAGAAACAAAACACAGATGTCATAAACTTAGGGATGTCAATTACACAGAGAATAGAAACTGTAGCAGTTTTACTGATCGATTGATTTTTGGTGTTGAATGTCACTTTCAGCAATATTTCAGCTATATCATGGCAACAGTCGTTTTACTGACACACTTGCACACTTACTAATGGTACAATCCCATGGCACCAGTTGTTTTACTGACAGACTTGCACACTTACTAATGGTACAATACCATGGCAACAGTTGTTTTACTGACAGACTTGTACACTTACTAATGGTACAATACCATGCTACCCAAATACAATGAAAACCTAATAAACGGAAACCTCCATAAAAACAGAACCTGGTATAACTTGAACTTTAAATAAAGTCCCAATGTGGAAAATCTTTGTTAATTAAACCTGCATTAATCAAATGCCTGTCTATTCCAAACACAAAAGCTAGCCCTAAGACATAACAAACTGATCAGTGAATCCCTCCCTATAGAGGAGTAGTCTGGAAATAATAACACTAGAGGTGGGTATAAGGTCACAACCCCATATCAGTGGTGTCGACCTTAACCAATTGGCCACTCAGTCCTATTTTTAAGCAAAACAAGAGGCTCTCTGTTAAACAATGGCCAATATTGGTGATCATACTTTATACAATGATCATTCACAGCTTACTTTGTAATAAATCATGAATTCTTAAAACAAATTTCCATAGAGTTCTAAGGCAAGCTTGTGCCTGTTGTTATACACAGATGAGTTTTCCGAGCAGAATTCAAACCTTAAACTTTGAACAAATCTATCAAATGATCATCACGGCACAGTTTAGTTTCATTATCCTTTCTTTTTTTTTTCTAAGAAAAACAATCTTTACACTTTCTCCCATTCTATGTAAAATTACAATGTATATCCATACAAACCCTGATTTACCTAGTAATTCACAGAAAAAGTACAAGATTTTATACCTTAAGTTCTGCCAGAGATTCAGCTATGGCTTGGTGACATGATGTTTGTTCATTAACAAGTTCAACAGTTTTACCAGCATGTCCTTCAAATTCTTTCCTTTGTGTTGTCAAATGTCCTGCATTTATCACAACCAATAGTAAGCCTTGCACCTAAAGAGATTTAAAAAGTCCTTTTTTTCTAAATCTGTTATTAGTATTAAAATACTAAATCAAATGACTACTATTACAGTACATTTTAATAAAGCGGTTGAACTAATGACTACATTTTATCTCAAGTGTAATACAATGAAAATCATTATTCCTTAATAATGACAATTAAACCCAGCTTATTATGCACAAGTCAAACAACCCTATACCCAACATACTCAAGTGTAATAATGATAAATACATCATAACAAAACCTCAGCTATAAACATTACATATTGTACCTCAATATGAGATAATGCTATAGTAGTCTCAGCAGTAGGCTCAACTTTGACAGAATTCCCATTCCAGATTGGACATTCAGCTTTCTGGTCCCTTCCCCCTTCACACCTGACCATCAACAGATAGCCCTCCTCTTTGTGACCTTCAGAGTGTGTCCTTGTAACATCCTCCCTACCACAAGTGACATTCAGTAACTGTAGAATAAGTTGGCGATTGTTCATTATCTTTTCAGGAATAAACATGAGGTAACCTGGATTTAATGGAGCCATCACCTAAAATGTACACAATACACAGGTTAATATACCTTTCAACACATATGTATGATTATTCAATGGTGACTGTTTGACACATTCAAATTAAAAAAAAAAAGTGTTTACCCAGAACCCTAACCCATTCCTTGTTATACCTACCATAGCATGGTTAGATTATGTTGGAGTTAAACACCCAGAACCCTAACCCATTCCTTGTTATACCTACCATAGCATGGTTAGATTATGTTGGAGTTAAACACCCAGAACACTAACCCATTCCTTGTTATACCTACCATAGCATGGTTAGATTATGTTGGAGTTAAACATCCAGAACCCTAACCCATTCCTTGTTATACCTACCATAGCATGGTTAGATTATGTTGGAGTTAAACACCCAGAACCCTAACCCATTCCTTGTTATACCTACCATAGCATGGTTAGATTATGTTGGAGTTAAACACCCAGAACACTAACCCATTCCTTGTTATACCTACCATAGCATGGTTAGATTATGTTGGAGTTAAACACCCAGAACACTAACCCATTTCTTGTTATACCTAAATTATGTTGGTGTTAAACACCCAGAACACTAACCCATTCCTTGTTATACCTAAATTATGTTGGTGTTAAACACCCAGAACACTAACCCATTCCTTGTTATACCTAAATTATGTTGGTGTTAAACACCCAGAACACTAACCCATTCCTTGTTATACCTAAATTATGTTGGTGTTAAACACCCAGAACACTAACCCATTCCTTGTTATACCTAAATTATGTTGGTGTTAAACACCCAGAACACTAACCCATTCCTTGTTATACTTAAATTATGTTGGTGTTAAACACCCAGAACACTAACCCATTTCTTGTTATACCTAAATTATGTTGGTGTTAAACACCCAGAACACTAACCCATTCCTTGTTATACCTACCATAGCATGGCTAGATTCTTTTAGTCTGTCTAGTAGATCTACTGTATTTACAACTATGTTGAAATCTGCAGCTATTTCAAGATCCTGAAATAAAATAGTATAATAATTCAAAACATTTAACTTTGGATTTACACTTTCACCCATACCACTGAACCTTGCTTTTTATCCAAAACTCTGATAAATCATTTCTATAGATAGTAGGAAGTATAGCAGGAAGTAAAAGATTTAGTCCCTTAGATGTAACTTTCAGTTTGTTTTTCCCTTAGAAGTAACTTTCAGTTTAATTTATACCAGATAAATCCAATACTTGGATATCTCAGAATAAAACTGGAGGTTTCCTCGACTACAACATGACAAATTAAGATTTTATATGAAACAATAATGAACAGTATTTCACTAATGATTTAGTGGATGGTTTATGGTTTATGGTGTTTTACGCCACTTTCCACAACATTTCAGTTATATCGTGGTGATCAGTTTTATTGGAGGAGGAAACCAGAGAACCAGGAGAAAATCACCGTACTGTCATAAGTCATGGACAAACATTATCACAGTAATAACGATTTTATTGTTATTCTTCTGTGTTCTTTTTAATTTAAGGACTGATTCAAAAAGAAGAAAATTGTACATATAAAAAAGTTGCATTCTGAAAAAGTTCTGAATCACTTGTCTATACAGTTTTGTAAATACGAACACAGATGCTTTGAGATAGTAAAATACTACTAAATTGTCCACATCAAAAGTCAGAAATGACACTCTGCAGAAAATATGGCCTTATAAGAGGGGAGGCTACTGTTGAAATACAAGTATAATTGTCCAACAAAGACAAAATAAAAGCTCTGACAACTCGCACAAAGTCAAGATAACAAGTACACTGGAATGTGTAGTATGGGCCCTTTCTATCATTATAGAATGAATAGCTTTACAAGAAGGTGATTACATATATTCATTACAGTACTTACTCTATTATACGACCTCCTCACAAATTACCACCAGTTTTATACATACAGACACCTTGAGCATCACCTCAATTCAGTTAAAAATTAACTCCTGCCACTGACCACATTTTAAACATCAAACTTAGTAACCGTATCACTAATAACCACCAATTTTGAGCAGAAAAAGTTAAAATTAAGGTAGCACTAGGGACAAATGTGATCTTTTTCATAATTATCTTTTCTTGTAGTTTTGGACATTTGTTGTTCATATAAAAATATAACCTCCAATTTTCATAAAAGCACATGTTGTAAAATTTCTATAAATAATTAGTGGGGAGGAGCTCAGTGGTGTAATATAATACCATAATTACCCATGTCTAGTACTTCTCTACTGACCAATATTATCTTCATTTATTACACTTTTATTATATTCTCTGATTATTTAAATTTACTTATAAAAACTTATTACTTAATTTCTCAAAATTTTATTTCAGGAACAGTCCATTTCTCTTTGGGGTTTGACGTCCTTATTTAATTTTGAGACAGAAATGGAATTTTATTATCAACTGTAATTAATTATTTTATATAAACCTCTTCAAAATAAATGTTCTCTATTTATTCAGTAGATTGTATCTATTTAAAGGTAACAAGTTCATGATATGTACACTATGTTTATTTGATATCCACACACTGTAAATATATGGGAAGACCATGGCCATATTGACCTAAGATGTAGGACCTTCTAGATATAGTACAATCTCCCGCCAGAAGCCAACATTCCCAGACACACAAAGCTTATTCAAAGTAAATAAAGAGATTTACAACATAAATTTATCTGCCAGTGCTATTTTTAACTAAAGCTGGTGGCTACAATTTGAGAGTATATCATGACTTTCTATTGAAAAAATGTATAACATTAAATGGAAACTGAAAAGAAATATTAAATTTCTAGGAATACATTGAATACCATCAATACTAATATATTGAATTTCCATAGAGTACTTATTGATTTATAAGCTGCTAAAAATCATTGGTAAAAATAATCTCCCTCTAGTGTTACATTTGTATCTTAGCTCCTAAAATACACATAGAAGTGTCAAATATCTAATTATTTACTGAATCCAGTTAAATGTTTATATTAAGACTTTTTTAAACTGATAAATAGCTACAAACAATTAATCAATAAAAAAATATCATATCAAGTAATATCATTTCGAGAGTTTTTATTTTATATTTGTCAAATAATATCAAAATGAAAACTAGAGGCTCAGTGGGTAGAGTCTGTGTCACTCACCTGTCGTTATGTTTTGAGGAAACTTTATACAAAACCTTCCATAGGTGCTTCCTAACAAATTTCAATTAATATGGCCAAATGGTTTTAGAGAAGATTTTTTTTTTATTTGGCTTAGATCACAAACAAGAAGCCTATGGCGGCCATATTAGTTGCATGATCAGCACAAAATATGGAAATTTTGTACAGGATCTCTCATACATCATTCCTACAAAGTAACAATTCATTGGGCTTCATAATTTAAGAGGAGAAGATTTTTTAAATTTCAACCAATCAGAAACAAGAATTGCCCATAGTGACCATGTTTTGGCCCAATCGGGATGAAATGAGGAAATCTTATAGAGGACCTTCCATAGATGCTTCCTGTACAATTTTGCTTTATTTGGCCAAGTGGGTTCAGAGGAGAAAATTTTTAGAAATCAACCAACCAGAAACAAGAATTGGCAATGGCGGCAATGTTTGTTAACGGATCAGGGCAAAATTAGCAATCTTTATAGAGGACCTTCCATAGATGCTTCCCACTAAGTTTCAGTTTATATGGCTAAGCGATTTCAAAGAAGAAGATTTTTAGAAATTGACCAACCAGAAACAAAAATTGGTAATGGCAGCAATGCTTGCTAGCGGATCTAGATGAAATTTAGCAATCTTTTAAGAGGACCTTCCATAGATGCTTTCTACCAAGTTGTGGTTCATTTGGCCAAGCAGTTTCAGAGGAGAAGATTTTTAGAAAATGATCAACCAGAAACAAGAATTGCCAATGGCGACCATGTTTGCTAATGGATCAGGACAAAATGAGCAATCTTTATAGAGGATCTTCCATGGACGCTTCCTACCATTTCAGTTCATTTGTTCAAGAGGTTTCAGAGGAGAAGATTTTTTAGAAATTGACCAACCAGAAACAAGAATTGCGAATGAGAGCCATGTTTGTTAATGGATCGGGATGAAATTAGCACTCTTTAGAAAGGACCTTCCATAAATGCTTCATTCCAAGTTTCGGTTCATTTGGTCAAGCGGTTTCAGAGGAGAATCTTTTTTTCAGAAATTGACCAACCAGAAACAAGAATTGCCAATGGTGGCCATATTTGTTAACGGATTAGAACGATATGATCGATAACAAAAATAGATAATTAATTACCTTTCTTAATACTTTAGCAAATCCCAAAGCTTTAGTAGCTCTTTCCCTGGCCTCATTAAACAGCTTCTTACAGTTTCTAGAAGTCTGTTGAAATGAATGTCTGAAATAAAACATTTAATACATCAGACAAAAAACAGTATATTTTGATTTTTTGATATCATTTACATACTATTCCTGCTAGGCCATACCTAAAGAAATGTTTGTTTCTGCTCACCCTAATTCTGACTTTTAGTGCATACTAAGCAGGTAGGTGACGTCACTTTGAAAACGTTTAGAACAATGCTTGTTTCAGCTATTTTCAGACAATTTGGCAGTTGTTTTGGACCTTTTGAATTTGCAGGATAAACACAATATCCGTACATTGTCGGAAAATATAAAATTAATTTGCACTCGCTGCGAAACAGGCTCGAAAAGCTTGCCAAAAAGTAAGCAAATACTCTGCTTGAATTAAAATTTCCGAATAGTGTTATTTATAATTTTCCAGTTATGAAGAAGATGATTGAGGTCCACACGGGTCATGAAAACACGACCGCAAATATATACAAGTTATGGTGGCCAATCTATTTTTTTTTCTTCTAAAGAACCAGTAAAAGGTACTCGTTGAAACTTGTTGAAATATGTTCCGAACAGGTGTTTTTACTTTTCTCCAGGTCCGAAATTCAAACTGGCAACCAAACATGAACAAATCTTACATAATCTACATACATGTATAAATACTTTGGGAAACGCATTTTATTCTTAATCAAACCATTGTCACTGACAATAATCTTACCAAACTTTGCATCAAATTACCGTACGGTTTTCAATCCTCGTGGCCTCTACTGGGACTCGATACACCAAACGAAATTTTCTATTATATTAAAATGGCAGTAGATACACATTAATACGAGAAATTCTAATTACAAAATTTGATAAATATAATGAATTTAATTCTAAAAAAGGAAAATAAAATTGTTTCCCATTCTCAGCCCATGAACACCTGATGATATGAAACCATTTGTCTCTTTTATAAGACAGGCATTAAAAGAGTGAGGGGGAATTAACTGGTTAATTACACCTTATATAAGAATGCTGGATTCTGATTGGTTAATAGCCGTGATATTTTTTTACAAATTCAGGCCTTGCATTGTGAATTTGCAGAATTTTTACTTCATGTAGGTGTATTTGCATAAGATTTAACTTTTTTTCATGGTATCTGCCGTTTTTTTCCCTTCACCGAGACGCTTGTAACAAAATTTGTAAAACGTTATCAGTTGTGCTTTTTATGTAACAATCGTATTTGCCGTTTTTACCTTTCACCGAGACGCTTGTAACAAAATTTGTAAAACGTTATCAGTTGTGCGCTTTATGTAACATCATTCGGTAGAATTAAACAGATACATCATGTTAGGTCCTGAAAACGACAAACAAAAGGTATTATTTATTTAGCCAGTGTTCTAAATAATATTCGGTGTAATTAAACAGATATATCATTGTTTGGGAGGGGTATTTGTGAAAAATACCAGTCTTGAGACTAAATTTCCCTCGCCATTCGGCTCGGGAAATTTTTCGTCTCTCGACTGGTATTTTTCGCAAATACCCCTCCCAAACATGATATATCTGTATATTATTATCCTTTTTATTGCTCATGTTTATTTTAATTGATGTATCTTTTGAACATCTTATTCATTTGTATAAATGTTCTTTTATTGCTATTACCCAAAGGGGTCTTTTGTATGCAGTAAATATATGGTAAATACCCATATATTATAACTTTGTAGAGTTGATATTTTGAGTTATTTCTGATTTTGCAGATCGTTTTCTCGTGGACATTTATTTCACATCTCAGTATTTTCCATGAATATAAATACTTCCAACTAATGGAATATCTCGTTAAAATTTGACGATATATCAACTTTCCGCTTTGGATTTCTTGGACTTTCTATAATTTTGATGCCAAATACTGTCAAGAAATTGAAAATTAAACATTGTAGCACGAAATCAGTGGGGTTTTTTCCTTCGGCCAGTCGAAATCTACATGCATGTAGTTGCATGCGTGCCAATAAGTATCATGTCACTGAAAATTTTCCTTATATAATATTTCATAATTATGTTTAATGAAGTGCACATTTCAGCCATTTTTTTTAAATGTTTTTCTGTTTGTTTGATGGTGTTTAACGCCACTTTCAACAATATTTCAGTTATATTGTGGTGGTTCCGTTTTGTTTTGTTTTTATCTGGATAGATTTCCTTTCAATAAAGAGAGAAATAGGTAGATTTTATTGTTTATTTAGAAAGATTCTTATAACCAATAGTTTCTTTTTAGCAATGAAATAAACACAAAAGAAATATCCTTTTTGTAAATATGACTTATGCAGAAATTCCAATACGTCAATTGATATGAAGTTAATACACACTGTAAAGGGAGATCAATTTTATTTTGGGTATGATGTTAAGTTGTCAACCTGCAGAAGTGATGGAATAGCATGACTCCTCATTGTAATTATGTACATTCAACGTTTGTTTTTACGATTTAAGACTGCTCCGACCCAGTCGGTAATTTGCGACCAAAAAATGTCATGTCGGAAATTGGTAAATTTTGTGAAAGTCACAAAGCAAATCATCAGGACGGTCGTATGACTAAGTTTACGATTTACGACCTTTTGTGAAACGGTGGCCAGAATAATTGTGCTGACTAATTATGGTTGACATACTAATTCTGGTTGACTTACTAATTATGGTCGCTGGGAAAGATATAACCTTGAAACAAGATCCAAATTTACTAAAGCTAAAGAAACGTATTGATGATGTCAAGGACAGGTGACAAGTGACTTGACTTATATTTACATTCCATGACAAACGATTTCTGAAGTTATAAGTCATGATGGATATATGATGTGTTATTACTGAGGAATGGAACCATCTGTGGAAATTTGACAAAACAGGAAGATGAGGTCAAGGTCGAGTGAAATGAGCCTAGTTGGAATATACACTGAAGGATGAATGTTTAGCTCAACAATCTATAGTTAGCATGGATACATAGTAACAGATTATAATATGACGTCCCTTATTCGGTATACAAATAAAGGCATATTTGAATAACAATCAAATATAGGCCACACATGCGCGCTGAGCTAAAAATAAGCAACTACATAAACACTGACTATTTTCAGAAAATTCTTCATGGTTAGCGATTTTCTATTATTGTTTATCTAAAAATTGTTGAAATAAATGAAGTTAAAATTAAATAAATCCTAATCAAGTCTTATCATAATTAAACTCTTATAAACACGGCTTTGTTTACCTTTCGTACGTTCACTGTCTCCATGTTTATCTCCTTTTATCTCTGATTCGACTGGCTACGTTCAACTGTTAATTTCGTTGTTAATCATTTAAAGTTGTTTTTTTGTAAAATTTATATTGAACCTTGTCAATAAAATTCTTTTTAGCTAAGCAGTTTCAAAGGAGAAGATTTTTTAGCAATCGACCAATCAGAAACAAGAATTGCATGTGGTGGCCATGTTTGCTAACCAATCGGGACGAAATGAGCAATCTTCATAGAGGACATTCCATAGATGCTTCCTACCAAGTTTCGGTGGTAGCCCTGTTTGTTAACCGATCAGGACGATATGAGCAATCTTCATAGAGGACATTCCATAGATGATTCCTACCAAGTTTCGGTGGTAGCCATGTTTGTTAACCGATCGGGACGAAATGAGCAATCTTCATAGAGGACATTCCATAGATACTTCCTACTAAACTTCGGTTCATTTGGCCAAGCGGTTTCAGAGGAGAAGATTTTAAAAAATCGGCCAATTAGAAACAAGAATTGCCTGTGGCAGCCATGTTTGGTAATGGATCATAACAAAATGTGCACTATTTAGAGAGGACCTTCCATAGATGTTTCCTACCAAGTTTCAGTTCATTTGGCAGAGGGTTTTCAAAGGAGAAGATTAAAATGTGAAAAGTAAACGGATGACAGATGACGGACACCAAGTGATGGCAAAAGATCATATTGCCTTTGGCAATGTTTGCTAAAAAGAATATTAAAATGTGAATCCCTACTTGTAATGTATAGAATAAACATGTTACACTATATCAGCATTAGTTAATTTCTAAGGGAGATAATGGCAAGAGCTATCTTTCTTTTAACAGTTTAGGTAAGAGTTATCTTTCTTTTAACAGAGGAGAAGATTTTTTAGAAATCAACCAATCAGAAACAAGAATTGCCTGTGGCGGCCATGACTGTTAACCGATCGGGACGAAATGAGCAAACTTTATAGAGGACCTTCCATAGATGCTTCCTACCAAGTTTCGGTTCATTTGGCCAAGCAGTTTCAGAGGAGAAGATTTTTAGAAATCGATCAATCAGAAACAAGAATTGCCTGTGGTGGCCATGATTGTTAATGAATCAGGACGAAATGAGCAAGGTTTATAGAGGATCTTCCAAGGATGCACCCTACCAAGTTTCGATTCATTTGACCAAGCCGTTTCAGAGGAGAAGATTTTTTAGAAATCAACCAATCAGAAACAAGAATGGCCTGTGGTGGCCATGTTTGTTAACGGATTGGGACGAAATGAGCAATCTTTATAGAGGACCTGCCATAGATGCTTCCTACCAATACCAAGTTTCGGTTCATTTGGCCAAGCAGTTTCAGAGGAGAAGATTTAAAAAAATTGGCCAATCAGAAACAAGAATTGTCTGTGGTGGCCATGTTTGTTAGCGAATCGGATCGATATGAAAATTTTATAGAGGACCTGCCATAGATGCTTCTGACCAAGTTTCGGTTCATTTGGCCAAGCGGTTTCAGAGGAGAAGAATTTAAAAAAATTTACCAATCAGAAACAAGAATTGCCTGTGGTGGCCATGTTTGTTAACGATCGGTACAAAATGTCCACTCTTTATAGAGGACCTTCCATAGATGCTGCCTACCAAGTTTCAGTAAATTTGGGAAAGCGGTTTCAGAGGAGAAGATTTTTTAGAAATCAACCGATCAGAAACAAGAATTGCCTATGGCGGCCATGTTAATTAACGGATTGGGACAAAATGTGCAATCATTATAGAGGACCTTCCATAGATGCTTCCTACCAAGTTTCGGTTCATTTGGGCAAGCAGTTGCAGAGGAGAAGATTTTATAAAATTGACCAATCAAAAACAAGAATTGCCTGTGGTGGGTATGTTTGTTAACGGATCAGGACGAATTGTGCAATCTTTATAGATGACCTTCCATAGATGCTTCCTACCAAGTTTCAGTTCATTTGGCTTAGTGGTTTTAGAGGAGAAGATTAAAATGTGAAAAGTTAACAGACGACGTACGACAGACGACGGACACCAAGTGATGGCAAAAGCTCACTTTGCTTTTGGCAAGGTGAGCTAAAAAGATAAATAAGAATGAACTAATACTTCTACCAAATACTGATCACCTACAACAAGTTAAAAATGATGTAAATCTTACCATATATATACAAGTAAAAAAAGAAAACTGACCGAAAATAATCTGAATATCGATATTTCTAACTATTTTATGAAATGTCAATATGCTACATTGTAATCTTTCAGATATGTATAGAACTGTTAATATTAGTGGTGATAGGCACTGATTGTACAGGGGGAATACAATCACGGTCACATTGACTCCTTATCAGACAAGTCTGAAGTTACCAAAAGGGTTAAAGCAGAAGGACAGACAATACAATGGCTAAAAGAAATAATAAGCATATTATACCTAAGTTCTTGTATTCTCTTTACATGATCATCTCTATTACTGTTATTAACATCTAATTCATCACCTCTAAGGTCAAATTGTACATCCTTTTCTATTTCATCTTCATCCTCTAGATATTCCTCGCCATTTTCATCATTATCTTCATCATCATCTTCTTTCATCCAATCATACAATGAAGCTGTAAAGTCATCAATCCCTGTTTCTAAGAAGTCCACAATGGAGTTGAGCAGACTGCTAGCTAGAGTACTGTTAAAACAATTTAAAATCATTTGTTTATTTAGAATATACATGTAAAATGATCTAGGAAATTAAAACCAGTACCTATATAGGTCTTGTCATTTTTCACTGATTTCAATATTTTGTCTAGAATTTTAAAGCAGAAAACTGATAAGAGCTTCTAGCAGTAAGTTAATTTTGAATATTATCCTTTCTTGGATTCTATTATATATAATATCATCACTAAAGTTGTGAGTTTGAACCATATTGTTGGCGAGGTGTACTCGATACAGCATTATGTGATAAAGTTTGTCAGTGACTTGCAGGTCGATGGTTTTCTCCAGGTACTCATTTTCCTTAACCAACAAAATGACTGCCACGATATAACTGAAAAATTGTTGAAAGTGGCGTTAAACAACCATAAACCAAACCTTCCTACCAAGTTTCGGTTTATTTGGCCAAGCGGTTTCAGAGGAGAAGAATTTAAAAAATCAGCCAATCAGAAACAAGAGTCGCCTGTGGCGGCCATGTTTCTTGATGGATCGGGACGAAATGAGCAATCTTTACAGAGGGCCTTCCATGTATGCTTCCTACTAAGTTTCGGTTCATTTGGCCAAGCGGTTTCAGAGGAGAAGATTTTTTTTAATCGACCTATCAGAAACAAGAATTGCCTGTGGCGACCATATTTGTAAATGGATCGGGACGAAATGAGCAATCTTTATAGAGGACCTTCCATAGATGCTTCCTACCAAGCTTCAGTTCATTTGGCTGAGGGGTTTCAGAGGAGAAGATTAAAATGTGAAAAGTTAACGGACGACGGACAAAAGTTGATGGCAAAAGCTCAGGTGAGCTAATAAAAAGAATGCAAAGTTCAGCATGTTGACATTAAGATGATAACTATCATTGACTTAATGTTCTGCTTTTTATTTTTATTTATCATCCACTATATGATGAAACAAGAATTCTGAGAGTATTGCACATAGCAATACATTGTCCCCTACCGGCCACAAAAATCAGAGGACCTAAAATATTAGAAGTATCACCTTGCAGTGACTAGATTTTAAATTACAAGTTCAAGGGCCATAACTCAGCCAAAAATCATTCGATCGGAACGAAATTCGAACTTAAACTGTAACTCATCTAGATATAGCCACATACCAAATATCAAGTCAATATATCAAAGGACGTAAAAAAAAAGTCCGGACAACCTAAAATTTTAATGTGACGGACGGACAGACGGAACCTAAAACTATAGTCCCCTTTGGCTTTTGCCAGTAGGGGACTAAAAACTGACTAATCAGAAAGAGCCCAGCTATACTACATATTCACTTGAAGGTCAGAGAGGTTTATTGGAAAGTATATAAAATAGCAAACTTCCTACCATCAATTCTAACACATGTCTAAAAACTTATGTCTGTTTTTTGCATCTAAATCTCTTGCTAACCTCAACCTCTCCCAAATGATATGACAAAAGAATTGAATTGAAATGTCTTGCTAGCCAAACCTTCACCCCCAATGATATGACAGTTGAATTGTATGTTACATACCTAAACCTCTTGCCAGCCTCTGCTTCACCCCTATGATATATGACAGTTGAATTGTATGTTACATACCTAAACCTCTTGCTAGCCTCTGCTTCACCCCTATGATATATCAGAGCTCCAGATAATTTTCAAGTCCAAAGGGTAATTATCCCCTACTTTTGAAAATGATGGGTATTTGCATATTTCCGTTGCACTGTTGTACTCTCTACTTCAGAAAAGATTGCTTACATGTACACTTTTAAAATAATGTTTGACACAAGTGTTATTCAATAAACGCAGGATGCAAGTGAAATGTATATCTGTTTAATTTGACACGATTGTGTCATGCAGGGTGCCCACTGAGTTTTGAAACTGGGGGTACAATGGGGTACAATTGCTGTTTTTTCCTTAACTTTATACCCCTGCATATAGAAAGTCCCTACAATTTTGGGGGTACAGGGCCTATTGTGGGGGTAAAAAACCCTCTGCAGAGGGTAAACGGGCATGCTGTCATGTTTATTATATTAATAAAATGTTGTAAATATTTTGTTGTGTGTTTACTTTATATTAACTGACACCACACCCTGACAAGCTATTTGCATAAGTACTACATTAAAATACAATAGAAGTTTAGAAAAACATGTTCTTGCTTATTTTCAACAAACGTGTTCCCAAATTTACTTTCGTTTTAGTTCTTACTTATCACGTAAACCACTCCTTAAAAGGAGCACCGCATTTATTTGTAATATTGACCGCGATTGGATCTTTTGACATCGATGCTCAGAAAGGCAAACATTCGGTACCCCTCGGATGTATACGCTCTCTCCTTCGAAAAGTATAAAGGAAAGTAATTGCAGGGAATTTCTCAAAGACAAAAATGCATTGTTAATGTACACGACTGTATTATCGTTAACAGCGTACAAGTACGCTCTGAATTTGGAAAGTTTGCTTACACAGCAATATGTATGCGTAATGTGTACACTCTGATCTGATAATACATGCGTTTTTACTCGTTTTTATAGCGTAAAAAATGCAAATATGCAGTTTATCTGGAGCTCTGTATATGACAGTCGAATTGTATGTTACATACCTAAACCTCTTGCCAGCCTCTGCTTCACCCCTATGATATATGACAGTTGAATTGTATGCTACATACCTAAACCTCTTGCCAGCCTCAGCTTCACCACCAATAATATAAGGACAAATACCCTTAGTAAATGTCCATTCTGTGTCCAATACATTTTTCAGACTTCTAGAGGCATCTGGTAGATTTTGTAACATAAACAACCAGGTCTGTAGATATGTTAGATACTCCTGTCAAGAAGAAATAGATTTTATTTATATTACTATGTTATCTCCAGTAGCTATATATAGCTATATATATATATATATCATATGTTATTCAGCTATCAGACAGGGTATATAATGTGACATTCCCGGCTTAGGATCTATATTCCCTGAGGCGCAGCCGAAGGGAATATATATCATAAGCCGGGAATGTCACATTATATACCCTGTCTGATAGTTGAATAACAGATATATTACGGATTTAACCATTTTTTTTTCAATACAACTTCCAACTGTATTAAATAAATTTGCCTCTTTTATTTTCATTTTTCGTATCTCTAGATGTCCGTTTCCGTACCTTTGACGTCATTCTTCAATGACGTCAAAATATTTGTCACGTCATATTTCATGTATAGGGTGTCTCATGAAGGAAAATACTGTACTAAATTTCTAAATCAATACAGTTTCATATGTAATAAATTTTATAAACTTTTTAAATATAACATTAATATATCACATAACAAAACAACGGGTTTGCGAAACAGCTTCAATAATTTAAATGTTAACAACATGTAAATAAAGCCTTGGTGTGGCCTCATGACGTCGAAAGTTTTCAAGGCTCAACGTTTTGTTTATTTGTTATGGTACAGCCGTGGAACATAGGAGTTTGCTGAATCGATCAGGTAGTTGTGACGGAATTAACTGTTGTAATATGTTTTTGTTCATGCAGCCGTTTTGAGTATAAAAACAGCATTTAATTTGGTAAAAATACATTTATCATTCCGTATTATACCATTGATTCAGTGAAGCGTAATGTTTTGTCGTCCATGTTTTAATCGTTTTTGGGGACTGAAATATATACCCCGTCTGTTTTCCGAATATATGCTGACATTCAGGGTTGAAGAACCAATGAAAATATGTGTAACAAACTAAATTCGTAATATACATATATATATGTATAGGATGACGTTGAAACCAGAATTTAAACCTGAGTCAATATCACTCACTCTGTTATAAATTTCCATTTTATTATTCAATGGTCAATGGCAGTTTCATGTATACAAGGGATTATAGTATATAAGTAGGGGAGGAAATGCAGAAGACAAGTTAAGTTAATAAAATCTAATGGTCCGGTCCGGTTGCGAATTTTATATCAATGTCAATTTCCGGTTTCATCAATTATTGATTTCACTTGAGAACATGAATATGTTGCCATCTTCAATATATAAACATCTCAAAACAAATTTAATTAAACATATGCAATCTTTGATACTCGGAGAGTGTGGAAGTCAACTTATTTCTGTGTTCAGCAATATATTTCAGTTTTAATGTTCCACGTATTGGAGGTGGTCGGTAATACTAAAGTATGCCTACAATACGCATAGGAAGAAGAAGGAGAAGTTCCGATTAATTACAAATGGGAACGTGCCTGTCTGACAGAATAATTAAATAAATTTCAAGTCTCCGTCTGACATTTTAATAAAACTGAAAACGGAAATTAATGCCGTTCTAGAAACTCCATTGGTTCAGACGAGTTTCACTAATAATACGATCAAGTTTCACCCAAAAATTTCAAACACTAAAAAGTATGCATCAGCAGTCCACTTTTTACTTGCCCAGTGGACTACTGGGGCACAGGAGTTAACTAGTCCTTCAGAAATTTAACTAGCCTCGGGCAGCAGGACTAGCGTTAGTGTCGAACCCTGGTCTATATGGTTAATAAAAGCCAGAAATCAGGCACATTGTGACATGTTGCTTTGCAAATAAAATTCTTTGCTTAAAAATGGTTAAAATAAAATAAAACCATGTAAATACAGCTCAGTAGCCCTTTTCACAAAAATTCTTACGATAAAAAATTGTCGTAAGTGTAAAACTAAGATTAAAAAGAGTTTCACAAAAATACTTACGATAATCTTAAGTGTAAAAATAGTCCTAACTTTACGTGTAAAACTACCCTGTCCTAAGTGTAAAATTTTGATCGTAAGAGAAATTTTGGTCTTATCTTTTATCGTAAGTGAAAAAAATAGAAAAAAAGATGGACGATGTATTGGCGCTTCGACTTGAAAATAAGAGAGCAGTTCATCGTTAGCGCATTTTCTCTGACCGTATGACAAACCTATTTACACATATTGATAAATGTTTATTGAAATGAATATGGTTTAATACAAACAGACGCTACAAATGGCATTGTTGTTTACTCCTTTTTCTGGCGTGACTAATAAGAGTCTGTCTAAAACGATGCATTCCGTACATTTACCTTTTCAATGCAGCAGTGTATCGTTTACATGACCAAAAAAATCAGGATAATTCTCATTAATTTTAGATTTCAAATTGGGAACGATTGACAATCGAAAAGACTACTTGCAAACTTGGGGTGAATTCTTTTTTTTTTCATTTTTTTTTTGATAAAAACAGGAATACAAGATTTTCTTCTAGACATCTACTTCGCTTACAAAAGTTTTGTATGAACAGCCGCTTTAGGACTGGAATTTTCTGGATCCAATGATATCGTTTTGATTTTGCCTTTATAATAGTAATATAATTTATTAATTTCTGCCATCTGGCAACTTTGATGATCATCGAACACTCTGGCAATACATAAACTTGTGTACATTCTTCTGTTATATTAACATTAATATATAACAGAGATATTTATTCGTCTTCATGATTGATAGATGATAAACACATCTTAATTTGGGTTATCTCAGAAAAATCGGGATAAATTTTCATCAGTAAAAGAACAAGCGTTTAATGTTATGTGGGATGGGATTAAATGGAAAAAAGGGGTAAATATTTTGCTGACAAATGACCGATAAAATGAATTATATGAATAGGTTTTTTTTCACACTTCAGATGCACTCCCTTAAAAAATACTTCTACCAAAAGTAACCACGCGTGGATGATGACGCACAACTCCAAGTAATGATAATTATTATAGATCATTTTAATTTACATGCATTAGAAATGTTCCTCTATACGAAAATCATACCCGTTCATATTTTGTGCAGTTATTGGTGACCGATTCATATACATTTTTTTGTATTAGATAAAAATTCAATATAAACATACAAACACATCATAGCATAAAAACTGCTTATAAATTAGTGCCGGGGATATTTTATAGAATAATTTTATTAAAAAAAATGCTTTGTTGTGCTATGGAAATGAAACTAGGTTGCTAAGGAAGATGGTTTATGGTGTTTAATGCCCCTTTCAACAATATATCGGTCAGTTTTATTCGTGGAGAACTCGGAGAAAACCATTGACCTGTCGCAATTCACTGACAAACTTTATCACATAATGTTGTATCGAGTACACCTAAGGAAGAATTTTTTATCGTAAGTGTAATTTTAGTTGTAAGATTAAAATTTGTCGTAAGATAATCTTTGTGAAAAGGACTTAGGAATTGTCGTAAGATAATCTTAAGTGAAAAAGTTAGGACTATAGTTACGAATTTTTGTGAAAAGGGCTACAGTTGTATAATAAATTAAGCCCTTTTAAAACCCTTGTATTGACTTACAAATAACTGAAATGTTGCCATTGGAAATCTGTCATTTACACTAAGAATGATCTTTATGTAGCTAGATTTTGAAATGTTTTTATATTGGAACTACAATTTGATATAAATCCAAATTGAAAGTAATGTATTTGTTTTATCGTTTCCCCCCTCCCAGAGGGTGTGCCGGGGGTAGAATAGGCACCAGGTTTCTCTGTCCTAGAGGCACTAGTCCTCTAAAAGAGGCCAACCCAGCAGTATAGAAATGGGACCGAGAGCTTCTTCGGCTTGAAGGGGCATCCGTCGGTTGTGCGGGATGTAAAAATTCACAACCAACCCGTACTTCGGATGAGACGTAAATAAAACCGAGGTCCCGTGTTGAGAGATTGCCACCCTCTTCGCACTTTAAAGAACCCAGTGTAACAGCTCATGCATTATGCTCATGATGAGTGGTCCATAGGAGACCTGTTGCACTGGCTAAATTCTCCGTCCCTACCCATCACTTTTCCTTGTTTCGAGTTCCTTGGCGTTTAATTTTTCTTTTTTTCTTTTTCTATCCATCCCCCGTTTTCAACCTACATTGTACATATTGATTTATTGTAAACATGTTCTCGTCCTGAATATAGCTGAAAAATTGCTCGCTGGACGTTAAACATTAATCAATCAATCAATGTTTTATCGTTTATTTTGGTCCAGTAAAAATTGGTTCAGTCCAGTAAAGATTGTATCTCTACTGAACCGCATGTATAGTAAGTCAGAAGACCTTTGTAATAACTGAGTTGTTTCGCTCGCATTCTGACAATTCTTTACCATTAAATTAAAATATTATTAAAATAGGTTTGAAATGCCCAAGAACCAACCTACCAACATTAGAAAACAATAAACTTACATCAAGCATTTTTCTTAAATCTTGATCGAACTGTTCTAAATCCATTATTTCTTCTTCAGCAAACACAGCATACACCATATGTTGGTAATACTGCTTTACTATCACAGCACCTTGTAGAACATCCTTACATTCCCTCAACAGCTGTAATGTAAAAGGAACAAGCATTCTGAGAGTATTGCTAAAGCAATATACATTTGTATGTCCTTACCTCATGCAGATATATATACCTGGTGAAAAGTATTCATTATTATAAAAGGAAACTAAATACTAAAGAAAGGCAATGCTACCTTGACTTCAAAATTCAGGACAATATCTTGATACATTACAAAAAGGGTGTAAGACTAAAATGTGACAGGTGGACTGACATATGCAGAGAACATCTATAGAACCCTTTAACTTTGTGGGTAGATGATAAAAAACAATAGTATAGACACTTGTAAAAACATTCCTACATTCCCCAAACAGTTGTAATAAAACAATATTATAGCCACTTGTAAAAACATTCCTACATTCCCCAAACAGTTGTAATAAAACAATAGTATAGTCACTTGTAAAAACATTCCTACATTCCCCAAACAGTTGTAATAAAACAATAGTATAGCCACTTGTAAAAACATTCCTACATTCCCCAAACAGTTGTAATAAAACAATAGTATAGTCACTTGTAAAAACATTCCTACATTCCCCAAACAGTTGTAATAAAACAATAGTATAGCCACTTGTAAAAACATTCCTACATTCCCCAAACAGTTGTAATAAAACAATATTATAGCCACTTGTAAAAACATTCCTACATTCCCCAAACAGTTGTAATAAAACAATAGTATAGCCACTTGTAAAAACATTCCTACATTCCCCAAACAGTTGTAATAAAACAATATTATAGCCACTTGTAAAAACATTCCTACATTCCCCAAACAGTTGTAATAAAACAATAGTATAGCCACTTGTAAAAACATTCCTACATTCCCCAAACAGTTGTAATAAAACAATATTATAGCCACTTGTAAAAACATTCCTACATTCCCCAAACAGTTGTAATAAAACAATAGTATAGCCACTTGTAAAAACATTCCTACATTCCCCAAACAGTTGTAATGTAGAATTGTAAAAACATTCCTACATTCCCCAAACAGTTGCAATGTAGAATTGTACATTTGTAAAAACATTCCTACATTCCCAAACAGTTGTAATGTAGAATTGTAAAAACATTCCTACATGTACATTCCCCAAACAGTTGTAATGTAGAATTGTACATTTGTACAAATATAATTTATATTTTTGCTGCCAGTAATTCATTGCTGTCTACATTTCAAACCTTCAGAGTGCTTAAGGAGATATCCCTCTGATGAGGGCGAGTTGTACAAATTAGATGATATATAAGAATTTTTCTGAATCCAAATAAACATGAAATTATTTTATGTACCAGAAAACAAATTCCTCACATAATTATCACAAATATTTGTGCATTATTTCCACTTTTATTTGTTTTTCTGATTATGGTTGATATCTATTGTTACTTTTAGCTACATCGCAACTACCAGAATCAATGGAGGAGGAAAGTATGTACAGCAATAACAGTGAGACTTAAGGCCATGGAAATGTGTGTAAACATATACACTTGAGAAGGGTATAGGTATGTACAGCAATAACAGTGAGACTTAAGGCCATGGAAATGTCTGTAAACATATACACTTGAGAAGGGTATAAGTATGTACAGCAATAACAGTGAGACTTAAGGCCATGGAAATGTCTGTAAACATATACACTTGAGAAGGGTATAAGTATGTACAGCAATAACAGTGAGACTTAAGGCCATGGAAATGTGTGTAAACATATACACTTGAGAAGGGTATAAGTATGTACAGCAATAACAGTGAGACTTAATGCCATGGAAATGTGTGTAAACATATACACTTGAAAAGGGTATAAGTATGTACAGCAATGACAGTGAGACTTGAGGCCATGGAAATGTCTGTAAACATATACACTTGAGAAGGGTATAAGTATGTACAGCAATATATACACTTGAGAAGGGTATAAGTATGTACAGCAATGACAGTGAGACTTGAGGCCATGGAAATGTCTGTAAACATATACACTTGAGAAGGGTATAAGTATGTACAGCAACATATACACTTGAGAAGGGTATAAGTATGTACAGCAATAACAGTGAGACTTAAGGCCATGGAAATGTGTGTAAACATATACACTTGAGAAGGGTATAAGTATGTACAGCAATAACAGTGAGACTTAAGGCCATGGAAATGTCTGTAAACATATACACTTGAGAAGGGTATAAGTATGTACAGCAATAACAGTGAGACTTAAGGCCATGGAAATGTCTGTAAACATATACACTTGAGAAAGGTATCAGGACAGGAGTGGTGTTAGGAAGTTAGGTCAAGTCAACAACCTTTAGTACATTTTGGTCACCTCTACCCCCTCAATTATCTGCAAATATGATCCTTTGATAATAATACCAATAAAACATCAATTTGATTAGCAACTATTGTTTTCATGTCTTGTCTAAATGTCAATAACCCTTTAAAATTAAAATAGAACTGTGAGTGACCTCACTGAGTGTGATACCCCCCGCTTGCAATACTATGATGTTCAAACTTTGGAATACAGGTATATTAGCAAGTTACCTATGAAAAAAGAATGGATATGGAGTAATGTCAAGGAGACAACATCCCATCTCCAAAATAAACTAACCAAGAACATACATGTACATCTAGGGGTCGCCACAAGGTCTTCAACAAAGTGGGATTGTTTAAAAACAATACGGTTTCATCAGTATACATGAGGATTACAACATTTCCTAACTTTTTTACAAGAGGATATAGGTCACATCAAATGTTATTGATTCAAAATTAATTATTTATTCTTGAGTAGTTTTTATATTGCAAATATCCAGATGTGAAAAGGTCAATTAAAATCTTATTTCATTCAGGAATAGTTACACTTACATCACCTTCCAAATTTTTGACAGGAACCATATTCCTTCATGCACATCTGCAGGCAGTGTATTACGAGGCATACTCTATACAACATAATGTGATAAAATTTGTCATTGACTTGCAACAGGTCAGTTGTTTTCTCTGAGTACTCTACCAATAATACTGATAGCCACAATATAACTGAAATACTGAACATCAATAGCAGCATTAACTACAATAACCCCAACCCCTATAAGGCCACGCCTGATGCAATGAAAAAATGGCTTGATAAGAGGGGTGTCCTTTGATGAGAGTGGTCATAAAAGAGGTGTGGCCTTTGGTGGGAGTGGCTTAATAAGAGGGGAACTACTGTACATCTGAAAATAGCATTAAACTTAAAATACAACTCTGTACATTGTGTATCTAGATAATTTTAGATCTGAGTACTAAAAGCTTTATGACGGTAAAGTCTGTGGGATTCATACATAACTTGAGGCTCAGTGGGCTGAGCCTGTGTCGCTCACCTTTCATTCTGTTTTGAGGAAATTTTATACAGAATCTTCCATAGGCGCTTCCTACCAAATTCCGGTTCATTTGGTTACTCGGTTTCAGAGTAGAATATTTTTTAGAAATCAATCAATCAGAAACAAGAATTGCCTGTGGTGGTCATGTTTGTTAACGGATCAGGACGAAATAAGCAATCTATATAGAGGACCTTCCATAGTCATAGATGCTTCCTACAAAGTGTCGGTTCATTTGGCCAAGTGGTTTCAGAGAGGAAGATTTAAAAAAAATCGACCAATCAGAAACAAGAATTGCCAGTGGCTGCCGTTTGTTAACGAATCGGGACAAAATGAGCACTCTTTTAGTCTTCATAGAGGACCTTCCATAGATGCTTCTTACCAAGTTTCGGTTCATTTGGTCACGGTTTTGAGAAGATTTTTAAGTTATCGACCTATCAGAAACAAAAATTGCCTGTGGTGGCCATGTTTGATAACGGATCGGGACGAAATGAGCAAACTTTATGGAGGACCTTGCATAGATGCTTCCTACCAAGTTTCGGTTCATTTAGCAACTCGGTTTTAGAGGAGAAGATTTATAGAAATCGACCAATCAGAAACAAGAATTGCCTTTGGTGGCCATGTTTGTTAATGAATCGGGACGAAATAAGCATTCTTTATACAGGACCTTCCATAGATGCTTCCTACCATGTTTTGGCTTATTTGGCCCAGTGGTTTTAGAGAAGAAGATTTTTTAGAAATCAACCAATCAGAAACAAGAATTGCCAGTGGCCACCATGTTTGTTAACGAATCAAAATGAGCAATCTTTATAGAGGACCTTCCATAGATGCTTCCTACCAAGTTTTGGTTCATTTGGCCAAGCAGTTTCAGAGGAGAAGAATTTTAAGAAATCAACCAATCAGAAAAAAGAATTGTCTGTGGCAGCCATGTTTGGAAATAGATCGGGACAAAATGAGCAATCTTTATAGAGGACCTTCCATAGATGCTGCCTACCAAGTTTCGATTCATTTGGCCAAGCGGTTTCAGAGGAAAATATTTTTTAGAAATCAACTAATCATAAACAAGAATTGCCTGTGACGGCCATGTTTGTTAATGAATCGGGACGAAATAAGCATTCTTTATACAGGACCTTCCACAGATGCTTCCTACCATGTTTCAGTTTATTTGGCTAAACGGTTTCAGAGAAGAAGATTTTTTAGAAATCGACCAATCAGAAACAAGAATTGCCTGTGGCCACCATGTTTGTTAACGAATCAGGCCAAAATGAGCATTCTTTATAGAGGACCTTGCATAGATGCTTCCTACCATGTTTCGGTTCATTTGGGCAAGCAGTTTCAGAGGAGAAGAATTAAATAAGAAATCAACCAATCAAAAACAAGAATTGCCTGTGGCGGCCATGTTTGTAAACAGATCGAGACGAAATGAGCAATCTTTATAGAGGACCTTACATAAATGCTTCCTACCAAGTGTCGATTCATTTGGTCAAGCGGTTTCAGAGGAGAAGATTTTTAGAAATCGGCCAATCAGAAACAAGAATTGCCTGTGGCGGCCATGTTTGTTAATGGATCGGGACGAAATGAGCATTCTTTATAGAGGACCTTGCATAGATGCTTCCTACCATGTTTCGGTTCATTTGGGCAAGCAGTTTCAGAGGAGAAGAATTAAATAAGAAATCAACCAATCAAAAACAAGAATTGCCTGTGGCGGCCATGTTTGTAAACAGATCGAGACGAAATGAGCAATCTTTATAGAGGACCTTACATAAATGCTTCCTACCAAGTGTCGTTTCATTTGGTCAAGCGGTTTCAGAGGAGAAGATTTTTAGAAATCGGCCAATCAGAAACAAGAATTGCCTGTGGCGGCCATGTTTGTTAATGGATCGGGACGAAATGAGCATTCTTTATAGAGGACCTTCCATAGATACTTCCTACCAAGTTTCACTTCATTTGGCTAAGGGGTATCAGAGGAGAAGATTAAAATGTGAAAAGTTAATGGACCACGGAAGACAGACGACGGACGTCAAGTGGCGGCAAAAGCTCACATTGCTTTTGGCAAGGTGAGCTAACAAAGGGGATGAAATACTCACAGGTCTAATACTGAGATGCGTTGGTTCGCCATTTGGTCTCTGGTCTAGCCTTAGTCTGAATGCCTCGTGAACCACATCCATGAACACTTGTAACAGGAACAGATAACTGGGTCTGAATGACGGCAAACCCATCTTAATGAACTGCTCACTACAGGCTCCACAATCTGTCATACTAGAACTACGATGGACTGTTGGATTATGGGAAAAGTCTTGGACATTAAGAAAATCTAATGCAGCAGCTGGAGAGGATGACAACATTTGACCACTAGCCTCATCACCAGAGGGCTGAAAGTATTTTACAATCAAATCAAAATGAAAATTAATATAGCAGTCTTTAAATATGTACTGGACATATGATTTTAAGAAACAAACGAAAAACACAGGCTATTAAGGATCATAAAAACAAAGAGTTCACATGAGCCTGATCACATGTTAAGAAGATTTACTGAATTATTGCCGATCATAGCATGTGATATATTTTGATCAATCAGGACTTGAACCCAGTAGAATCTGGGACATTTATTTTCATACGGTACATTGGAACAAAATTAAAACTTTCTTCCTACAAGGTATCTGACCTAAATTTGTCAAACACTTGAATCTGCATGTCTCAATAAAGATCAAGGATGATTTATACAATTCCCTAATTCATGGTCTAATTTTTTAATCCCAGAGCTGGAAATATAAAAATTCTTCATTTGTACCAGATACTAAATCTTGATTTCATAGCCTAGATTGGTGCATGAATTCGTGAATCATTCCAAATACAATTACATTTCCAGTAAGACATTATTTTTCACACACTAAAAGGTGTGGCATCATATAATACAATTGTATACTTTATCACAGTTGCATTCCATATTTAATTAATAATTTTTTCACATCTGTCTTTTACTACTGCTAATTTTGTATATTCTAAGGAATGGCCTAATTGGAGAATTGATTTAGTAATTAGTTGTTGGTAACAAATTAACACAAGTATATTTCAAGGAATGGCCTAATTGGAGAATTGTTTTAGTAAGTTATTGGTAACAAATTAACACATGTATATTTTAAGGAATGGCCTAATTGGAGAATTGTTTTAGTAAGTTATTGGTAACAAATTAACACATGTATATTTTAAGGAATGGCCTAATTGGAGAATTGTTTTTAGTAAGTTATTGGTAACAAATTAACACATGTATATTTTAAGGAATGGCCTAATTGGAGAATTGTTTTAGTAAGTTGTTGGTAACAAATTAACACAAGTATATTTTAAGGAATGGCCTAATTAGAGAATTGTTTTAGTAAGTTATTGGTAACAACACACAAGTATATTTTAAGGAATGGCCTAATTAGAGAATTGTTTTAATAGTATAGGTATTTGCTGTTAATGTGTGAACATAAACATCTACTCTAGATCTTCAGCTCATGACAAAACGATGATCAAAATTGTTCAGTACCGGATTTAGATGAAGAGAGACCCTAGGCTATTCACTTGTGAGACCCCTTCTAACCCCCCTCACCCACCCTAATGACTGCAAGGAAGATGACTCAAGTGTTGTATAGAGACTACAATGCGTCATAACAGCATATATAACTATTATAAGAAAGGCCTATGACGGTGTCAAACATATTATACACCTCCTCGGCCGAAGTCCCCCTAGATTTTGAGGCCCTGGGCTTCAGCCTGTCAAGCCTATAGGGAAATCTGGTTCTGAATGTGTGCTATTTCTGTCTTACCTTTGGGGATTGTCCATTCATAGATGAAGAAATTGGTATTTGTAAAGCATCTCGAGCTCGTTGTAATGTTCTATCTAGCAGTTCACGGAACCTCAACAACATTTTATTCATCCCCATTCGTTTCAAAGTTTTGTCTACATACTTCCTGTAAACGAATGTAGTCTTTGCAAAGTCATCCATACTAGCCTCACTTGAAACATGTGATAAATCTGTAGAAGATGTAGAATAATATCGAATACTTGGCTTTAACGGAGTCGAGCTGTCTTTTGGCACATCATTTGTGGGACTAACCTTTCCCGAGCCCATTGTAAATGTCACACGTTTTATGGAATGATTGGAATCACTGGGGGACAATCTATTATTAGCAATACCTTCATCTTCACTTTCGCTAGACTCAGGTTCTTGGATTTCAGGAATGCTTTCACGGTGCAAGGTTACATTAGATTTAGTTTCATGCCACCTTGGACTTTCGAAGTCCATCATAGGCCAGTCAATTTCAGGAATGTTATGAACACCTAGTACTTTACCCAATTGTTTCATCTTGTGACAAAGATCTCGTGTAATGTTTAACCACAGATACAGAGACTTCACCTGCAGTGTGAATTCTTCTCTACCGTATGATGAATATTCTCTGGCAAAAGCTTTTGATGTAGGAAATAACTGCTCACATTGGTCCAACCTTTCCAATAATTCCTCTACTTGGCTAATTGCCAATTTCTGATAACCAATCGTTTCCGTGGTAATCGAGTTATTATCATATGTAAGAATTTCAGGAGAAGAGAGATCATTACTGGCATATCTACTGTCTTTACCAAGAGGTATATCACGTAAATGTACTAATTCTGTGCTGTCTAATTTAAAGTTCATTATATCTTCAAGGACTTGTGGAATTTTGGCTTTTTCTAATCTCAGATTATCTTCATGATCTTTGAAATTTGAATATCCTAAATGTTCCATCCGAAGTTCAAGCCTGACAAAAATAATGTTAACAATTAAAGTATGCATACTGCATCAATTTCTCCAAGTATTAAACATGTCCATAAATAAAAAGTTCATCAGTTATATACAAGGTACATGTACATGTACAACAGTATGCAATAGGGAGGTCAGAAGAATTCTAATTTTTACAGTAAACCCAAGTCAAACAAATATTTCATATTTAAAAAAAAACAACTCTGACAAACCTTAACTAATAAATGACAATGATGGTAGCCAATGGATATTTAATACCTATATTTGTAAAGGTAACACCTATCTAGACTCTTAACAGCTGTTAGAGTAACCAGTTAGGGTTAACACCACTTTCAACAATATTTCATATACCAGGGACTATATCGTGGCGGTCAGTTTTATTGATGGAGGAAACCGGAGTACCTGTAGAAAACCACTGACCTGCCGCAACTCACTGACAAACTTTATCACATAATGTTGATATGAGTACACCTAGCCATGAACAGGATTCAAACTCACAATTTCAGTGGTAATAGGCACTGATCATTGCATACATACAGGGTATGTAGGTACAGGTACATGTAGTTGTAAATCCAACAAAGAACTACCATACGATCACGACCACGATGGCCCAACTACACCATTAGGAGCTGCAGCAAGTTGTCATTACAATATAGTTAAACATGTGACCTTCAAAGGGAACAGTGAAATATGGTCACATAAGACAGGTGGTCGCTTAATACAGGTTTAATTGATATAAAATGCATGGTGAAGGGAAATAAAAATAAGGTCACATAATTATATATAGAATTAATATACATGTACATGTATATAATAAATAAGTTATTGCTTAACAGAGACTATTAGAGGTGGTCACTAAAGCAGGTTTGATTGTACAAAGAGTGTACATGACATTCACTAATATTATAGAAGTGTTTATTTAAGTATACATGTTGCATGTACCCAGAGATACCTGCATCCCGTCTAGGTGAGTTCAGGACTCAATGTTTG
Organism: Bathymodiolus brooksi; assembly: GCA_963680875.1. Classification (NCBI taxonomy): domain Eukaryota; kingdom Metazoa; phylum Mollusca; class Bivalvia; order Mytilida; family Modiolidae; genus Bathymodiolus; species Bathymodiolus brooksi. The sequence goes on along the minus strand of OY804581.1, from coordinate 63,355,465 downwards.
TGATTGGGACCATTTTTAACAAATAAGTAATAAAGAATGCACTAGTGGGACTAATGATTTTTTGGCTGGGACCCCTCAAAATGTTATCCTAAAAGGATCTGTGTACCATTCTTCATTTGTACAAATTGTGTATTTTATTTTTGCAGCACAATCAGTTGACACCCTTCAGAGGTCTGTACCAAGAAGCGAAAGAAACTACTGTACATTGTGTACATTTGTAGGTCCAATATCTATACCCTGGGTTTCCATAAGGGTACCATCAAAGAAAAGTAAGGAAGGAATATCAATGGAGTAATAACATTGATCTGTAAAACAATTTCATAGTACATATATATAAGTATGACCCAGAAGACCAACCTGCTTTTATAATTCATAAATCACTGCATTAATTTTACTTTGATACTGAACCTGACAGTAAAATAAGTTGGATGTTATTTTACTTTGTCATGTACAAAAATGTACATCAATGATCATACATGTACTTTCATTTCACAAATGCATTGTTGTAGCTACATTGTACATAAACATGTAGTCACTTTTATCATGCTTATCGTAAATATTAACCACATATTTCCCACTGGCACTGACCCACTGTAGGGGCCTTCGTGACCATGATTGTACGGTAGCTGAATTTATAACTACCTGTGCAATCAGTGCCTATCACCACTAAAGTTGTGAGTTCGAACCCTGTGCATGGCGAGGTGTACTCGATACAACATTATGTAATAAAGTTTGTCAATGACTTGCAACAGGTCAGTGGTTTTCTCAAGATACTCCGGTTTCTTCCACCAATAAAACTGACTGCCATGATACATAACTGAAATACTGTTGAAAGTGTCGTTAAGCACCATAAACCAAACCAAACCGAGATCATGTATTGTGTCCATATCAATAAATAGAGTGGACATCTATGTTTTATTGTAAACTAACATGTAGCATTCATTCCAGGACTGAAAGCAACAGATTGGACAATCACCAACCACAATTATAAGAACCATAACTCACTCAGCCTCATCCTTGTATTTATACCTTAAATAGATTTCTCTTTAATAATTGAAAATAACATACTACAAAATTATATATTATTACATTTTTGTATGATCAAATACCTGTATGTCATCAGCGGATCAGTTGATCTACCAGGTACGTATATCACCCACATATGCTATACTGATACTGTAATTACATTAGGTGATTATGGTCAGGTGTGGTCAATATTACCTATTGAACCCTATAGGTCTCTCATCTGTTGACAAGCAAACTGATACATGTTGCTAAGTCATATTTCATTATTAACATGATAACTATCATTAAATCAAATTTTGCTTACCATGTAAATATATTCATACTATACATGTATGTTAAATTTGGATACTTAATAATGAAATGAGAGAAATTTCCAATTAAATGAAAAGTACATTGTACATACCATAATATATCCATAAATCTTTCTTGCCACAACTCCTGTTCAGAGCTTATTTGACGACGATAAGTTCCCATCATGATATCTTTTCGCTTATGATCCTTTTCTTTTTTTGGTTGAGAACCCATTTGAATAAGTGCAGAAAATATCTTATAAAAATCACTTCTGTCTTTTGGACATTCTGGGCATGCTACAGATAAACGTCGATTGTCAGGCCTTGATGGGCCCCAACTACTGTTTAAACTACTGGATAAATTTAAGGAATTTGTCAGTGTTATTGTTAATGGTGAAGGACGATTTGTCAGTGATGCAAATCTTCCTGACAAATCAACTCTAGGAGGATTTGCTAAAGGAAATCTACCAGAAGAATCCATTTTTACAGCGGTCATTGGCATGGCAACATCAGCAGTGTTTGTATCTAAGTTTGAGAGGTCACCAGATGTTGCTTTAACATGGCGCTCATAAGTTCTTGTATTTTTCATAGACTTTTTTTTATTTTCCCGATTTTCTTTTCTCTTCTTTTCAGAATCCTGTGAAAAATCTCTTTCCAGATTGTCATCGGAATCAACACCACTAAGCTTACAAAATACAGGATTGTCAGTATACTGCTCTTTTATAATATTAACAGGCGTATTTGGATTTTTTTTTTTCTTCGTCGACAAATATTCTTTGTATGACATTTTATATTGTTGTGAATGCTTCTTGCTTTTTTCTAACTTTATGCTCCTTGGATTGGCAGGAGGTGTTGTACCGTACAATATATTAGAATACATGCTTTCTGGGAGGGAATCCACAGAGTTGTACTGATCTTCTTCCTCACTGCAGTCAGCATCATGGCTCTGCTGCTGGAAAAACCTGGCTTCACTATAAAAGAAAAAAACAATTTCATACCATGCATTAAAAATTATGGTGTACAAAGAGAAATTGAAGCATGTCAAATGTTAGGAATTTCTTATTGTTGTTATAACCATACTCAATTGTCAACAGCTACCTAAAATAAAAAAAAATTGATTGGCACAAACATGTCCCACTTTTTTTGTCAATTTCTTTATATCTTCCAGAAATTACCGGTAATTGTTTCTTATAATTTTGTCAATCTGTTTCTGTTGCCCTCACTCTTGTCTGATTCAACGACACATAAAATGTTGCCTTACAGATTTTGGAAAGTTGTTTAATACATGTATTGTAGTCTAGGATATTGTACTGTAGAAGACAGTTCTACAATTGGCAGGAGAATTTCTATTGCCATTTAAAATTACATACTGTCTTGTATTTTTATTAAAGTAGTACATGTGATACTGCCTTTTTCTCACCAATTAATTTTAAATCAATTCAACTAACTGTTTGGTGAAAATGTCAACCAAAGACATGTAATATGAAACCAAACAAGAAGCTAAGATCAATAGTTCAAACATTAGAATATAAATATTAAAATAGCTTTTATCTACATTTTTCTAATGTAACCTAAGTCCTCGGCAATGATAAATACAATTAAAGAACAGAATGTTGTTTGGGCTCACCACACTTGGTGACTACACTCTTCTCGTGGAAGTCTTAAGGGTGAAGTACAGGAATATAACGGAGACTTCAAAAGAGCACTCAGCTTCCGATTATTCTAAGTGGTTTTTTGCCAGCTGTCCTCGAGCTTTCACAAAACAAATATGAACATGCTGCTTTAAACAATTACTTTGTTTGTTTGATGGTGTTTAATGCCACTTTCAACAATATTTCAGTTATATCATGGTGGTCACTCTTATTGGTGGAGGAACCAGAGGACCCGGAGAAAACAACCGACCTGTTGTTGCAAATAGATGTGGGATAATTTGTTAGGTAATCAACACTTTGCTTTTGATGTCTAAATCCTACAAATTTCTCTTCATTCATGAGATCCTCCAGGTGTGAAATTATTGAATTGGCAATATGGTCAAAGTTTAAATGACATGAAAATAATCATTTGTTCTTTTAATATCTTGGCAGTTGGCAATATGAGAGCTTGCCATTATAACGGGGTAAATTTACGGAGCAGGGGTTGACTTCAGAAAAAGAGAAGAACTGGCCCGAAAGTCCACGAAAATTCAAGAACAACTGGCCCCATTGTAAATGTACTGGCCTGGAACTAGAGGCTCAGTGGGCTGAACCTGTGTCACTCACCTTTCATTCTGCTTTGAGGAAACTTAATACAGAACCTTCCATAGTGCTTCCCACCAAATTTCGGTTCATTTTGGCAAAGCAGTTTCAGAGAAGAAGATTTTTAGAAATCAACCAATCTAAAACAAGAATTGCCTGTGACAGCCATGTTTGTTAACGGATCAAAACGTAATGAGCAATCTCTATAGAAGACCTTCCATAGATGCTTCCTACCAAGTTTCATATCATTTGGCCAAGCGGTTTCAGAGGAAAAGCTGTTTTAGAAATCGACCAATAAGAAACAATAATTGCCTATGACGGCCATGTTTGCTAACAGATCAATACAGAATGAGTAATTCCCATAGAGGATCTTCCATAGATGATTCCTACCACGTTTCGCTCCATTTGGCCAAGCTGTTTCAGAGTAGAAGATTTTTAGAAATCGACCAATCAGAAACAAGAATTGCCTGTGGTGGCCATGTTTGTTAATGGATCAGGACGAAATGAGCAATCTTTATAGAGGACCACCCATAGATACATCCTACCAAGTTTCGATTCATTTCGCCAAGTGGTTTCAGAGAAGAATTTTTTTTAGAAATCAACCTATCAGAAACAAGAATTGTCTGTGGTGGCCATGTTTGTTAATGGATCGAGACAAAATGAGCAATTGCAACAGAGGACCTTCCATAGATGCTTCCTACCAAGTTTCTGTTCATTTTGCCAAACGGTTTCAGAGCAGAAGAATCTAAAACATCAGCCAATCAGAAACAAGAATCGCCTGTGCAGCCATGTTTGTTAACGGATCGGGACAAAATGAGCAATCTTTATAGAGGACCTTCCATAGATGCTTCCTACCAAGTTTCAGTTCATTTGGCTGAGGGGTTTTAGAGGCATATTTATCTGTAATTCAATTCATAGTATCTATATTTAAATTAGAGTTATCTCCCTTTCTACACAAACAAATTTTTTTTTAGAAAGCATACAATCATAAAGATGAATTGCCTGTGGCGGCCATGTTTGTTGATGGATCGGAATGAAATTAGCAATCTTTATAGAGGACCTTCCATAGATGCTTCCTACCAAGTTTCAGTTCATATGGCTGAGGGGTTTCAGAGGAGAAGATTAAAATGTGAAAAGTTAACGGACGACGGAAGACAGACGATGGACGCCAAGTGATGGCAAAGGCTCACATTGCCTTTGGCAAGGTGAGCTAAAAATGGAGGTCCACGAAGTGGATTGACCTGCAGGGCTTCCCCTTGGTGAAAATTTGAGTATTTTCTGCCATATTTTCCCAACAAATTCTGAAGTCAACAATCGGCCGATATCGGACAATGATACAGCGAAACATAAATTGACGGTTTTTTCTGAGTAATTTGATTGGCTGCTATTAATTATCATTCGATATGCAAGAACAGCAGACCATGACTCATTAACATGCGGTCTTACAAAACAACTGCCAAATTTGCAGGACACTCACAGATATTTGCAAACTAGATAAATAAAGGAAACATTTATTGGTGTTGGAGGGTTTTGCAAGCAGTATTTGTTCTATTACCTATTTTGGTCCAGCTGTACAATAGGGTTCGGTCAGGTAAAAACTATGTCCCTACTGGACCAAATGTTCAGTAAAAGTCAAAGTATCTTTGCAATGATTGACCCATAGCCCAAGCCAGGCCTCTACAATCATTTTAGCACTTATAAAAAGGATGTTCATCACTTTTTCAGTAATTTCTGTCACTCATTATGAAATTCCTCAATTCGTCCATACAAACTCATAATCTCATGATTTCCAAAAAGGTTTTATCTTGTCGTTTTGCACCTCACAAATATTGATCATACCCAACACTGAACAGTAGATGATAATCATAGGACAATGCAATTTCTCCAGTAATGTTGAGTAATTTCCCCCTGGCCATCTATTTCTGAAAATATTGGTGAGTCTCACCATTGTAAAAATCAATATTGTTGAAAGTGTTGTTAAACACCATAACCCTGATCATGACCCATTGTAAAATCTAAAACTTTGGTGAGTCTCATCTGAAAATGGTGAGTCCAGAACTCAACTAGGCAATTTGCAAGGATCTCTGTCAATGAAACTATTTCTGTTCCAGTTCTTCTTTGTAGAGTAAACAGAGGGAGGTGGAATATTGCATGTACAGTTGAATCTTGTTATCTCGGGACCGTTGTAAAATTTCGAGTTATCCGAAATTCAACTTAAGGGAAGTAAATGATTAAGTAAGACATGTTAAGTATTGTTTTCTTGTTCTTTTTTGCTTTGAAAAAAAAATCAACATTTTTTAGAAATTGACCAACCAGAAACAAGATTTGCCTATGGCAGGCATGCTTGTTAAGGGATCGCGAAAATGTGAAAAGTTAACATATGAGGGATGCCAAGTGCTGTGAAGTGGTGGCAAAAGCTAACATTGCCTTTGGCAAGATGAGATAAAAATATCTTTCATTAAATTCTGTTGTAAAAGCTGATCGACAACCTGACAAAATGTTGAAATGCTATTCTGAACAGTGCGTTCAACGTTGTAATGAATATTGTTTCATAAAAAATAAGTGATATCGCTGTACACAAACGGGCTTCTTCATACATGTAGCTTCAGAGTTTTCTCTACATTAAAGGTATCATGACATCAAGCACTTTGAAATTGATCATGAAATAATATTTCATTAATATGATAATATCATCTCACTGCTTCAATTAAGAAATCCAATTGTTTTCTTTACAAATGATAATAAACAGTTATCGAAATAAATCTCACCCAACGCGGTAAACACCGGAGGCCATGCTGTTGAGAAGGGCTCACCATACTTGCAAAAAACAGGGAGACTTGACTTCTCCCTCAGAGAACATGAGGGAGAAGTGAAGGCATGACAGGGAGACTTCCAATGGCTTCATAGAGACATGTTTCCTCAAAAATGTGTCGTTTCTTCACATCATTTAAAAAAAAGTACAAGAAGTGTGCCTAAATGCTAATTATCTTGTTAATATCCTTCACATTTAACTTTCAATTCATGTATTGTACTTGTATTATTGTTGTCGTTTCGCATTGAAATCTGTAATATATATATTACATCAAAATGTGAGTTCCTTCCCTTGTTTCCATTAAAATGCCACCATGCTTAAAACTTGACAAGTTGATTGTTTACCTTTGAAAAAGCTACTAATAACTCAAGTTGTGTTAAAATAATAAAAAAATATAACTCAATCGAACAACCAATTTGGTACAGGAAGCATCTGTTTTTTAGATTTGGGATTTGATTTTGAACTGGAATTTCGTCAGTACAAATTTAGAAATTTGCCATGATTCTTTTGTCTCCACAAGTTTTCTTTATTGCTTGAATAAAGCCCTTTTCTCTCATTCTTATGTATTTTCACATTGATTACAATTGCTTTGTCAATCAGCTTTACCATAAAACACGGATTATTTGCAAGAAAAGAGTGACTTGTAAAAAGAAACAAGGAGACTTTAATTTCGTGAGAATTTCCCCCACTTCGCCAGGTTTGGTGAGCCCTGGTTGACACCTTGACAGGTTTGTTAATTGATTTAATTTACAATTTCGACATAGCAAACAGAATTTGAATGGATTTGTATTTTATGGACTGAAAAGTTACTTCGAGAAACACAAACTTTCGACACATAGAAATTTGAGATAAGAGGAGTAAATTAAGTTCAAAAGCACCAAGTTTAAAATGGGTTGATTTGATTTTGATCTTTGGTGTTTAATGCCACTTTCAGCAATATTTCAGCTATATCATGGCGACCAGTTTTAGTGGTGTACCCGGAGAGAACCACCGACCATGGGCAAGCATCTGGTAAACTTTATCCCTTGCGGCTGCGATTGGAGTGTACCCTTTTTTGTATTTTACAAAGCCGGGTGTGAACCAACGCTGTATTGGTGATAGGCTTGTATGAGTTGCTAGGTAATCCAATTACCTAACTCATTGAGCCACCCTTTAAAATGGGACTGCAGAAATATTTTGAATTATCTGAAATTTCGAGTAAACCAAGTTTGACATTCCACTGTATTAAGACTGAATTATTCAGGTTATGGGGTCTCTTATCAGCAATCAAAATAAGCTGAGAACCTACATATTTTATGCAATCAAATTTGATAAATAATGCATGAGCTTTAAAAACTATGAGTACATCATGTAAAATACACAATAATAAACAAATACATATAAATGTATTTACATATCAGGGATTAAGATTAGCGGTCACCCAGTCGCAAATGCAAGTAACATTTGTGTTGGGCGACATATAATACGTATAATCGTCGCCCAGTTGGCGATTGCACAATTTAATTGAGTCAGGTGCAGATCGAAGCTCCGCTGGTCATAAATCAACATCTTGGAATTCCCATTTTTGTCAAAATAGGTTTATCGCATGATTCTCTGTATTTTGTGTGAATATTATATGAATAAAACCGAGACCTCCCGAGTAAGTCTGATAGAACAGCAAAATTTTGGCTGTTCACGTTATGTTGCGCTCCGCTATGTTTTGGGTAAAATAGAAGTAACAGCCGCTGTTCTCATTATTGACGTTTAACATACTTCCGTGTTATTTTCACAGTAGTCGTTTATGATAAAGTTCTTGACAGAAATTTTAATAAAATATTTCTTTTATTAATATATCGTTTCCGTTTTCATTGATATTTTTATGTTACATTGCTTTTTTCTTTGTTTTAATTGCCAAATCCGTAATATTAGTCTAGTCAATTCCGTAACGTCATCGATCGTTTAACACATTTCGTCAATTTCTTGTCACACAAAAAAATGTGGCGATTCATAATGGGGGTAGAAGAACCTTCAAAAAAAAGAAAGTCAACTGAAGATGAACTAAATTACTTTAAAGATTATGACAAAAAAAGAAAAAGGCAAATATAACATTGATTGGGAAAAATTCTATGATTGGCTAAAAGACAGGTCAGATGGAGGAATACACCAAAAAAAAATCCCCCCCCCCCCCCCAAAAAAAGGTCTTTTTCCAGTTCAATAAAATCACTTTCAGTTCACTTAGATTGCAGGATTTAGGGTCTAATTTTTCAAAATTTTCAAGGGGGGGGGACATGCCCCCAAATCCTCTTAGCAGTTCGGATCGCTTCGTGATCCTCAACCGGTGAATGTGATTTTTTCATAAAAAGTTTGGCTATTAACTTTTATTCTGGGCTACTACTTTTTTCCCCCTTGTAGCCCAGTTGGCTACTAGTCTGTAATAGTTAATCTTAATCCCTGCATATTGGTACGCACCATCGTAAATTCAACTAAGCAAAGCGGTTATAAAATCTTGCTTGCCCTTAGTAATTTTGCAAAGACAAATCTAATCTAATTTAAAAGATAATGATAATAATGAATGGAAATTGTTATTTTATTGGATCTTGACTCAAAGCTAAACCAATCATAAATAAGATTTCAATTGCAATATAATGTAAATATGTCCAAAAGGTCATGTCGAGCTATGGGGAGTGTGGTGGACAAAATATGCACAAGATGATTCAATTTTGAAATTTTTAAATATCGTCAACAAAGTTATAAATTCAGCTTTTAAAGTAGTTGAGGCCTTTCAGAACAGTAGACACGATAGATGCTCTGCCAATTTAGCTAATATCACATGCTTATTGATAAAATGGTCAATAATGTTTTCAATGACTTTGATTCGCCCTGGGTTGTTTCACCCCACTTAATCGCTATTATATTATAATAGATGAAATCTTTTTCGACAATTTTTTGGAAATTATTTATTTATTTGTTGTATGCAAAAAAAATAATAATTCATTCATTTTGGTCTACTTTAAATATTTATTTATTAGTTGTACATACAAAAAAAATAATAATTCATTCATTTTGGTCTACTTTTGTCAAAGATCTCAAGTGAAACTTTTCTTGCAAAATTTACAAAAACAACACACAAGAACAGTAAAAAGGTTTTTTTTTTTTTGTACCAACGCAAAAGTGCATGAAATGACTAAGATGCTGTACAAGGGCACAAATAACCTCTTTTTTTAATGAATTACGCATCAAATGCTAAAATAGTATAAATTTAATCAGATGTCAAACAAAGAGTGAAGCAATACATAATATTAAACACGTCAAGAAAGCATCTTAATTATGAGGAAGGCAAAAATAAAGTACCCATGAACAAGCAGCGGAAATATTGAATGGAACCTGAATAACTGCCCAAATAAAGGAAATAGTCCATACCAAACAATGTCTGACATAAAGATCAACTGTAAAGGAGTAACCAAACTACTGAAAAATCAGAACATACACAAAGCAACTGGTCCAGACTCAATTCCATCGTTTATTTTAAAATCAGCGGCAGACCAACTAGCTCCAATCTTGACAGACATATTTCAAACATCGATTGACACAGGAGAAGTACCACAAGACTGGAGAGATGCTAACATTGTACCATTATTTAAAAAGGACGAGAGACATCTAGCCTCCAACTATAGACCCGTTTCCCTCACCTCCATCACATGTAAGATACTGGAGCATATAGTCCACAGCAACATCATGGACCATTTCGACAAAAACAAGATCCTCACCAATGCTCAACATGGATTCCGCAAAAAACGATCATGCGAGTCCCAACTCATAGTAACCATCCATGAAATAGCATCAAAATTGGAAAAAGGCTCACAAGTAGATATCATCTTGCTAGACTTTGCAAAAGCGTTCGACAAAGTGTCACACCAACGCTTTCTACATAAATTAGAATATTACGGAGTCGAATGCCAAGACAAAGAACTGGATTCAATCATTCCTACAAAATAGACAGCAGAGAGTCATACTAGAGGGAGCAGCATCAGAGCAAGCTCCAGTCCTTTCTGGTGTACCCCAAGGAACCGTCTTGGGACCATTACTGTTTCTGACCTACATCAATGACATGCCAGAAATGGTTAAATCATCAGAAACAAAGCTATTTGCCGATGACAGCCTACTCTTCCGTACCATCAACAACCAAGCTGACAGCGTATTATTACAGAATGACTTAACATCGCTACAAGATTGGGAAGACAAATGGCAAATGAGCTTCAACGCCAAGAAATGCCAAGTCATTCGAATAACACCTAAGAACAGACCACCACTGCCAACAACTTACAAACTACATGGACACACATTAGATACAGTAGACGCAAGTAAATACCTAGGTGTCACCATCTCTAACAACCTCACCTGGGACAGGCACATAGACAATACAATTGGCAAAGGCAACAAAACATTGGGATTTATTCGACGCAACTTAAAAGACTGCACCAAACCAGTGAAATCAGCAGCATATACATCCATGGTGAGACCAACAATGGAGTATGCAAGCTCAGTATGGGACCCGACTAACCGGAAAAAGATTGGCAACCTTGAAAAAGTACAGAACAGAGCAGCAAGATTCGTTTTCAATAATTACACAGACCGAACACCTGGCTGTGTTACTAAAATGGTAGAATCCTTGAAGTGGGAAAAATTAGAAAAAAGGAGAAAGTCTAATAGACTATGCATGCTGTATAAAATCAAAAATGGATTAATTGATATAGACAGCCACCAATATATCCAAGCCAACGACAGCAGGACTAGAGGCAAAGATCGCCTTTATCAAGAAAGAACGAGCAGTGAGGACTTCGGAAATTCGTTCTTCCCCAAGACCATCAGGGACTGGAACCAACTGCCAGCTAATACAACTCCGGCCAACACAGTAGAGGGATTCAGGAGCGCCCTCAAGGCGCATCCTGACAGCAACTAGACCAGCTCCCACCCGTATATAGTTTTACCTGTAAATAGTCGGTAGAAGACTGCTGTGTTGCCCGACACTGCGCAAAGTTTTCGCGGAACCTTATACATTCACGTGTGAATCCGGTTCCTAAATTGGAAGAAGAAGAAGAAGAACATCCAAAATACGAATATTTGCAATGGTATTTTCCATATTTCATTTTTTAAAGCACTATTAATAAATGAGGGCGAAACGACCCGGGGCGAAACGACTCAGGGGGCGAACGGGATTCGGGGCGAAACGACCCAGTAACACTTTGATGAGGATATACAAGCCAAAATAACTATGAGAACCAAATCTAAATGAGATTAGGCAAGTCGTAAAACATTGAAATGTTTGAAAACTGATTAGTTTGTGTAATTTGAAGCCATTAATCCAATTAATAAAAGATGAGCTAATTAAAATTTCAGTGTCAATAGGTATATTTCCGTTATTGCCACGGCTTCCGTATTACTGTATATATTACAGGGACAAGGTGGACAATTCAAAAATTGGAAAAGCCATTGTGTCTCTAATATTCTATGCATGATACACGAGCATGCTCTAACATTTATAACGATAGTACATAAAGCTAAATGACTTTATTTTCTATGTTACTGCAAGATAGGAATGTGTCTCGTAACTTCGCAGTGGATACAAGCATAAACAATTCCTATGATTTGCACATCTTCAGGTCGATATTTCAAACGATTGCGTACATTGTTTGCATCAACAGTTTTATTTGCATTTAGATTGGTATGTTTTATGGTTGCATACGGGATCTGCACTTACGTGTCATCCTTTAAAGGGTTGTAGTCTTCATTTGGCGATGCTGACATGGGATACTTTGTCCCATCAGCCGCCATGACAGATATCACGGAAAGTCACGCGTGATTTCTATATTTAGACTTTCTGGGGATTTCCCCAGTTTTGTTGAGGAATACACATGTCACGTGTCAACAGTGAATTTTCTTTTTTCATTTTTGAACTATGAATAAAGCGAGAAATGGTCAGAGGTGTTGATGCGGGGGTGGGGGCGGATAAAGGGGGGTTGGGCAGTCCCCATTTTCAAAAGTGGAAGGGGTTGGGCAAAACTATGTTTTATTCTCCACAAATTGGCTTCAAATAAATGCTTTAAATAGTGTAATGACAGTTTTTTTGTTTGCTTGTCAGTTTTGAAAGCTTGTTTCAAAGCTTGTCGCCTCCTACGCATCTCGGACCCACAGATATACATTGTTGGAAATATAACGTTTATTTGTACCAGCAGTTAACCCGAATAATCCAGTCGTTATATTCCGATTTGCTATATCCAGCGATAGTGTCGATAGAGGGCGCAGTATTGTTCGAGTTAACCAGCAGTAGAAACAGTATTATTCGAGTTAACCAGCAGTAGAAAAGCGACCATTTGGTGAGTTTTTCTGCACTGCTTCGCAGCGAGTGAAAATGAATTTGACGGCGTGACTTTTTACCCAAATATACCCAAATACAGCTTCAAATTATATCATTTCTATTATTTTGAGATGTTTTATGAATAATTAATGATTTATTAGCTCCTCTATCTTTATTTTTTCATGAATTTCAACAAAATAGTCAGGTTTTTACGGACAATATCAAACGATCCCGATCTCGGTCGGGTCGCTTACAATCACGAATATACCCAAATATACATTTAAATTTCGTCTTTTCAAAAGTCTGATATATATAAATAAATATTCCAACAATTGACGCAATATACATGTTGTATTGTGTTGATCCTGCAGTGTCAACAAATCTAAGACAACTGCAATATTATCTACAGAGAGAAAAAAACAAACGTTGTTCTAATAATTGTTGATGGTGTCCGTTAAGTAAAGGAAAACAGGGATAACATTACAAAGACATTTTAGTGAATATAGATATGCAAACAGAAAGAACAAAGGGGATGGGTAATTCTATACCACGCATACCTGTGTGAAAAATAAGTAAAGTTCAATCTCACCATGTGCATTATCCAAATCGCCAGGACCAGATGGCGTACATCCGAAACTGCTCTATGAATTAGCTCATGTTATTGATAGACCGTTATGTATGATATTTAATAGCTCGTTTACTACTGGCATAGTTCCTGAAGACTGGAAGATAGCTATTATTACAGCACTGTTTAAGAAAGGTGACAAAAAATCAGCTTCAAATTACCGTCCAGTAAGTCTAACGAGTATGTTATGCAAGCTTATAGAGAAGTTTGATTTATTTAGTAAGAGACAGTTTGGATTTATGGGAGGTCGATCTACCTCTCTACAGCTACTGAAAGTACTTGATAAATGGACTAGTGTGTTAGATCAAGGTGGTGTATCGCATATTAAAATATGGACTTTATGAAGGCCTTCGATAAGGCCCCCTTACAAAAGGCTTCTTTACAAGGTCAAGCACTATGGTATTAGCGAAAGGACATGTAACTGGATAGAAAGCTTCCATAGCAATAGACACCAACGTGTACAAGTCAACGGGCCAAAGTCGTCATGGCACAATGTAACCAGTGGTATACCACAAAGGTCAGTTTTAGGCCCCATCCTCTTTGTACTTTTCATCAACGACCTACCAAATAGTGTGGTTAGCGATGCATTTATGTTTGCGGATGAAACGAAGATATTTCGCACAATCTCCGACGAGTCAGACATAGATATTATACAGAAAGATCTTGATGAGGTTTTTAACTGGAGTAAATTGTGGCTTCTTAAATTTCATCCTGACAAATGTAAAATTTTACCAGTAATGAGTAAACATTCGTCGCACCTTCCACATACTTACAGCATGAATAAGTACGAAGGAGGACGTGTAGATCTGGAATCAGCTGTTCATGAGAAAGACATAGGTGTTACTATTGATCGTAATCTGAGGTGTGCTATACATATCCAGAACCAAGTAAATAAAGCGAACCAATTGGTGGGATTGACACGAAGATCATTTGCGTACTAGACAACCGTACCTTTTGCTTGTTATTTAAAGCACTAGTAAGACCGCATGCATCTAGAGTATGCAAGCAGTGTTTGGTGTCCATATCGAAAGGCAGATATACTCCGCGTTGAAAACGTACGGAAAAGAGCTACAAAGATGTTACCACCATTGAAAAATATGAATTACGAAGAAAGGCTGATAGAACTGAAGCTTCCCACCCTACGTTTTCGACGACTTAGTGGTGACACGATTGGGGTTTACAAGCTATTAACTGGCCGTTACGACAAGAAAGTAGCAGATGACATCTTCGAAGTATGTAGCAATAAGATCACTAGGGGGCATTCGATGAAGTTGAATAAATAGAGATGTAAAATTGACATTCGAAAATATTACTTCACAAATAGAGTTGTTGATATTTGGAATGATTTACCAGAGTGTAGTATCTGCCAACACGATGTTTACATTTGAAAATAGACTAGACAAATACTGGGCCAATCAACCGATGAAATATGACTTTAATAGTGACTATATAACCGGAAGAGACAAAAGCATAGTTTATGAAGAAGAAGAGCAGAATACAAAGACAAATAGGGAAAATAAAAACGTAAAGTGTAATATATAGCAGTAGTAACCGTCTCGCACTTAATTTGAGGTGTGAGACGGTCAATAGCTGTTACACAGGCACTTGTTGTTTCTATCAATGGGGGCTCGACTATCAATATGTCACCCCGAAACGAAAAAAGTGCCTGTGAGCTGTTAGTAATTTATATGTTACTCTCAATCATCTTTTTTAACCCCTGGACATCACCGAACCCCTTTGCAACTACTGTCCAAAAAAAAATTGGACATGGATTCGCCTTATCTTTGGCTATTAGACATTTAACATGTAAATGTAAGAAATTCAAGTCCCACTTTGTTTAACTACCGACGATTGTCACTTCGTAGGGAAATAATATATTTTAAGTTATATATCAGTTAGCTTGAATGAATAACAAAGGATATACATGTATATATTTGTATAATATCAAAAACCATACAACACAATGTTCCTGGTTACCTTAACTAAATTTCATTTAAGAAAAATGATGCGTCCGAGATGTTCAAGTCACTCCCGCAACTTGTACCGTCATATCCATAAAAAGGTCATTTTTGTTCAAAATAACGGTAACGATAACATTTTCTATCGATTTTACACTAAAGGTAGCTTCAAAAAACCAGGACTTGCTATTAATGGCGACGGTAGTGAAATTTAAGTCATTGACGCATGACAGTAGTTTTAAAGGACACATCCACCCTCTTTCATTAGCACTGTTGAGAATTAAGATTTCGCCATAGGTGCCACTTTAAAGATAACAAATTGGGTGGTCAGAAACCGTAAATATGAATATGCAAGATCTATATGACACCACCAAAAAACTTGCAGGAAATTTTAGACAAACAAGCCAACAGATTAAAGACAAAAATGAAAAGATACTAACTACAACCGAGGAACAGCTAGCAAGATGGGCAGAACATTTTAAGGAACTACTAATCAAACCATCACCCGATGCAACACCAGAAATGAACAGAGCAGATGAAGAACTAAAAATAAATCTGAACGTGCCATCAAAAACAGAAATTAAAAAAAAATATCTTGGGACGGACGGACAGAGGTAAAACAGTATACCCCCCTCCGGTGGAGCGGGGTATAACTAGCAATTAAGAAGTTGAAAACAGCCAAAGCTTCAGGTCCAGATAATATTCCAGCTGAAAGCAAACCCAGACCTAACAGTAAACATACTTCACAAGATCTACAGTGACATATGGAAAAACGAAGAAATGCCTCAAGACTGGAACATTGGTCATTTAATTAAACTGCCAAAGAAAGGTAACCTCAAAGAATGCAAAAACTACAGAGGAATCACACTATTGTCAGTGGTTGTAAAGGTGATAAACAGAATACTTCCTACAAGACTATTGAAGGCTGTAGATGAAAAGCTAACAGAACAACAAGCAGGCTTTAGAAAAGATCGATCATGTACAGACAAAATAGCTGCACTGCGAATAATAATAGAGCAATCATTAGAGTGGAACACCTCCTTATTTCTCAACTTTGTAGACTTCGAGAAAGCTTTTGACAGTTTAGATAGAGAATTGTTATGGAACCTAATGGCACACTATGGAATACATCAAAAGTTCATCAACATCATCATGAACTCTTATAGCAACATGCAATGCAGAGTCATACATGAGAGCAAACTAACTGAAAGTTTTGATGTCAAGACAGGAGTAAAACAAGGCTGCTTGTTATCTCCTTTTCTCTTCCTCCTGGCTATTGATTACATCATGAGAGAGTCAACTGAAGGAAAAAGAAACGGAATCCAATGGACAATGTGGCAACAACTGGACGACTTAGATTTCGCAGACGATATAGCACTCATTTCCAGTACACAACAACAAATGCAAGAAAAAACATCCCTTCTAGCAGAAATATCAATTAAACTAGGACTAAGACCAAACGAAAGCAAGACCAAGGTTATGAAGATCAATGCCAAACGTAACCAACCTATCAAGATAAAGGACACCAACTTGGAAGAAGTAGAGGAGTTCACCTACCTAGGAAGCATTGTGAATATTGAAGGAGGCACTGATGTTGATGTAAAGAACAGAATTAACAAAGCCAGAGTCATCTTCAATATTCTAGGGAAAGTATGGAGTGCCAAGAACATCTCAAGAGGCACAAAGATGAAAATCTTTAACTCAAATGTAAAATCTGTGCTCTTATATGGGGCAGACACATGGAGAACAACAAAGGCCATGTTGTCAAAAATTCACAGATTCATCAACTACTGCCTACGAAAAATCATGAACATCCGATGGTTCGACAAAGTCAGAAATGAGGATCTTTGGCATAGAGCAAACCAGGACCCCATAAACACACAAATTAAAAAGAGGAAATGGGCATGGATTGGCCACACACTGAGGAAACCACCAAACAGCATCACCAGACAGGCCCTCAAATGGAACCCACAGGGCAAAAGAAGCTGAGGACGACATAGAAACACCTGGCGTAGAGATACACAGTCAGAATTGAAAGAGCAGGGACACAACAGGAACTCGGCAGAAAAAACTAGCGCCAAATCGAGTTAGATGGAGGGAGTTCGTCAATGGCCTATGCTCCCTAGCGAAGCAAAGGGCCTAAGTAAGTAAGTAATACAACACCATGTTGCTGGTTACCTTAACTAAATTTCATTGAAGAAAAATGATGCGTCCGGGATGTTCAAGTCACTCCCGCAACTTGTACCGTCATATCCATAAAAAGGTCATTTGTGTTCAAAATAACGGTAACGATAACATTTTCTATCGATTTTACACTAAAGGTATCTTCAAAAACCAGGACTTGCTATTAATGGCGACGGTAGTGAAATTTAAGTAATTGACGCATGACAGTATTTTTAAAGGACACATTTACCCTCTTTCATTAGCACTGTTGAGAATTAAGATTTCGCCATAGGTGCCACTTTAAAGATAACAAATTGGGTGGTCAGAAACCGTAAATCGAAGGACAGACAATAAATAAGGGTAATAACAAAATTACCGAACTCCGAGCAATCTTACAAAGGGAAAGTCAAAACTCATTAAACAGACAAAATCAGTCAACAACCGGAAAACTGTGAAAACCGTAATGACCCTGACTTGATACAGGCATTTCTAAAGAAATGGTGGGTTGAATCAGATTTTAAAGCGCCAAACCTCCCCCTTTCATTACGGCTCAAATGGTCAAAAGAAAAAGGACAAAAGGCAAACAATGGCTATAGAAACCAAAAATACTACTGGTACACAGAAAACTAAATATTTAGCATCACGAATCCCACTAAGAACCTAGAGTGAACTAATGTTCCACGGAAGAGTGATCAGCTCCTGTCCCACTAGAGGCAGCCGTCGTGCTACTCTGCTTAAGAGTACGCTTAAAATTCACCCATTCAGAACATCACAAAGATTATTACTTTGGTAACGACAAAGGTAAAATAATCAAATTAAAAATTGAAGTTGACTTATATTCCAGTATGGGTAAAACTAAAACCTTTTTTTGAAATCTCACATAGAACTTGAGATAATGATCTTAAAGCCGAATTAGAAAAACAAATATGTGAAAAAAAGAGAACGTTTGAAACGCATTCTTTTATTAAGATAATTGTATTACTTACCCGGAATTGTGTTTTTTAATTCCACTTTTTCTCTTTGCCATTTTAGAGACTTATACAATTTGAAGACAGGCAGATGTCTGCTAGGTATATTCTTCAGCGTAACACATGTTTCCGATTCAGGAGAAACATACTAACTTGAACATGTTGAAGATGCGTCAGTCATTTGGATATGTTAATTTTCAGTCCAATGGAGTCTTGACATTTACAAGCAGCAGATGCTGACCACACACATTTTGTACGATATTACAATATTTCTTGCTTAGACTCCTAAATGTCATGTGTTGAATTTGAGGTTCGGCATTATATATAGCTTTTGTTTTGAATCAGTTTTTTCTAATGTTTTGAGGCAAATTTCAACAAAGAGAAATGAATTCTGAATACCCGGATAAAATCATCGAATGCCAGTAAATAATACCTGGTAACCTTGGTATTACAGGGAAAAAAACAGGAACACAAGATGTTGCAACACAAGACATTGGGATACTAGCGAAGAGAGAAACACAGGACATTGGGATACAATAGAACAGAGGAACATAAAACATTGGAATACAAGCGAAAGGAGGAATATAAGACATTGCGACACGAGCGGAACAGAGGAACATAAGACATTGCGACATGAGCGAACGGAGGAAACATAAGGCATATGCATAGTGACACGAGCGAACAGAGGAAGCATAAGGCATTGCGACACGAGCGATCATATGAACACAATGCATTGGAATACAAGCGAACGGAGAAATATAAGACATTTCGTCACGAGCGAACAGATGAACACAAAACATTGGGATACAAACGAACAGAGGAACACAAGACATTCGGATACAAACGAACGGAGGAACACAAGAGTGAACAGAGAAACATAAGATATTTCGACACGAGCGAACAGAGGAACATAAGACATTGCGACAAGAGCGAACAGAGGAACACAATACATTGCGACACGAACAAACAGTAGCATAAGACATTCCGACACGAGCAAACAGAGGAACATAAGACATTGTGATACAAGCGAACGGAGGAATATAAGACACTGGGATACAAGCAAACAGAGGAACATAAGACACTGGGATACAAGCGAACGGAGGAGTATAAGACATTGCGACACGAACGAACAGAGGAACATAAGACATTGTGACACGGGCGAACAGATGAAACATAAGGCATTGCGACACGAGCGAACAGAAGAAACATGGCATTGCGACACGAACGAACAGATGAACACAAGACATTGTGATACAAGCGAACAGAGGAACATAAGACATTGGGATACAAGCGAACAGAGGAACACAAAACAGTGGAATACTTGCGAACAGAGGAACACAAGACATTGGGATACAAGCTAACATAGGAATACAAGACATTGGGATACAAGCTAACAGAGGAACATAAGACATTGGGATACTTGCGAACAGAGGAACACAAGACATTGGGATACAAGCTAACAGAGGAATACAAGACATTGGGATACAAGCTAACAGAGGAACACAAGACATTGGGATACAAGCTACCAGAGGAACACAAGACATTGGGATACAAGCTAACAGAGAAACACAAGACATTGGGATACAAGCTAACAGAGGAACACAAGACATTGGGATACAAGCTAACAGAGGAACACAAGACATTGGGATACTTGCGAACAGAGGAACACAAAACACTGTGAAACAAGAGACACAAGTATTTCACTACTACGACGTAATGTTAAGCTATGCGGTTGATGTTTGTTGATATTTGACAGGCTAAATAAAATTATACTCGCCAAACCATTTGCAGAGGCGGATTTAGAGGGGCGTGCGGGGCGTGCGCCCCTCCCCCCCTAAAATTCGCAAAGCATTGTTATACAACGTTAATTAAGCAGTTCAACAAACAACTTTTTCATGAATGGTTAACTCGTGACCTGTAGTAAAATATTCCTACACATTGTAAATACACGTTGGGTGTGTTCGCTGATTTATGGATTCGCCGTCAGTAGTTCATAGATTATTCCATTCTGATTGGTTCCGAGGTACATGTACCAGACATCAACTATTTTCTCACGCTAATTAAACATTATTTCTTCAGTCAATTTTACAACAATAAGAAAAACAAATCTTTACAGATCAAAGCATTTAGTAAACTTAAATCCTGATACTGATGTTTTTTCAACATCAATATCATTCATAACCAGATACAAATTGATGAATTACACGCAGAACTTAGACATCTTCATGATATTACCTGACCTATGATAACAAAAATAGCACGTGTATTTTGGAATTCCCCGGACACATTTACAATTGACAATTGTAAGTGTGTCCGGGGAATTCCAAAATACACGTGCTATTTAGAAATTATAAAATGGAGGAAAATTTTAGGCCAAGAAAACAAGCAAGATTAGATACATTTCTTATTCCTCGACGAGACGAGAAAAGTCAAAGGTAAACTAAAAAGAAAAATTTAATCAATACTTCGAATAATTAATTTAACAATTGATCTCATTTATAAAACATACAACGAAAACCTATAACGAGGGAATCAGATGATGAAACTGAGACAGTGTGGAGAAACTTGAGAGTCCCAAGAAAATGGTCACTTGACCACAGATACTTTTTCACACGAAATACCCCAACAATTTTCGCGCCTCCCTCCGCTCGGCGCAATTTTTTTAAGTGGAATACGAAATTCTTGTGACTGGATCCGTCTTTGAATATATTGTGTGTTGTTCCCGTTGTAGTCGTATTTTAATTAACCGCAAGATGTTTTCGATAATATTAAGGTATGATTATTGGGATAGCAAATCAATACAATTTTCCACTATTTTGTCTGTATGGGGCGTTGACATCTTGAGAATACCCACTAAATTATTTCCGATTTTGCAACGACTTGTCAGAGTATTGTCAAGGATATCTATATACTTGTCCCAGTTAATATTTCCTTCTACATATATGTAACTGTACCAACTCCGTACTTACAAATACACCACAATACACAACAGACAGACGACTTCCATAGTCCTAAGCATTGGGTGTTCCACCTTTCCTCGGATTTTCGCGACACATACACATTAATTTTTTCCTAATACCACCTTCATTTGATCAGAAAATATTATTTTATTGCATTGTTCTTGTATTGTCCAGTGTAGTCTGTTTCGGCAACATTGCACACATTTTTGTTATATTTTCCTGTAACAATTCTTCTGTGAACGCCATTTCCACTCAATCGCCTTTAATTTGAATTGAGCCTTTACATATCGGAAATGGAACATACTGATTATAAATTCGTTCATCAAATCACGTAAACTTCTACGATCCTGGGGACTACTGCAAGCTAAGGTTGCACTTTTTAAAGGATATTGTGTAATTGATCAGCAAATGATATGTTGTAATATAATATAAATGAATGATATGTTTAAACTTGGTGCATTATGGGGTCTAAACAATAGATAACTTTCAATGGTCTATTATGATCGGTTATGGAAATACAGGCTCTTACATACGCAAAATTGGCCAAAAAATGCTTGTAACGAGCGGCCACTTCATATTTTCCCCTTTTTAAAGGTGTAATACATTTTTCTCTCAGGAATAACAAAGCTAAGGTCAGCTTCAGTTTATAGAGAATTTTCTCTAGTTTCTGTTGGTATATAACATGTAGCACTTCAATATATTATCCTTATATTCAGAGAAGATGTTAACCGAAATTTGATGGTATGTAATCGTTTTTAACAAAATAGTCATTCACAAGATTAACAAGGAATTATATGCAGTCATCTTCTTATTTTTCTATATTATATACAGTTATTCTTTTGCTGAGAATGTGAGGAAGAACTGTGACAAGAAAGAATGGAAAGAATTCTGATCATTTTCCGAAACCCATGCTGTCCCATACGTCAGCCATATTTCCATGAAAAGTACATACTTGAAATATAAGATCTCACTTTTAACTTGAATGGTATCAAGGTACCTAAGTATAAATAACTTTGGTTTTGACTATCACCAATTAATGTAGACAAAACAAGACATCAAAGTCAATTTGAAATGTCCCATAGGTAACACTTTTTTTGTAGGTAGAAAATTTCCTCTTAAATTCCTTTACTGACTTGCATTCTTTGCATCATTACATTTCTAATACACTGATGACTACATAAACATAGGGTTAACTCCTTATATCCATCCAAAAAGTTATTTATAGAGATGCAAGAGTATTTGCTCTTTCTTCCCAAACTTAACAAAATATTCCCATGTTGTCAAGAATAAGCTAAACAAACAGTCACATTTGTGAAAAAAAAAGTAGAAAACTAAAAAATCAGAATACACATCATTACTTTCTAAATTAAATAATATTGCAAACTTGTCCCATACGTAAAATATTGGGATTACACTAGAATAGTCCTATATGTGACAACAAATATCATGTTTTCCCTTGTAAGAATGTGTCAAATGCTACAATTTTAATTCTCAATACTATACTACTTAGTTGTTGACTGATTTTGTCTGTTTATATAATTATGAGTTTTGACTTTCCCTTTGTAAGATTGTTCGGAGTTCGGTAATTTTGTTATTACCCTTACTTAGCTTAAATCAGCTTAGTTAATCTAAAATTTGTTTATTTTTGCAAGAAACAAGAATTGGTATTTGTATTTGCTTCTTTTTTTGGAAAAAGAATAACTGTCTGGTGATCCAATGCCGATTGTTTCATAAACAATTAGCTTAAAAGGTCTATTGTACGATGTTGTATTTATTTGACGACTTATGATTGGATAAAATCATTCCTAAAAATAACGATAGAACTAAGAAGGCAGAGCCATATATGGAAATCTTGAGAATAAGATTAATACGCTTTACTGGCTAGTGGAAAATTCCATTCATAAAAATAACAAGCAGACGATAGATAACCCTGCAGTTACGAAACGATGCAGACGGAAAATTACAGGTCAGTGGGCGGTGCTCAATCTTTGTCTAGTGACCATTGCATTCATAAAAATAACTTTGCAGACGATAGATAAACGTGCAGTTACGAAACGATGTCAGTGGGCGGTGCTTAATTTTGACTAGTGACCATTACGTCTTTAGCCTTAGAACTTCCAAGAAAGTCCGTCAAACATAGTTCGTGGAAAAAACTTAGCTGCTGTTTCAAGTTATAGATCAGCAACATCGTACACAAATGTTCTAAGCTCCCGTGACCGACTATGATTATTTGGACGGTCAGTAAATAGTTGAAGGGTTCGCGCTAAAGCGCTCACCCTTCAACAGAATTAGCTTAAAAGGTCTAATATACTATTTCTACCACCTTACTACTCTGAAACACTTGGAAGATTTAAATAAGATGTTTCTGAATTATTTTATTTTATTTCTAAATATGGAACAAAATTGTAAAAAGTATTATTTTATACTTGTAAGAATGAGTCAGATGCTACAATTTTAATTCTGAACACTATACAAAATGTAGACTTCATAATGTAATCAGCTTATTCAGTCAAAAATTTGCTTATTTTTTGCAAGAAACAAAAGTTAATATAAATGTGTTGTTTCTTTAAAAAAAAAAAAGACTTATTTGGGTTTTTATATCAAATTTATGTAAAAGGTTTAGTTTACAATCTTCATCACCTTATTTCTTTGAAACAATTGGAAGATTTTAATATAGAATGTTATTGTTTCATTTAATTTTACTAAACATGGTCAATTAAATCGCACCTATGGGACAAGAATATGGAAAATCAAACATTTAAAAAATAGTCAATTGTGAATTTTAAGTATTAGATATCTTAATAAATTTTTTCATTGATTAATAAAAGTATAGTAAAATTTCATAATCACTATGTTAAATGAAGAATAGTTTAGCCTGTGTGATTTTTAAAGAGAAAAAATCAACAATTTTTTCAATTATTTTGAAGCAGCTTGAAAAATGGGAAAATTATAAAAAAAAAAGATGTCTTACCAGAAAGTCCTGTTTGTTCTATAGTGTTGAAAGCAAACTATTTCTGATTTCAAAATATAATAAAACAAATGATAAGGTCTTTAGAGGAAAAAATATTAATAATCATAAGTACAGATTTTTTGACAGCATTATCTT
Source organism: Bathymodiolus brooksi (assembly GCA_963680875.1). Classification (NCBI taxonomy): domain Eukaryota; kingdom Metazoa; phylum Mollusca; class Bivalvia; order Mytilida; family Modiolidae; genus Bathymodiolus; species Bathymodiolus brooksi. Next base: position 63,330,989 of record OY804581.1, on the reverse strand, counting down.
TAAATATATTTTTTCAATCAAAATGATGGAAACTATCCCTGATCAGTTGGAATCTTGTAGATATGATGTTTGTAAATCAAAAACAATTAAAATTTGGAATGATTAAAGGTGTTTCATTTTTCAGCCTAATAATTGAAATATTGTTAAAAGTGGCATTACACATCATAAAAATTTAATCAACTTATTAACGTATGCTCGGATATCTGGGTCGACCCATTTGCGGCTTGTTTTGTATTTTTTCTTGTTGATCAAATCTTTTAAAAAATGTAGACACTGAATATGGACTAAATCCAATGTTTGTGGTTTCCGTTTTTTAATTCATCCTGATGTGGCTGTAATACCTGCTGTTTTTGGTCAGGACTCATCTAGGTTTTTCTAGCCATGTTGGGCACTCCCTTTTTGTTTTTATCATTTTTGTGTGGTTTGGGAATCCAAGTTGGCTGCCTTCACATGTTATTGTTTGTCTATATGAATTGAATGTAGTTTTACACACTGATTTCAGCATAATTTTATAATCAAAGAATTTTAAGGGTTCACCAGATGAACACAAAACTAAATTTTGAATGTCAAAAACATGCTTTTGAAGACAAACAATATAGGTCTGTGCTTAAATCATGAATATCTAAAATGTGCTTTAAAATATTCTAAAATAACCACAGAAAACTACTTCCATTACCGCTTTTGCTTTTGTGGACCTAAAAGAATTGATCTCAGTATAATTTTTGGGGAAAAATGTGACTTTAAATAGAATGTATCCTAAAGATTTACAGTGACTAAATACTTTTTGCATCTCTCTGTATTTATGAAATAAAATAGCTAAAGGTTTTATCTTGTTAGTTTTAAAAATAAATATTGAGACAAGAGCAAGCATATTTTTAAAATAACTTCTCACTGAAACAAGGATATGCTGCTGACAAGTCACTCAGACATGACATTATTCCAAGTCCCAGTCTGTCCTGTACTTGTCTCAGCAATGCTATGATCTTAGTGGAGAAATAAAAGTACACATTTTACAGTTTGTGGTCTGATGCAACTACTTGTATCTCTAACCCCATTAAAACACTACTGTTGACCAGGACAACATAACACATTGGAAACAGTCTATTCAGATCGCAAGTCAATATTTATTAAACAAGTTAAAAGTGAAAAGGTGAATACTATTTACTGCCAAGCTAGATCATGATGAGAATATTTAGCTTTTTATTGATATACTATATACATTTTGATATCTTGATTATACTAGAGAAATATGTTAAAATGTTAAAATTGTTAGAAGGTTAGGGGTGTCAGTTTTATTGGTGGAGGAAACTGGAGTACCGGCGAAAAACACCGACCTGCTGCAAGTCACTGACTAACTTTATCACATAATGTTGTATCGAGAACACCCCGCCTGGGTGGGATACGAACTCACAACTTTAGTGGTGATAGCTACTGATTGCATAATTAGTTGTAAATCCAACTACCATATGATCATGATCATGACGACCCCCACCCTGTTAGAACATTTTATTCCGACTCTCAACCAACCAGTCTTTGCTGTTTGTTAAATTAAACTGCATGCCCCATATGTGCTTTGCAGAAAATCAACAAGTTCTAATTTTCTGCACATTTGGTTTGAGCTTAACCTGTACTCTGAACCTAAATCTAGATCTCTATTGCATTATCTGTACTACTTCACTTTCATCATGATTAAGGTGTATCATACATTTAATTATAAAATAATCCTCCCCAACCTTTTTAGATTTGAGGACTATCTGACTTTCCTGTTTTCCAATTGCTTTTTTGCAATATTCTTCACCAACGGTATCATCTAAATGGATCAAGATTCGGCAATGCATGTATTCCAGTGTAGCTTATTACCATTGCTGTTAAAGATTTAGAAGTTCATGGCAATATTTTTGGACCATCCTTCCAAATAACTGCACATGTTTCAATAGTATAAACATGAACTATATTACTTATGTTCAAATTTATGACAAAATATAATAAAGACAAATATATTTCCATGTTTATTTGCAATCACAATCAGCTGTTTGATATGTCTATAAAAAAACTGTGACCAACAGCCATAATACCACCTTGAACAACATCACATCATTAAGAAAACTGTGACCAACAGTCATAATACCACCTTGAACAACATCACATCATTATTATATAGCTTCAGTAGCAACACATTATTTAACTTGTAATTCTTTTTATATATATATATACACAGATTTCTGTCTTAATCTAAAAAAAAACCCAAGGCAATATCATAACAACAGCATGCCCATCCCCACATATTTATGCCACATCTTTATTTATTTTCCTGTTAAAAATGAAAACAGAGCTTAAAAATGTCAGGTACCATTTCTTTTCCTCATTAATATATATATATATATATATTATTAAATCTAATTATCAGTAATAACAAGAAATGATAGAAGAACAATGACCTTTAACCTATTTGAATAGTCTTTACTGACGGAAGGCATTTATTTTCTTTTATTTCTAGAGAATCAATTGACAATTGTTTTAGTGTTAAAACTGTCACATTATAGATGCACCTATCTGTTTTTATCATAATCATCTCAGGTTAGGTACAAGATAAATCATCTTACAAATCAAAGTTCTTTATCACATAATGAATATTTTAAACCACTAATATTGATATTCTATTAAATAAATGTACAATGTCACATTAAAGATCACATGATATTTTTTTCTCTTACAATATATACATTTTACAAAAATAAATATTTACAGCACTGTACAAAACGGTATTGAAATGCTTGTCTTACCATTTTTTCACAGATCCTTTAAAACACAATATCTGATGATATAAATCTGGCTACAATACTTGTTCACACCATGGTCAAACTTAAATAAAGGGCTACAACTAATGTTAGTATGATATGCTTGCATATGATAAAGTCGAGACAGTAATGGAAATAGGTTGTGGATACCTTAATTTATGCAAAGACTATTTTTGGCACCTATGGACCTCTTGTTTGGAAAAGGGTAGAGCAAAAATCTCCCAAAATCCATCCAATCCTTTATTCAGTGCCATGGATGATTGTGTGAAAATTTCATCTCGATTGGTGGAAAAATGTTTCTTTATTGGCTCTATAAATGTGTTTTACACCCTATGATCTATTTATAGTAATAGCAGCCATATTTGAAGGATGACAGGATTATCAGATAGTATTTGGAAAGTGGGTTTCCAAACAAAGATTAAGGCCACCTTTGGTAAATATTGGTCCAGTGGTTTCAGAGAGGAAGATATTTGAATAAGTTTACATAATTTACCCATATTGATGGCAAAATCTCAGATGACTGTTTAGCTCAGGTGAGCTTAAAAAAGCACCCGGTGTCATATGGTATTTTGACCCCGGGGTCAATTTACCATGGAGTTCAAAATACCATATGACATCGGTTCTATATTAAAATCTGTGTCTTCTATTAAAAGTATTATAAAGTTGTATAAAAATTACTGTAAAGCATAAAATTCTAGAGAGAAAGCACTGTAGCAAAATGTACAAAGAAAAAAAAAACGAACAAATTTTTCATTTTCACTGACGACAAAAAAAAAGCAGGAAAATCTGTTTTGTACTTATATTCTTCCTCAACTATATCATAGACAACCAAAAACACAAAACAATAAACACACATTCAATCATAAAAAATACATATATACATACATATATATTTATCTGAAGTTATCTGAAGTTATCCAATCATAAAACATACATATATATTTACCTGAATTTATGTAGAAAAAAATATAAATAAATAAATATCTGAAATCACAACTTCTAACAAGAAATTACAACTTCTAACAAGAAATTACAACTTCTAACAGGAAATTAAACTTCTAACAGGAAATTATAACTTCTAACAGGAAATTACAAAAAAAAACTTTTAACAAGAAATTACAACTTCTAACGAGAAATGAAATCAATATGAGGAGGTAAAATTATCACAGTCAGTAATGATAATTGGAATGTAATGATAGCAATAACATGTTTTCTGCTGGTCTTAGTCAATATCAAACCTACAGCAGAGCAGTGTTTCAGTACTATACAAACAATTTTAACAAATAATCCCATAATAATAACATTTTAAGTTTTGAAATGTTTCTGACACTAAAATCACTTTATTTCATGTCAAAAACCACTAAATTCATGTTGGAATGCATTAAAAATGAGTTTGTTTACATGCATAAATTACTAGAATTACTTTTTCATATAAAGCCAAATAAACAGGCAACCATCATAAAATGTAGGAATATGAAGTATGTCCATATAATTGTCCTAATTCCAGGTCTCTTTCTCATTAATCTTGTTATCTGTCTTCCTGATATGCAGTAATATTCCCTGAAAATAAACAACACAACATAAAGTTATCCATCTCTGAAACACAACAACCACTGCAACCTGGACCTTTGATCTTTAAAAACCAATCAAGTGATTTGGTCTTCTGCTATGACACCCAGCCCACTCTCCGATCTAGTAATTGCTAACTAGTGCTGCTGTCACATTATTTACTTGGCAGTACATGTATATTTTTGTGGTTGAACACAAATCTCAAATTTTGGGATTGAGTTTCTAAAAACATTTTGAACATAAATTCTCCTTTATTGTTCTGTTCTAAACAAAATCCCATTATCTGTCAAAATACTAAAGTTACGATTTTTCAGTGTAATACAGCAAAGACCTCCAAATTTTGGGTGAGTGAGTGAGTGATTATTGGTCCAAACTCCATCAAAGCTGAAAAGGGCACGGGTGGCTCAATGAATTAGGTAGTTGGATAACTTAACAACTCATACAAGCCTATCACCAATACGGCGTGGGTTCGCGCCCGGCTTTGTAAATTACAAAAAGGGTGCATTCGACTCGTAGACGCAAGTGATAAAGTTTACCAGTTGCTTGCCCATGGTTGGTGGTTCTCTCCGGGTACTCTGGCTTCTTCCACCACTAAAACTGGTCGCCATGATATAGCTAAAATATTGCTGAAAGTGGCATTAAAACACCAAAAATCAAAATTTTGGGTGAGTGAGTGAGAGAGTGATTATTGTTCAATACCAAGTGAGTAATTTTCAGCTACATCATGACAAGAACAAGTTATATTCAGATGAGATGATGATCTTTTATCCTTAGGACTTGACAAAACACATTTAATTGTATTTTCATAGTACTAGCTCACTGAAACAACGGTCCTCAGGTAGACATGTCCCTCTACTCAGACACATTGATTCTGAGCCGCCACAGTAATGTACTGGACCAACTGCATTTTGGGCAATTGTCTCATTTTACTATTTGAAACTTTGGTCCCTTTTATTTGGAAACAATAAGAACTTGCTAGGTCAAATCTGATTGATAAACACGGGAAGGGAATGTTATATAGAATATAATTGAAAAAGTAATTAAACAACCAATTCATAGGTAAATACAGATCAAACATGTCAAAATTAGATGAAAAATATAAATTGTATCTATTCTTCCAAATATGCCAAATTTCAGGTCCCATTTAATACTGGTAATTTCTTTTTCTGAAAAAAATATAGCTCATTTTCTGTATTGATTGATGAGCCTTTTTTCAAATAAATGTATTAAAAATAAACGTCTGAAAATTAAACCAAACAGTGTTAGAATTAGATTTTAGAGCTGTCAAATTTTTGTTCTTCCCTTGACGGGATTTGAACCCACACCATTGATACACTGCAGCACCATTCGCTTAGCCTTACATCCAGCGCCCTAGACCACTCGACCACATCCATTAACCAGAGGCTCTCAAGAGCCTGTATCGTTCACCTGGTAATAAAAAAAAACAATTGGTCCTATGTAAAAACTATGTCCTGCAGTGGTAGTCATCTTGGAATTACGATCAACATAAAAAACACAAAGTTTGTAAAGGACCTTCCAATGATTGATGCACAGTTTAGGTTCATTCAGTGCAATAGCTTCAGAGAAGAATATATTTCTGTATTTTCCCCATATGGTTCTGTGTTAATACTATGACCTGTGGTGGCAGCCATCTTGGATTTCCGATCGGCATAAAAAACACACACCTTGTAGAGGACCTTCCAATGATCATTCCTGGGCAGTTTGGTTTCAACTGTCCAAGTGGTTTCAGAGAAGAAGCATTTTGAAACATTTTTCCCATAGGGTCCAATGTTAAACTAAGTCCTGCCGTAGCCGCCATTTTGAATTTCATATCAGAATAAAAAACGTAAATTTTGTAGAGGACCATTCAATGAACATTCATGTACAGTTTGGCTTTAATCATATTTGTAGTTTCTGAGAAGAAGGCATTTGAACATTTTCCCATAGGGTCCAATGTTAATCTATGTCCTGCGGTGGTGGCCATCTTGGATTTCCGATCAGCATAAAAAACACACACCTTGTAGAGGACCTTCCAATGATCATTCCTGGGCAGTTTGGTTTCAATTATCCAAGTGGTTTCAGAGAAGAAGCGTTTTGAAACATTTTTCCCATAGGGTCCAATGTTAAACTAAGTCCTGCCGTAGCCGCCATTTTGAATTTCATATCGGAACAAAAAACCTAAAGTTTGTAGAGGACCATCCAATGTACACACATATGGACAGTTTGGCTTTAATCATATTTGTAGTTTCTGAGAAGAAGGCATTTGAACATTTTCCCATAGGGTCCAATGTTAATCTATGTCCTGCGGTGGTGGCCATCTTGAATTTTCGATCGGCATAAAAAAACAGAAACTTTGTAGAGGACCTTCCAATGATCATTCCTGGGCAGTTTGGATTCAATTGTCCAAGTGGTTTCAGAGAAGAAGCGTTTTGAAACATTTTTCCCATAGGGTCCAATGTTAAACTAAGTCCTGCCGTAGCCGCCATTTTGAATTTCATATCAGAACAAAAAACCTAACGTTTGTAGAGGACCATCCAATGAACATTCATGTACAGTTTGGCTTTAATAATATTTGTAGTTTCTGAGAAGAAGGCATTTGAACATTTTCCCATAGGGTCCAATGTTAATCTATGTATTGCGGTAGCGGCCATCTTGGATTTCCGATCGGCATAAAAAACATAAAATTTGTAGAGGACCTTCCAATGATCATTCCTAGGCAGTTTGGTTTCAATTATCCAAGTGGTTTCAGAGAAGAAGCGTTTTGAAACATTTCCCCCATAGGGTCCAATGTTAAACTAAGTCCTGCCGTAGCCGCCATTTTGAATTTCATACCAGAACAAAAAACGTAAAGTTTGTAGAGGACCATCTAATGAACATTCATGTACAGTTTGGCTTTAATCATATTTGTAGTTTCTGAGTAGAAGGCATTTGAATATTTTCCCATAGGGTCCAATGTTAATCTATGTCCTGCGGTGGCGGCCATCTTGGATTTCCGATCGGCATAAAAAACACAAAATTTGTAGAGGACCTTCCAATGATCATTCCTGGGCAGTTTGGTTTCAACTGTCCAAGTGGTTTCAGAGAAGAAACATTTTTCCCATAGGGTCCAATGTTAAACTAAGTCCTGCCGTAGCCGCCATTTTGAATTTCATATCGGAACAAAAAACCTTAAGATTGTAGAGGACCATCCAATGAACATTCATGTACAGTTTGGCTTTAATCATATTTGTAGTTTCTGAGAAGAAGGCATTTGAACATTTTCCCATAGGGTCCAATGTTAATCTATGTCCTGCGATGGCGGCCATCTTGGATTTCCGATCGGCATAAAAAATAGTAACTTGGTAAAGGACATTCCAATGATCATTCCTTTACAGTTTGGGTTCAGTCAGTTCATTAGTTTCAGAGAAGAAGATCTTTGAAATTTCAGCCAATCAGAGCATATTATTGGCCCTGGCAGCCATATTGAATATCCGACTGGAACGAAAAACCGTAACTTTGTAGAGGACCATCCAAGGAACATTCCTGCTAAGTTCGGTTCCAATCGGCCAAGTGGTTTCGGAGAAGAAGCTTGAAATGTGAAAAGTTTACAGACGACAGACTACAGACGACGGACGCCAAGTGATGGCAATAGTTCACCTGGACCTTTGGTCCAGGTGAACTAAAAAGTCAAATGAAATCCGTATGCTGGTACATATAACAGAAAATAGTAAAAAAAAAAGAATAAGACGGATTTTTCACAACATTATTGTACTAATGTTTTCACTGCTATATATATAATTACAATTCTACAGGAAGAGATCTGATCAAAAGGGACATTTCCTAGTTCCCACCAATGTTTTTATGGTGACGTAATTAACAAATCTAAAAATTTCATATCTAACACAAACTTGTAAAATCCTTGAAAAATCTTAATCGTAAAGGCTTTGATTTAGCTGTTCTACCTGACTTTTGAGGCCAATCTGCCGGTACAACTAGTAGATCCAATAACCAATTGTATCAGTACATTTATAATTCATTCCATATCATATTACTATTTTATGTTCAACATTTGATTCCAACAAATGGATGACCTATTTATTCAGTGTTCCCACGAAGACTCATTTCTACAGATATTTTGACTAACTGATATTAGACCTGTTAGAATCAGAAATGCTTTTTCTGTTTTAAGAGTATTGGTCTTTGACCAACAGCTTCTACCTTCCTAGTTTATTTATGGATTGATCGCGATTTTTGTTCGGTTCATGAAGAAATAACCTCAATCAGGTTGTACACAAAATAGCGGGTTACACAAGGGTGTGTACAACCTGATTGAGGTTATTTCGAATGAACGAAACAAATAATTTCGATCAATCCTTATAAATTAATTCAAACTTTTTTTGTTATGAAATTGAAAAATATATTTATTTTTTCAAAATAAGGCAAATAATCGGAAATAAATTTAGAATAAATCACCTGATGACAACGGCATGTGACACCTTGAGAACAATGTCCATTTTATCGATTCCGTACATTGACAAATAACCTCAACTTTTTAAACCAATCAAAACACGTATAAAATGACATGTGACTCTAAAATTAATTTATAAAGAAATTATTTTCAAGAAACCCTGCTAATTTGCATAATCATCTAAGATTTTGGAAGGGGACAACCCAAGGTCTAATTGGACCAAATTTGATTTCTTTTCATCCTTTTGCACTGAAAATCAAATACTGTATATGATCCATGTTTTATATTCTCCATTTACAATTTGAATGAATGAATACATCCTTGACTTTCTCTTTATTTACAACAACAACTGTCTGTTTATGTTAATCCATACCAGAGTAATATATGAAAACAATGTTGTCTTGCATCGTCTGCTAATATTTCATATTTCTTTTATACAAAGGTTGACATTAAGAAGAATTCAGAGGACATTTGCCCAAATGCACCGAAGTTACATCTATGACTAATAAAATCTGTACATTCAAATAAAGGATATGTCATTGTGGTATTATAGTTGCAAAATATTTAATCTTTCAGATGCGCATTATGAAGTGGCAAGTAGGTTTGATTTCCGACTCTTTCAACTGACTTGAAACTTGGTGACACACAGTATAATTTAATTTCTTGCCAACTGATAACCATAAATAATATAATATGATTTTCTAATTTTCTCTGCACCATTATTTCAGAAAAAAAAATGTTTACAAGACACGTTATGTATATCTTTACTAATGCTTTGAAACTTACTTCTGAATTCGGATCCATCTTGCCATTCTTCTACAGTAACCAGCTTCATCTCTCACTGAAATGAGCAAGAATGAAATATCATTATATTCCACTACTTTTAATTTTATTACTGAAATTGAAACCAGTGAGAAGTAATTATATCATTTACAAAAAATAAGCCATCTTTTTTTTCAATGTCAAGAAAAGGGAATTGGTCCCCATTCTTCACATATTTAAAATAAAGAACTACACTTACAGAGAATGAAATGACCATATGATACTGTTTAGTGATACACTTACAGAGAATGAAATGACCACATGATATTGTTTAGTGATACACTTACAGAGAATGAAATGACCACATGATATTGTTTAGTGATACACTTACAGAGAATGAAATGACCACATGATATTGTTTAGTGATACACTTACAGAGAATGAAATGACCACATGATATTGTTTAGTGATACACTTACAGAGAATGAAATGACCACATGATATTGTTTAGTGATACACTTACAGAGAATGAAATGACCACATGATATTGTTTAGTGATACACTTACAGAGAATGAAATGACCACATGATATTGTTTAGTGATACACTTACAGAGAATGAAATGACCACATGATATTGTTTAGTGATACACTTACAGAGAATGAAATGACCACATGATATTGTTTAGTGATACACTTACAGAGAATGAAATGACCACATGATATTGTTTAGTGATACACTTACAGAGAATGAAATGACCACATGATATTGTTTAGTGATACACTTACAGAGAATGAAATGACCACATGATATTGTTTAGTGATACACTTACAGAGAATGAAATGACCACATGATATTGTTTAGTGATACACTTACAGAGAATGAAATGACCACATGATATTGTTTAGTGATACACTTACAGAGAATGAAATGACCACATGATATTGTTTAGTGATACACTTACAGAGAATGAAATGACCACATGATATTGTTTAGTGATACACTTACAGAGAATGAAATGACCACATGATATTGTTTAGTGATACACTTACAGAGAATGAAATGACCACATGATATTGTTTAGTGATACACTTACAGAGAATGAAATGACCACATGATATTGTTTAGTGATACACTTACAGAGAATGAAATGACCACATGATATTGTTTAGTGATACACTTACAGAGAATGACATGACCACATGATATTGTTTAGTTATACACTTACAGAGAATGAAATGACCACATGATATTGTTTAGTGATACACTTACAGAGAATGAAATGACCACATGATATTGTTTAGTGATACACTTACAGAGAATGAAATGACCACATGATATTGTTTAGTGATACACTTACAGAGAATGAAATGACCACATGATATTGCTTAGTGATACACTTACAGAGAATGAAATGACCACATGATATTGTTTAGTGATACACTTACAGAGAATGAAATGACCACATGATATTGTTTAGTGATACACTTACAGAGAATGAAATGACCACATGATATTGTTTAGTGATACACTTACAGAGAATGAAATGACCACATGATATTGTTTAGTGATACACTTACAGAGAATGAAATGACCACATGATATTGTTTAGTGATACACTTACAGAGAATGAAATGACCACATGATATTGTTTAGTGATACACTTACAGAGAATGAAATGACCACATGATATTGTTTAGTGATACACTTACAGAGAATGAAATGACCACATGATATTGTTTAGTGATACACTTACAGAGAATGAAATGACCACATGATATTGTTTAGTGATACACTTACAGAGAATGACATGACCACATGATATTGTTTAGTTATACACTTACATCACACAACATTCTGTTTGGGGTCATGTCAGGTAACCTTTTGTTTACCTTTGACCATTCAATTAAGTTGTGATACACTTACATCACCAGGGGTTTCAAAGTTTTTTATAATAGGAGGTACTTCTTAAATTTTAGGAGGTACCTAAACAATTAGGCTGAGGGCCGTAAGGGGTCCAGGGGGCGGAAGCTCCTGAAATCGAGCATTTTGTGGACCAAAAAATGTACTTCAGAGACTGCAAAACATTAAGTGTTTTTGAAAGAAAAATCCCATTAACATAGAGTTCAGATTTCACCAAGAGTGAAGACCATGCATAATGCCTGGATCCCCCCCCCCCCCCCCCCCCAATTTCTTTATTGAATATTTCAGTTTACAGACTTCAGCCAAGATTATTCATAGATAGTCTGCCATATCTTAAAAAAATCCAAAAGGACCATAAAGAGCTACAGTTCCTCAGCTAGGCTTGACCAAGCCATTGTTATCAAAGCTTAAACTTCTCAAACTTCTTTTGTTGGCTTTGTCCTTTTCTTTTTCACAATACCTTGGCTTGTGTGTTTTTTTTACTTTATTACCAGTAATTAAACTCATCAAAGACCATTGGCACGGATCAAGACATATAAGTGTCATAATTAATGAAACCAAGGACGTATATATAATACGTCCTTGATGAAACATATAAATTTAATTTGCAATGCCAATGATCAATCTTCAATAAAAATTGTAATAGATCAATACAAATATAATTAAACAAAAACAATATATATTGTTACTTTCACGACTTATGTGCAAAGAAAATGTTCGAACAAAAACGATTCGCGGGAAGACATTTATTAACATTTGAATCACAAAAGTTAAATTATTTTGGAAAAAAAGGGGGGCCGGCGTTTTGACATTACAATGCAATTCGTATTTGAGCCATGTCCGGTCCTTTTTCAAGATTTCTAGTAATTTTCTATCCCATATCTCCTCGTACCCCCTTTTAAAAATGTTTTTCAGCACACTTTCATTTCTGTGAACAACCGCGGTAGGGCCCCGTCAAAATATGTAAATAAATTAGCCATAGGTTTTTATTTTTTTATACCGGAAGTTAAACAATATGGACGGAGTTAAGCAACAAGACAGTACGCCCCAGAATGATTCGACCCTGGGTTTTAAATGGATAAAAAAAATCGCACAAAATATTGTGTAGTCATATATTCATAATACATAATGAGCATACTTATATTACTGGAGATTACACTAAATTGTGTTTGAACATAATTTGTAATCGGTCATTTTTTAAATTTTGAAATGATGTCAGCTTTGTTCCGGTGCGAGTTTTACACAAGGATGAAAAGATATTGGGGCGAAAAAATATCTATTTACCGCATGCGCAAATTGCTATTTTCGATTCTAAGGTAAAGTTATTTTTAAAACAGGGAATATCTCATCAACTTGGTCGTGACGCAATTGTTCGATTTGAATGCGAGAATTCAGCAATTGACGTGATCATTAATTTTTTATGAAAAATATTCCACAAGCCTATCGACCATCGTACTTGTGGTTTTGACCACCGCTAATTTTGGGGGGTTCAGTAATTTCTGCCGGTACTATACACGATCTCTGGCGGGTAAAAGTACCGGGTACCGGCCCACTTTGTAACCCCTGCATCACACAACATTCTGTTTGGGGTCATGTCAGGTAACCTTTCATTTACCTTTGACCGTTCAATTAAGTTGTGATACACTTACATCAAACAACATTCTGTTTGGGGTCATGTCAGGTAACCTTTCATTTACCTTTGACCGTTCAATTAAGTTGTGATACACTTACATCAAACAACATTCTGTTTGGGGTCATGTCAGGTAACCTTTCATTTACCTTTGACCGTTCAATTAAGTTGTGATACACTTACATCAAACAACATTCTGTTCGGGGTCATGTCAGGTAACCTTTCATTTACCTTTGACCGTTCAATTAAGTTGTGATACACTTACATCAAACAACATTCTGTTCGGGGTCATGACCGTTCAATTAAGTGCAAGACAGTTAAATCTATTGACCAATCTGACAACAGCTCTTAGCATGAGATAAGTCTGTAATACCCCAAAATTTGGCAGGCTTGTCACAGACTGGTTGGTTGAAAACATAACATGATACAGGATGCTGTTAATTGTTAGTGTATAGCGTACAAAAGATTTATCAAACATGAAATTTAATTAGATTAATGCAAAGTTTTAGCTTTGCCCTACAGTGGTAGTCATATTGAATACCCCATTGACACAAATTTAAAGAACACCTTTGGTAAATACCCATCCAAGGAACATTCCAGCTAAGTTCTTATCAAATGATTTAGAGGTTTCAGACAAGAATATGTTCAACTATTTTCCCCATAGAGCAATATGTTAAATTCATTATGAAAAGATTTACAAATAACACAAAATATGAAAATTTTATAAGGAACCATCCAATGATTTTTTACATTGTTTGGGTTTCTAGTTTCTGAGAAAATTTATTTGTTTGTTTTCTCATAGGATCCATACTAAATTTGTCAATCTGTGATGGCCATAATAGATTTCCAATTCAATTAAATATTCAAAATGATTACCAGTGTTCACTTTAAATTCAATCAAATTTCGTCTTTCTTAGCAACTTATTTTTTTCATTTTCCCATACTTAAGACAACCATCTATCGACTTTGATTTATGTAATATATCGTCATCCTGTGACGTTGTTTACAAGGTACGCTGATTGACACAAGCTGGTTACTGATTTATTTTACGATTTTGTGAGCATTTTACTTGTTTGAGTAGCAAAATTCAAAATGCCATCAAATTTATAGTATAGAAAAAATGGGTTGTATCAAAATTTGTAAAATACTTCAAAATTAGGTGATTCTGCATAGAGAAGGTTAAAATAGAGGCACTAAAAGGGAAAATATTTAATTTTAATGAAAATAACGAAAATCACAAAATGTACCCGAGTGCCTGTGGAATGTATGTGTGCGTACTGGGGATCCCAAATGTAAATTTTCAAAACAAATGATAAAAAAATACTTAGTTGCAGAATATTTATTTATAACTGAGGGGGAATTTTTATTTTAAGGACTTTAAAAATACGCTATATGCCAGTGTTTTGTTTGCTTACACTCGGTCGTCACGGTAATTTCACAGCGGGAGTCACATTGGAACAGTCAGATTTGTTGTGTACTGCACTTGCGCTAAATATAGAGTTGTTGAGTATTATCGTGTGTGCCGTTTTATAGACGTCATATTAGAATGTTGATTAATATCCACATACAAACTACTATACTTATAAGATGTCTATACTACTTACATAACATTGGACTTTCTTCTCTGATTCTGTCATCATCATCATCAATGTCTAGTTTGAACTGTTAATATAACACAAGATACACATTAATATCACACACACACACACACACACACACACGCACACGCACACGCACACGCACACGCACACGCACACACACACACACACACACACACACACACATACATACATACACACATACACACATACATACATACATACATACATACATACATACATACATACATACATACATACATACATACATACATACATACATACATACATACATATATATATACATACATACATACATACATATACATACATACATTAGATTAAAAGTAAAATGAGAAATAACACCTACTATAACAATAGCCTTTGCTTATCTGCTTACGTGTGAAAAATTCTTACTAAAACATTAGGCAATGCTTATGTATAATGAATTCCTACTAAAACAAAGAACTTCAAATATATATATTGTGATTACTGAAAATTCTCCAGTATGTGTGTTATATGTCTGCATTAAAATACATTTTATTTGCTTTCCATGACTTTTACAGCAGACAAGAAAAAGAAACTATCCTTTTATTCCTTTTTGAATTCCATATACCTGGTCAATATTAATTCTGATGCAATTATAATGTAACACGTATTTTTATTGGCTATCGAGAGCTGTCAAATCTGCAGTTGACATGCCTGAAGGAATGCTATATTCCTACGCCGAATGCACTTGTTTATAAACAATATGGCTGACCCAGATATTTCCGACTATGAATTTAACGCTGACGACCCATTTAGGAGATAACTGTATTGTATTTGAAAATTTAACGGCATCAATTGGAGATTTGATGGTCGCAAATCGAGTTTACTCTCCATTCTAATGCAATACTGAACATAAAAATGTATTCTTGCATATCCCTGGGTCTAAAAATCACAAAAATTTAAATTATGGGAAATATTGTTGAACGACTTTGGCACATAAACGTGACGTCATATGAAGACTTCCAGTTTAAAATGTAAAGATCAGATGTTATTTGACTTCATGTACGCTTCAATTTAGATAGAATTTAACTAAAATAAGTTCCGACAAGGTCAGGCATTTTAATTATTTTTGTGCATTGTTGTACATATGACATGTAGGATTTCACGTTTTCAAGATGGCGGATCCTTAAACAACTACATTACTATTTTTTTAGCGGAAGGAATTTGAAAAGTGCATATATTTCGTCATTTATTTGTATGTTTTCAAACTAGTGTGTACACGTTGGGAGAATTTCATAAGAATAGGAACAACAGTACTGTATTTGAAGAGTTGGAGGTGTCAATTGTGGTGTTTGATGGTCGCAAATGCAGTTTTACTGACGCTGCATTTTGAACCATCAAACTCCACAATTGCAACCTCCAACTCTTCAAATACAGTAGTTATTCCTTAAATGATAACCAATCATTTCTTTACCTATATGATTTATACTCAAAACATTTTGTCCTTTCTTATACTCTGTATAGGTATTTTAATTTTTATGTTTTACTTGAAAAGTAAACATCAGTCCTTGCCTTACAATTTTTGACCTACTAGCCCGAACTCAAATTTACTAAACCAAAAGAAAAAAACAGAATTTATTTAAATCTATCCATTCTTCATAGTCTTTTGTGCACCTCCTACATATGAACACATCATGCACCTCCTACATATGAACACATCATGCACCTTCTACATGTGAACACATCTTGCACCTTCTACATGTGAACACATCTTGCACCCTCATATTTTTTTAACCTAGGGCCATTCTACAACTTTTGTTGCTGCTTTATATTGTTCTAAGACTTCATGTGCTTGAAAGGCGTCAATTCTAAAATTTGATCATCCAGAAACAAATTTTCCTGTTTTCTTTTGGGACTGACAGTAGACTACGAGCAAAACATCAATCTAGCATAATATATTCATAATTATCTAAAGGACATCTATTCATGTCAAATATTTATTTTTATTACCTAATTGTAAATTTCTTCTTGTTTATTAAGTAACTACATATTTTAAGATATTTTTGCGTTTTTTGCTCCCCTGTGATCTATTGACGCGTCAATAGTCTTCAAGAGACTATTGCACGACAGACTATTGAACTGACCTTTGAACCTTTTATTCATTGGACAAAAAATTTCAAAATTTCAAAAATTTCAAAATACAATGTATTTCAAAATTTCTAAAATTTTCCAAAAATTTCAATATTCTAAAATAAAAAAAAAATAAAAAAAATTTAAAGTTCAAAATTTTCAAAAAATGTGAAAACTTAAAAATATTCAAAAATTTCAAATTTCAAAAAATTCAAAATTTTCATAAGATTTCAAAATTTTCAAAAAATTTCAAACATTTCAGTTTTCATAAAATTTCAAAATTTTAATATTTAAATAATAATATTGATAAACATGTAATACAAATTTAGGACTTTTTACTCTGTATTCCACTTGTTTATTGTTATCTAATTCAACAAATAAATCATTTTCATCAGTTTTTCTACAATATATGGATGAATATATTTAAGTCATGTCCGCTACCTTGCTTCTGTTTAATTAGGAAATAAAACAGTTATTTAATGGGTGTGGATGCAATAGACCAATCTATTTGTCCTGAGGTGCTGGAAATGACCAAGTGTTCTATTGCATGAGGCCGTGGGTGTGGATGCAATAGACCAATCTATTTGTCCTGAGGTGCTGGAAATGACCAAGTGTTCTATTGCATGAGGCCAACGCCTCATGCAATAGAACACTTGGTCATTTCCAGCACCTCAGGACAAATAGATTGGTCTATTGCATCCACACCCATTAAATAACTGTATACTGTCTACCTTGACAATTGGAGTCTTGCATACCAGAGATTTTTTTATATGTACCCCCGCACTCCCCTCCTTTGAAATATTACTGTTCTGTGATCTAATAGCACTCAAATTGTAATAACTCATATTTGTGTAATCTTCAGCAAAAGAAAAATGTCTCTGCCAATTTGCTCAACGGTTCAACAGTATATAGCTTGGGAATGAAAATAAATCACAAACGTATATTGACACTGTCAGTCAAAAACTGAAGAAAGTAAAGGCTGTAATTATTATTTGTCAGACCTCAAATTAGATTACAACAATGGAGTAAAGCTACTGTAGCTCAAAGTCTATTTTTTAATTGCATATGCATTAACGCTTACACATGTCTGTATGTAAATAAACAGTTCGATAGTATACACCTATTGACTGGCTATGAGGGTAATATCACTTTTATTGTGCCCTAGGTACCAACTATTGTCTGACAATAGTTAGTACAGAGGGGATAATTTAGTGCTATTACCGGAATATCAAGTCTATAAGTGTTTTATTATACTGAACAAATAAGCAATTCAAAATTCTAAATTGTAGATCCTTTTCTGATGGATTTCTAGTCTACTTTATTAGTGCATTTGAAAAAGAAATGAATAAAAACATTTTTTATTTGGTTTGTTCTTTTTTGTATGGATATTGACATTTGTTCTCTAATAGAGGGTGATAGGATCATTCCATTTTATACAAATTCTTTAAAGCAGTCTTTTTTCTCTAGTTCAATATTTCATAAAGTGATATCGGATGGTGTTTACAGATTTATACACTGCATTATTTCGCAAGGGCAATTCAGAACTCACTACTAAAATATCATTGTCTGCAAGCGAAGCAAACTTGCTTCCCTCCGTCGGAGCGGTGATTTGGCTTGTGCAATGAAAAAGTCTGAGGACTTGCATGACGTCATTTAATTTAAACCAATGAGATGAATAATTTAGAAAAGTCCGGGAAATATGATTGCTGAAATTACCACAGGGGGGAATAGTCATGCAGTTGATATTAGGATGCAATAGCAAAACTAATGTCATGTTTTTATAAAGGAAAACAGATACTGAAGTATAATAAATTGTATTATTACATGACTGTAATTTAGCTTGCATATGATTGGCTTAAAACTGATTGAGAGGTTTTGTGTACTTGAGATATCACCCTCGTGGCTAAAAATAGATCCTGGAAGGTGTCCGGAAAGTGATATCGCAAGGTATAACTAGAGGCTCACAGGAGCCTGTAATCGCTCACCTGGTTTTCAATTTGACATTGAAAGTTGATAGAAAATGGGGGTGTTACACATAATTTTGAAAGTGAGCCACCCAAAGATCATTTTAACTCAAATTTCTGAGCAAAAGATATTGATGTGATTTTTATCTCATAATATTCCTAAACGAAATAAACTGGCTGAAAAAAATTCACAGAAAAACCCAGAATATATGTTAAACTATGTAGCTGCAGTTAAAATTTGAGTTCATTTTGATCTGTAATAAAGCAGAAATTTGCAACTAAAGATATTTCTATTTTTGGTAACAGCAGCTATTTTGAATGGAGGGCGGCGCTGTCGGACACAATATTGAAAAGGGACCACCCAAGGACCATCCAGCCAAATTTGCTTTAATTTGCTTCAGCGGTTTCAAAGGAGAAGATTTAAATGTGATCTTTTATCAAAATATGCCTAATTTGCATATTCTGTATAAATCAGCTGAAAGAAAAATTTCACAGAAAAAATTATATGCTAAACTACTCCTTGCCATGTAGAGCTCTGCAGTTAACATTTGAGCTCATTTTGACTTATACTAAAGCAGCAATGGACAATTGAAGAAATTTCTATTTTCAGTAACAGCAGCCATCTTGAATGGAGGGCGGGGCTGTTGGACACAATTTTAAAAGGGACCATCCCTGCCAGGTTTGGTTTAATTTGGTTCAGTGGTTTCTGAGGAGAAGATTTAAATGTGATCTTTTATCAAAATATGCCTAATTTGCATAATTGGTATAAATCGGCTGAAAGAAAAAATTTCACAGAAAAACCCAGAATATATGTTAAACTACTCCTTGCCATGTAGCTGCAGTTAACATTTGAGCTCATTTTGACTTGTACTAAAGCAGCAATGGACAATTGAAGAAATTTCTATTTTTAGTAACAGCAGCCATCTTGAACGGAGGACGGTCAGAACAAAAAGTAACAACACTTGATAAGAACCTTGCAAGGAACATTTCTGCCAAGTATGGTTCCAATCCATCCAGTGGTTCTTGAGAAGAAGGTTGTTTTACATATTTCCCATTGGGTCGCTATGTTAACTTATGTCCCACGCTGGTAGCCATCTTGGATTTTCAATCGGTCCAAAAAGTAAGAACACTTGGTTAGCAGCTTGCAATGATCATTCTTGACAATTTTTAATTCCATCCTCCATGTAGTATCGAAGAAGAAGATCTTTGAAATTTCAGCCAATCAGAGGCTATTATGGCCCCTGGCAGCCATATTGGATAACCGATCGGAACAAAAAGTACCGGTAACAACTATTGATCAGAACCTTGTCAGAAACATTTCTGCCAAGAATGGTTCCAATCCATCCAGTGGTTCTTGAGAAGAAGTTTGTTTTACATATTTCCCATAGGGTCGCTATGTTAAATTATGTCCCCCGTTGGTGGCCATCTTGGATTTTCAATCGGTCCAAAAAGTAACAACACTTGGTTAGCAGCTTGCAATGATCATTCATGACAATTTTCAATTCCATCCTCCATGTAGTATCGGAGAAGAAGATCATTACAAATTTCAGCCAATCAGAGGCTTTTATGGCCCCTGGCAGCCATGTTGGATAACCGATCGTAACGAAAGTAACAACACTTGGTTAGACCATGCAAATGAACATTCCTGCCACGTTTAGTCCCATTTGCTTCAGTGTTTCTCTAGAAGAAGATTGAAATGTTTACGGACGGACGACGGACACCAAGTGATGGCAATGTCAGGTGAGCTAAAAATAGATGGGGAAAAACCAGACTTTTGCTATCCTATCAAATTCGTTCTTTTGTTGTTCAATAACCAATGAGATTGCACTTAACATTTGTTTTTCTGCTGAATCATAAACAAACACTCCAAAATCACGACATTTTATTGGTATAGCGATGAATTTGTAAGTAGATAACAATAAAACATTTCCATGAAATAAAACAATTATTGTCTTTGGAATAGATTTCTATCTGGTTTGTCAACCTTTAAAAACGTATATTCACCTTGTCTGCGGCTCGGTGAATATTACATTTTTTTTCGGTTGATACATCCTGATAGCAACCTATTCCAAAGACAATAATTGTATAATATTAACCCTGATTAAAAATCTGAAGCGTCCCCGTACATTTCAACGAATTTTGAATGGCAAACCGTCACATATATGAACCTATTAAATATGAGAGCTATGATTTTATGCAACAGAAATGAGAAAATAATAAATCAAAAGTTTGTGTTGTTGAAAGTAGCTTCGGGCAAAAAGTTTGGTCAACATTTCCCATAGCACAGAGTCAGATTGCATCCCCTTTCCGATGGCAATGGCGGCATTGTTGTTTGAACGAAATACTTTTCAAGAAAATCACTTTCATAATACTTAACGGATACTATCGATTTCAATATTTTCATAAATGACACGTGGAAAAAATACTAAATAGATATAATTTGGAGTCTCGATTTCAAGATACGAAAGTGAATCTGTGCAGGTATTTTCTTGTTTGCTTATTTATGCCATTGGAGATCCAATTATCAAGAATGGAGGGATTTGATCCCATCAACTGGTTTAGACACGCTACATTTTTGTGCCTGTTCCATGCAGGTAAGTCATGGTCTTTTGTGTTCAGTGAGTTCAGTTTAGGTGAGAGGTGATTGTTCGTTTTGTTGATATTGATGGCATTGTTAACCATCACCGTTAAACCTTTCTTGTCATAATTTATCTGTATTTCACTGGTAGTTAGATACATGTATTTAGATATTAATGCTTTAAATTCCTAACCTCTTCCCCAGCTTCTATAGACCTAAGTCTTGACTGAACAGCAGCTAAAGCCTCCTCTGTTTGTATTCTCTGTTCTCTCTCCATCAACAATGTTTTCTCCAGCCTTTCATTATCCTCTGTTAATTGGGTTCTAACTCTGGAAAAATCTGATAACCTAAATAATAAAGAATGATTTATTTTAAAATTTGACATTGTTTACCCATTACATCATTCTAGGAATTCTCATTTTATTTACTGTTAGAAATAACATTGATTTTGATGTGAATTTGCAACAAAATGGTCTACTCTGGCAACACATATTTCTTTATATTAATCTAATAGTTATCTTCATCTACTGCTCTTTAATATTTTTCAATATATATTTCATTTAAGGAAAAATCTATTATTTATGAGGTATGTCAATTTTTATTCAAGACTGTTTCATTTTCATCAATGAAGTTTAAGAACATTCTTAAAATATACCAAAACACCTGATAACAAGATATGATTATAATCTAACGATTATGAAGTGAAGTCTGACACCAAATTATGTGTTTTTTATTACCTGTAGACAGCAAACCAACAGCAGACAAAAGTCCGTAAATAAATCAAAAGCTATCTTTGAAATCGAACAATGTTGAATTTTTGCGGTATTGTGGTGGCCATTTTGAAAATGGTGACCGCTAGAAATTTTCAATGTTGGGAATCAATTCGGGACATCATTATCTACCCACATATCAAATTTTGATGATATCATACAATGTTGAATTTTTGCGGTATTGCGGTGGCCATTTTGAAAATGGCGATCGGTAGAAATTTTTCAACGTCGGGAATCAATTCGGGACATCATCATCTACCCACATATAAAATTTTCATGATATCGGACAATGGTGAATTTTTACAGCCGATTTTTTATGCCGTGTTTTGGCAGCCATTTTGAAAATGGCAGACATCTTGAAAATTTTGAAAATGCAGAATTGCTCCTCAGATGGTGACCTATCATTGTGTCAAAATTTATGTCTCTCTATGGTAAACCCCACCCCCTTTGAACCTCACAAAATATGACTTAAACCCCCTTTACCCCAAAACTGAAAACTTGAGAAGAAGTTTGTTTTACATATTTCCCATAGGGTCGCTATGTTAAATTATGTCCCCCGTTGGTGGCCATCTTGGATTTTCAATCGGTCCAAAAAGTAACAACACTTGGTTAGCAGCTTGCAATGATCATTTATGACAATTTTCAATTCCATCCTCCATGTAGTATCGGAGAAGAAGATCATTACAAATTTCAGCCAATCAGAGGCTTTTATGGCCCCTGGCAGCCATGTTGGATAACCGATCGTAACGAAAGTAACAACACTTGGTTAGACCATGCAAATGAACATTCCTGCCACGTTTAGTCCCATTTGCTTCAGTGTTTCTCTAGAAGAAGATTGAAATGTTTACGGACGGACGACGGACAAGTGATGGCAATGTCAGGTGAGCTAAAAATAGATGGGGAAAAACCAGACTTTTGCTATCCTATCAAATTCGTTCTTTTGTTGTTCAATAACCAATGAGATTGCGCTTAACATTTGTTTTTCGGCTTAATCATAAACAAACGCTCCAAAATCACGATATTTTATTTAGGACCAACTAGAAACATATATCTATAACTCCACCAAGTTTCATGAAATTCTGTCCAGTAGTTCCTGAGATCTGCCATGGACAACGTTCATGTCGCAAAGAAAGAAAGGAGAATAATAATAATAATAATAATAATAATTAAAGTTTGTTTTTGCCCGCAAAAACGCATGTCTCCCCATATAATATGCACAACTACATATGGTATCCTTACTACCTACAAAGTTTCATGAAATTCTGTTCAGCAGTTTCAGAGGAGTTGCGCTGACAAGCTGCTTCAGTAGTAAATTTTGGGAAATTTCTAAGTTCAAAGGGGCATAACTCCCACAAAATTAAGGCGATCAAAATTTCCTGGTAATATGCACAACTACATATGGTGTCCTTACTACCTACCAAGTTTCATGAAATTCTGGGATGGATCTTGTTGAGTGAAGCCTTGTGTGGTCGGGAGTATTCGTAAAAGCCTTTCCAAAACTAGAATTGGTAGTTGCATGGAGTGATTATCGATCGTTGTGTATGGTACGTTATGGTGCATGGCTAAGTTGTTGGTAATAGGACTTGACGTAATTAATTAGATTAATTAGGCACAGGTGATATTTTAAACGGGGTTGGTAAATTTGATTATCGTGTGGTTAAGTTATATTTATGACTGTAAATATTTTCTTAAATAACATTTATTGTGTGAGTGAAATAAATTGTAGTGAATCGATACAGGTAATTGTTTACATTTTTATCGGAGCATCCAAAAATAGTTAGTTAAACATCTATTTCTGTCACCATGCAAATTAGCGATTTTTAACTGTAGATAAGTTAGGTACACGTTTGGCACGAAAGTTACAGGTGTCTGTGTGTCTGTCTGGATGGTTGTCTTTGTTACCATGGGTGAGTAATGATATGATCTTTATAGCTTTAGTGGTTAGAAATAATTTATATATTAATGGTTAAATTGTAGTAACTTTAATGTGAATTACTGCCATCTGAAATTTATATGCATCAGCGTAAAGCAGTATGAGATTCAAACATGAATACTGTCATATTTTATTTGAACGTGGATACTAACGTGGTCCAGTTCTGTAGGATATTCTGTATATTTTGTTTGTATTACACGACACGTAAGGTAGTTAATTTTGTATGTTATGTTAGGGGTTAGGATTTTATATAGCAAATTATCGCCAGTTATTTTGTATAGAGGATGTCGAGCCATATAGGTTGGGCTGCGGTACAGATGTACATGAATCATATAAACATTCTTGTCGGACACCTTTATAGACAGGACAAGTTTTTAATTATTTGGACATATATACTGTAAAAACAGGATAATATCATTATAGACATTTAGAAATACGAAAGTATATATAATGTTTATTTATTCAGTTTATATATTTATACATACAAATTTAGAAATAAACTGTTGAAATACGCATATATATATATATATACAAATAAGTATAATATGCTGATATAATGTACAGCAAGTTTAATATGAATATTATATTTAAAGGTTATGTTTCCTGTTCTATGTTTACTGTGTGATTATTAATATATGTTTCCGGATGTGATTGACGTATCTGGATGTTGCCGGCCATCTGTGGAGCTACAGTGTTGGACGTTTTGTGAACAACTGTAATTGGTGGCGTGTGTCCGATGAACTTGTCTTGTATCATTAACATTTTTTTGTTTCATTTTCTTTGTTAATTGTTAATTGTTAAAAAAATTAAATATTTATGTTCAAAGTCTAAGTTTTATACTCATAAATATTATCAATCAAAGTTTGCCATCACTCGGCGTTCGTCACAAATAATAAGAAACGGTGCAAAAACAATAAGTCTCCAAACGTTGTTTGGGAGACTTAACTATAACTTTATTTTCAAATCTGACACCATTTCAGTGTTTCTAATTTTTGTTGAACTGTTTTGAATTGTTAAGACAAAAAACACTGACATTTAAAATATAATGTATAAACACCTTATATAAGAATCCTGGATTTTGATTGGTTAATAGCCGGTGTATTTTTCATGTATTTTTATATTCAGGATTAATTTCGTTCATTTTTACCGCTGCCAGGGTATTTGCATGAGGATTTAACTTTTTCTCCCTCTGTGCCGTGATATTTTGCGAAAACGTATTTAACTTTTTTACCTTCACGTGCCTCAAACCGCCAAATTCATTCGGAATATTTCTTCTTTAACTTTATACACAAGGTAATGTGATTAATCAAATTTGAAACCCGGAAGTGTTCCGATGCAAATGTAAAACAGTAAAAAAAAAAAGGTCAGACGACAACAGCAAAAATCAAAATTCCTCAAAAGGTTTATAACAAGTTAAAACGTTCCTAAAACAAACAATAAAAACAGAATATTCCTGAAAACGACAAACAAAAGGTATTATTTATTTAGCCAGTGTTCTAAATAATATTCGGTGTAATCAAACAGATATATCATATTGGGAGGGGTATTGGCGAAAGATACCAGTCTTGAGACTAAATTTTCCCTTGCCTTTCGGCTCAGGAAATTTTTCGTCTCTCGACTGGTATTTTTGCAAATACCCCTCCCAAACATGAAATATCTGTTCAGAACATGTAGAAACAGTATAATAAATTATTGTACACTGAAACCTGTCTTAACTGAACCCTGAATAAACAGAAACTTTAAAGAAAGTTATAGTGTAGGAAATCTTTGTTAATTTAACCTGTATTAACAGAAGACAAACAACTGGTTCTAAGAAGATTCATCTTAGACAGGTTTTACTGTATTTACAAACCTTGCTTCAAATTCTTTATTTTCCATTCTCATATCTTCAGATGTTTGTTGAACTGGTTTATCCCTTTGAACTTTGACCTCTGATGACTTTTCATGTGTCACCTCAGATGTTTTTTCAAGTTTAACTTCCGTCAGATCTGTGGCATTAGCTCGTTGTATCATTTCTGTAACAGCTTTTCTCTCTGTTGCCATTAACTAATGGAAAAAACACTTTTTAGAGTACATTCAATGATACAGATGGTTTCTTTAGTTTAATAGTGATTGTGCTTATAAAAGTCCAGTTCAGTATGATGAGGAAAATCAGTGAAGTTTATAATACAACAAATCACAACCGATGTAGACAAATTCCTAACAACTAAATAAAAATATGTTCAAATGGTCATAATTTATATATATTTTGATTATGATCATTAAAATTAGAGGCTCAGTGGGCTGAGCCTGTGTTGTTCACCTTTCATTCTGCTTTGAGGAAACTTTATACAGAACCTTCCATAGGTGCTTCCTACCAAGTTTCCAATCATTTAGCCAATCAGAAACAAGAATTTCCTGTGGTGGCCATGTTTGTTAATTGATCGGGACAAAATGAGCAATCTTTATAGAGGACCTTCAATAGATGCTGCATACCAAGTTTTGGTTCATTTAGCAAAGCGGTTTCAGAGGAGAAGATTGTTTAGAAATCAACCAATCAGAAACAAAAATTGCCTATGGTGGCCATATTTGATAATGGATTGGGATGAAATGAGCAGTATTTATAGAGGATCTTCCATAGATGCTTCCTACCAAGTGTTCGTTCATTTGGCAATGAGGTTTCAGAGAAGAAGAATTTTTAGAAAGCAACCAATCAGAAAGAAGAATTGCGTGGCAGCCATGTTTGTAAACGAATCGGGACGAAAAGAGCAATCGTTATAGAGGACCTTTCATAGATGCTTCCTACCAAGTTTCAGTTCATTTGGCCGAGCGGTCCAATCAGAAACAAGAATTGCTTGTGGTGGCCATCTTTCTTAACTGATCGGGACAAAATGAGCAATCTTTATAGAGGACCTTCAATAGATGCTGCATACCAAGTTTTGGTTCACTTGGCAAAGCGGTTTCAGAGGAGAAGATTGTTTAGAAATCAACCAATCAGAAATAAAAATTGCCTATGGCAGCCATGTTTGTTAACGGATCAGGACGAAATGAACAATCGTTATAGAGGACCTTCCATAGATGCTACCTACCAGGTTTCGATTCATTTGGCCTTGTGGTTTCAGAGGAGGAGATTTTTTAGAAATCAACCAATCAGAAACAAGAATTGCCTGTGGCAGCCATATTTGTTAACGGATCGGGACAAAATGAGCAATCTTTATAGAGGACCTTCCATAGATGCTTCCTACCAAGTTTTGGTTCATTTGGCCATGCAGTTTCAGAGAAGTTTTTGAGAAATCAACCAATCAGAAACAAGAATTGCCAGTGGCCACTATGTTTGTTAATGGATAGGGACGAAATGAGCATTCTTTATAGAGGACCACCCATACATGTAGATGCTTCCTACCAGGTTTCGGATCATTTGGCCAAGCGGTTTCAGAGGAGAAGAATTTAAAAATTCAGCCAATCAGAAACAAGAGTCGCCTGTGACGGCCATGTTTGTTAACGGATCAGGACGAAATGAACAATCTTTACAGAGGACCTTCCATAGATGCATCCTACCACATTTCGGTTTATTTGGCCAAGCGGTTTCAGAGGAGAAGATTTTAAAAAATCGGCCAATCAGAAACAAGAATTGCCTGTGGTGGCCACGTTTGTTAATGGATCGGGACGAAATGAGCAATCTTTATAGAGGACCTTCCATAGATGCTTCCTACCAAGTTTCAGTTCATTTGGCTGACGGGTTTCAGAGGAGAAGATTAAAATGTGAAAAGTTAACGGACGACGGATGCCAAGTGATGGCAAAAGTTCACATTGTCTTTGGGAAGGTGAGCTAAAAAATCCTGATCTTTAATCTGTGCCAATGATGAAGAGGGTTCATTGTGTTAAAGTTTCAGTCAACTAAAACAAAACTTATTGCACGGAATCATCATGCCTACAGACGGAGAATGACGATGTTGAAAGACCCATAACATAATACGACTACATAATGTAAATACTACTGTATACCTTTGACTGAAGATCATTATATGATTGGTAGAGAACTCTGTATTGCTGTTGTAAAGCTCCTAGTTCTTGTTCCCTGCCTCTGAGAGCTTGAGAAAAGTTCCCTAACTGTTTATTAAGATGACTTCTATCTTCAGCCAGCTGGCTAATCTATAATGATATTGCATTTTATCCTATATTTAGTACTTATTATTCAGATATTGACAGGGTTCACGAAATTGCATATGAGTTTGGTGGTCCTAGTAAAATAAATGTCAGTCCTCATTAATTGTCTATTGCAAAATACCAATCGTGTGTCAGTCCTTTTAGCAAAATCTGCTCACATTTTGGTGGTCATGTCTGACAGGACTGACGAATTTCGCAAAATCTGTATTGAATGTCAGATATAGATGCTAAACTGAAACCTGTATCACACCTTTTTGGAACATCTCGTAATCCGCTTCAGTCATAAATTAATCTTTTTGTCGTATACTTTCGTCAAATTGTTTTTATGGGGCAAATAAAAAAGATAAAATAATTAAAAATCAACGACTTTATATGAAAGTTTAATAGTGAATTCAAGATACATTTTTAGAGCAAGAGCAGAAAATTAAGAAGATGCGATTCTTTTGTGTACTTTTTTATTTACCGTGAATCGTGACAAGGACATTGCCCATAAGCAGTTTTCATTCAAAATCATTTTATGTTCTCCATGATAATCATCTATCATCTAATGTTTTTATGATTCTTTTTTGATGTGGTTGTCTTGACAATATATTTTTTCCCTCTCAACTCGATTTGTCAATAGACAGGCATTCTTACTGGTCACGTCCAATGATTCTTGTTGACACGATTAGTAGGGACATAACAAGAGTAAAACGTACTTCTAACAATTTACACTGGGTTTCATATATTTCAAGAAATTTGATCAGCAGAATGTACTTCCTGTGAACTGTGATGACTAAAAAGTATTTTTTGTGAACTTCTTTTTTTCATAAACTTAAAAATGATTCTTTTAGCAATCGCATTGCAAGAAACTTATAGAACAAGGTATATTTGTATGTTGTTTCAATAAATATGTCATATCTCAATAAATAATGTTTGTTGAAATATTCTAATAATAAAAGAGAGACCAACATAAAAAATCAATATCAAATGCTCCAGTAGAAGTATATGATGAAAAGATGAAAAATCAATATCAAATGCTCCAGTAGAAGTATATGATGAAAAGATGAAAAATCAATATCAAATGCTCCAGTAGAAGTATATGATGAAAAGATGAAAAATCAATATCGAATGCTCCAGTAGAAGTATATGATGAAAAGATGAAAAATCAATATCGAATGCTCCAGTAGAAGTATATGATGAAAAGATGAAAAATCAATATCGAATGCTCCAGTAGAAGTATATGATGAAAAGATGAAAAATCAATATCGAATGCTCCAGTAGAAGTATATGATGAAAAGATGAAAAAGCAATTCATATCAAATCTGTAGGCCATGCTGTATCAAATAAGTGAGTGTAAAATGGTTAGTCGTGAATTCTCCAGATGAAATATATAATATAAAGTGAACGATACATGTCAAAATCTGTATCACATGCTGTATCAACCCGAGTAACCAATAGCAATCAGAGGGCTGATATTGGTAGAGCATGTGATACACATTCTGTCATGTATTATTCTCTATATATATTTTCAGATTACTGGATTGATATGGCTCTTCATTTATCAATTGGGGGCTGTCGTCATGATCGTATGGTAGTTGGATTTACAACTACCTGTGCAATCAGTGTGTATCAACACTAAAGTTGTGCTTTGGAATCCCGCTCATGGCGAGGTGTATTTGATACAACATTATGTGATAAAGTTGGTCAGTGACTTGCTGGTACTCCGATTTCCTCCACCAATAAAACTGACCACCACGATATAACTGAAATATTTTTACAAGTGGTGTTAACCACCATAACCCTAACCATCTCTCTCATTTACCATTTCCAAAGAAGTGGCCTTTTTAAATAGAGGGCAGGCTATCATTATGAAAGTGAACCACATAAGACCATCAATCTTGGACAATTTTGTCTTCAATTGATCCAGTGGTCTCAAAGAGTAGAAGATTAAAATGTGATGGCTAACAGCAATAAATAACGATCAACACCTGATAGCAATAACTCATTAAGTCTTTAGTCAGGTGAGCTAAATAATAAATAAATTTACCTGTCTAGCCAACTGTTGACATCTGGTCTCTCTTTGTTGTAATCTATGATTCAGTTGGTTGTTCTCAGCTTGTGACTGGTTCTTCTGCCCCATTGCTACATTAAACTGTTTTTGTAACTGTTCGTAATCAGCCTGAAATCTGCTAGTTTGTTTTCCATCATTGCTTGAAAGATTTAGTTGAGATCGCATTGAATTATTGTCAAATACTAGCTGTTGTAGTTCACTCTCAACTCTCAATAATTCCTGATTCACTTGGATGTTTTGATCTGACTGTGCTTCTAATTGTTTTTCAAGCTCTAAAATGTGCTTGATTAGTCTTTCTTTTTCCCTTTCAAAATGGTCCCTTTCCTCTTTGATAAAAGAAATGTCTTTTTGAGATTCTCCCTGTTGTAAAAGTCGTTGATGTAGTTCTTCAATTTGTTTTGCCATACTAGAATTATCATTGATTATTTTGTTGTATTCAGAATTTATATTGTTAAAATCTTTTTGCAATTTATCCAACATTAAATTTTTGTCTTCAAATAATTGTCTCAACTTTTCATTTTCATTTTTTAAATATTCACTTTCCTTTGAAGTAACATCTACAGAATTTCCAACAGGATGTACCTCTTCACGTTTCATATTTTCATCAATTAGAGTGGTATTTTTCTCCAGCATATCACCTCTCAGGGATTCTATATCTATATTTTTGCGTTCTAACTCTAATTTCAAATTATTAACATTTTTGACAGCCTCTGAATACTTTTCTCCCATTTCTTGAAATTCTTTTTGCAGTGAATCAAACATTTTGACCTTCATTTCTTGAGGGCTTGACCTTGACCTTAGTCTTTCATTTTCAGACATAAGTTCATTCAACTCCTCATTAATTATATCTAATTGCTCCTTCAAACCTTCGACCTCAGAATTTTCTGCCATCTGCTGACTATTGTCATTAATTTGTGTTTTTAAAGCACCATTTTCTTTTTCTAATGTTTCATATGTTTTACAAATGTCATCAAATTTTTCCTGTAAGTCATCAAACATTTTTATTTTCATACCATTTGATACCGACTCTTTCTTCAGTTTCTCATTCTCAGACATCAATTCATTGAGTTCATCGTTTATTAATTCTAGTTGTTCCTCCAGATCTCTTACTCTAGAATCATCAACTGTATTCTCTGCTTTTGATTTCTCTGTTTTATTCGAAGTATTGTTCTCCCTCAGTTCTACTTCAAGCCTTTTGTTTTCTTCTATAGCAGAGCTATATTTTTCTGCCAATTCTTCAAACTTGGATGGATTTGATTTCAGTTTTTCATTTTCAGACATGGTCTCATTTAGTTCTTCATTAATCAGCTCCAGTTGTTCTTCAAGTTCTGTTACACGATCACTAGAACTTTCAGCAGAATGATTACTTTTCAGATTTTCACATTCTGATTCTTTCATCTTTAAAGCTGCTTTAGTGTGATCCAGATCATCCTTTAACTTTTTCAAGCTTTCATCACTTCCTACAGTTTTCTGTTCTTTCCTAGCTATTTCAAGCTCCAACCTTAATTCCTCTATTTCCTCCTCCAAAGATGCTACCTCTTGCAGCTTCCAGTCCAGCCCTTCCCTTTCTTCTTTCTGTTGCTTACACAAACTTCTTAATTTTTCCACTTCAGATTCTAAATAATTAACATTTTCGATATCTTTGTTTTGAATTTCTACCTTTAATTTGTCCATTTTGTCTTTTGAATCTTTCCGTTCGTTAATTAGATCTTCTCTTAATCCATCCATTTCTTCCATTATTTGTTCATGTTCCATTTCAAGCTCAGATACTCTGTTTTTCATTGCTATCAATTTTGCATTTTCCATTTCTAACTCAGTAATTTTATTTTTTAAATCAGTCACATCACCACCCTCAGTCTGAATTTGTTTGATCTTATGAAAGTTTTCCTCCTTCTCGTGATTTAATGCTTGTTTAAGTTTCGCAACAATTTCTCTGTAACTTTTACATTCTGATTCAAGTTCATCACAAAGAGACCGATTGTCCTTCTCTTGTCTCTCAATCTCCAATTTATTATGTTCTAACATTTCTATTTCAGATCGTAAAATTTCCATTTCTACATGGGAAGTCTCTTTCTCTTTCATGGCCTGTGTCAATGTCTTAGATAATTTAGAGTTTTCGTCAGTCAATATTTTGACATCATCACTTAACTTTAGATTTTCTGACTTTAATTCAGTCAATTCTAAACTTTCCATTTCAATTTGTTGAAGCATAACTTCTGTATGGCTTTTACTTTTCCCCTCATTTTCCATCATTTGCACATGTAGTTTTTCACATTTCACTTTTTCCTTTTCCAAAACTTTCAATAACTCCTCTTTCTCAGCTTTAATATTTAACAAATCAAGATCCTTTTGTTCCATGTGTTCCCTTAAACTTTCAATTAAAGCAGTATTACTGTCATTATCACTCTCCATACTTTTGTTAGTTTTAGCAAGCCTATCTTTAATCTGATCAACCTCAGTTTGCAATGCTTGATTTTTAGCTTTGAAAGCTTTTAACTTAATAAGCATTTTCTCACACTTAGATTCACTTGAGCTCAGGTTGTCTTTTAACATAGAAATCTCTGTAATAAGAGTATCACTGCCATTTTCAGGCACTGATTGCCTAAGTGGTTCCACTTCAACTTTTTCAATGGCATCACCCCATCCTATATCCCCACCACCTTGAATTATTGGATCCTGCTCAGATTCAACTAAATTGTTTTTATTTTTCAGTTCACTGTATTCAATTTGTAATTCATCTTTTTCCTCTTTCAGCTGATTATACTTTTCTTCCATTTCTCTTTCTACTTCGCGTTTTTGTTCATCAAAATCGTCTATTTCTTTTCGTAGAACATTAATGACACTTTCTAGCTCAACAACTTTGGTTTGGGCTTCTGTCTTCTCCTTTTCAGCATGAGCAGATTGAATGGTTAATGTGTGATATATTTCTTCCATTTCCTTCAATCTTTCAAGTTCTGTCGTTATTTTAACATTTTCCTCCTTTACAAATGACAAATCATTGGTTTCTGACAAAGCTTGGGTTAACTTCATTTCCATTTGTTCTCGTTCACTTTCTTTGGTTTCTAATGCTAACTGACTTATATCAAGCCTTTCCTTGTAACTATTAACACTATACTGTAAGTCTTGATTCTCTAATGTAAGTTCTTTCACTTTCAGTTCTAATTCCTGGTTTTGTTTTGTTAAATCATTTAGTATATTCATAGATTCTTCATTATCACTACATTTTGTATTTATAGACAATTCCAAATCTTCTTTCTCATGAGTAAGTTTGTCAGCAGATAATTTAATGTCTTCGTAATCTTGTGTTAATGTTTGAAAATTGAATTCTAAACTCTCCTTTTCTTTAGAAAGTTGTTTGAGTGTTTGTTCTAATTCTGCAGATTGTGTAATTAGGATATCTCTTTCGTTTATAACTATATTTCTTTCCTCATTCAAAGCTGAAATATCTTGTACCAGAGATGAATTATCTGCCCTTAATTTTTCAAATTCATTCAGTTGAGATGTCAATTCAGTAACTTCATTTTGTAAAGTGTCATTTCTTTCAGTCTGCTCAGTCAATTTTGATTCCAAGATAGTTTGAACTTCTGTAATCTGACTAGAAAATTGACATTGGAGCAACTGCTTTTCCTCGGTTTGATTGGCTAATTTAATTTCATATTCTTGCTGTGTATCTTCCAAATGGGAGGCCATTTGTGAGATTTTACTGTGCAGTGATTGATTTTCTTCCATTTGATTGGTTAATTTTGTTTCATAAATATCTCTCAACTCCTGTACTTCTCTTTCAGTACTATCTTTTAAATTCTTATTTGTATTGTCTAACTGTTGTTTCAATGTATAAATCTCTTGTTCTGATGTTCCAATGATGTCCTTAATTATTTCTGACACTTGATTCAAATTTTGAAAATCAATATGATGTAAATGAGGAGATAGGAGTTTGAGACTATGGGCAAACTGAGATAGATTGTCCTCGTGAAATGCTAACTGATTTGAAAGATCAACTATTTTTGTAGCTGTCTGTTCTAGATTCTTTTGAAGACTTTCCTTTTCTTCTTCTAATTGTCCCTTTTCTATCTGTCCTTGCGTGACCTCATTCTGGAGATGTTCAACAGCCGTTGTCTGCTTTCTAACTTCCTGCTGCAGTGATTGAATCAATTCCTCAAAACTTCCAACTCTTTCTTCCATTTCTTTAATATTATTTTCTTTTTCTTCAACAATTTTCTCTACATCAGCCAAATTTGTCTCTAATTTATCAATTTCTTTTTGTTTTTCTTCAAATATTTGCTTGCTAACATGTTCTTCACTCTCATATTTTTCAGAAAATTGTTGACATTTTTGACTTAATTCAGACAATTGTTTTTCTAATTCTGATTTGGTTTCAGCTGAAGAATCTGACAATGCACTCAGTTTCACCTGTAGGTCTGAACACTCATTTTCTTTGACTGATAACTGACAGGACATATTTTCCATTAGTTTCTTGTGTTCTAATAACTCTAACTCTTTCATGTGTACTTGTTCGTTCAGCTTAGTAAGACTGTCTTCTTTCTCACTGTGACCCTGAAATAACAGAAAATACATCAGTGTATATTTTGTATACAGAATTTGATTTGATTTTGATTTTTGGTGTTTTAACGCCACTTTCAACAATATTTCAGTTATATCATGGCGACCAGTTTTAGTGGTGGAGAAAGCCGGAGTACCCAGAGAGAACCACCGACCATGGGCAAGCAACTGGTAAACTTTATCACATGCGGCTGCGAGTCGAGTGCACCTTTTTTGTAATTTACAAAGCCGGGCGCGAACCCACGCCTATACAGAATTTGAAGTAGAAATTATTGTATTGTATGGACCATACAGTAGATCTAATTGGTGTATTCCCCTTAAGGCTAATAGTAAACATTTCCTTTTGAAATAACTTTTAGTCCAAAACTATGGTCCTATTCCTTTTGATATGTACTGTAGTAAGCTTGACAACTCATAATATCAGTCCCTATGACCTCGGCGTAATAGTTAGTCTCACATACATTTACATACGTAAAGTTAGGGAGGTCACGCCACAAATGAAAATGCCAAAGATCATCCAATTAAAGATTGACATGATATTCCATACAAAATGAAGATTATTGGTTCAAACATTTTGAAAATTGATTGAGCAGTTCAAAAGCTATGACCATTTATATGAGATAAAAAATGGCTGAACCAAAATATATTTTTTGACATATTTTATTCTTAGTATTATATCCACTAATTTAGGGTTAGGGTTATGATGCTTAATGCCACTTCCAACAATATTTTAGTTAGATCGTGGTGGCCAGTTTGATTGGTGGAGGAAACTGGAGTACCCGGAGAAAACCACAAACCTGCCGCAAGTCACTGACAAACTTTATCACATAATATATCGTATCCTCTAGGTCAATGTTACATCCATAGGAAACATGTCAGAAGTAAAATGTAACATGATATAACTTGAATACTTCTATGAACCACATCGGTTGTTTAATGGTTAGCATGCCTACCTTGATGGCAGTAGATCATGGAATCGAGTCCAGGTCGGGTCACAATGACTATAAAATTAATATTTGTTGCTGTTCTAAGCATTCAGCACTAAGGAGTAAGAGTAAAGACAGGTTAGTTAAGAATCAGAATAATGTGTCAGAGTGGAGCAACATGTCTATCCGTGAACTGTTTTTTAAGTGAGCTACCACCATCACAATCCAATTCAGCATGTTTCTGTCTAGTACAGATCGGACATTATCATCATCATCTCATCAAAATATGTTCTTGCCATGATATAGTTGAAAAATTCCTCATTTGGAGTTTATATACACTTTTATATTGACTGGGTATGAGGGTAATAGCACTTGTATTGTCCCCCAAGGACAATAGTTGGTACAGAGGGGAAAAATAAAAGTGATATTACACGAATATCAAGTCTATAAGTGTACAACTCAAAATTCTAAATTGTATGTCCTTTTCTGGTGGATTTCTAGTCTACTTTATTGGTGCTTTTAAAACTACATTTGCATGTGTGTGCATTTGAAGAAGAAATCAATAGAAATATATTAGAAGAAGAAATTATCAAAAAAAAAACCAGATTTTATTTAGTGTTCTTTTTTGTATGGATATTGACATTTTTCCTCTATTAGAGGGTGATAGGATCATTCCATTATATACAAATTCCTTAAAGCAGTCTTTTTTCTTTAGTTAAATATTTAATAAACTGTCATTGTTTACTTGTTGTCTTGTTGAATGACGTCATTTAATTTAAACCAATGAGATGAATGATTTAGAAAAGTACGAAAAACATGATGACTGAAATTACCAGAGGGGAATAGTCCTAAAACTATTGACCGGCACCACCAGGGGAATAGTCATACAGTTGATTTTAGGATGCAATAGTAAAACTACTGTCATGTTTTTATAAAGGAAAAACAAACTGAAGTATAATAATAATCACTAACTCACTAATACTTCAACGCTTCAATTTATTTTCATAATGGAAAGGTTTTTTTCTATTATTTATGGGATAGATATAGTATTGTGACAGAATAGATTTTAAAAAAAACTAGGAAGAACTGTTTTAGATACCTAAAACTTATGTCTCCCCTTAATGCGGCCATCTGTACAACAACCTATCTAAAAAGACAAAATTGTTATGGCCTGGGCAAGAAAATACTATTTAAAAGACAATTATTTGACCTCGAGATCAAAGGTCAAGGTCCCACGAAGGTCATTATGGTACGCGACACATCGCCTTATGGTTATGCACCCACATACCAAATATCATTGACGTATCTTGAAATAGTTGGTGTCTCGGGGGAAAATAAACTTGCTATTGTCCTCAGCCAGTAAATAGGTGTATACTATCATGTAATTGATTTAGTAAGTTTTTTTTATTATTACAATCATTCTCCTGCTTTCTACTGTGGGACAATATAAAGCTGGTATGACTTGTGGAAGGTACTTCTTATCTTGAAACAAAGCTGCAGTATTTATCTGTTTTCATTATCAGTCAATGGTGTATCTATACTCTCAGATACAATTTGTCAGTATAAAAAATATCATATGTAAATAAATCATAAAATACAGTGGTTCCCCTCTTATAGGGCCACACCTTCTGCAGTAAAAAAATTTAGTAGTATTATACTATCTAATTCTAGCCTGATGGGAGAGAGGGCCTTTTGTGGGGATGGCCTTATGACTAGAGGCTCAGTGGGCTGGGCCTGTGTCACTCACCTTTCATTCTGCTTTGAGAAAACTTAATACAGAATCTTCCATAGGTGCTTCCCACCAAGTTTCGATTCATTTGGCTAAGCAGTTTCAGAGAAGAAGATTTTTTAGAAATCAACCAATCAGAAACAAGAATTGGCTGTGGTGGCCATGCTTGTTAGCGGATCGGAACTAAATGAGCATTCTTTATAGAGGACCTCCCAAGGGTGCTTCCTACCCAATTTTTGATTTATTTGGCCAAGCGGTTTCAGAGGAGAAGATTCTTTGGAAATCAACCAATCAGAAACAAGAATTGCCTGTGGTGGCCATGTCTGTTAACGGATCGGGATCATGAGTATTCCTTATAGAGTACCTTCCATAGATGCTGCCTACCAAGTTACGGTTCATTTGGCCAAGCAGTTTCAGAGGAGAAGATTTAAAAAAAAATCAACCAATCAGAAACAAGAATTGCCTTTGGTGGCCATGTTTGTTGATCGATCGGAACGAAATGAGCATTCTTTATAGAGGATCTTCCATAGATGCTTCCTACCAAGCTTCGGTTCATTTGGCCAATAGGGTTCAGAGAAGAAGATTTTTTAGAAATCAACCAATCAGAAACAAGAATTGCCTGTGGTGGCCATGCTTGTTAACGGATCGGAATGAAATAAGTAATCTTTATAGAGGACCTTCCATAGATACTTCCTACCAAGTTTCACTTCATTTGGCCAAGTGGGTTCAGAGAAGAAGATTTTTAAAAATCGGCCAATCAGAAAAAAGAATTGCCTGTCATGGCTATTTCTGTTAATGGTATGGACAAAATGTGTCATCCTTATAGAGGACCTTCCATAGATACTCCCTACCAAGTTACGGTTCATTTGGCTAAGCAGTTTCAGAGAAGAAGATTTTTTAGAAATCAACCAATCAGAAACAAGAATTGCCTGTGGTGGCCATGTCTGTTAACGGATCGGGACGAAATGAGCAATCTTTATAGAGGACCTTCCCTAGATGCTTCCTACAAAGCTACGGTTCATTTGGCTAAGCATTTTCAGAGGAGAAGATACCAATCAGAAACAAGAATTGCCTTTGGTGGCCATGTTTGCTAATGGATCGAGATGAAATGAGCAATCTTTATAGAGGACTTTCCATAGATGCTGCCTACCAAGCTTGAATTCATTTGGCCAAGTGGGCTCAGAGAAGAAGATTTAAAAATATCGGCCAATCAGAAACAAGAAATGCCTGTAGCGGCCATGTTTGTTAATAGATCTGGACAAAATGTGTAATCCTTATAGAGGACCTTCCATAGATGCTTCCTACCAAGCTTCACTTCATTTGGCCAGGTGGGTTCAGAGAAGAAGATTTTTAAAAATCGGCCAATCAGAAAAAAGAATTGCCTGTGATGGCTATTTCTGTTAATGGTATGGACAAAATGTGTCATCCTTATAGAGGACCTTCCATAGATACTCCCTACCAAGTTACGGTTCATTTGGCTAAGCAGTTTCAGAGAAGAAGATTTTTTAGAAATCAACCAATCAGAAACAAGAATTGCCTGTGGCAGCCATGTCTGTTAACGGATCGGGACGAAATGAGCAATCTTTATAGAGGACCTTCCCTAGATGCTTCCTACAAAGCTACGGTTCATTTGGCTAAGCATTTTCAGAGGAGAAGATTTTTTTAGAAATAAACCAATCAGAAACAAGAATTGCCTTTGGTGGCCATGTTTGTTAATGGATCGAGACGAAATGAGCCATCTTTATAGAGGACTTTCCATAGATGCTGCCTACCAAGCTTGAATTCATTTGGCCAAGTGGGCTCAAAGAAGAAGATTTAAAAATATCGCCAATCAGAAACAAGAAATGCCTGTAGCGGCCATGTTTGTTAATAGATCTGGACAAAATGTGTAATCCTTATAGAGGACCTTCTATATATGCTTCCTACCAAGCTTCGGTTCATTTGGCCAAGTGGGTTCAGAGAAGAAGATTTTTTAGAAATCAACCAATCAGAAACAAGAATTGCCTGTGGTGGCCATGCTTGTTAACGGATCGGAACGAAAAATAAGTAATCCTTATAGAGGACCTTCCATAGATACTGCCTACCAAGTTTCACTTCATTTGGCCAAGTGGGTTCAGAGAAGAAGATTTTTAAAAATCGGCCAATCAGAAAAAAGAATTGCCTGTGATGGTTATTTCTGTTAATGGTATGGACAAAATGTGTCATCCTTATAGAGGATCTTCCATAGATACTCCCTACCAAGTTACGGTTCATTTGGCTAAGCAGTTTCAGAGAAGAAGATTTTTTAGAAATCAACCAATCAGAAACAAGAAGATTTTTTAGAAATCAACCAATCAGAAACAAGAATTGCCTGTGGCGGCCATGTCTGTTAACAGATCGGGACGAAATGAGCAATCTTTATAGAGGACCTTCCCTAGATGCTTCCTACAAAGCTACGGTTCATTTGGCTAAGCATTTTCAGAGGAGAAGATTTTTTTAGAAATAAACCAATCAGAAACAAGAATTGCCTTTGGTGGCCATGTTTGTTAATGGATCGAGACGAAATGAGCAATCTTTATAGAGGACTTTCCATAGATGCTGCCTACCAAGCTTGAATTCATTTGGCCAAGTGGGCTCAAAGAAGAAGATTTAAAAATATCGCCAATCAGAAACAAGAAATGCCTGTAGCGGCCATGTTTGTTAATAGATCTGGACAAAATGTGTAATCCTTATAGAGGACCTTCTATATATGCTTCCTACCAAGCTTCGTTCATTTGGCCAAGTGGGTTCAGAGAAGAAGATTTTTTAGAAATCAACCAATCAGAAACAAGAATTGCCTGTGGTGGCCATGCTTGTTAACGGATCGGAACGAAAAATAAGTAATCCTTATAGAGGACCTTCCATAGATACTGCCTACCAAGTTTCACTTCATTTGGCCAAGTGGGTTCAGAGAAGAAGATTTTTAAAAATCGGCCAATCAGAAAAAAGAATTGCCTGTGATGGTTATTTCTGTTAATGGTATGGACAAAATGTGTCATCCTTATAGAGGATCTTCCATAGATACTCCCTACCAAGTTACGGTTCATTTGGCTAAGCAGTTTCAGAGAAGAAGATTTTTTAGAAATCAACCAATCAGAAACAAGAAGATTTTTTAGAAATCAACCAATCAGAAACAAGAATTGCCTGTGGCGGCCATGTCTGTTAACAGATCGGGACGAAATGAGCAATCTTTATAGAGGACCTTCCCTAGATGCTTCCTACAAAGCTACGGTTCATTTGGCTAAGCATTTTCAGAGGAGAAGATTTTTTTTAGAAATAAACCAATCAGAAACAAGAATTGCCTTTGGTGGCCATGTTTGTTAATGGATCGAGATGAAATGAGCAATCTTTATAGAGGACTTTCCATAGATGCTGCCTACCAAGCTTGAATTCATTTGGCCAAGTGGGTTCAGAGAAGAAGATTTAAAAATATCGGCCAATCAGAAACAAGAAATGCCTGTAGCGGCCATGTTTGTTAATAGATCTGGACAAAATGTGTAATCTTTATAGAGGACCTTCCATAGATGCTTCCTACCAAGTTACAGTTTATTTGGCAAAGCAGTTTCAGAGAAGAAGATTTTTTAGAAATCAACCAATCAGAAACAAGAATTGCCTGTGACGGCCATGTTTGTTAATGGATCGGGACGAAATGAGCAATCTTTATAGAGGACCTTCCATAGATGCTTTCTACCAAGTTACGATTCATTTGGCTAAACGGTTTCAGAGGAGAAGATTTTTTAGAAGTCAACCAATCAGAAACAAGAACTGCCTGTGGTGGCCATGTTTGTTAACGGATCGAAATGAAATCAGCAATCTTTAGAGAGGACCTTACATAGATGATTCCTACCAAGTTCATTTGCCTGAGGGGTATTAGAAGAGAAGATTAAAATGTGAAAAGTTAACGAGCGGCAGACGACAAGTGATGGCAAAAGCTCACATTGCCTTTGGCAAGTTGAGCTAAAAAGGAGATGTTGGACTTTACTCTGACATTATTTATACAAACCTTTTAGACTCAGACACAGTGAGGTTGGACTTTACTCTGACATTATTTATACAAACCTTTTAGACTCGGACACGGTGAGGTTGGACTTTACTCTGACATTATTTATACAAACCTTTTAGACTCAGACACAGTGAGGTTGAACTTTACTCTGACATTATTTATACAAACCTTTTAGACTCAGACACGGTGAGGTTGGACTTTACTCTGACATTATTTATACAAACCTTTTAGACTCAGACACGGTGAGGTTGGACTTTACTCTGACATTATTTATACAAACCTTTTAGACTCAGACACGGTGAGGTTGGACTTTACTCTGACATTATTTATACAAACCTTTTAGACTCGGACACGGTGAGGTTGGACTTTACTCTGACATTATTTATACAAACCTTTTAGACTCAGACACGGTGAGGTTGGACTTTACTCTGACATTATTTATACAAACCTTTTAGACTCAGACACAGTGAGGTTGAACTTTACTCTGACATTATTTATACAAACCTCTTAGACTCAGACACGGTGAGGTTGGACTTTACTATTGAAATTATTAATACAAACCTCTTAGACTCAGACACGGTGAGGTTGGACTTTACTCTTGACATTATTAATACAAACCTCAAGTCCCTCTTTCTCTTCTTTCTCCTTACTGATTTTTTGGAGTTGAAATTTCAATTTCTTGGCTGTTGCTAGAGCTTTCTTAAATTGAAGTTCTTTCTCATCCAGTGCTTTTTTTATTGAAGTCAACTCCTCTTCTTTTACTTCTAAGGTTTTTTTAACCTCATTAATTTCACTACTTTTAGACTCGATAGTAGTCAATAGAGATTCATTCTCCTCAGTAAGTGGTGTCAACCTTTCTTCTTCCTCCTGTAGATTTTCAACTAGTGACAATATTTTCTCGTCTTTTTCAGATAATGTATGTTTCAATTTTTCAACATTGTTTTTCAATTCCGCAATTTTTCCATCCTTTTCTGTAGCTGTATCATTCAAACCCTCTAACGATGCTATTTCGTCATCTTTTTCAGTTATAATATCTTTCAAATTATCAATTGTACTTTGCATTTCAATAAATTGTTCTTCTTTTTCGCTAGCTGCTTTCACCGAGCTTTCCATTGCTATTTTCTGTTCATTAATACTTGTTTGTAATTCTTCCAACAATCTGTCATATTTCAGTTTCTGTTCTCCAGCATCAGAAAGCTGTTTCTCACATATCTCTATTTTTGTGTCTCTTTCTGACATAGCTTGATTCAATGTTTCAATTGTAGTCTTCTGGTCTACGACTTCCACTTTAAGCCTCTCTGACCAGCTCTCAAACTTACATCTTTCCTGACTGACCTCTGACAACTCATTTGAATATTCATCAACCATCTTTTGATGTTGCTCTTGTTGTGTTAGCATCTCCTCCTTTATGACATCTAGTTCCTTCTGATATAACTGCTTCTGTTCTGTTAAATGTCTTAACTGACTCTGTAAGTCAGAAACGAGTCCTTCATTACTTGTCTCAAGCTGATTCTGCAAAGCATCGAATATTATATACTGTATTAGCATATGAGATCATTAGTAAATAGAAGGCCATTGTGGTCGCGATCGTATGGTAGTTGGATTTACACCTACCTATGCAATCAGTACCTATCACTACTAAAGTTGTGAGTTCAAACTCTGTTCATGGCGAGGTGTACTTGATAAAACATTACATGATAAAGTTTGTCAGCGACTTGTGACAGGTCAGTGGTTTTCTTCGGGCACTCCGGTTTCCTTCACCAATAAAACTGACCACCACAATATAACTGAAACAATGTTGAAAGTGGCAATAAACACCATAAACACAAACACACATAATCTATGAAAGAATAAACTAAGTGTTTGCTTAAAGTCAGTGTTGATAATTTAGTTATGAATTCCTAAGAAACCTTGAGATCAAAGCTGGAAGTTTTGCAATCCTCAATGCTTTGGACATTTGATGCCAAATTGTATACTGTGTGTCTCATACCTTCTATAATACTAGCCCGTCCCAATTATAATTCATAAGTTATATTGACAATGGTAATATGAAATCTAATGATTTGTATTCCATATGTGAAGTTGTCAGAGCATTTACAGATTTGGTTTCAAATATCTAGTGTTAACAACTAAATAACGTGTATTTCTCACATACTGAAGAGATTCCTAATACACCAAAAATATATAAAAATAACGTTTACGTGTACAATAT
Source organism: Bathymodiolus brooksi (assembly GCA_963680875.1). Classification (NCBI taxonomy): domain Eukaryota; kingdom Metazoa; phylum Mollusca; class Bivalvia; order Mytilida; family Modiolidae; genus Bathymodiolus; species Bathymodiolus brooksi. Next base: position 63,287,253 of record OY804581.1, on the reverse strand, counting down.
TTACCCCAGCTGCTGTTTGTAAAGTCTGAACTCTTTCAACCATTATAGGTTCTTCTAAGAAAGGAACTCTACAAAACATAAAATATAGTTTGAATAGATAGTGTTCAGTAAATGAAATTACAATTACATTAAAAAATTACTATATACTTGTTATGGTAATTATAATTTCAGTAAAATTACATTGGTTTTTATAAATTGATGTTCTTCATCCTGTTATCACTCATTTTTTTAACTGGTTTTTTTGTGTGCTTTTTTTGGTTTCAATGTCCATCCAGATTTCATTATGTATTTTTTCTAAAAAAAAAATTGGAAATCAAGTCTACCTAACATAATTTACTTTCGTCATAGTTTTAGGATTCTTATTTCCTATCACCCTCGGCAAGTGAATTTTGGTCAGGGGAAATTGGATTTCCAAACCTTAGTTGTCTGTGGGCAAGTAAATTTCAACTACTGGATTGAAGAGTGCATTTCAAATGATTTCTAAACTTCCAATTTTGCATAATTCTATCAAAGAAGAATCAAACTTTTATTTAAAATAAAGTTTTCAGGTGAGATCGTAGTTAGCAGTCTGTGGGGATATTATAGTCTCAGGGAATGAAATTATGTGATGTCAATGTCAGGGAAATGTTTGTTCTGTTCTGGTGTATTATATAGTGTATTCAACATCAAGTAATGTGTTTTCTTATCCTTCACATTGTTATTAATTGATGTACAATAGTGCTCCTCTTATAAGGTTACTCCAACCAAAAGTCACCCCTCTTATTCCACATTTCTGACTCCCACCAAAAGTCACCCCTCTTATTCCACATTTCTGACTCCCACCAAAAGTCACCCCTCTTATTCCACATTTCTGACTCCAACCAAAAGTCACCCCTCTTATTCCACATTTCTGACTCCCACCAAAAGTCACCCCTCTTATTCCACATTTCTGACTCCAACCAAAAGTCACCCCTCTTATTCCACATTTCTGACTCCCACCAAAAGTCACCCCTCTTATTCCACATTTCTGACTCCCACCAAAAGTCACCCCTCTTATTCCACATTTCTGACTCCAACCAAAAGTCACCCCTCTTATTCCACATTTCTGACTCCAACCAAAAGTCACCCCTCTTATTCCACATTTCTGACTCCCACCAAAAGTCACCCCTCTTATTCCACATTTCTGACTCCCACCAAAAGTCACCCCTCTTATTCCACATTTCTGACTCCCATCAAAAGTCATCCCTCTTATTCCACATTTCTGACTCCAACCAAAAGTCACCCCTCTTATTCCACATTTCTGACTCCCACCAAAAGTCACCCCTCTTAATCCACATTTCTGACTCCCACCAAAAGTCACCCCTCTTATTCCACATTTCTGACTCCCATTAAAAGTCACCCCTCTTATTCCACATTTCTGACTCCCACCAAAAGTCACCCCTCTTATTCCACATTTCTGACTCCCACCAAAAGTCACCCCTCTTATTCCACATTTCTGATGCACCAAGATAGTGAAATGCTACTTAATTGTCCCCCTTAATAGAGGCCACCCCTCTTATTCCACATTTCTGATGCACCAAGATAGTGAAATGCAACTTAATTGTCCCCCTTAATAGAGGCCACACCTCTTTGGCCAGATTTCTGATGCACCAAGATAGTAAAGTACTACTTAACTGTCCCCCTCAAGAGAGGTCACCCCTCTTATCAGGTCACTTTTTCATTGCAGAAGGCATGGCTCTATAAGAGGTGGATTACTATACTCATATTACTTATTGGTAAATAGTAGTCAATCCTGTTTCAAGAGATGAAGGAAAGTGACTATGTTGTCACAAATGAACTCGGATATGTTCAACTCATCGTAACCACTATCGGGTCTTTTTCTTAGTCATGACTTAGCACCGTGTTTGTAATTAGAGTAACATGAAGGGAGCCACTAGTGGAGCAGGAACTGACACTTTTCCGGAGCACCCGAGTTCACCCCGGTTTTTCCTGGTTTTCGTGTTGCTCGATCTTTAGTTTTCTCTGTCGTGCTTTGTAGATCGTTGTTTGTCATTTTGTCCTGTTTCTTTTGGCAATTGTATTGTCTGCCCTTCTTTGACTTACAGCTTCTGATTACCGCTTTGGTATCTTCAAACTTTTCTTGTCTGAATTATGTTATACATATTTTTCAATTACATGTTTGCAACAACTTAAATTATTCTTATGACAAGAAGCTACTGCTGGCTGGCTGCTTCAATAGTAAAAAATCTTACTTTTGAACTTGATCTACACTGCTGACCATATCATCTCCATTGATTTTACCATCCACTAAATCCTTCTCTGTGACATGAGTTGTTGTTAACTTTTCAATCTATAAAATACAACATGTTCTAAACATTTATCATTTGATCATTAGATGGAAACACATTTTACAGAAAAATATATAGGAAAAAAAATAAAGTAAAAACTAGTGTTTTCTTTTTGACCTTAGAAAATATTGTGTTATTCTTTATAATATTAACACAGTCTTAAATTGTGTAGAGGTCAAAAGCTAGAACCAATGCTTCTTTCAGTTTCTGTTCCAAGGGTTGGTGAGGGTTCATCAGGAGTCAATGTGTAAGGTTGATCAACTAAAAAGTCACTGTCAACAATTAGGTTTTCACTGATGATTACAATTTTATTTGAAAGTTCACCTTAAGTTCAATGGAAAGTCTGATTATAATAAAAACTAATACAAATTAAACCAAGGGAGATAATCATATTACGATGAAATAAAATATTAAAATTAAAAGTCTGTTGTAAACTTATTTGTTGTATTGTAGAATTCAGAAATATATCAGTACTATACAGGAAAGGTTGAAATAATACAATGTTTTTTTCATAACATAAATGGTGGTTATATATGCAATAAAATAGTAAAGCATGCTGTGCATGTTAGAATCATGCATAGAATAGGTAGGCTTTATATATACTGAATGTAATACATTATATACATGCAGTAACAAGCCAGAATAAAGTCTTATATTAAACAAATATTATATTATATTATATTACTGTTGTAAGGATTTTTAAATATCATGTTGGTTTTATCTAAGATTATATTATATAGGTTCAAAAAATGTAATATCACTATGATAATAGCATGTATATAGCAGTAAACATAGATAAAAATAAAAAACACATCACTATTTAGAGTTTTCTGGAAATATGTCCCCAGAAGACAATGTCTCCTTGTAATACAAGATAATAAATAAATGGGCAAACGAATAAAAGCCCATCTCAATAATATGGCCACTAACGGAAAGATAAATGAAATTTTGACTTCTTAAATGAGAAAAAAAAACACGCACAATCATCACTGTATGTAATTTTCTGTTTATAAACAGCCAATAAAATACAAATCAATGTTTTCCTTACTATATGTAAAAACAAAACATCTGTTATATTTATATGAAACTGAAATTAAAATAGTGTCAATACTACCACAATAGGAAAAGAATTGTGTGTATCAAATTTTATTAAATAAAATAAAACAAGGGGGAAAAAAAACAACCAATTGACAAATTTGAGGTAAACATTGACTTGTTTTTATAGTTACGACTTATAACTGTGACGAAGGGATACAAAAGTCTCCTAAACTGTGTCAAGATCTTATTATTATTTATTAATATTATTAATAAAATTATACATTTATAAAAGTACTAATCAAAAGTAAGGTGTTAAGATTATCCTTGTTTAATGCCACATACAACATTTGTCAGCTACATGTTGTATATCGTGACAGTCAGTTGTATTGGAGAAAACAGGAATACTAGGAGAAAAACACCAATCTGCCTCCTGTAACTGACAAACTTTATTACAAAATTGTACAAAAGTGGGAATCAAATTCACAAACTTAAATGTTGAAAAGTACTGATTGTTTATATGACAGTGAACAAACTACCAAACAATCTTGTCAGCAGTGTACCTAGAAGACTTCAGAAACACTAACAAAAAAATGTAGAAAACTTTTGTATACTTTGAGAGATTAGAGTGATATAGTAAAATTAGTACCTGCACACAAAAGATACATATTTTTGCCACTAGCTATAAATAGTGCTTCTAAATACAGACAAATACGATGTTTTCTTACATTTTTTCCAGAATGGCCATCACTTGTACTACTCATCTCAAGTTGTCTCAGCTGATGGACAAGAGTATTATTTTCCAGTGAAAGTCGATCGACATTATCTTCCAGCATATTTACTTTTTCCTCTTGTTTACGAAGTTGAAGTTTCAGTTCATTGACATATTTCTCTTTTGCTTCCATTTTATCCATCATTTCAAGTATGGTTTCCTCACTTTGCTGAAGTGATTTGACAAATGACATTTTGGAAGCTTCAGTAGCTTCCATTAGAGCTTGCTTGCCATACAACTCTTGCATCAGTTCAGTAATCTTGGTTTCTTTTTCTTGTAGTTTTATAGCATTTGAAGTATTAAATTCCTCGATGGTATTCAGCATTTTATCTTGTTCTTCAGATTGGCTTTCATACATTTTTTGTAAATTTTTCATTTCTTCAATTCGCTTCACTAAATCCTTTTGAATACTATCAAAGCTTTCACTGAGTGACTTTATTTCTGCATCTTTTTCTTCAATATGCCCCTCTAGCTCATTTGCCTTTTCAACATTATCTCTCTTTTGGCTTTCTATCAAAATTATGTAATCATCTTTGTCCTTTAGAAGGCATTCTAATTTTTCATTGGCAGACTCGGTCGACTGCAATCTCTCTCGTAGGTTAGCAACAGCTATTTCTGATTCCTCCAATTTTGAGCTAAATGATTTTTTACAATCTTCTAAAGCATTCAATGCCTGTTCAAGTTGTTCACACTCATTTTGATATAACTGTTGCAAATCCTGCATCTCCATTCCTTGTCTAGAGAGATTGTCTTTCAGTCTAGCTAACTGACTTTCCAGTTGACATATTTGAGAATCCTTCTCAGTAATGTCCCCTTGATTCGTGACAGATGAAGATAACTTTTGCTTTAGATCTGTCATAATCTGCTCCTTTTCTTCCAATTTTAATTCATAATTATTAACCATTATTTCAAAAGTTTTGCTTTTTTCCTTTTCCTGATCTATTATGTCTGTCAAATTTTTCAATTCCTTTTCTAATGATTTTATATTTTCTTCACTTTCTCCATATTTTGTTAAAGTTTCAGCTTGTGACTGCTTTAAATTCAAAATTTCAATCTTGATTTTTGTCAACAATGTACATGTACTATCATAATCATGCTGATGAACCTCTGTATCATCAACAGATGCCCCTAACTGATCTTTAAGAAGCTCTAAAAGCGAGAGCTGAATGTTTAAAGTTTCTGTACTCAATTGTTCTTGTAGATAACGGACAGTGTTTTCTAAGTGAGAATTTTCCTCACTTTTGGCCTCTTTCTCTGTAACAAGTCGTTGTAAATCAAATTCCTTTTTTGATAACATATCTTGTAAATCATCAATTGCTTCAATCATTGTTTTAATTTTTGAATCTTTTGATTTCAAAGATTTCTCATTTTCCAATTGTATATTTTCTTTTTCTATTTTTGACTTTTCTAGCATGTCATTATATAAGTCATTGTTATGACGCATCAAGTTTGATTCATTTCTAAGTTCTTCACATTCCTTTTCAGATTGTTCCATCATGTCTTGCAACTGTTCACATTTTCTTTCCATTTCCAATGTTCCAATCTCAAATGAAGAGTTTAAACCTTCTAGATATGCTATGTTGTTCTCAAGTTCTTCAACCCTTGATTTATACCATTTTGAAGCAGATTCATATTCTTCTAATTCAGTTTCCATAGATCCTATTTGAACATGATCCCAAACACCTTGAGATGCATTTTCAGTTCTAAGTGTCAAAATCTCCTGGTTTTTATCCTCAAGAATTTGATTTAATTTTGTTTTCTCCTCTTTCGTTGCATCCAAATTGGATTGAAATTCATCAATGTCATTTTCAAACATCTCCTTAAGAGACTGAAATTCAGATTCTCTACTACTGATTTCATTTTGTAATTTCTCAATTTTGATTTGCATTTCATTAACAATTATTTGATTATCTTTCAAATTCACTAGTTCATTTCTCAAATCACTGATTTCCTTATCTTTTAATAAAAGGTTATTTTGGAGTTTTTCATTTTCAGAAGTTGCCAACATTGGTTTTTCATCTGATGTCTCTACCAATGTTGTTTCACTTTGATCCTCATCTACTTTTGTTTGTAGACTGGGAACATCTTGGTCTGATTTTTTAGTATCATTACTTTCCATCTCACATTTTGATGCATTCATGGAACCTTGTAAATATTCACTTTCGACATTTTCGTCAATTGTCAAAAGGGGGCCAGACTTTACCCCAGTCAACTGATTATTTACATGTCCTTGAAGGTTTGAGATCTCCTGTCTGTACCAAGTCTCATATGAACTCCATGTACTTTGGAGTGATGAAATTTCATCATTTTTGCATTTTTCTGCATCCATTTTCTGATTTTCGAGCTCTGTTTTGTACCACTGTTCCCATGCCAACATATTTCCAGATAAAGTTTGAATTTCTTCCTTTTTAGCATCATTCTCTGTTTGTAAGTTTTCTAAAGTATGTGAAAGTTCTTTCAACTTTAATTCATAGTCTTTGCACATATTTTCTGACATCTCAAGCTCTTTTGATTTTGTCAATAAAACTTCCTTCAAAGTATCAGCATCAGTTTTCAGGAAGTGAATCTCTGACTCTAACACAGACATTTGTGAGGATTCACTACTCGGAGACCCAGTATCTGACATTAATTTACTAAGCTTTGTATCTTTTGCCTTACAAAGAGTCTTCAACTTTTTAATTTGCCCATCTAAAGAAGATTTCTCCTTCACAAATTTGTCTTTTTCTTCTTGTAACTGTAATCTAAGGTTTTCAATCTCATCATTTACATCAAGAAAATGACCTGTTGTCTGCAGTTGCATAGAAGCTTCTTGCCTGTGAAAAGTTTCTTGAACAATGTTTTCCTCCACAACAGAAGGCGTTTGTTGTTCAGGAGAAATGCTTTCTTTCATAATCTTTTCACTTTGTGAAATATCTTGTAATAGAATATCATATTTGTCTTTCCATAGTAAAGCTTGCTCCAAGTCATTTGATAACAATGCCAGTTCCTGATCACTATATTCTAATTTCTCAGTTAAATGCTGAACCCTTTCTTTCAAAACAATCATATCCATCTCTTTCTCAGATATAATATTTTCCTGCTGAGAAACGACCTTCTCAAACTTAGCCACTTTGGCTGCTCTTCCTTTTCCTACTTTCTTCAGCTTGGCTATTTCCAACGTTAATTGTTCTTTTTCAACAAGGACACTTTCTAATTCCTTTCTAACTTTGTCAACATTGATATCCCTGTCAGACACTTCCTGGTGAATTTCGGTCACAGAATGCTCCATTTTCTCCTTTTCAAGCATTAGATTATTTTTCTCACTTTCTAATTTTAATATTAATTCATGGTTAATATCCAAGTTTTGCTTCAATTCTTCAATTTGATTATCTTTTTCCTTAATATTACTAATAAGCTGTTCAATATCTGCTGCAAGATGATGACATTTTTCTTCCAGTTGTTGAACAGTTGTCACCGATTCATTCAACTCATCCCTCAAGCCTTGTTCCTCAGAGAACAAATCTTCCAAACGACAATTTAGCTCATTAATTTGTTCTTTAAGAATTACAACCTCAGTGTCTTTATCAACAAGTACTTTTTCCTGAACTGCGACAACTTCTTCAAACTTCTTAGCCTTTACATCACGACCTTTTCCTAACTTTTGAAGCTTTCCTATTTCATTTACAAATTTTTCTCTTTCCTCCTCAACGTTTTCAATGTTTTTATTCAAATCAATAATAACACTTTCATCTTCCTTACATTTTTCTTCCAGTTTTTTAATTTTCACATCTTTTCCTTTTAAAAGGGCAGATAATTTTTTATTTTCTGCCATCAACTTATCACATGCTGACATAGCTTGTTGAAGTTCATCATTTATTTCTGATATTCCATTTTCTCTTTCTCCAATAACATTTGTTAGTGTTTCTTTATCATATTCTAAGTTCTCAACAGTTTCTTCAAACAGCTGTTTAGATGCATATATGTCCTCTTTTTCTGCACAAATTCTTTGAAGTTCATTTTGACTTTCATCCAGTTTTTCTGTCATATCTTTCTGAATAGTACCTATTTCCTCTTCAAGCCAATAGCATCGGTCCTTCAAGTCCAAGTTTTCATTTCTCAATATTTCAAACTCTTTTCTGGTTAGTTCTTCTTCATACAGAACATCTTCCATTCTATGTTCCAGTCCCTTAACACGCTCCTTTAACATAACATTTTCAGCTTCCTTGTCGGTCATTATTCTTTCTTGTTCTGAAACAACTTCCTCAAATTTTCTGTTCTTTACATCCTTTCCTTTGTAAAGTTTTTGTATTTTTTGTAATTCTGCATTTATTTCATCTTTTTCTGAATTTACAAACTTTAATTGCTTTTCGATTTCTTCATTTTTAAATTTCGACTCATCCAAATCATAGTTCAACTTTTCAATAACTGAATCTTTTGACATAAGAATATCTTCACTTTCTTGTGTAATCTTATTAACCTTGGCTTCCTTCGCTTTACAAATCTGCTGTAATTTTGAGATTTCAGTTTCAAGCTTTTCTTTCTCTTGTAACCAAAGTTGTTCTCTGTCTCTTAAAGCCAAGAGTTCATTCTCTAAATCTATTCTTAATTTCTCCTTCTCTGATACACTTCTTTGCAATGACTCCACATATTGTTCTAAGTATAGAATTTGTTCTTGTTTTTGACCTTCATCTCGATCAAGTTTTAACCGGTTATCAGTTTGAACAGAAAACAACTCCTCTTCAAGTTGTTGACATCTCATTTCTAAATGTCTATTGTCTATTTCATATTGCTCATAGTTTTGCTGTAGCTTTGAATTGTCTGTTTCTAACTTGCTCATTTCAGATTGTAAGAACTCTTCATCATAATTTATATCATGTAATTTATTCTCTAATTGAGCCACATTTTCTCTCAGCATGATTATGTCAGCTTCTTTCGTGGCTAACATTTTTTCTTGTTCACTAACAACATCTTGGAATTTCTTCATTTTGGCTTCCCTTCCTTTATATAACTTCTGTAATTTGTTCTGCTCATTTTTGAGATCTTTATTTTCAGTTAAGCAAACTTCTTTCTCTTTGCTAATTGATTCCATTAATAATTTCAGTTCATTATTTTCAGCTTTGATGTTGTCGATTGTGAATCTTAACCTTTCATTGTCACATAACAATTCATCTTTTTGAGAGTTTATGTCATCCATATGAGCAGTCATTTCAGCAAGCTTGGTATTAAGTTCTGAGATTTCCTCGTCCTTGCTTGTTTTGAGGGCACCACTTTCTTGTAATACTCGAGACAACTTAAGATCTTTTCCTTTGTTAACTTTTCCCAACTTCTCAAGTTCAGTTTCCAATTGTTCTTTCTGTGAAATGAATTTACACAATGAAGCATTTCAGTATAACATACTTTAACAATTTTTACCAGGCAAAAATTTGGCAAATGCACAGAATATTTTTTCCTCTGCATTTTAGACAAAGAGGTGCCTAACAAAACCAGGTGAAACTTAAAATTACCTGTCAAAAAACAATCTAATCAAAATTAGATTTAAAAAACAAAAACATTTTGGCTATACACTAACATCTAACGATATCCTGTATGAGGTCATGTCAGGCATCATATTTAAACGGCCAATCAGCGACGAGCCTACAAAATCTTTAGGTATTAAAATTCAAGATGTTATTGCACATTGAAAAAACATTAGCTTCAACGTTTTTGCTGATTTATGTCTGTTTCAAAATTTATGTCTTTGAATTCATGCAAGGTTTAAGGATGAACTAGTTTATGTGGGTTTTCATTTGTTTAAACTGAACTAACTTAATCTAGATAGTTTTTGTGATACCATTTCCTATAGCGAGTGTCGCTATATTTATTGTTAAAGTATGTACATGGAAATTGCCCTTGTTCTGACTGACATACAAATTCCATATCCTTTACTTTTTTTACTGTATAATGGTCAGACAGTCATACATGAACGAAAGGTTACCTGACACGATCCCATAACAGAGTGGTTAGATGTTGTTGCATAGCCAAAATTTTTTAAAATCCAACAAACATCTATGGTAATTTATAATTAGATTTTCAAAAAGTACCATACAGATGGAAATAGAATCAAAAACAAAATGTCTTTTTAATAGCAAATTTGAATGACTTGAGTCAATAAAATTTATCAGACAGGCATAATTATAGCCCTTTTCACCCTTGTTTTTAAAATATACTGACCATCGTTAGAAATTTTTTTTTTGGCTAAAATTAAAAAAAAAATTAATGATTGATTAAATGTAATTGTTAATAATGTCCTCCTTAAAAAAATACAGGTAAATTTTCTGATGTGTCTGATCACGTAAAACAGGTATCTATTGAATTTTAAAAACAGTATTTCTTGCACGTGCAAATCGTGAACGGGCGATATGAATTTTTTAAACCCGCTTTTTGAAAGAACTGTGTCCACCTGTGAAAAGGATAATCAGATATCAGCACTGTTTGCTATGGTAAAGTTTTTATTGGGTTTCAAAAATGCCACGTCTGAGTAATAATGATCGCAACCAAGCTTTGGGTATGTTGAGAGCAGGCATATCAACCAGAGAAATTGCTCGACTATTAAATTGCCATCAAAGTACTGTTGTACGCCTCAGACAGAGGTTTCAAACCACAAACAATGTGTCCGATCGTCGTCGGCCAGGACAACCAAGAGTAACAACCGACCAACAAGATCGTCATATCCGGTTACAACATTTACGCAACCGGTTGAAAACAGCTGCATCAACTGCTAGGGAAACTCCAGGAAGACACAATCCCCGGATCAGCTCAGCAACAGTGCGTCGCAGACTGCGTGAAAATGGCCTACGTGCAAGACGACCATTCAGAGGACCACTGCTTACACTGCGACATCGCCAACAACGTTTAGCATGGGCTAGAACCCATTTGCAATGGACAAGGCAAAGATGGCAAGAAGTGTTGTTTTCGGACGAATCCCGTTTCTATATTTCGAATGCAGACGGTTGAATAAGGGTTTGGAGACGTCAAAATGAAAGACTTGCCGCTTGCTGCATTAACGAGGTAGACCGATGGGGTGGCGCAAATGTTATGATTTGGGCAGCTGTATCATTCCGTTACAAGTCTCCACTTCACTTCTGTGACCGATCTCTTACCGGACAACGCTATAGAGATGAAATCCTGGCTCCTTATGTTGTTCCAATGTTTCAAGCCCATCAAGATTTAAGGATCTTCCAGCAAGATAACGCGCGTCCACACACAGCAAGGATCTCAATGAACTTTTTGCAAACACAGAATGTCAATTGTATGCACTGGCCATCACTATCACCGGATATGGCACCAATAGAGCATGTTTGGGATGCATTAGGAAGACGTGTAGATAACCGTCCCGTCAAGCAGACTACTGGGGCCACCTTACGTCAGGCATTATTAGAGGAGTGGAACAATATGCCCCAGAGAGTTATTCAAAACATTATTCTTTCAATGCGTCGCCATTGTGTTGCCTGTATCACCGCAAGAGGTGGACATACGAAGTACTGAATTTTGAAATCGAGGGTATCTGTGTTTCAACCATAAAGTGATGTCCCAAAAAAGAAACTGTGTTTCAAACTTGTTCTCATCTGTTAGAGTGTTTATTGTTGTTATTGTTTGACGTATTTATATATGTTGTCAAATTACTCATTAAAATTAATATTTAAAAAAGAGAGTGATGTGTTTCTAATGATGGTCAGTATAGATCACTTCTAATATACTCATTCTCTGACATATTAAAAAGAAAAGAAAACAATAGTTATTACCTATCCTTCTTATTCCTTACATTAACTGAAAATAACTGAATTGTAGTCTTATATTTCAGCTTGAAAGACTAGTAATAATGACCTTCTCAAGAAATTTATAAATTTAGTAAAACTACTTTGAAAGAATATCTATATATGAAACTCGGCCATTTTTAACAGAGGGTTTTGTTGTCACGCTGTAATGAGACAATCATTGTCATTATAGTCTTGAAGAGAAGACTTTACTATATTTTGCTATGTCAAAATATACCTTATTTGAATAATTGTTAGCAAATTGTACAGTGCAACCTGGAATTTCTGTTTAACAACTTATCATTACACTTCTATAACATTGTTTATTGAATGATTTTATGTTTAACAACTTATTATTACACTTCTATAACATTGTTTATTGACTGATTTTATGTTTAACAACTTATTATTACACTTCTATAACATTGTTTATTGAATGATTTTATGTTTAACAACTTATTATTACACTTCTATAACATTGTTTATTGACTGATTTTATGTTTAACAACTTATTATTACACTTCTATAACATTGTTTATTGAATGATTTTACATTTAACAACTTATTATTACACTTCTATAACATTGTTTATTGAATGATTTTATGTTTAACAACTTATTATTACACTTCTATAACATTGTTCATCGAATGATTTTATGTTTAACAACTTATTATTACACTTCTATAACATTGTTTATTGAATGACTTTCTATTGTTAGTAATAACAGCCATCTTATTTATAATGTCAGAGAGAAGTTGGATAGGAGAATGTACAATCACAAGTAAAGTTTGTCATAAATTGGGATAATGGTGACAGAGAAGAAGATTTATTAAAGAAAAGTTAATGATGAATGATGGATGACAGATGTGATGAGAAAATGTCATATAGCTTTTTTTCCCATAAAACCTAAAAAGAAAGTCAACCGATATGAGAAAAATGACTTAGAAACTGGAATGACAATAAATATAATCTTATAAATTAAAAAATTCTCACAAAAACATAATAAATAATTATACTTATCACTGAAAATGCATGTACAAATATGTATTATTGCATACACTAGAAAATATGGGATGGAAAATTCACCGGGGAAAAAAATGCTTTCATTTATGACACACATGCTATAATTCAAGATTTAACCATGACATTATAAAGATGAATATAACTTCAGCTATATATAGTTAAGGTATAATGCATATTATGAGAGGTGGTAAGATGAGCAACAGAAAGATTATCAAAAGTGAAAAAAGGAGAAAATAAAACAAATGTTAAATATGGAGTTGATTTTGAAAGAATCATTGCTAAAACCTGAAAAACTAGCATAAAAGATATTGGGTGTTTAATGTCACTTTATAAATTTCAATTATATCATGGGCATTAGTTTTATTGGTGGAGGAAATTAGACTTGGAGAAATCTACCTATGTTACGTCACTGACACAATGCATGACTTAAATCTAGTACACCACATTACAGGTGGAGAATTATCTCACAACTTTAATGGTGCTAGATACTGATTATATAGGAAGAAGTCATGACACCCTCTCCTGTGTTAATAAAGGCATGTTTAATTAAAAAAAAAAACATTACAAAAACAGGATTGTTGATGTTTGAGGGAAAGGAAATACTGGTTCTGAAGAAAAATGTTCACATAATTATTTTTGTTCTGAAAAATACTGATTAAGATGAATGCACTATAATAATAAATGAACTCATACTTGGCTGTCGACAAAATACCATATTGGTTGAAAGTTATTGGTAAATCAAAATCTATAACCATATGGATGCAGATAAAAAAAAATAAAGTCCCATCCGATCCTGTCGTAAAAATAATATAGAACCAAGCATTGTTTCTATTCATGTTTGGCATTATAGATTTAGTGTTAATATTTGGTGATTGACGCCACTGTCAACAATATTTCAGTTATATCGTGACGGTCAGTTTTATTGGTGGAGGAAACCGGAGTACCTGGAGAAAACCACTGACCTGTCGCAAGTCACTGACAAACTTTATCACATAATGTTGTATAGAATCCACATCGACATGAACAGGTTCAAACTCACAACTTTAGTGGTGATAGGCACTGTTGTAAACTCAACAACCACATGATCATGACCACGAGGGCCCCGTTTAAGTCTGGAAAATGTTCTTACTAAAGATGTAAGTTAAGTACACCTTACTCTGCTATGAACACTAACATATATCTTACTGGTGAAACAGTAGTAATAATTGTAGATGAACAATCACCTACATACAAGGTCACTAGACCCATTGAAGAATAATGAACAACAAATTCAAACATCTTAAGACCATACAGAATAATTACTTAAAATCAGTGAAAAGTGAAAATATTAACAGAATGATAAAAGTATAAAGTGAAATCAGAACAACAAATTAATCAGGTGTTTCAAGAAAATTTTAAGATATGAAAAGAATAATCAGAAGTTATAAATCGAAGGAAACAATATTAAGACCAAAAGAAAAAGATCAAATGACAAAAAAGATAAACAATGATTTACATAACACCACACATAAAACCAAATATTGAGCAACAGGAACCCCATAAAAAAAAACAGAGATTAACTCAGGTGCTCCAGAAAGGTAAGCAGTTCCTGCTTCATTAGTGGTACCTGTCACGTTACTCTTGTCAAAAATCAGGAGGTACAATTCCTATTATAAACAATCCTTAATTATGATAGAACAGTTAACTTTAACAATCACCTTTTTCATGAGAGTACTGTAAGCTTCCTTCTGCCTATCAAGTTCTCTTACTAAATTATCTGATAATTCCTGTTTTTCCAGTAGCTTTTTGCTTCTCTCTTCATCATCGTTTAAAAGTTGTTGTTCAAGTTCTCTACATTTCAATCTCCAGATGCCAGCATCCTGTTCCCTTTCAACTGTTTTCTCCAGGGTTTCTGTCAGTGCTAATATTTCTTTATCTTTTTCAAATACGGTTTTCTGAGCTTCTTCATATTTCATTGACAACTGGTCAAAATCAGTCTGAAGGAGACAAAGTTTGTCCATCTTTGTCTGTAGTTCTTCCTCTTTCTGATGTAAATTTTCTTCCACACGAGTTAAATCTTCTGTCATATTAATTACACGATCCTTTAACTCTGATATAGCTGATAAAAGTTCTTCTCTTTGTGTTGACAAACTATTATTCTCCTCCAGAACTGACACCACCTGTTGTGCTTTCATTTCTATTTCTCCCTTAAACTCCTCTGTTTTGGAACTTGAGTCAGCCTTCAGTTTCAGAATGATATCTTCTTTTCCAGCAATGGTCCTATTAACAGATTCCAGTTCACATACCAACGAGTCAACAGTCAATCTTAATTTAGTTTGTTCCTGGTCAGTAACATTTTTCTTGTCAGTCAAGACGGCAATTTCCTCTTTTAAGTCAGTAATAGCTGAAGATAAGCTTTCATTTTCGTGTTTCAACGAGGACACATCTTCCCGATGACTCAACAATATATCGGATTGTTCATTGGATTTAGCTAACAGATCATTTTCTCGACTGGATACAACAGATAGTAATTCATCCTTTTCATTCACTAACGTAGATATTTCTGCTTCCTTCTTATTTAATTCATCTCTGATACAAGACAGAGCAGAAATACTATTATCTCTTTCTACTTCCAAAGCAGAAAATTGTTCTAATTTAATGTTGTGTTCTTCCTTTAAGCTGGAAAGAGTGGATAGTATTTGATCTTTCTCTGTTTGTAGTCTTGATATGTCTTCTGTTTTAACTTCAGTTTCTTTCTTTAACGTAGAAATGACAGAATCCAGTTCCTGTTTTTCTCGAATATCATCTTTTAACCTTGACATAGTAATCAGTAAATCATCCTTTTCTTGTGTACACATTAACACTTTTTGAGCTTCTTTTTTCTGTTGTTCTTTTAAACTTGAAATAGTTCTAAGATGATCATTACTTTCTTCTGTAATCATTGATTGTTGTTTAGTTTTTTCAAACAGTTCATTTTTTAAGTTTGATATAGTGGTGAGTAGTTCATTTTTCTCCATCAAAATGACTGACATTTCTTCATCCTTTGCTGACAATCCATCATTCAAAGTAGAGATTGATGCTGTCAATTCATCATTCTTTTGAGTAAGATGACAAATTCTATTTGAGTTTTCAGAAATCTCATCTTTTAATTTGCACACAGTTGTATGTAGTGCCTCTTTCTCCTGTATAAAGGTAGATAATTCTATTATTTTCCTCTTGTTCTCAGATTTTAATTTTATAATCACATCATCTTTACTTATGATAACTGTATTCATACATTCTATCTCTACAGACAAATTTTCAACAGTGTCTTTCAATTTTTCCCATTTTTTCTCTAAATTACCATTTTCTTCATTCAGTTTTTGATTGTTGTTTTGCAGAGAAGAAATGTTTGTTAGTAAATCATCTGTTTCAACTTTCTGTGTAGCCAGCTTTTCATTAAGCTTAATCAATTGTCCCTTCAAGTTAGAAATAACTGATTGCAGATTTTCTTTTTCCATTTCATATGCTGTCAGTTGTTGAGTAAACTGTTCTTGTATGCTATCATTAGTTTGAATCAAACCATGAAGCGTGTCAGATTTCTTTGCTAAGTCATTTTCAAGGTCAGATATTATTTCAGTCTTTGCAACCAGTTCTTCTTTTAATTCTGCTAAGGACAAAACAATATTTTGATTTTCTTGCTTAACTGCAATTATTTTATTCTTAGCAATTTTCAACTCCCTTAAACATTTTACAAGCTGATCATTCTTAGCTGCAATTTCAAGCTTCTCTGCTTCCAATTCTGTAGACAATACATTGACAGCATCTGTCATGTTCTCTAGTTCCCGTTCAACAGAATCTTTTCTCTCAACAAGTTCTAATTTTGATTTTATTTCCTCTTTCATTTTCTTTACATGTGTAATACCATGATCATTTTCTTCTGACAATTTCTGTCTCAAATCTTGAACAGTTGTGATCATATCATTTTTCTCTAACATTAGGGTTGTACAGTCGCTATCTTTCCTCTTGACCTCCTCCTTTAACTCTGAGACAGTAGAAATTAACTCGTCATTCTCATGTCTAGAGGAAGCAATGTCTTCTGACTTACTCACCAATTCATCTTTCAATCCACAAACTACAGATGATAAATTCTTTTCCTCATCTTTTAGGGTACTGATAATTTTGGTGTTTCTGGATAATTCTTCCTTCAAACCAGAAACAGTCAACAATAAATGATCTCTATCAGAATGTAGGGTTGCATTATCTTCTGTCAGCTTATTTAACTCTACGTTTAGGCCAACAACAATGTCCTCATTCTCTTTTACTGTGCGAGACATGCTATCAGTCATGTATTTAACATCATATTTTAATTTAATAACCTGGTCATCTTTAGTAAATATGGTCTGTTTGCATGATTCAACTTCATTTGACAACACATGCACAGTAGTCAACATTTTTTCTAGTTCCCTTTCTACTTCATTTTTACCCTCAATCATACTGGACTTAATTTCAATTTCCCTTTCTAAAGATAAAATTTTCGATGTCAGTTTGTCATTTTCTTGTGATAAAGTATAAATTTCTACGATCTTATTGCTTGCTTGTTCCTTTGAAGTAGACAAAGAAATTCCAAGTTCATCATTTTCTTGTTTTGAAGCAGACAATTTTTCATTACTTCTGACCAATTCTTCCTTCAAATTGGACATAGAAGATACAAGACATTCCTTTTCCTGTAACAAGGTATCAATAGTATTAGATTTAAAATTCAATTCTTCTGTCATAGTATTAGTACTTGATACCATGCTATCAAGCTCTTCCACATAACTTCTTATCTTTTGTCTTAATGAAGAAATATCAGATTCCATGTATTGTTTTTCTGTAGCCATGGAAGTTAACCTTTCTGATAGTCTGGTTAGTTCTTCTGTTTGATTGGTCAATTCTTCTCTCAACAAAACTGTAGTTGACAACAGTTCTTCTTTCTCCTTTGTCAACATGACTAGCTGGTCACCTTTGGTTGTCATTTCATCCTGTAAAGTTGATACAGTATTCAACAAACCATCTTCAGTACGTTTCATATCTTCAAGTTCTGTAGTCCTTTGTGTTACAAAACCATCTCTCTCCTCAATCAAATGTGCAAGCTCTCCAGATTTTGTGACTAATTCTTTCTTCAAATCAGTTACCATGGATACTAACTGAACATTTTCTTCCTTTAAAACATATATATCATCTGACATTTTAACAATCTCTTCCTTGTAGGAGGATACAGTGACCATCAATTTCTCCTTCTCTTTACTGATTGTTTTTACTTCCTCGTTAAGATTATTAACAGTCAACAACAAATCAATGTTCTGTTCTGACATAGTAGCTATTTCTTCTTTCACAGTAGTAATGTCGGATATCAAGCCGTCTTTCTTGGATGTCAAAACAACAATTTCTTCTGCCTTTTCCTTCAGATCATTTTCCAATCCTGATATAGTATACAGAACTTCATCTTTTTCATCTCCCATTAACTTGATTTCTTTTGACTTTTCAACAAGGTCATCTTCTAATACAGAAAGTTTTGATAATATTCCATCATTTTCTATTTTATATTTATCAAGTTCTGTACATTTATCTTCAATATCCTTTTCCAATTTAGAAACAATGGCCAACAAGTTATTGTTTTCTTGTTCCAATCTTGATTTTTCCTCAGAGATCTCAATTATTGTTTTCTTCAGATCAGCAGCATTTGACTCAATGTCTAATTTTTCTTTTGTTAAAGATGACATCTTGCTTTTTTCATTTCCGATTTCCGATTTCAATTTGACAATGATATCATCTTTTACTATTATATTTTGTCTCTCATTCATCATCTCATTTGATAAAATATGGACAGTGGTTGATAATTTTTCCAATTCCTTTTCAACAACATCCTTGCTCTCAGCTAATTTTGATTGCAATCTTATTTCTTCCTGTAGTGAGGATAAATTGGATATCAGGTCATCCTTTTCTAGTGTTAAAGCATCAATCCTTTTGGATTGCAAAATAAATTCATCTTTTTGGCCAGAAATTGATGACAACAGTTCATCTCTTTCCTTGGTCAAAGTAGTCAATTCTTCTATATTCTGACTCAACTTATCATTCAAACCTGACACATTTGATCTCAGTTCATCATTTTCCTGCTTCAGCACAGCAAGCTCTTCAGTGATTATTGTAACATTTGACATCAATTCATTTCTTTCCTGTAAACGAGACTCAAGCTCTAATGTCCGACTTGCAACTTCCTCCTTCAAACTACCCACAGTAGATTTAAGGTCATCATTCACTTGTATAAGAGTAGCTAATTCTTCATTTTTTTGTGCTAACTCTGTCTTTATATTAGCTACAGTTGACTCAAGCTCTTCTGATTTGTGTGTCAATCCTTCTTCCAATCTATTAATAGTGGACAACATACTCTCTACATGTTGTGACAAGGTAATTAACGCATTAGATTTTTCAATTAATTCTTTCTTCACACATGATAGAGTTGTCACTAACTCATCATTTACCTTGACCGAAATAGCTAGTTCACCACATTTGGTGTTTAATTCGTCTCTTAAACCGGATACAGTTAATATCAAACCATCCTTTTCCTGTATTGTCATAGCCAACTTTGCAGAGTTGTTTTCACAATCCTCCTGGAGTTTCGACACATTAGCCAGCAGATCTTCCTTATATTGCTTAAGAGTAACTAATTCATCATCCAAGGTAGCAACCTTGGACACAAAGTCTTTTTTAGCATTTTTGCATTCCATCTTCTGCTTCACAATCTGATCATTATTAAATGCCACATTTTGTCTACTGTTGTCTAATTCATTTGATAGTACGTTGACCGTAGTTAACATTTGATCTAATTTGTTTTGTAAAGCACATTTTTCCTCGACCAACCCATCTTTATCCTGTGTCAAACTAGTAAGGTCCTCTGATTTGGTAGACATTTCTTCCTGTAAACTAGAAGCAGCTGTTAACAGTCCCACTTTCTCCTGTGTCAAAGTAGTCAGTTCTTCAGATTTATCTGAAAGTTCTTTTTTCAGACTAGAAACAGTAGCCATTAATAAATCTTCTTTCTCTTTCAAAGTAGCAAGTTCTCCAGACTTAATGGACAGCTTTTCAGCTACACTAGTAACAGATGCCATCAACTCATCTTTCTCCAGTGTAACAGTAGCCAGGTGTTCTGATGTGTTGGATAATTCTTCTTTCAGACTAGTAACAGTAGCCATCAATCCATCTTTCTCCTGTGTAACTGTAACCAGTTGTTCTGATGTGTTAGATAATTCTTCTTTCAGACTAGTAACAGTAGCCACCAATCCATCTTTCCCCTGTGTAACAGTAGCCAGGTGTTCTGATGTGTTAGATAATTCTTCTTTCAGACTAGTAACAGTAGCCACCAATCCATCTTTCTCCTGTGTAACAGTAACCAGGTGTTCTGATGTGTTAGATAATTCTTCTTTCAGACTAGTAACAGTAGCCACCAATCCATCTTTCTCCTGTGTAACAGTAGCCAGTTGTTCTGATGTGTTAGATAATTCTTCTTTCAGACTAGTAACAGTAGCCATCAATCCATCTTTCTCCTGTGTAACAGTAGCCAGTTGTTCTGATGTGTTGGATAATTCTTCTTTCAGACTAGTAACAGTAGCCACCAATCCATCTTTCCCCTGTGTAACAGTAGCCAGTTGTTCTGATGTGTTGGATAATTCTTCTTTCAGACTAGTAACAGTAGCCACCAATCCATCTTTCTCCTGTGTAACAGTAGTCAGGTGTTCTGATGTGTTAGATAATTCTTCTTTCAGACTAGTAACAGTAGCCACCAATCCATCTTTCTCCTGTGTAACTGTAACCAGTTGTTCTGATGTGTTAGATAATTCTTCTTTCAGACTAGTAACAGTAGCCACCAATCCATCTTTCTCCTGTGTAACAGTAACCAGTTGTTCTGATGTGTTAGATAATTCTTCTTTCAGACTAGTAACAGTAGCCACCAATCCATCTTTCTCCTGTGTAACAGTAGCCAGTTGTTCTGATGTGTTAGATAATTCTTCTTTCAGACTAGTAACAGTAGCCACCAATCCATCTTTCTCCTGTGTAACAGTAGTCAGGTGTTCTGATGTGTTAGATAATTCTTCTTTCAGACTAGCAACAGTAGCCACCAATCCATCTTTCTCCTGTGTAACAGTAGCCATGTGTTCTGATGTGTTAGATAATTCTTCTTTCAGACTAGTAACAGTAGCCACCAATCCATCTTTCTCCAGTGTAACAGTAGCCAGTTGTTCTGATGTGTTAGATAATTCTTCTTTCAGACTAGTAACAGTAGCCACCAATCCATCTTTCTCCAGTGTAACAGTAGCCAGGTGTTCTGATGTGTTAGATAATTCTTCTTTCAGACTAGTAACAGTAGCCACCAATCCATCTTTCTCCTGTGTAACAGTAGTCAGGTGTTCTGATGTGTTAGATAATTCTTCTTTCAGACTAGTAACAGAAGCCACCAATCCATCTTTCTCCTGTGTAACAGTAGCCAGTTGTTCTGATGTGTTGGATAATTCTTCTTTCAGACTAGTAACAGTAGCCACCAATCCATCTTTCTCCTGTGTAACAGTAGTCAGGTGTTCTGATGTGTTAGATAATTCTTCTTTCAGACTAGTAACAGTAGCCATCAATCCATCTTTCTCCTGTGTAACAGTAGTCAGTTGTTCTGATGTGTTAGATAATTCTTCTTTCAGACTAGTAACAGTAGCCACCAATCCATCTTTCCCCTGTGTAACAGTAGCCAGGTGTTCTGATGTGTTAGATAATTCTTCTTTCAGACTAGTAACAGTAGCCACCAATCCATCTTTCTCCTGTGTAACAGTAACCAGGTGTTCTGATGTGTTAGATAATTCTTCTTTCAGACTAGTAACAGTAGCCACCAATCCATCTTTCTCCTGTGTAACAGTAGCCAGTTGTTCTGATGTGTTAGATAATTCTTCTTTCAGACTAGTAACAGTAGCCATCAATCCATCTTTCTCCTGTGTAACAGTAGCCAGTTGTTCTGATGTGTTGGATAATTCTTCTTTCAGACTAGTAACAGTAGCCACCAATCCATCTTTCCCCTGTGTAACAGTAGCCAGTTGTTCTGATGTGTTGGATAATTCTTCTTTCAGACTAGTAACAGTAGCCACCAATCCATCTTTCTCCTGTGTAACAGTAGTCAGGTGTTCTGATGTGTTAGATAATTCTTCTTTCAGACTAGTAACAGTAGCCATCAATCCATCTTTCTCCTGTGTAACAGTAACCAGTTGTTCTGATGTGTTAGATAATTCTTCTTTCAGACTAGTAACAGTAGCCACCAATCCATCTTTCTCCTGTGTAACAGTAGCCAGTTGTTCTGATGTGTTAGATAATTCTTCTTTCAGACTAGTAACAGTAGCCACCAATCCATCTTTCTCCTGTGTAACAGTAGTCAGGTGTTCTGATGTGTTAGATAATTCTTCTTTCAGACTAGCAACAGTAGCCACCAATCCATCTTTCTCCTGTGTAACAGTAGCCATGTGTTCTGATGTGTTAGATAATTCTTCTTTCAGACTAGTAACAGTAGCCACCAATCCATCTTTCTCCAGTGTAACAGTAGCCAGTTGTTCTGATGTGTTAGATAATTCTTCTTTCAGACTAGTAACAGTAGCCACCAATCCATCTTTCTCCAGTGTAACAGTAGCCAGGTGTTCTGATGTGTTAGATAATTCTTCTTTCAGACTAGTAACAGTAGCCACCAATCCATCTTTCTCCTGTGTAACAGTAGTCAGGTGTTCTGATGTGTTAGATAATTCTTCTTTCAGACTAGTAACAGAAGCCACCAATCCATCTTTCTCCTGTGTAACAGTAGCCAGTTGTTCTGATGTGTTGGATAATTCTTCTTTCAGACTAGTAACAGTAGCCACCAATCCATCTTTCTCCTGTGTAACAGTAGTCAGGTGTTCTGATGTGTTAGATAATTCTTCTTTCAGACTAGTAACAGTAGCCATCAATCCATCTTTCTCCTGTGTAACAGTAGTCAGGTGTTCTGATGTGTTAGATAATTCTTCTTTCAGACTAGTAACAGTAGCCACCAATCCATCTTTCTCCTGTGTAACAGTAACCAGTTGTTCTGATGTGTTAGATAATTCTTCTTTCAGACTAGTAACAGTAGCCACCAATCCATCTTTCTCCTGTGTAACTGTAACCAGTTGTTCTGATGTGTTAGATAATTCTTCTTTCAGACTAGTAACAGTAGCCACCAATCCATCTTTCTCCTGTGTAACAGTAACCAGTTGTTCTGATGTGTTAGATAATTCTTCTTTCAGACTAGTAACAGTAGCCACTAATCCATCTTTCTCCTGTGTAACAGTAACCAGTTGTTCTGATGTGTTAGAAAATTCTTCTTTCAGACTAGTAACAGTAGCCACCAATCCATCTTTCTCCTGTGTAACTGTAACCAGTTGTTCTGATGTGTTAGATAATTCTTCTTTCAGACTAGTAACAGTAGCCACCAATCCATCTTTCTCCTGTGTAACAGTAGCCAGTTGTTCTGATGTGTTAGATAATTCTTCTTTCAGACTATTAACAGTAGCCACCAATCCATCTTTCTCCTGTGTAACAGTAACCAGTTGTTCTGATGTGTTAGATAATTCTTCTTTC
Source organism: Bathymodiolus brooksi (assembly GCA_963680875.1). NCBI lineage: Eukaryota > Metazoa > Mollusca > Bivalvia > Mytilida > Modiolidae > Bathymodiolus > Bathymodiolus brooksi. The sequence goes on along the minus strand of OY804581.1, from coordinate 63,263,706 downwards.
AGACTAGTAACAGTAGCCACCAATCCATCTTTCTCCAGTGAAACAGTAACCAGTTGTTCTGATGTGTTAGATAATTCTTCTTTCAGACTAGTAACAGTAGCCACCAATCCATCTTTCTCCTGTGTAACAGTAGTCAGTTGTTCTGATGTGTTAGATAATTCTTCTTTCAGACTAGTAACAGTAGCCACCAATCCATCTTTCTCCTGTGTAACAATAGCCATGTGTTCTGATGTGTTAGATAATTCTTCTTTCAGACTAGTAACAGTAGCCACCAATCCATCTTTCCCCTGTGTAACAGTAACCAGTTGTTCTGATGTGTTAGATAATTCTTCTTTCAGACTAGTAACAGTAGCCACCAATCCATCTTTCTCCTGTGTAACTGTAACCAGTTGTTCTGATGTGTTAGATAATTCTTCTTTCAGACTAGTAACAGTAGCCACTAATCCATCTTTCTCCTGTGTAACAGTAGCCATGTGTTCTGATGTGTTAGATAATTCTTCTTTCAGACTAGTAACAGTAGCCACCAATCCATCTTTCTCCTGTGTAACAGTAACCAGTTGTTCTGATGTGTTAGATAATTCTTCTTTCAGACTAGTAACAGTAGCCACCAATCCATCTTTCTCCTGTGTAACTGTAACCAGTTGTTCTGATGTGTTAGATAATTCTTCTTTCAGACTAGTAACAGTAGCCACCAATCCATCTTTCTCCTGTGTAACTGTAGCCATGTGTTCTGATGTGTTAGATAATTCTTCTTTCAGACTAGTAACAGTAGCCACCAATCCATCTTTCTCCTGTGTAACAGTAGCCATGTGTTCTGATGTGTTAGATAATTCTTCTTTCAGACTAGTAACAGTAGCCACCAATCCATCTTTCTCCTGTGTAACTGTAACCAGTTGTTCTGATGTGTTAGATAATTCTTCTTTCAGACTAGTAACAGTAGCCACCAATCCATCTTTCTCCTGTGTAACAGTAGCCAGTTGTTCTGATGTGTTAGATAATTCTTCTTTCAGACTAGTAACAGTAGCCACCAATCCATCTTTCTCCTGTGTAACAGTAGTCAGTTGTTCTGATGTGTTAGATAATTCTTCTTTCAGACTAGTAACAGTAGCCACCAATCCATCTTTCTCCTGTGTAACAGTAGCCAGTTGTTCTGATGTGTTAGATAATTCTTCTTTCAGACTAGTAACAGTAGCCACCAATCCATCTTTCTCCAGTGTAACAGTAGCCAGTTGTTCTGATGTGTTAGATAATTCTTCTTTCAGACAAGTAACAGTAGCCATCAATCCATCTTTCTCCTGTGTAACAATAGCCAGTTGTTCTGATGTGTTAGATAATTCTTCTTTCAGACTAGTAACAGTAGCCACCAATCCATCTTTCTCCTGTGTAACAGTAACCAGTTGTTCTGATGTGCTAGATAATTCTTCTTTCAGGTTAGAAACTGAATCAACTAATCCATCTTTCTCATGTGTCAAATGAGTTAGCTCGTCAGATGTGTTTAAAAGTTCTTCATTCAGACTAGAAACAGTAACCATTAATTCCCCTTTCTCTTGTGTCAAAGTAGTCAGTTCCTCTGATTTGTTGGAGAGGTCATTTTCCAAACTGACAATGGAAGCCAACAACCCATCTTTCTCAAGTGTCAAAGTACCTAGTTCTTCTGTCTTCTTATTTAGTACTTCTACTAATTCCTGATATTTCACATCATCAACAGAATTTTGTTCTGTTTGGTTCTGTAAATCATGTTTTAAAATCTCTATCTGGACATTTAGTGATTCAATGTCTTCTTGTAATTTCCCATTTGTTGTTGTAAATTCTCCAATCTCAACTTTTAGCTTTTCAATAACCTTATCAGCTTCTTCAATCTGAAGACTAACTTTCAGATTAACTTGGTACAGTTCATTCATCTCATCATTTCTACTAGCAACAAACTTCTCAATTTCTACCTTCTCACTTAGAGCAGCCTGCTTTTCAGATTGACATGTATCAAAGCTCCTATTCAAATCATGCAGGTTTTGTTTCATGCTTTCAATATTTTTATCTCTAACATTCAAGTCATCAGACAAAGTCTTGTTCAATGTTTCAGCTTGTTCACATAACTTCAGTACATGTTCATGTTGTTTATTCATTTGAGCGAGTTCACATTTGCTTTCTTCGAGTTCAGTAGCAAGGGTTTCAATCTGACCATTTAAAACCTCATTTTTTAAAGTTAAATCAGACTCGTGACTGGTATATGTTACTTTACATTTGGTCAGTTCACTTTGTAATTTACAAATGTCTTCCATGCACTGTTTATTTCGTTTGTTCATGCATGCTGAGACAGACTTGTACTCAATTTCATGTATTGTGAAGCGATTTTCAGAATGTTCAAGAGCATCAGACAACATATCTATTTGCATTTTCCTATCATCACATAAAACTTTAAATTCACTGACCTGTTTTATCAGGTTGGCTTTCTCAGCTTCGGCAGCTTCAACTTGGGAGATAAAATTCTGCTGATCATTTTGCCTAGTTTGTCTCAATTCTTCTAACTCGTTCTGTTTCATGTCCATTTCATGTTGTAATTTATCAGTTGACTGTACTAAGGTTTCCTTCTCTGTTTCAAACTGAGTTAATAAAGCCAGTTTCTCATTTTCTAATTTCTGTCTCAACTCCTCAAATTGGTTTACTTTTAATGTTATTTCATGTTGTAGATCTTCAACTGATTGTTCTAAAGTTTTAATTTCCATTATTTTTCCTGCTTCATTAGCCTCTAACTGTAAAGAATTGTTCAATTTTTCATTTTCCAATTTCTGTCCTAATTCCTCCAATAGAATTTCTTTTGAGTTTATTGTACTTCCTAATTCTTTAATATTTTGTTCTGAAGTTTGTAGTTTATCCTCAAGTTTACCTAATGTTAGATCTTTTTCTAAGAGTTCTTCTACCAATTTCATTTTTTCACTATGAACCTTTTCCACGCTTTCTTCTTGTGTAGAAAAAACCTTTCTCAAGTTTTCTATTTCGGTTTTCTTCTCTATTATATTATGTTCTAATTCTTGAACTTTAATTTCATATTGTTTTGTCACATTTTCTTTATCTAGTAACTGTTTCTCATGTTTATCAATAGTGTCAGAATAAATCATTTCTCTTTCTTTTATTTGATTACTTAATTTTAAAGTTTCACTATTTAATTTTTCAATCTCACAATTTTTTGAATTATTTTCACATTTAAACAAATTCAATTCTTCCTCAAGCTTCTCAATCGTATTCAATTTTTCCTGAATTAAAAGTTCATGTTTTTCAATTTCCTCATCTTTTGTTGTGTTAATTATTTTCAAATCTTTTTCATAATTTAGCTTTAACTCTTCAATTTCTTTATTTCTAGCCATCAATCCATTTTCACTGACTTCTAATTTTTGCATAATTTCTGTCAATCTTTCATCTTTTTCATTTATTACTTCCTGGAGGGAGACAACTCTATCTTCAGCATTAGATGACAAGGATAAAATAGTAGCCTCCTTCTCGCTACACAATTTATCCAACTGTTCAATTTTGTTTTCAAGTTGTGCTTTTTTATTTGTTAAATCTAAAGTTTGATTTTTCAGTTCATCTACCTGATTTTGATTTTCAATCACTAATTCACTGAGTTGTGAATTTTTCAAATTGAGTTGATCTAATGTTGATTTCATATGTCCAAAGTCGGACAGAATGGATTGATGTTTTGTCTCAAGATCTTGATGTTCTGCTTGTAAATTCTCAAAGTTTATATTTAGCTGATTCAAATCTGCCTTCACATTAGAGGTAGTAAACACTTGTTCACTTAATTGTTTGTGTAACCTATCACATTCTACTTGTATTTCTTCTTTCATTTTATTTGTCTGATCATTCTGGTCCTGTAGATTGATCAATTCATCCTTAAACTTAATAATATCTTGATCCAACTGATTATTTTCTAGTTTTAATTCCTCGTGTTTAGATTGTAATTCACCATATTTAATCTTTAATTCATTTGTTAAGTCCTCTTCATATTTCATTTCTTGTTTTAAAACTTCAAAATCTTTTTCTTTTAAATCGATGCTTGCTTGTTGTTCTTGGACCTGCTTATGCAAATCTTGACTTTCAGACTTTGAGTCAGATAAATTGTTTTCCAAGTCTATAACTTGATCAGCTAGCTTTTGTTTATTGTTTTCCATATCTTTATGTTGTGTTTCTAACATTTCAACTTGATTGGTTAGAATTTGCTTGTCATTTTCTATTTCCTTTAGTTGTCTTTGAACAGTTTCAATAATCTCTACCTTCTCATTGTCTCTCAAAGTCAGCTGATCAAGATTTACTTGAGTACATGACAAATTGTCTGTAACATTTTGCAGTTCAGATTGCAGTATTTTATTTTTATTTTTATGTTCTGAGCATTCTTGTTCCTTATTAGTCAAATCCTGTTTGACTTGTACCATTAGTGTTTCTTGATTAGAAATGGTCTTTTCCAATTCTGTCACATGATCTTTAACTTCCTGAATAGCCATCTTGTGATTATTTTCAAGTTGTTGTAAAAATGTTTCCTTTTTCATCTGAAACACAAATTACTATTGATTACAAGCAGTTAGTATAACTACAAACGTGCACTATATATAATTATAAAGGCATGCTATGTGGAAAGTGTCCCTGTAACTCTCTTTCATCAATTAGCAAGAAAGAAATAATACAAACTGTGCTTTAAATTTATTCAAAGCAGAAACCAGATGCAGTGATATATTTTAATATGCCAAAATCAATTAATTCTACTTTTAATAAAGTTCAAATATTTGAGAATTTACATATTTATTTAAAATCAAACAAAAATAAAGGTTATCTTTCCAGGTTCTAGTACCGACAACCAATTGAAAACCAATTTATAAAATTTAAAATTTTAATTATAATACATTCCAGAGAATTATTTCAGATGTGAAATGTGTTTACTCAAACCATCAATATATATAACAGGGTGCCCACTGAGTTTTGAAACTGGGAGTACAATGGGGTACAATTGCTGTTTTTTCCTTAACTTTGTACCCCTGCATATAGAATGTCCCTACAATTTTGGGGGTAAAAAACCCTCTGTAGAGGGTAAATGGGCATACTGATATAACCACATGTACCACAAAGTGTTGTGAAATGTGCTTACTCAAACCACTAATATATAACCATATGTACCACAAAGTGTTAGAAGAACTATGAATAGTCTTATAATAATCTGAAGATACATAAAATGACAGTAATAAAATATACATTGTTTTATATTGATGGTTAACATACTGTATACATATATATAATAAATTGAAAAATATATAAATAATATACATATGATAATGTAACATCATAGAATACAATAGACATACATGTCCATTTATATAGTGGCAAATATTGATAATGTAATACCAGATGAATAAAGATAGAGAAAAGACATAGAATGAAAACGTAGTTATCTAGTAGATGTAGAAAATGTGTCAAGATTATAATTATGTGCGAGTACGATCATGATGATGTCAAAAGAATAACTAGAGGCTCCCAGGAGCCTGTAATCGCTCATCTGGTTTTCAATTTGACATCGAAAGTTGATAGAAAACTCAAATTTTTTAGCAAAAGATTTAGATGTGATTTTTATCTCAAATATTCCTAAACGGAATAAACTGGCTGAAAAAATCTCACAGAAAAACCCAGAATATATGTTAAACTACTCATTGCCATGTAGCTGCAGCTAAAATTTGAGCACATTTTGACTTATACTAAAGCAGCAATGGACAATTGAAGAAATTTCTATTTTTAGTAACAGCAGCCATTTTGAATGGAGGGCAGGGCTGTCAGACACAATATTGAAAGGGGACCACCCAAGAATTTATTTGGGGTTACAACCTTTAGGATTTTATTATTTGGTGTTTATTTTTCCTAGTCATGCTAGTTATCATGATGCAATTCTACTGATTAAGATAAATGTTAAATATTGACTAGGTGATTCTCTTCATGAACCACAGAACAAAAAATGAATGTTTGACAGAAAATGACAGAAATACTTAAAGAAGATGTATAAATCCTGACATTGATGTCCATGGCCAGATATCGGTCAAATGAGAATAAATTAATCTTAGAGTCACATGTCATTTTATACAATATACGTGTTTTGATTGGTTTAAAAAGTTGAGGTTATTAGTCAAATAACGGAATCTAAAAATAGACGTCGTTCTCAAGGCGGCGTGTGCCGTTGTCATCAGGTGATTTTCTTTGGGGTTATTTAAATTTATTTCTGATTATTTGCCTTATTTTGAAAAAAAAAAAAAAAAATCAATATCATAACAAAAAAAGTTTGAATTAATTTGTAAGGATTGATCGAAATTATTTGTTCGGTTCATTCGAGATAACCTCAATCAGGTTGTACACTTGGGTGTGTACAACCTGATTGAGGTTATTTCTTCATGAATCAAACAAAAATTGCGATCAATCCTTAATTATTTTGTATTTTCATGACCTCTGATTTAACAAACGACAGCAGACAGAAAATAGCATGTTTCTGTCATCCTTTAGGTTTTTTTAGTAGAATCTACTGGTAACAAAATTGTTCTTAAATGTGTTAAAGCAGCAATTAAATTTTAAATATAGAAAGGTATTTTAGACCAGTTAAACTTATATGTAGATTATCATCCACTCCTTGTGAAAAATGAGAGACCAGTGTGAAATTAGTTTTCAATGAAATGTTATATGACTACATATTCTTATAATACAATTTTATACCAATGTTAAATCAGACATTCATCAGAAATGTTTGAATCAAAATCCACATTCTTTGATTACAAAAAAAAAAGGATGAAACCATGTTTGCCACACCTCTACCATGTCAACTGGAACCAGACATTACAAATTTGTCCCTTCTATCATATACATAGGTAGGGGGGGGGGGGGAAATAAAATTTAAACTTGGTTTATGAATTATTTTTTTGGGGTGAACATGGATGGATAATAATCTAAACTGGCCTTATAGTGGTCATCAATCGTGAAACAAAAATCAGGAGCAAGCAAATAACATGTCGTACTTAAATAACTTGAAAAATTGTGCAGAATCTAATTGTAGCAAGACAAATTATAGCTTTTTGCTGCAAACGACTTACCTTAGAATTTTCAAGGTCATCAACTTCTGTTTCTTTTGATTCTTCTGAAGATGGAATATCTTTCTTTCCCTGTAAATCAAAACCAAATATTTTTTATTGATTGATTAATATTAAGTGAGTAGCATTGAAGACGAGAAAAAGTTAACAAACAATAAATCAGTAAATTTAAAGGTGACAGAGGAATGGCCCTAGGGGCAGATTGTCACAAGAAAAAAAGGGAGATAATCAAAGGATCAGAAAATATAGTTTGTACCATGCCACCCACAACTCCTATTAAGCTGGAAATCTGATGAACCCTAAAAATTCATTCACTTTCTATTTCATTAATATTTAACATATAAACATGATAAATGAAAAAAAATATATACAAGATTGTGTAAAGATTAATTCCCATTTAAAATGTAAGAGGATTTGTGAGTACATGTTTGTATAAATGATTTGATGAAATATTCTTAGTCAAAACAGGGGAAATAACTACTTCAAAAATGACTTGATCAAACTGAAATAACACATGCAAGGTAATTAACAAGTTTTGAGGCATTGCCATTAAAAATGTAGCAGGAGTACAAACTTTTGAGATGAACAGAATGAAAACAAAATGATTAGACTTTGAGAAGTTTTGTGCCTCCCTCGTCCTTGATTCTGTGTTGTTTTTTAGTACATCACTGGCAGTAATATTTTTGCTTACATGTAGCGCACACAGTGATATATATTTTCATGTTAATCCACCCTACATATTTGTTTTGTTTGTGTCCTCTCAATACATCTTTACCACATCAGTTAAATCTTTGTTAAGAAACTGATATTGTTTGTAATTTCAAGCATGTGTGTATGTGTGTGCGTGTGCATGCTTTCTTGTCTTGTACATTGTATATATTGTGTTGTCATTTCAATATATGTAATAACCATTATATTGATTCAAATTATGCATTCATGTATGTACATGTTTTGTATATTGACGAAAACAACTTGTAGCCATTGGCTGTCGGCAATCCTCATTAAATAAATGAAGAATTAAAATTTTAAATAGTTATATATTGCAAAGCATGTACATATCCTCTCCTTTACCATCTTGAAACCAGACACCCAGAGCTTTGGAGGTTCAAGATTAAGATAACAGTATATTGATAAAATACACAGCATTGTGTAAAACCAACCTGTTTTAACTTTTCGATTTCTTTTTCTAAGGTTTTAATTTTTGATGTCATCTGAGCCTTCATTTTCAGCATTTTTGGATCAGATTTCCCACCACTAGCAGATGCTTCCTCTTTCTTTAAACTGTCAATTTCATTTTCTAAATCCTTTAATTTCTGTTTCAAATTAGTATTATCTGTGTTCAATTCATTCAACAATTTGTCTTTTTCATTAATTTGCATTTCCAACTGAGAAATTTGTTCATTACTTTGTTTTGAATCGGTTTCATTGGCAGCCCCCTCTAACTGTGATACAGGTACAGCACCACCTGGTGTCAACGTCTGCTGAAATCTAGCTTGTAATTTGTTATATTGCTCAACTGCTTGTGTGTATGCTGCCTGATACTGAATAAGCTGACTCTGCATGGAATGTGTTTGTAATTCTTTTTCTGAATGTTCATGGTCATGTTTTTCAATCAAATCTCGTATTTTTTCATTTAAATGATTTTTCTCTTCTTTCCATTGCATCTCCATATCAACCAGATTTGCCTGCATTAACATTAATTGTTCTGAAGTCACTTGTAATTTTTCCTTAAAACTTTTCTGAATGTCCAAGCTTTCATTAATTTGTTTTTCCTTTGCACTCTTTTCTTTCTGCAGAACTTCAATAACTTTTATTTTACCTTCTAAAACTTCATTTGTGTCTTTTAACTTTTGTTCTAACATTTTTAAAACCTGATCCTCTAAATTAATCTCCCCCTTTGACATTATTCTTTGTATGTCTTTTTCATGTCTTGAAATAATCTCTTTAAGATCATTATCCCTAATAGATATTTCCTCGTTTTTAACTTGAACAAGATTTCTCAAGCTATGAATCTCATCCTCACGTTCGTGTAAAGTCTCTTCGAAATATCGTTGAGATTCTTGAAGTCTCATATTAAATCTCTCTGATTCTTGTTTTAGTTGGTGTTGGGATTTTTCTACTTCTTCCTTTAAAGTTGCTTGTGTTTCCTCTCCATTTTCTACTTTAGCAGAGAGTTTGGCAATCAGTGAGTTTTGGCCTTGCACAGTTTCGTCTTTTTCTCTTATTGAGGTTTGCAAAATCTGAAATTAATAATTCATTTTTATTGTAAATGTTGTTAAATTAATCTTAATGATTAATTCAATACTAAACATATATATCAAAATTATTTCCTTCTTCATTGGCCAAAATCAGGCAGCTAATACAAACAAAAAAAAATATTTCATTTGATATGACTATCTGAATTGTTACCAAAGGAAAGTGAATACATTCAATACACTTTCCTCAAAGCCAAATTAACTTTAACTGATCAATTCATTTCATTCTCCAATAATTTTATTCTTTGTTTATTCCATTATAGTGTTTTATCAATATTAACCAATACATACCGTGCATATCACCACTAAGGTTGTGAGTTTGAATCCCGCTTTGGCGAGGTGTACTCGATACAACATTATGTGATAAAGTTTGTCAGTGACTTGCAGTTTCCTCCACCAATTAAACTGTCAACTACGATATAACTGAAATATTGTTGAAAGTAGCATTAAACACCATAACCCTAACCCTTTACCTTAATATTTAACCATATTTAAGTATGGTGCTTGTTTTGAAAATCTAATGTTAAACTGAGTTCATATTTATTAATTGAGAACAGATAAATATCATTGATGATTTATACTTGAAGCAACTAAAACATTTTTGACAATGGACAACAAACAACTCATTAAAATAATAATAATTTTCTATTCTGTGAATTGTCTCAAGTAGGAGCAATTGTTAGCATGCTCACAATGAGTGGAGTAGATCCTGGGGTCCATTCCCTGTTAAATCAAAGACAAGATCATAGTCAGGTATGAACCTACATAGCTGCAAAACACCTCTTTTTTTTTAATTACTTTTCAATTACTGAAATTTTGTGCACATATATATACAAAGTATATCTATTTGGCTCTTTCAAATATTGTATTGTATTCAAAATTCAATACACTATGATTATCAGACTGTATGTAATCAATATCAATTTTTTTTTTAAATCATATAACATTATTTATTAATTAATCAAATATGCTTAAACTAAATTAAACTACTATCAAATTATCTCCCTTTAACACCAAATAATAGAAATTCCTTTTTTCTAGCATACCTCAACAACTTGATCTCTGCCTCTGATGACTTCATTTTTTTCCGAAATATATTCCTGTAGATCAATCAATTTCCGTTCCATTTCAAGGATCTTATTGTTCATTTCAAGTAGATTTGTATCCTTATATACCATCTGTGCATACATAGCTTGCATGTTACTCTGTAATATAATGCATAAAGTGGGAGTTGCATGGACATTTCCACATGTATATGAAGAGAGGGGTCATCGTGGTCGTGATTGTATGGTAGTGGGATTTACAACTACCTATGCAATCAGTGCTTATCATCACTAACATTGCGAGTTTGAATCCTGCTCATAGTGAGGTACACGTACGAAAGATTATGTAGTATTATATCATGAAGTCCTTTTTTCGCTTTGCAAACAAACGAGCAATCAACCTGATGACAAAATCTCATTAGCACATGCACGGTACACATTTAAGCCAGGTGATAAAATCACAAAATAAAATTATTTACACGGTTGTTAACATTTTAAACATTAATTATACTAAAAAAATATCCCAAATTTCTATGTACTATGTCGAAACAAGGGCAGATAACTCTGGATATACAAATCACAGGGTCACCTGCCTTGTTGTAATGGGTTCCCCATTTGATAGTGAACAGGTATGTTGAGTTTCATTTCAATGCCTATCATAATTATTGAGAAATTGTATTTTTAGCTCATTCTAAGTCAAAAAGGGGGAATAACTCAAATAAAATGCTAGACAGAGTTGTCTTCTCTTGTCAACAGATTGGGGTCAACACTTTCTACAAGTGTATTGAGTTTCAAGTTAATAGCTTTGATAGTTATTGAGAAATTTTAATTATACTAAAAAAATATCCCTAATTTCTATGTACTATGTTGAAACAAGAGCAGATAACTCTGGATATATAAATCACAGGGTCATCTGCCTTGTTGTAATTGGTTCCTCTTTTGATAGTGAACAGGTATTCCAAGTTTCAAATGGATGCCTTTGATAGTTTTTGAGAAATGGACTCTGACAAAAAACTTAACCGACCCAGACGCTGAAGCCGGAGCGACGACAACAGCTCGACTTTTTTTCTTCGAAAAGTCGAGCAAAAAATCAAACTAACAAGAAATCCTATTGACGTTGGCCTAAAACAGATTTACCTATATTGTTTACATCTTTTCTGTTTATTTCAAATTTATTTCTAACTTTGTGTGAATGAGACATATTTTATTCTTTAATATAAAACTATGTCTGTGCTTACCTTTACAATTAATTATTATTTGCAGAGAAGCATACATAATTCAATAAACCTATAGGATATAGTTTTTATACCTCAGACTGAACATCTTTTCCTGCCTGTAAGTCCTCTATCAGTTTATTATTTTCAGCCAGTTGTGTTGCTAAAGTTTGCAGAGTATTCTCCCTTTCCTTGATAATTTTATTTTTATCTAGCAGTATCTGCTCATTAGATTTGAGAATGTCATCCTTTTCTGTTATGATTCTATCTTTCTCTTCCAATTTTCTCTTTAAAAGCATAGTTTTGGCCCTGTTTGCTTTGTCCACAGTCTCACTTTCACCCTCCTAAAATTATACAATCAAGCTCTATAAGCAAACTTCATTTAAGTGGAAAAGACAAGGATTCTTGCAACAGTTTAAACTTGTTATCTTCAACTTGAATGAGTGATTATTGTTTAATGCCAAATGAGCAAATTTTCAGCCATATTGTGGCAAGAACAATTTCCATTTGATGAGATGATAATGAGGTTCGCTTTGTACTACATGAAATAACAGTACCCAGGTAGACATGTTGCTCCACTCTGACACTCTTTCTCCTTAATACTGCCTGCTTGGCGGAGAAACAACAAATACCAATTTTATAGTCTTTGGCTAGAACTGTCCGGCTCAACCCATGATCTACCGCACTTGAGGTGAGCATGCTAACCATTAGGCATTACACCACCGAAGTGGTCTCTTCAACTTGAAGTTTAGTTCAACTGGTTTCATCACGCACCATATAAAGGATAGCCCTTATGGGTGTGTCCTCAAAAATAGATGAGATAAACAATATATTATCAACTTATTTTCTTAGAAGTGATATTAAGGTTTTCTTGGAAGAATTATGCGTAATAAGTTTAAATTATCAAAAGTATAACGAGTAAAAAACTAGGTATAATTAATGGTTAATTTTGACACAAAAACAAATATCTGCCTCCCGTTCAATATATACTACAGTCACCACTTTGTTGCATCAAGACTATTCACATAAATTTATGTTGCCATTCTCTGGTGTCCTGAAAATATTATTTTTCTATGCACATTGATCCAAAATATGAAATAAAATCAAACTCTCATTTTAATTCTTCAATTTTTTAATGAATATTATGACTGTAGTTGACATATTTTACTCTGGGACAAAACTGGGTATTTTTGCTGCAGTTGCCAGCTGGGTTCCCTAAAAACAATCTTAGTAGCTCAGCAAAAATTCTTGGAGTCTAGTAACTGATGTTGCACATGAAATATGCAAAATTTTTTGAATACATTAAAAGTATAAAACAAACTAGAGGCTCAGCACCCATGTCGCTCACCTTTCATTCTGCTTTGAGGAAACTTAATACAGAATCTTCCATACATGTACAGATGCTTCCTACCAAATTTCAGTTCAAATGGCTAAGCAGTTTCAAAGGAGAAGATTTTTTAGAAATCGACCAATCAGAAACAAGAATTGCATGTGGTGGCCATGTTTGCTAACCGATCGGGACGATATGAGCAATCTTCATAGAGGACATTCCATAGATGCTTCCTACCAAGTTTCGGTGGTAGCCTTTGTTTGCTAACCGATCGGGACGAAATGAGCAATCTTCATAGAGGACATTCCATAGATGATTCCTACCAAGTTTCGGTGGTAGCCATGTTTGCTAACCGATCGGGACGAAATGAGCAATCTTCATAAGAGGACATTCCATAGATGCTTCCTACCAAGTTTCGATTCATTTGGCCAAGCGGTTTCAGAGGAGAAGACTTTTTTGAAATCGACAAATCAGGAACAAGAATTGCCTGTGGCAGCTATGTTTGGTAATGGATCATAACAAAATGTGCTCTCTTTAGAGAGGACCTTCCATAGATGCTTCCTACCAAGTTTCAGTTCATTTGGCTGAGGGTTTTCAGAGGAGAAGATTAAAATGTGAAAAGTAATTGGACGGCAGACGACGGACACCAAGTGATGGCAAAAGCTCATATTGCCTTTGGCAAGGTTTGCTAAAAAGAATATTAAAATGTGAATATCTACTTGTAATGTATAGAATAAACATGTTACACTATATCACATTAGTTAATTTCTAAGGGAGATAATGGCAAGAGTTATCTTTCTTTTAACAATTTAGGCAAAAGTTATATATAAATCTTTTTTTTAACAGAGGAGAAGCTTTTTTAGAAATCAACCAATCAGAGACAAGATTTGCCTGTGGTGGCCATGTTTGTTAACCGATCGGGACAAAATGAGCAATCTTTATAGAAGACCTTCCATAGATGCTTCCTACCATGTTTCGGTTCATTTCACCAAGCGGTTTCAGAGGAGAAGATTTAAAAAAATTGACCAATCAGAAACAAGAATTGCTTGTGGTGGTCATGTTTGTTAATGGATCGGGACAAATTGTGCAATCTTTAGAGAGGACCTTCTATAGATGCTTCCTACCAAGTTTCAGTTCATTTGGCTGAGGGGTTTCAGAGGAGAAGATTAAAATGTAAAAAGTTAACGGACGACGGACACCAAGTGATGGCAAAAGCTCACGTTGCCTTTGGCAAGGTGAGTTAAAAATGAAAAACAATAATTTGTATTTTAATCCGATTAGAAAATTGACAATACGCAATTCAACAAAATATCTAGACAGGTAATTACAGGACAAGTGAGTGTACCTGGACAGGTGATCATCTAGTAAACAATTACTATGGAGGAAAGAGAAACATCAACCAGTCCATTGTTATTTTGCATACATTTAATTTATGTATTTGATTTTATGTACTTGATTTACACGGAATGGTACCAAAATTTCAATATTTATTCAAATGGCTTTTTGCATGAAAATGCATTAATGACATTAACAAAAGTAATCAAAACCAAATATCCTGTAAACAACGACAGCAGTTCCTTACTATTATAACCATGCCAAAATGGTATACTGAATGCCGTTTCCTTCTCCTTCAGATAAAACTTTCATCAAATGCTTTACAGTGTAACTGTGTGAAAATTCATATAATTTCAATCGTTTGAAGGAACTGAATTAGATTGAAATTAATTTCTTCTAGTTATCTGCCCATAGACCGTTATGTATTTTCCCGCCGTCCGTGAAAATACCATTCAGCACGACAGGGCTGACTCGATTGGACGTGTTTTACTTCGTTAGTTAAATTTTATTGCACTACAGATAATTGAAGTGCATACATCTTTTTGTTTGTATTGTATAATATTATGTTGCTGAATTAAACACAACACATGGCACTGTCGTGTGGCTATTCAATTTGAATATTGTTTTCCAATTATTGGCCTATGTATAGATATTGATGAGTATGGTATGTTGTCTATGGGTTTTGATTGTTGTCTAGAAGAATAATAGTTTCTTCTTTGATTGTGAAAAATAATAAAGAAATATTATAGTCTTTAATATGAATGCTGATGTCCATATATTGACAAAAGGAAGTGATATCCTACCATATCTATTTTTAAACATCTTTTCAAATATGTCAAAGACTCCAAAAGATTCAAAGAATCCATAAAAATCTCCAAAAGAATCTCTTCAAGTCATTTCTCTCAATTTTTTTTATATTTAGTGTCTACCCTCATTTTCTGCTGTATTTATATGTATATTATATATCTTTTTATTTGTGGATGTTCAGAAATATTGTAAACCATTGTATTCTGGAGAAGACTTCCCAAGTTGGAAACATTTGTGTCCGATTCCAATTTCTTAACCCCTTCACCAAAAATGAATTTGAACTAAAACAGAAAATTAGATAAAAAGTACCATATCCTAACAATGGCTCAACAAAGAGAATACAGATAATCTGTAAAAATGTCAAAGATATGTTACCTGTTCCACGGTGTCCTCGCATGCCGATTTTTTAGCTTTTGTTTCTTTTGCAGCTTTAGCTTTGACTTGTAGACGTAGCTTTGACAACTTGGCATTGGTTTCCTGCAATGATAACATTAATGAATAAAATAAACAAATCATTTCCTACGTGCATCTACTGTTAATAAACGAGTGATAGCTAACTCAACGGTGTCCTGTATCACCTCTAATAATTAACCCATTTTATCCTGAATACGACTGCAGTCGTAGTCTACCATTTTATCCTGAATACGACTGCAGTCGTAGTCTACCATTTTATCCTGAATATGACTGCAGTCGTAGTCTACCATTTTATCCTGAATACGACTGCAGTCGTAGTCTACCATTTTATCCTGAATACGACTGCAGTCGTAGTCTACCATTTTATCCTGAATACGACTGCAGTCGTAGTCTACCATTTTATCCTGAATACGACTGCAGTCGTAGTCTACCATTTTATCCTGAATACGACTGCAGTCGTAGTCTACCAT
The DNA here is from genome assembly GCA_963680875.1 of Bathymodiolus brooksi. Lineage (NCBI taxonomy): Eukaryota > Metazoa > Mollusca > Bivalvia > Mytilida > Modiolidae > Bathymodiolus > Bathymodiolus brooksi. Next base: position 63,247,732 of record OY804581.1, on the reverse strand, counting down.
TTTATCCTGAATACGACTGCAGTCGTAGTCTACCATTTTATCCTGAATACGACTGCAGTCGTAGTCTACCATTTTATCCTGAATACGACTGCAGTCGTAGTCTACCATTTTATCCTGAATACGACTGCAGTCGTAGTCTACCATTTTATCCTGAATACGACTGCAGTCGTAGTCTACCATTTTATCCTGAATACGACTGCAGTCGTAGTCTACCATTTTATCCTGAATACGACTGCAGTCGTAGTCTCCCATTTTATCCTGAATACTACTATAGTCGTAGTTTTTGACGTAGTTGTGTACACGCACCCTTGATCTGTGTTATACGTCACAATAATTGTGTATTTTGTACCCAAATAAGGAAATAAACGATCTATGCTTGCACAACGATATTATCAGCACATGTGGTCAGAATGGTGTTTAATTCAATCGAAAATCAATCTATAAAATCATGGAGGATAACTCTGATGTTGACAGTGATGGTAACGACATTGATATAGGAAATTTTGATGAAAACGATGATGCAAATGATGATTTTGAATTACGTGAAGTCAATAGAAATGCCGACGAATGGCCAGAAGTGATGTTTGATAGTGATTCAGACAATGATATGGAATTCGAGGGATTCCCAGAAGACTGGACCCAAATTAATTTTGCGTCTCGACTTCCATCACGTTTCAAATTGATCAGGGTTGCAACGGTTCAACACCCAGAGGAAGCAGAGGCCCATCATTATTATGAACTGCTCTGGTGTGACGATTTATGGAAAAAAATGGTGGATGAAACAAACATTTAACACCGAACAAGAGCGCAGAAAGAACCCCCCTCAACCGAAGGCTCCAAATTCATGTTTGAACGTTTTTATTAAAAAAAATTATAACTTTTGAAGTATAAATGCTAGAAACTTCAAATCTGGATCAAAATATTGACAATTGAATTGTGCACATTTTAATCATACAATATTAGAATCGTTTCATTCAACTTTATGGAGAAAAAATTCATTAAATACACAATTAAATTTTGTTTGCTTTGTTTTCTTTGTTTACCTTTGATTTTAATGCAATACTGCAAACATATTGATAAGTAAATAATAATAATATTTACATGAATGTGTGGAAAATTTTATTATCTTTTCAAATATATATACTTTTATGTAATTAAACAATAACAATGATATAACTGTTTTATTTACTATGATGTCATTTTCAAAAATTTCTGCTACAGCTGCAAAATGATGCTCAGGTTTACAACACTTTAATTAGAATTTATCATCAGGCACTACAAACTCTGTTGGTGATTTGTTATCAGGATAAAATGGGTTATTATACTGTTACAGTTCCTTACATGTATCACATACCATAAAAGCTTTATTAGATCCATGACTAAATAAAGTAGAAGTGTATTTGACAGCCTTATTAGTACTCAAAATCACAACATTGCGGGATAAATATTATTATCATATACTTACACAAGATATGTTTAATTTGGCATATGTGATAAATTCAAAATGCAACAATTGATATCTTCTAGGAGTGTAATAACCTGTTCCGTATTACATGGGAGGGTGCAATAATAATGTGTGCCGTATTACAGTGGTCAGAAATTTTGAATGAGATTGAGTATTTAGTTTTTCACAATTATAATGTCTTTTTTTTGGTTGGAAATTTTGCTTCCCCTGGAATTCACGTTTTTTTTTGTCTGAACAGTTATCATTATTACTTATTAATATATCTTTGTTTACTTCCATCATCTGCTACTGTCAAAATGGATAACGGAGAACACATGGAAAATACTCGCTAAGCAATGAATGATGACACTAGTACTGCTGGCTTCATAAATCAAATGAAAACAGAAACACTAGTAGGAAAACTGAGTATGATCTGAAATGAATGCATCATATCCCATATCAAGCTATGGTTTCTTAAAATGACCAGCTCTCACAAATACTCATTAAAGTACAGACAGTAGTTAAAAGTATTCGGACACTTCCGATTTTTCCTACATATTTCATATAAAACTATTTTTTTTTTTAAATTATCTTGAAGTCAATTCATGTCCAATCTCGATAATTATTTTATCAACAAAAGCAGAAAGATATGTGGTTTATAGTAGTAATCTTGAAATAACTTTTTGAAGCATGTTTTTCAAATGGCCATGATTTAAACACAGACTTAAATAATCTGTCAGCAAAAGTACTATTATTGCATTTTGCTTCGAAAAAAAAAAAATGAATTCAGTTGTGTTTAACTTGTGTATTCTCAAAATGATTAAAAGATTAAAAAAGATTATCGAGTAAAAATTCATTAAATTATGTTTTTATTGATACATAAATTATCAAAATTAGACATGAATTTCAGGGTAATTTTTTGAAAAAAAAAGAAATACATGTATATATAGGGAATATTGGAATCGTACGAATACTTTTGTTCAGTCTGTATATGATAAATAGGTTATGATATGGTATTGGGCTAATATGGATGTCTCTGGTTGATATGACATGTAATATGAAAAATGCCATATAATAATCTATAATTATAATATCAAGTAAAGGATCTGGGTCAAAAAACATTCATAATCATTTGCAACATGAAAACAAATGTGGTGACTCCAGAGGTCATTTTTGAACAAAAAACAAAAGTATTCATTTTCATGTTGATTGCAAAAAGCCTGAAGTGTGGTAGGTCACTATATAGTGTTTACTGAAAGAGAGTGTACAAGGAACCTTCTGGGGCAACTCAACATGGACACATCAAAGAGTCCTAAGACAATAGGCCAAAAATGACAGCTTCTAGTACAGGTGGAAATGGGCCTTAAAATGCTTCTGTGCAAGTGTGTCAAAAAGGAAACCTCCTAAAGCATGTTGAAATCAACCATAGAAAGCCTCAGAAGCAGTAGACCAAACTTTTGAAAACTTCTAGAAGTGTACTTGTATTTCTTTATCTTTGTTCTGTAGTACATCATCTTTCTCTCTTATCATTAACTTTAGTTGGTTGATCTGTAACTTTTGTTGTTCACACTGAAGACTTAGATCACTGTCCTCCATTGTGTACTCAAATCTGAAGAAAAAAATTAATACAATAACAATGTAGATGCTCATAATTATCTTTGCATGCTCCACAGCTAACTTTTTAAATATGTAGGGCCACCCTTAAAATATTGTTTGTTTGGCATTGCCGAACCACACTATCAGCAGGTGGGTAGGTAGGTATGGAATTTTTTTTTTTTTTAACATTTGAAAGTTTTATATTTTCAGACTGGTTTTTCACAGGAACACAGAGGAAGATATGTTTCGTCCATAGAATAACTGAAGATCTTATTTTTGATAAAATGTTCACCCCTCTTAACTGATGCATTGCAGCATAGGGGGATGCTTTCCACTGCCGGCCTCTTTGACATTATTTTCGTTTCAGCAGACCATTTTCTATTCTATGTCGTTTAAACGTTTGCTCTCAATACAGTGTACATCAAGCGCTTTTACGATCGAGATTTGAAATAAATAAAGCCCGGAACAAACTTTGCGGACACGATCGAAATTCCGGTGCAATTCCGATTTTTTTAATAAAAAAAAATTGCCTGAAATGCAAATAAAATAATTTGGGCAGCAATGCCAAACAAATAAAATTTTATTTTAGGTCTCATTCACATATACATGTATGTCATGTTGTTCACATTCATTTTATGTCTCAAACATGTGACAGATGTACAACTTTGAATTTTACTTGTTTTAGAACACCATGATATATATTACAGTAGAAATAAGACATCATCGTGATTATAGTTATTTGGTTTATTTGCTCACATACATGTTATGAAACCACATCGGTGGCGTGATGGTGAGCGTGCTTGCCTCGGGTGAGGTAGATCGTGGACCAGTCAAACCAAAGATTATAAAACTTAGCATGCATCAATAGGGAGAAAAAGCAAAGACAGGTTGGCTCAGAATCAGGATAATCTGTCAGAGTGAAACAACATGTCACCCACGGACTGTTGTTTCAGTGAGTGAGCATTATAAAAATCAAACTATGCATGTTGGTCTAGTACAATGAGGCATCATTATCATCTGGACCCATTATTTGGGGGTTTGACCTCTACAATCCCCCCTCAACTTTACAATTATCACCTCCTACTTGAAAATGAGTGGAATACCCCGAGTATGTGATCTTTTTGAATGGAAGTGAATCTGTGCAGCTTTTTTATCGTTTGTCTATACATATATATAGTCCGTTTGGTGACTCTGAAAATAGGGAAAAAAATTATTTAAAAATCAGGGATTTGCTTTCTATTGCGCTTTTTAACATTTTACACACACATTATTTAATACATATCTGAGAAAAAGTTGTCAAAGAAATAATTCAAATAATAAAAAAAATCTCCATAGGACCCAATACTAATTTTATCAGATTGTAAGTAAAGGAGGCTGCCATTATAATGAACAGCATTACCTGTTCTTTCCTGTCTGTTGTTATGCTAATTTCAGTCACATGGGAATGTCATATTAGGTTAAAGATTCAAGATGTTTTGAATAATTGATAAATAATTTGACCATATGATATTTGTTTGTAAACAATTAATAACTGCTGGTCACATGAGACCCTTATATGGACATGTCCCTTGTTATTCACTCATGCTGATTTATAACAAATTTTAAATTAACACTTAAAAAATGATACCAAAATAAAATAAATGTTAATTTCGTGAAAGTATAATTTATATAAATATATAAATTAAATAATATTCTTGTTTGATACTTGTTTTCCTCCAAAAATTAAACAATTCAAATATACAATGTTAATTTCTTATAGGCAAATTAGATAAACATATTATGTATGATAAACTTGTGTACATTCTTCTGTTATATTAATATTAATATATAACAGGGATATTTATTCGTCTTCATGATTGATAGATGATAAACACATCTTAATTTGGGTTATCTCAGAAAAATCGGGATAAAAAAGCTTTTAATTTTATGTGGGATGGGATTAATTGGAAAAAATGGGCAAATATTTTGCTAACCGATAAATTGAATTATATGAATAGGTTTTTTTTCACATACCAGATGCACTCCCTTAAAAAATGCTTCTACCAAAAGTAACCACGCGTGGATGATGACGCACAACTCCCAAGTAAGGTTTTTATACAACAGGTAGAGAGAGCGCCGATGGCGGTCTTTATTGGCGCTGATTCCTTAGAGCGGTCTTAAATGCTTCTAAGGAATTTGCATGTACGACACTGTTTGGCAGATGGTTCCAATGAATTACAGTGTCCACAAAGAAAGAATGTAATACTCTAGTCATGATGGAATAACATCATAGACAGTCAAAAAGGGACTTTAAATTAAAGCAATAAATTATAGTGACTATTCTAAAAGTAAAAGTTTTGGGCGATTTGACATATTTGTTTTAAGATAAGAATAAGATAAGATAAGAAAACTTTATTTTGATTCGGCACATAATAAAACAGTACAACATAAGCTCTAATGAGCTTTTTACCGAATATACATTAACAATAAAACAACACAAGTCACATGCAAAGTTACAAACTAAAATAAGCTAAGACATATAGGCATAAAAAGGAGGACTGTGTATAGATCTGAACAAGAACCCACGTGGCAAGTGCCTCTTTGGACTCTTGTTCAAGATCCACACACAGATGCTCCAACATTAAGCAGCATTTAAAAAGAAGCAGCAGGTAAAAAAAATAATGAAATAATAATACTGAATATTTAAAACTGGTACCAACATAATCAGTAAAAGTAGCACTGTCTAACTAAAAAATCAAAGAATATAAAGTTTTCAAGCCAAACTAAAAAAAATTAATAATTAAAAAAATTAAAAATTAAAATTAAGCAAACCAGAAGCAAAATTTGAATCATCTACATGCAGAACAGCAACATTTGGACCCATTCCAGGACTGCAAAAGACTCTTGAATTGAGAGAAACTATTTTCAGTCCTGAAATGATCTGGGAGGCTGTTCCACAATGTAGATGCAGCAAATCTGAAAGAGTTTTCACTGTACCGTGCACACTGCATATAGATGCCGGCCGGGGACCAGGTGGCAATGCCTCGCTGGGTTCCCATCGGCATCCACATGCATCATGACATAATAAAGCAGAAAATTAAGCATGTTTGGATAAAAAATTGACAAGCACTAAAACAAAGAAATATATATCTAAAAGCTATATGCAAATAAAAAGAGCAAAAACAGTAGCAGAATATTTATCATCTGCATGCAGAACAGCAACATTTAGTACCATTCCAGGACTGCATTAAGCTCTTAAATTGAGAAAAACTGTTTTCAGTCCTGAAATGGTCTGGGAGGCTGTTCCACAATGTAGCAGCAGCAAATTTAAATGTTTTTTTGCCATACCTTGATGTTCTGACCTGTGGAATGTCCAGTATATTGTTGTATCTAAAATAATATTTTGAATTTCGTAAATGCACAAGGCTATGGAGACATGATGGCGACAGTTTATTCATAATCTTAAATGTTTCCAGGGCCATAGTTCTCATTCTACGAATCTGCAAGGAAGGCACCTTTGCTTTTTTCAATAAATTATCATATGAGCTATTGTAATCCTCATACACAAAGCGAAGAGCTCTTTCTTGCACTTTTTCTATCTTTTTGGAATTTTTCTCCGTACAAAAATGCCAGGCCAAAGGGCAAAAGTTAAAATTACTAAGAATAAAAGTATGGAAAATTGTAAGTTTGTTTAATCTGTTCAAATAGGGGCCTAAACGTTTGATAATGTTCAGCTGTTGGGATGCCTTCCTGCAGATTGTACTTATATGTGTGTCAAAATTTAATTGATAATCAATCTCAATGCCTAGTAATTTAACACTGTCTTCACATGTTAGTTCAAAATTTTGTATATTTATAGTTGGACGTTTTTCATAGGTTTTCTTCCCCACTGCCAAAACTTGAAATTTATCAGGATTAGCCTGCATTTTGTTAATTTTGAACCATTCAATGAGATGATTTGAGTCAGACTCTAGAGTAGAAATAAGTAGATCAAAATCGGGACTGCCAAAGGAAAGGGTATTATCGTCTGCATAATTGTACAGAGAACTGTCTTTAATGAACAAAAATATATCGTTTATGAAGACATTGAATAAGAGGGGACCAAGTATAGATCCTTGTGGAACCCCTTTATGGATGTCAGCCCAGTTACTCAGAACACTATTGACCTTTATTTGTTGTTTTCTGTTTGATAAGTATGATTTTAGTAACGAGACCGAATTATCTGAAACTCCATAAGCTGACAATTTGTCTAGCAGTATGGCATGTGGTAGGCAATCAAAAGCCTTTGAAAGGTTCATCAGAACTGATGCTATATAATAATTTTTGTCTAGGGCTTCACGCCAATCTTCTAGAAGTCTGAGTAACGTGGTCTGGCATCCATGTCCACGTCGGAAAGCACACAAAAAAGGGTTAAATATTGTGTCAAAAAAATCAGACAATTGTGTTTCAAATACCTTTTCAAAAATTTTAGAAAAAACAGGAAGGACACTCACAGGTCTATAATTTGTTTTACTTAATGGGTCATTTTTCTTGTGTAATGGTGTTACCTGAGCTTTTTTAAGAGAATCAGGAAATACACCAGTGTCAATAGACAAGTTTATCAATGATGTTAACTGGTTGGATATTATTGGTTTACACTGTTTGATAACTTTGGCTGGAATGTTATCAAACCCAGAGGCTTTTTTTATATTTATTTTATCTATAATTTTTTCAATTTTATCAGATGTTATATGCTGGAATTCAAAATTTTTCTCCACATCCACATGATTTTTAACTTCCAATATACTAGGGTGAGTAGTGGGGTCATATACAGTGTCTTCCCCAATTTTATCTGCAACTGTAGAGAAGAAAGTATTAAACTTTTCAGAAACTTCACATGTATCATTTATAATTTTATTGTCTTCACACAGAATTATATTCTGATCCCCAGAGTTACATTTATTAGAGAAAAATGGTTTAACAGTTTTCCAGAAGTTGACATTTTTAGCCCCACCCGTACAGCATTCAAGAAAATAAGTTTTCATAGAATTCTTTTTTAATTTTGTTACCAAATTTCGCTGCTTTCTAAATTTTTCCCATGTTTTTGTGTTGCGATTTTTTGTATATTGGGAATAAAACATATGTTTTCTGTATATGGCTCCTCTTAATTCACTGTTCATACATGGAAGTGGATTTTTACGGGGTTGTCTATTTTTCACTGGAGCGTGTTTATCAAGTACACTTTTAAAGGCATTTTGATATTCATTATATACATTGTGTACTTCAATAGATGTTGATAAATTCTCAATATCTGGGAATGAAATTTTCTCAAGATCACAATTAAAGCTATCAGTATCAAAATTTTTATAACTTCTGTAAGTTATTATTTTTCTTTTCTGGACTGGGACGTCCCCTTTTATTGTGACTGTCACTAATACCAGTAGGAAAATTTTGTATATTAAAACATTTATTTTTCTGATTCGTTAAAACCACATCCACCAATGATGGGATACAATTTTTCATAAAACATGTTGGTTTTAAGACTAATTGTGAAAAATCAAGGACATCACATAAATCTTTTAAAGCTTGATATTTTTTATCGTTTAACATATCAAAATTTAAGTCACCCATTACTATAATATTATCATAATTTATAATACACTGATCTATGTTCTTAATAAAAAGAGTGGAAAAATCATTATCACACATTGATGGGGGCTTATAAATGCCCATAACAAGCCACTTGTTCTTGTTTATATGAACTTCCACGCTGATGTTTTCCAGTGTTTCAGACTCTAAGTTTGTTTTCCTACTTACTGGGAAATCGGTATTTATGTAAGCAAGTATTCCGCCACCCTTTGAGTCTCTATCGCGTCTCAATAATTTGTAGTCCTCCGCTATGAATAGATTGTCATTAAAAGTAGCGTCCAGCTTCGATTCCGCGACAAAGAAAATGTCTACAATTTTATCAGACAGAAGTTCTTTGATTTCATCGAACTTATAACGATAGCTATTGATGTTTATGTGGGCTGCTAAGAAATTTCTAGGATGTAACCTTCTAGATTCCCGTAGTCTTTCAAAAACAGAGTTTATTTCTTCGTTTTTGTTTACACCGGAAGTTGAATTGGGTGTGTTCGATGTATTTTCCAGGGTCTCATCAAAAACAGTATTGTTATTTCCGACTGATGTATTCAGAAAAAACGAATCAGAAAAGGATGGCAAGCGATCATTACAAAGATGACAGAAGTATTGATCGTCACATTTGGCCAAAATATGGTATTCCTTTACCGTTATGGTTGTACATCGCAAGTGTGTCCAGTGATCGCAAAAGTCACACTGTAATGCTTTCTGGTTACTCTTTACAGGTTGTTTACATTTTGTACAGGGGTACCGTATAGGTCCAGGGTTATAATGGACGTCCCCGCTCATCATTATATATAAAATGAAGCAATATTTCGTGGTATTCTTCATATCAATGGTTGATGTTTGTGTTGTTGTTATTGGTCGGCCATTTTGAATCGAGTTCACCTTCAGTGACGAGAAAAAATTTTCAATGACAAAGTTGAAACTGCCTATATTTGTGGTCACCATACATGCATAGAAGCCTAGGTTTTCAGGTCTTTCATCTCTCAAAACACTGTTTGAATGTCCACCTCCAAGCACAGGGACTTGTTGCGATTTTTTTGTTTCCCTGGTACTCTAAAAACTGTTTTTAGAGGACTAGGGAAAAAAAAAAAAAATCGTAACAAGCCCCTGTGGCCGTGCTCCAAGTAGAAGACCGGATGACGTGTACACGATTGCGGATTGGTATTTGTTACGTTTTAACCCTATTAACAATAAAAGCATTTAAACGCATGATTCTTTATATATTAATTTTTACTTTGGTACAGCTTTTTACCGGAATAGTTAAAGTAAAGTGCTGAATTTTAGATGCATATGCTATATACTAGCGAACACCGAGGACTCTCATGTTGATGTTATCTGCCATTCTTTTATGTGTCACGTGATAGAATACGAAGATCACACATGTTAATTATCTCCCCTGGTTAGACATTTTCGCAGATGAAAAACTTGTTCGTTGTAGGATTTCCACAAGGAACTCTTTCCCACGATTTTGAATGCCGGGTGTTGTATTCGATCACTGGAAAATAGATAATAATTTGTGTAAGCTGTTTACATTTATATAGCCTAAATGACGTGCAATTGTCTGTAAATTCAAAACAATTGAAGCTTAAACTGGATAATATACAGTTGACCAAGTTTATCAGGATTGTGCCCATGGTATTTATATTTCTAAACATTAAATATGAATGTATATTTTGTAGTTTTCTAACTCTATATTTTTTATTCCTTGTAGGAATATGTATTTAATAAGCTATTTTTAAAGGTTCCTTATGAGAATCATGGGATCAATTGAACCTGGCGACCACAATACTGGTATACCAGTATTGTGGTCGCCAGATTCGGAACCATATAAGATTCTCTATAAGAACCATGTCATAAGATTCCATATGGGAGACGTGTCATTAGATTTTTTTTTTTGACAACTAAATAAAACATTCCCCAAATGTATTAAATACTTATTGACTGGGTATGAGGGAATAGCAAGTTTGTTGTCCCCGAGACCCTGACTATTGAACGAGGCGAAGCCGAGGTCAATAGTAAGGGTCGAGAGGACAACAAACTTGCTATTCCCGAATACACAGTCTATAAGTATTTTATTATACCGAAAAACATTAGACTCATAGTTGAATGATCACCTCAAAATGATAAAGACCAATACAATCGCGCATCTTTTGCCAGTATTTTGCATTATACATCTGAATATTGTCTCATGGACATTGTTATGCTATTTCCCCAGTCATTCATAATGATTCTTTTGAGAAAGTAGACTTCAACATAAATCTACAAGTCTTTTGAATTTTTTTGAAATTTTTGAAATTTGAAAATTTTATGAAATTTTTGAATTTTAAAATTTTATGAAAAATTTGAAATTATGAGCTTTAAAAAAAAATTAATTTTAGAATTTTGAAATTTTTTTGAAAATTTTGAAATTTTATGAAATTTAATGAAAACTGAAATTTTTGAATTTTTTTTTTTTAAATTTTAGAAATTTAGAAATTTTTAAAAAATTTCAGAGTTTTCGTTAATATACGATGAAGTCCGAGTGTTCCGAATGAATATAAAACTTTTATCCAATAGTCGCGGAACTAAAAGTCCGCGAAAACGATTCACATTGCCGGTCCATAGTCTTAGAAACTATGGACCGCTCAATAGTCAAACAACTGGAAAAGGAGAAAAATAGCAATTTTAATGTAGAAAATTTTGTAGTGATATTCATATAGGTGTCAAACCACTAATTCACCAATCAGGGCTTGGAACATATTCGAAAGTAGTCCCTTTTCAAGAAAAAAGTTCCTTTCACTTTGTAGTATTGTGAAAACTACTGAATGGAATGGACTAATTAAAATTGATAATTGAAGTTAAATAAATAGGGATTATTTTTAGCCCAAATTTGATGGATTTAGTTGTATTTGAATACCTCTATGGAGGATTTGATGCATGACCTATAAATACTGAATTTCTTGGGGATGACTGAGCTATTTTTAGAGTAGGTGTTTTCCGTAGCATGGCATTTCACTGCAAGATTTTAAACATGCCCTCATATTTTGACAGAACGTAGAGGAATCATGTACGTTTCAGAAAATATATGGTCTTGGAAAGGTTAAACTTAAGATAAAATGACCAGGTAGGCTCGAAAAAACACAAATTTAGTAGAAAACCTTAAAGAAATTAATTAGTGGTTTGACACCTATACTGAGGTACAATAATTATGGATATTAACTTCTCATGAAGGCCATAATTGTATGTTATTATCACTATTATTAATATTATTATTATTTATATACTTAGAGTAAAATACATACATTTTTATTATGCATGATGCATGGAATGAATTTCTAACTGTAAAAAATATATATTTGGATGAACATTTTGTTGCAGTCTACTAACTATTAGTTTATATAGTACATTTTGTGGGAAAAAACTTTTGGAAGCATTTATATCGTCGTGTATATTATATGTTATTCAGCTATCAGACAGGGTATATAATGTGACATTCCCGGCTTTATATATCCTAAGCCGGGAATGTCACATTATATACCCTGTCTGATAGCTGAATAACAGATATATTACGGATGTAACCATTGTTTTTTTTAGAATACAAAATCCAACTGTATTAAATAAATTTGCGTCTTTTATTTTCATTTTCGTATTTCTAGATGTCTCTTTCCGTACATTTGACGTCATTCTTCAATGACGTCAGAATATGTGTCACGTCATATTTCATGTATGTGGTGTCTCATGAGGTAAAATACTGTACTAAATTTCTAAATCAATACAATTTCATATACTGTATGTAGTAAATTTTATAAACTTTATAAATATAACATTAATATATCACATAACAAAACAACGGGTTTGCGAAACAGTTTCAATAATCTAAATGTTAACAACATGTAAATAAAACCTTGGTGTGGCCCCATGACGTCGAAAGTTTTCAAGGCTCAACGTTTTGTTTATTTGTAATGGTACAGCCGTGGAACATAGGAGTTTGTTGAATCGATCAGGTATTTGTGACGGAATCAACCGTTGTAATATTTTTTTTTGTTCATGCAGCCGGTTTGAGTATAAAAACAGCATTTAATTTGATAAAAATACATTTATTATTACGTATTATACCATCGATTCAACGAAGCGTAATGTTTTGTCGTCCATGTTTTAATCGTTTTTGGGGACTAAAATATATACCCCGTCTGTTTTCCGAATATATGCTGACATTCAGGGTTGAAGAACCAATGAAAATATGTGCAACAAACTAAATCCGTAATATTATATGTTATTTAGCTATCAGACAGGGTATATAATGTGACATTCCCGGCTTAGGATCTATATTCCCTGAGGCGCAGCCGAAGGGAATATATATCATAAGCCGGGAATGTCACATTATATACCCTGTCTGATAGCTGAATAACAGATAAATTACGGATTTAACCTTTTTTTTTTTAAATACAACATCCAACTGTATTAAATAAATTTGCCTCTTTTATTTTCATTTTTCGTATCTCTAGATGTCCGTACCATTGACGTCATTCTTCAATGACGTCAAAATATGTGTCACGTCATATTTCATGTATAGGGTGTCTCGTGAAGGAAAATACTGTACTAAATTTCTAAATCAATACAGTTCCAATATATACCCCGTCTGTTTTCCGATTATATGCTGACATTCAGGGCTGAAGAACCAATGAAAATATGTGTAACAAACTAAATCCGTAATATATATTGCTGTTAGTCAAGTGGATTATTTTTCGGAAAAATCGGATTGAAATAACATATATTTTATATTGAAGGATCTGAAATTCTTACATGGTAGGACCATCATATTTAAAACCTTAATTTGACTTTAATTCCATTAAATTACTATTTTATTAATAAATTGTCTACAACGCCGCACCATAGGCACGATTTTAAAAAATGGCGCGAAATAACGTCAATCATATACGCGAAATGTAAATGTAATTCAGTGTACAAACTGACCCGGCAAAAATGTTTGGACTCGTGCATATCTAATTCCGGAACGGAACCGAACTGTAAGAAGACAAGAAGAAGGTAAGAATTATGTTTATTTATTTGTTTTTTGCATGAACTTGTGGGAAATAAATGCTTTATTAACCATTTCCTGCTGTCAGATGAAACATTTTGGCTATGTCATCGTATATTAATTGAGAAATAAGCGATAATGCGCAGCAAAATGACGATCAGCTTGACCCCAACCCCGAATTTTGCGCAGTTTCTCTTTGAATTGCTCGCATTGAATGGAACGAAATGTATTGAAGGAACGATTGACGAATAAAGATGATAAGAATCGTCACTGTGCTTTTAATTATTGATATAAGTAAGCACGGGGCGAAAGAAATGGGTCATGTCAAAATGGCAGGACCCGGTTTCGTGAATGATGTTACAGCATGATGACCCGGTTTTGTTCCAAAATAAATTACGAACAAACAGGAACCAAAACAACAGAAATCCACAGCCACCATTATTTATACTGTGATACAACATTTCCACAATTCGATGACTTAATAAAACATTCTAGAGAAAATCATCCGTACCATTATTATTACTGCAAAACAACCTTCGTCCTATTTGAAGAAGTAATAAAACACTCGACGGAAAACCACGGCTCACTAATGTTGAAAGTTAAATACCTTGAACTAAATCCATTTAGTGGACATTATGGTTACAAAAGCCATAATTTCAATGTTATTCCAGAGAAAATAAAGGCTTTGGTTCCTGTTTGTTCGGATTTTTTTTTTTAACAAAACGGGTCATCATGCTGTAACATCATTCACGAAACCGGGTCCTGTCATTTTGACGTGACCCATTTCTTTCGCCCCGTGCTTGCTTATATCAATAATTAAAAGCACAAAGTGACGATTCTTGTCATCTTTATTCATCAATCGTTCCTTCATTACATTTCGTTCCATTCAATGTGAGCAATTCAAAGAGAAACTGCGCAAAATTCGGGGTTGGGGTCAAGCTGATCGTCATTTTGCTGCGCATTATCGCTTATTTCTCAATTAATATACGATGACATAGCCAAAATGTTTCATCTGACAGCAGGAAATGGTTAATAAAGCATTTATTTCCCACAAGTTCATGCAAAAAACAAATAAATAAACAGAATTCTTACCTTCTTCTTGCCTTCTTACAGTCCGGTTCCGTTCCGGAATTAGATATGCACGAGTCCAAACATTTTTTGCCGGGTCAGTTTGTACACAGTGGTAATTGAATTGAAAGTAATATCTTTGCAATTACAATGGCGGAAAACACAGAAGAAGGATTTTATAATATCAGTGATTTAGATGAAACCTTCAATGGATCATTATCCGACTCCGAGATAATAATAAACGTAAACAATCAAAATTAAAGAAAATAAACAAAATAAACAAAATCAACAATGAAGAGGAAATAATTGTGCATGCACAATTTACAGGTTTTGGAGATGATGGGAATGAACTTCGAAAACCGTGTAGTGTTAAAATAAATACTCGCCCAGAAGACACACAAAAATGGATAGAATCTTTCCGTGAAAAGATGATCGAAATTTATGACTTGGAAGAAAGGCCAGTACAACATGGTTATCAATTCGCGCTATACAAAAATGGAAGTAAATATGTAAGTGTTACCATTTATAGCACGGGAACAATGTTAGTCCAAGGACTTGGTACATGTTTAGACTGGAAAAACAAACATTACGCAGAATTAAGAGCATTAATTGGTCAAAGAGACATTACAGCACTAAAATCTTCTGAAACCGATTTAAAACAAATTATTTCATTGAATAACTACTACACCCATTGCAGAAAATTCGGAACAGGAAACAGGAGAAGCAATTGAAAATGGAAATTTGACTCCATTAGCGATCGACATTGCCACCATTTCAATACAAATGAAAAATATAAATAACAGATTTGACCAAATTTCTACAGAATCAAAACAATTTAAAGAAATAAACTCAGAACTGGAAAACCAGAATGTTCAATTAAAGACATGTCTCAAAATAGAACAACAAAATTACAAATCCCTGCAAGATGAAATTGTAATAAAAGATAAGAAAATCAAAATTCAGCAGGATGAAATAAAAAATCTTCAAACAACAGTAACCAAGTTATCAACGAAGCCCGCTCAAAAAACTATTACAACATCAATAAGTCCATCAAATTCGCTTACGAGTGGTATTTCGTCAACCTCAACTCCGGTATCTAGGAAAAGTACAGTAGAACAATTAAAACCTAAACAGAAAAATCAACTTAAACTAAGAAACAACCAAAAGAAAACAGGAAATGTACTCAACATTGGAAGCTCAATCACCAGAGACATCAACACAAAAACTTTAAAAGAGAACGTTACAGTAAATACAAATAGAGGTGGTACAACTACGTCTCTCAAGAAACATATTGATGATCTAGACTTAACACCATTCAACACTGTTATATTACAGTTTGGAGGAAATGATGCTGACCGAGATATCGAAATTCACGATTTTAACAGAAACTATCTGAATATAATACAAGAAATTCAGAAATGAAATGAAGTGAAGCATATTGTTGTCGGTGGTATAGTACCTCGAACAAAGAAAAACACAGAACAGTACAACAAGGAACTTAACAGTATATGCCGTCAAGAGAACATAAACTTTGCTAACCATTCAGAGAACTTTCTGCTGAAGAATGGCAAAATTGTCAACGGACTGCTTTATTCAGATGGAGTACACTTAACTAAGGATGGAACCTCACTTCTTATAAACAATATAAACGACAAAGTAGGAATCCTGAAACATAAAAATGACCAAAATGAAACTCCACCGAATGGTGCACCAAAAAGAAACAAGAATGTACATGTTCGTCCTCCTCGTCGTCGTCCATGCTTTAACTGTGGAGAGAACAATCATTCACAAAATCAATGTCAATTTAATGCTAGATTTGAATGTTATCAATGCCACAGTCTTGGTCACAAAGCTAAACTTTGTTGGATGAACCCAAATCAATACAGTCAAGAGCATCATTGGGAACATTATGATTACCCTCCGCATTGGTACTAGGAAAACGGCGAAGTAGAGCAAGCCGATTTGACTTCTATCAATCCGTTTAATTTACTTTTAAATACTTTGTGTTCAAATTGTGAAAGTGATTCTTTTGATTTCATTTGTTGTATTTCTGTTAATTCTATTACTAATTGTAAATCTTCCACTGGGGTCAGGTTAAATAGATCAAAATCAACCTTAAGAAGTAAAAACCAGTCTCCTAGGTTTACTGATAAGAATGACTGTTCCCATGGTATGTCTGAGAAATGCCATGGCCATGCGGATACTTTTAGTCAAAATAAACATAATATTTATGGTTATACAGATTCAAAAGGTCTTAAAATCAGTGGCGGATTCAAGGGGGGGCTTTGGGGGCTTTAGCCCCCCCCCCTCCCCCCGTCGAATAAGTCAAGCACATATATTAACATACGCTTTTCAAGGCTAGTTAACGTCACGATATGGCTTTTAATCGAATGGTTTCGATCTGTGTGATGAAAGTAAAAGAAAATACAAATTAATTTCTTTGTATTGAATTAATCTTCAAAGAGATAATTATACGTAATTATGCTAAATCAAATTTTCAAGTTTTTATGAATGTATTGTCAAAATACCCAATTAATCAGGTATTGTCTTAAACCGTTATATAAACATGTCTAGTGTCACAATTTCATATAGGTATAACCACCAACACCTGTAAATTGAGGCTCTTTCAAGGAAATTCTTTTTTAAATATCATTTATTCTTACAAAAAATTAAAGACAAATGTTGCTGTATTGCAAAAAAAAAAAAAATACACGAGTTTCCGTTTTGAAAATGTATGAATACAGCATATTTTAAACTCTAAATGAAAATATAAATACATATAATATAATTAAAATTAATTAGAAATAAAATAGACTTAAATTATATTTTTTCCCTGCTATTGCTCAAACCCTTCAGCACTTTACAAAACTGCCAAAACACACAAACACCAGACCAGAGGAAGCTGATGTATCTTCTTTGTTGAATTCCATTTGCAACTTTGATTTTGTCGTAACCATTGTTATTGTTCAAATGTGTCTGGCTTTTAAGAAAGGGCTCAGCAGATCACTAGATTTAGATTAAACTTATTTTATTGTTAACTATATACCATTTGGATCGGACACAAGTTATTCCAACTTACAAAGGTCCTCTACAAGATCACTACAAGAGAGATCACTTGACATAGGCAGAGCCTTAAAAAGCGTAAATTTAATTCAGAGCTCACTAGACTGCAGAGCAAATGTTGAACAATTCAACCACCAGTGTTTTGAGAGGAGTGCTAAAATATGTGAACCGCTAGACATAGAGGTTAAAAAACCTAGAATATGCGGGAGACAAATAACGAGAGATAATGTTGAAGCAGAGAGTCCGGAAGGCTACTTTAGGAAGTCAATAACTACCTATTCTCTACTGTACGCTAAATGAAATGAAAACAAGGTATACCGACCTACACGCTAGAACCTCTTTGGGACTACAGTTGGTTTCATCAATTATTGAAAATATTGCTCCATAACTGAGCCCCCCCCCCCCCCCCCCCCGTCAACAGAGTCTCTGGATCCGCCCCTGAAAATAACATGTCAAAATACTCAACATATTCTACCAAAATTGGATGAAATCAAATATTGGTAATATGAAAGATGAGTTTAAACCACATATATTAGGTATGTGTGAAACATTTTTAAATGAAGAAAAATGCAAAATGAATTCACGTGAATTGGATTTAGATAATTTTACATACAATAGAAAAGATAGAACGAACAAAAATGGGGGAGGCTGGATTGTGTATTTTCATGATTATGTAAAGTATGAAAGGAGAGTAGAATTAGAATCAGAAAATACTGAATCTATGTGGTTTGAAATATTTCCAAAATATCAAAAGTCCTTTTTATTGTGTTTTATATATAGACCTCTTAACAGCAATGTGTCGTGGTACATGTATCAACATTTCGACAAGGAACTGACTAATGCTTTTGCTAAGAATGATTATGTACTTATTATTGGTGATGTCAATATAGACTATTTGAAACCATTGCCAAGTAACTGGGAAACTATTTTATCAACATATGGCCTTGATCAATTAGTCCATGATCCAACTCGAGTTACCAGTAAGAGCGTAACTTTAATAGATCACATTTATACAAGTCGACCAGAAGAAGTCATGCAAGTACGTGTTTCTACTTACTGTCCAGGTGACCATTAACCTGTTCAGTAAAATATGGTAAAAGCAATAAGAGCAAACCACGTGTTAATAAGCATGCTGTAATTAGATACAGAAATTTAAAAAATTTCAATGAAGAATTATTTCTTCGGGACTTGAAAAATCAGAATTTCAATTTAGTATTACATATCACCGACCCAGATCTAGCTCTTGATTCGTGGTATGACAAGTTCATTTATACCCTTAATGAGCATGCTCCTTTAATTTCTAAAAGAGTGAGGGAAAATAAACAGTTCAAATGGCACAAAAAAGAATTTGCCGACCTACGTCAGCAATGGGATTATTATCATGGTATAAAAGATACCGAGAATTTCAAAAAATATAGAAACAAATTGACATCATCCATTAGAACCAGTAAAGCTAATTATTTTTCTGAGGCTATTAAATCTGGTAATAATGTAAGTGAATTATGGAAACACCTAAAGGACATAAACTCAGTATCAAAATGTCATATAAAATGTATAACTATTGATGGTTAAAAAATGTGATAATATTGAAGATATTTGTAGTAATTTTAATAACCATTTTTCGTCAGTGGCTGAACGCATCATCAAAAATTCCAACTTGAATGCTTCCACTGACAAAATTAGGTAATTGGGTTAGTTCCAAGTTTTGGCTCGAAAATACATTTTCATATACTTGTATACTACCAGAAGAAGTACTTACTGAACTTTTGAAGTTGAATATTCACAAATCCAGTGGTTTGGGTGGTATAAGTCCTAATATTTTGAAAATGTCAGCTACTGTTATTTACGAGTCGTTAACCCATATTTTCAACTTAAGTCTTTGTACTGGAAACTTTCCTTCAAAACTTAAGCTGGCTAGAGTAACCCCACTTTATAAATCAGGAGATATTGCAGATATGAACAATTATAGACCCATATCAGTACTTCCTAGCTTATCTAAGTTATTTGAAAAAAATAGTTTATGCACAGATTTATGAATATTTAATCAAATACAAACTGATTCATCCGAATCAATCTGGTTTCAGATCTAAGCATTCTTGTGTGACAGCTTTAACCTAAATTGTTGATCATATTCTAAAAAGAAATGGATCAAGGGAATTACACAGGGGTTTTGTTTCTTGATTTTAAAAAGGCATTTGACATGGTTAATCACACTATTTTATTGTCAAAGTTAAAAGTATATAAACTTGATGACTTATCTTTAAATTGGTTTAGATCATATTTGTCGGAAATATCTCAAAAAGTAATTATCAATAATTATGAATCATCTGCACAAAATATTAGATATGGAATACCACAAGGAAGCATACTTGACTTCTTGCTTTTTCTTTTGTATATAAATGATTTACCCCTTTTAAATATGTAGACCATAGTATGTCAGATTTGTATGCAGATGATACCACTATACACTTCTCGTCTAATTCCATATCTGACATTAACATTAAGTTGAATGAGGATATGGAAAAGGTACAGGGATGGTGCACTAGTAATGATATGGTTATAAATACTATGAAATCAAAATCAATGATCATGTGTTCATCTAGAAAGATACAATATCTTGAGTCTAATTTTAATATTTTTTATGACGATGTTTAATTGAACGATGTAAAATATGAAAAATTACTTGGAATTACTATTGATAATTGTTTGTCTTGGTGTCAGCAAATTAATAATATTGTTTCAAAGATTTCATCAAGGTTTGGATTGATGTGTCGTTTGCGAACATACTTACCTACTGAAGGCTTAATCATGTACTATAATGGATATTTTCTACCACTGTTTGATTATTGTTGTACTGTATGGGGAGAAACCACAAATTTGAATCTTGAAAAACTATATAAATTACAAAAGCGTGCAGCAAGAATTATTCTTAATGCAAAATATGATATACCATCTCTTCAATTATTTAAAACAAAACTTGGTTGGCTGTCTATTCAAAATAGATTAGAATATCATAAAAGTGTTTTAATGAATAAATGTATAAATAATTCTGCTCCTGATTAATACACATCCCCTGTACACATCCCTTTTCACAATATACCTGTTACCAGTTAACAGCTAACTGTTCAGAAAACCACAAATAATACATGTATGGTTCATAGTGTACTTTGGTTGAGATTGTTCTTACCACAAGATTTGTTCATTGATATGGAATCTGATCGCCAAACTCCTTGTTGTATGACTTTGTGTTCTAAGATTGTGGTTATGTATGTATTTTCTATATCTGGTTTGAACTTATGATGACTAATAACATGATATATTAAAATTTGACATGATTGAATGTCAGTTGACTTTTGATTGGTTGCTTTTAATTAGCATAATGTTGGATCATTATAATAATTGTACAAGTTTTGATATTAGATATACAACTTTTTCATTATTCCTTAGTATGTCTAATTGATTAGTTCTCTATTCAGAAGTAATTTGTTTAACTTATGAACAAGATGTCAAGACTTTAATTTACTCAAGATATAATAAACTGTCACATGAGAATACAATTAGATGATGACTTTCAAAATGTGCAAGACATATAATTAAATGCAGCAGTTGTGAATATACATGTGCAATATATAATATTATATATCATATGGAAATATAATTAAGAAAATATTAATGATATTATAATAGTTTCACAATATTTGTCAGAAAAATGTATAGCTATTTAATATTTATTTGTTTCAAAATGACATCATTCCTTTCAGTTTTATTAATGAAGAATTTTGTACAAAATACTATGGAATATACCTCTTTCTCTCCATTTCAATAAGATCATTTTAACATAAGAATAGATAATGACATTCATCTGCATGGTTTGCTATTCAGAATATTTATATGAAATGCAATATTTATCTGTAATGTAGGATTAGAAGTACCAACATTTTATTTAATATATAACTTCAGACTTGTATGTTTTGTATCTGAATTCTAAGAGACCCTAACTTTACAGCACTATTTATCCAGTTCAAAGTTATTGCTTTTTCTTTATTCTTCAGTGTTGTATGAGGTCCAATAATAGTAAAGATGGGTTTGATTTGTCATTCGGCAAATAGCAAATCTTGTTTCACTGGTACATTTCATGTCTTTGTAATTAATAAATGTTGTAGCTTTTTTGTATATACATGTATGTTCAACTATATATATATATATATATTGTTTATATAAAGGTGAAGATGTTCTAAGTTGTAAATCTTGTATCTGATCCTAATGTCATGTTTTTGGACAATGAAATATGTTTAAACTGACCTTTTGACCAAGTTCATTATAAAATTATACAGAAATAGAATGGGTGATTAAAACAAACTAATAATCTAAAGATTAATGTACAGTTGTGAATGTTACATTTTATGTACAAAGGTGTATCAATTTTTGCCAGGATGCATACTATTGTATGGTAAAATGTGAGTAGGGAAAAGAGGTACCTATTTTGTGTAATCAACTATTGTTCCTATGGGACCGGTTCAACTTCCATGAAGCTACAAAGTAATTACATACATATTGAATAAGGGTAATAGCAAAATTACCGAACTCCGAGCAATCTTACAAAGGGAAAGTCAAAACTCATAAGTATATAAACAGACAAAATCAGTCAACAACCGGAAAACTGTGAAAACCGTAATGACCCTGACTTGGTACAGACATTTCTAAAGAAATGGTGGGTTGAATCAGATTTTAAAGCGCCAAACCTCCCCCAAGTTAATCATGGTATATTACAGAAGTTTTACGAATTTTTCTCTAATTTTAATTTTTCCATCTTTTGAATCTTTGTCATCTTCAGCAGAGTGTGCTTATTTTGTGTTATATTTCCCTGAAACTTTAAAAGACCATATTTATACATAATAATGTTGTGCACCTTAATTCACAGAGACATTCAAGACTATTTTTTTATTTTTTATTTTTTGGTTGAAATTTTCATTTTAGTCACATTTTCATTAGAAGATACATATTTTCTGTAAATCCTATTATTTTATATACATAATACTAGTAGTGCTCAAGATGTTTCTAGATTTTTGTATAATTTATAACTACTCATACAGTTTACAACAGACCTTCCTGAAACCATGCAAAATATGTATTGTATTCTCCAGTATATTTTAAAATCAACTCTCCCACAGTTTGTGAAATGAGGTATTCACCAGTATTTTGTGTAATACACTTGAAGGGTGATTTATTTGCTCTCAATTGTTTTTGTTGCTATATATTTTAAGAACAAGTTGTTGTTTGTATTGTGAGAATTTGTATTACAATTAAACTTTTTATTGTTTCCTAAAAAATTCTATGAAGAAACAATCTGTGTCAAATCTAGCAACAATTTCAATTGTGCAATCACTTGTCGTCCGTTGTCCGTCTTTACTTTTTTCAAATATCCATCACTGCTTCATTTCAAGTCACAATGAGCTTTACTTTTTTCAAAAGTCCATCACTACCGTATTTTACGGACAATAGGTCGATATTTTTTCCCTCAACACGCTGGCTTCGACCTATCGTCCACATCGACCTATACAAGGATGAAGTTAAACAAATCTGGAATCCCTAAAAAAAAATCTCGATAAAAATGACGATTTTGTTTACAGTATACCTTTTTAAAAACAAAAGACATCACATTTGAAAACACGACAAGAATACAAATACCTAAAACAGTTAATTCAAAATTCGCTGACTTCTTTTTAAGGATTTGTATATGTGAATTATGGTTTCCATGCATTTTCAATATGATTTGATTTAATTTACCATAGCTACATGTATCTGCTCATTCTCTATCCAGAGTTGTCGTTCCTGCTACGCTACACTCTGGATAGAGAATGATATCTGCTATGTAGATTTTCGTGTATAGTGCCATGTTCTGTTTATCACTCGTATCAGTGTTATTGTGTATGAGCCCCCTTTTGTTGAAGGTTATATCAACTTTTGAGAATAATGTATTATCTCTTTAAAGGGTTTTATGCCACTCCGCCTAGCTTTAGTATATGGACACGAAGAAAGTGCAAAAGTATTAATGGTTGCTGGCGCTACGAGCGATCCAACGGTAGGCCTATATTTTGCACAAAAAATATGGGGAACAAAATATTGGAAATTGAAAAAAAATCTAAAAGGACTAAATCAGATAAGCAAGGGAAACATATACCCAACAAAAACTAGCAACACATTGCAGTAAATGATATAGTCAGTTAAATGTAAATGAAGGGTAATGTATTCACGTCATTTTGTCTGATATATCTTTCCATTTACTCAAATTTATTCCATTAAAGGTTGACTTTGTTCCCATTAAACTAGTTGGACCCACCACATTTAGTGAAGTGCCTCTACCAAACAAGGAACGTGAGGGGTCACGTATGTGTTTTAGGGGATTTAATTTTGCCTCTTTGTAAGATTTATTTGTAGGTATTATTTTTTTTCATTTTATTGTTTTTATTTATGCAATGATTGTCTACATGAACTGGTTTAATATTGAGACATGTGTAAAAAAAGGTGCTTTAAAATACAGCACATCATGTTATTGATATAGTAGAGAGAATGTGCACAGCAATTTATCGAGGAGTTTTAAACAAATAAAAAACTAACAATAAAAAATAATGGATGGAATTGAAGGAAAATGGGACTTATAAATAATAAAGATATAAACAAAAATGTAATTAAAAATATCAATTGACAAATGTTTTGTGGTAACAAAAAGAAAATAAACATGTATTCACACTCTCCATAAAAGTACCAATGTACATGTATGTATAAGATAACAAAACAACCAAATCAAATCAGTGTTCTCCTCAGAAATTTCAGATAGCAACTGGTATCTTAAAATTTTGAAATATCATCTTATGATTGTTTAATGTTATGATATCTGTTATATTGCTATTCATTTTGTTTTTAATATTTTATTTTCTTTCTCAATTTACATTTTAACACTTTAAAAGACTGCAATAGAGCCATATAACTATAAAAATGATTTTTAACTTCACATAATGCACTTACTAAAGGTGCTTCTTTCTATTTGTGTTGTGTTAAATTTAATTGAAATTTGATTTGGCCTCTTAACTTCTTTCTGCATTTTTTTCTATTTTTTCCTTTTTTTGGTTGTGTGTTATACTATTCATTGAACTGTTTTGGAAAAAACTTTGGTGTTGGAATCATCTCTGAAATAAACCCATAAAGGGAAATTTGGCTTTAAAATACATTATCTTTTGATAATTTTTGCACTATGAATACTTTCTCAATTGGTTTGTTGTATTATAAAGTATTTTTTAATTTGCAAATTGCTGTTATCATAATACTGTTGATTTGAGATTAATTGTGAAACTGATGATTAAAATAATATCTCAATATATTAAACTATTGTTATAGTACATTGTATTTATGGCAAAAATTCTTGATGCAGCTTCTTTAAATAGTGGGCTCCTAGCTTGTTGAAGACTGTGAAGACAAAAAAATCCAACAAAGTGACTTAAGAGTATCACTTTCATTAGATGTGGTTGTGTTTGCCTTCATGAACACAGAAGAACCGTTAGTTCCATTTCCTATGAGCTACTATCCTTGATAAAAGGAATTTATAGCAACATATGAAATTAGAAGCCTTTCAACAATAATCAGGAAAGGGGGGTGTCAAAAGATTTGAAGTAGTTGAAAGAGGGGGGTCACAAATATTAACACAACATAAAAAGGGGGGTCAGTTATGCTTGCTCATTCCAAATTTACATTTTGCCGCCCCCCACCCCCCCCCCCCCCCCACCCCCCCTGGAGATAAATAATGGCCGGTCCCTTAATTAAGAACAATAATCTACAGAAGAAATAAATACAGAGAGTTAGAATGAAATCACCATACTCTTGGACAAGAACGATAAAGAATACATATACAAAATATATTTGATATTTATTGAGGATTCTTCTCAGATTCTATAAACCCTGAAAATATTTCCTTTGCAACGTCTCTCCCAATACCCGTCTCTAACTGCTAGGTCATCATGTGTCCATTTTATAAACATTTTCTGGGCGATTTGCGATACCAATTTATGCTTAAATAAACAGAAAACAGTATAATGCATTATTGTTTCCTTGGTAACAATTGACAATCATTCAAGCGCTTATTATACATGTTTTGAGTAATAGTAATTGTGGATGACCGTTATGAAATATCTGTGTCACAAATGACCATGGATATGTTCCACTTGTCGTAACACTTCTCGGTCCTTTCCTCATTCATGACTTATAACCGGGTTTGCAACTAGATTAATACGACGGGGCACCTGAGTTCACACCCGGTTTTTAGTGGAGTTCGTGTTACTCGATCTTTAGTTTTATGTGTATCTTTTGTAGATCGTTGTTTGTCCTGTTGTCCTTTTTCTTTTGGCCATTGTGTTGTTTGTCCTTCTTCGATTTACGGATTCTGGTTACCCCTTTGGTATCTTGTGGCCATTGTGTTGTCTGTCCTTCTTCGATTTACGGATTCTGGTTACCCCTTTGGT
The DNA here is from genome assembly GCA_963680875.1 of Bathymodiolus brooksi. Taxonomy (NCBI): domain Eukaryota; kingdom Metazoa; phylum Mollusca; class Bivalvia; order Mytilida; family Modiolidae; genus Bathymodiolus; species Bathymodiolus brooksi. The sequence continues at coordinate 63,221,427 of OY804581.1, read as the reverse complement.
ATCTTGTGGCCATTGTGTTGTCTGTCCTTCTTCGATTTACGGATTCTGGTTACCCCTTTGGTATCTTCAAACTATTCTTTAACAAACTGACGGACATCTCTTCATACAATTTACTGAAAATACAAGAATCAAAACTATATCATTATTACACATTTACACAGCCCATACTCTCTTTAATCTACTCAATGACGTGTAAAAAATAAATATGTGTGTTTATGCCTTCAGAGAAGCATATATAGTTTTCTATTAGAATATCAGTGCGATTGTCCATTTATGTTGTGGTTGGCATAATAATTGACTACTTTTATTTAACTTTTTGTTTACTTCCAACCAATACAAAGTGTAACAAAAATAATTTTACTTAGATAAATGGAAAAACAAAATATAACTAACTAATATAACTTTCAAGCATTGCAGAAAGTAAGCACACTGATACAATATTATACATGTTTGTTTAACATTAGGGACAATCTGTTTCTGTATCACACGTCACTTTTATGTTTAATGATACCTTAAAACGGCAACATCCATTACGTCATAGCGATGACATTTCAGTTCCATTCTAGGTTTTGTTTTCATACAGAACATGTTTATTTCATTGACCAGCACAAGGAATAGCCATGGTTAGCCATAATAACACTAGAACTGACAGACCGTGTACATAGTCTGTTATACCTTGCTGGACATCCAATGAAAATATAGCATTTTTCTATAAACCATACTATTTGATTTATATTAATTATGTAATAGAGAGATATTTCGATCTCTGTATGCATATTTACCTACAAACATCTGAAATCTACAATATTCTGCACTTCAAAATATTCATGATCATTGCTAATGAATTAAACAATTAGTTACCAATTATACCAATTTAACTTCACTTTCAGTATATATGTCTAGTTATGTCAGTTCATGTATGTTTTGTTTTCGATAACGTCAGATCTTCGTAGATAAATCTAACAAATGTATTAATTGACGACGCATTAAACTCAGTTTGGCAAGGATAGTGAATACTTTCCATTACAATGTTTATATGGAAACTATGCAGGGGCGGATCCAGGATTTCAAGTTAGGGAGGCGCACTTGAAAAAATTGCGCCGAGCGGAGGGAGGCGCGAACATTTTTGGGGCATTTCGTGTGAAAAATCACGATTTTACGTCAAAAAATCATATTTTTTCCCAATTGCGGAGGGAGGCGCGAAAATTTTTGGGGTATTTCGTGTGAAAAAGCACGAATTTACGCCAAAAAATCATATTTTTTCCAATTTGAGGGGGGGGGGGGGGGGGCGACGGGTGCGCGCCCCCCTCCCCTGGATCCGCCCCTGTTATGACTATCATTCTACAGCTACATACAATTTATATTTATGTAACCCGTCAGATTAACATTAAGATTTAACGATATAGAAATCGACGATGTTCTACAAACCCAAATAAAATGAACAAAGCCATTCCAATTAATCGAGTCAGTTGTCTACAGTTTAACCAGTAAAATTTGAAGATTATACTTTGTTAAGCAAATGCTGCATATAATATTTCTGCACGAATATACAGGATCCATAAAACACCTCGATCTAGGCAGATCTGAAATCGCCCCAATTACAATTTAAACAAACATTATATTTGCCTGAAAAAAAGCTCCCTTCCCCCACACACACACTTTATCTTATGTAAATGCCAATAAATCAAATGAATAGCCTGAATCATATAGCTTTGTTTTAGATATCAATGATTCGCCTGAATCATATGACATGGCCTTAGACATCAATGATTCGCATGAATCATATGACATGGCATTAGACATCAATGATTCGGTTGAAGTATAACTTATACATCTATGATTCAAGCGTAGCCTATTTGATTATTACAGACACAACATTAGAAATCGTTTAACTTGGCCTTATACATCTATGATTCAAGCGTAACATATTTGATTATTACAGACAAAACATTAGAAATCGTTGTACCTCTAGGTTATCTAAGCCGACTTTTTGTTGTATGTCTTGTACATCTTTGTCAGTCAGTGGCATGCAGTAACAATCATTATGCTCTTGTGCTATCAGGAGATGCTGTAAATAATTGTATCGGTAGAAAGATGAAGCAATAGAATCATACTATGTTAATTATATCATCATACTTACACTGTATTTGAAGACAACGGTAATACAAATTCAGTGCGCACGACGCGTTTCTGGAATAACCTTCATCAGGTACGCTCAAATTCGAAAACCAAATAATTTAAAGTTTTGGGGGGAATAACACCAAAGGGCCTAAACAGGACGTAAAAATCAGCTAAGGTCACATATGCCTGTGGGAGGAGAACCTTGGTGTTATTAATAAGTATATTATTTAGTGTATATTTTAGTAATACATATATCTAATAAACCAGCCAATGCCGACGCACTGACTACTGGGCGGATGATACAATAGTCCACCAGCAGAGGTGATAGCAACTAAAATGTAGAAATCAGTGCGCACGACACGTTTCTGGAATAACCAATAAAGTATCAGTTAGAGGGAACAACGCAAATAATTCCAATTGCCAATAACCAATACAAATAAATAGATTAATTTGTTACTAATCGGATACAAGTATCTGATATATATTTACCTCTAGTGAATACCTGTTGTAGTGGAACCACACACTGTGATACACGGAATGTTCTAGGGTTGGTTTCGGAGTAGCTGGAGCATGTGTTACAGCAGAATTAACCACCTATTATATATAAACATATTACTTTGATATTGTATTTCAGCTTTGCACACGACATTGTCAAGCCTTTAGATTTTTATTCAACCTCGTTATTACAAATTCTCGGATAAGTCTACTTGAAATAACGATGTACTTGTAGGAAAATGTTAAATACTCGATTTATTCGAATAGAAGATATTTGTCCACTACACCGTGATTCTGGCAAATGTTGTCTTGAAATGCCTATGATTTTATAATGTTCCTATAATAACATTATATGGAATTCATTCATTAACTCGGGTTATAATATTTATCTACATATTAATTATCTATATGTAGACACTGCAATTGACATACCACTAACCGGTGAATGCTATTTGTGTAGCATTGACATGTGCTGATATCAACAATTAAAATAAAATTAAAAAGACATGGATCCTGTTAATTAGGATAAAGCCATGGACATTTTTATTATTTTCACTACAATCATACTGCGACAAAATATATCCAGGTAGTAGTATCAATTAAATGTGGGTACTGATAAACTCTAAAGACATTCTGGATAATTTCAATTCTCATTCTGTTTCGAAAATTTCATCTATCCAACATTTGACTTGATGCTACAGTTCCACGTGAAAATTTAAATCCCGTTTCAAAGAAACAATTCACAACACATTTAACATTAACAATGATAAGCAACGTTACAGGTTTATAGCTTTGGGTGCTACACGAGAATGGAGTCATTAGTATGTTGGAATTATTTATAGGAACGTCTCCTCTCTCTCCCTACTGGTCGTTTCCTATGCTCACAAGAGGCGGAATTGGTACACAAATTTATCAAAGACAAAAGAATTACAGATATTTAAGTCTTAAGTCTAACATTGAGATCTATTGATTATGTTCTGTCAATTACATGTAACCGGATTCCATTTATATACACTAAAGACTTGCAAGTAAAGAAACACCCGAACTAAAAAGATTTTCATATCCTTTGTAAGACTTATTTGTTGTAAATCAAAGAAATAACAGAAACAGCTTTCTCTGCTCTCATTTCTTGACATTTACCAATCGTCAATTTTCTACCAGACTCTTCTGACAAAAAAAAAGATAGATATCGAATGTAGCGTGCACGAAGCGTTTCTGGAATAACCATTATCAGGTATGCTCAATGATCGAAAGATTTGAAAGCAAATGATTTTAAAGTGTTTGGGAGCAATAAAACCAAAGTGCCTAAACGTGATAACTAAAAGATATGACTTTGCCATTATAATTTTGTTTGCACCTTAACAGTAATATATCAACCACTCCGGCGCATGGAGTTGATATTTACTTCACATATGTTATGCTCTACCTTGAAGTGTCACACCGACATTGTCTTCTGACTACTAAACTATTTAGTCAAGCACTTTTAATCAATCGTTTAATCTTTCAAAACATTTTGCGGAAAATATCAACAACTTGTTGGAAAGTATTCTGTCGCTTCCGCACAGATAACATATGATGGTCTTATCAATTAGATTTTAGTTCACAGTTGACTATTGATTCCCTGTTATGTTATCTGATGGCCTTGTGTACTATCTGATACTTTAAAGTTGGCTAAGATCCATCAGTTATCTTTCATAGAATATTACTTTTATAATTACTGTACACATGTCAATATCTGTGTCTCGAAGATTAAATATATTACAGATCATGACTATTCGTTCTATAAGCAACGCTCTTCAACCAGTTATATATGACATGATCGCTTCATGACACTAATAAGGGAGGTGTGGGTCCATAAAACTTGCTTAACCCCGCCATTTTTAATGAAATGCCTGTGTCCTACCCAGGAAAGTGACCTGTCATGTTAATGTCTGTGTCTTTTGGCTCTGTTTCTATGATTTTCCTATTAGATTATGAAACTGTTTCGACAGTTTTACATTTTATTTCACGGTAGTTTGTGTTTTGAGATACAATAAGCATGTCAACATTGAGATTTCTTGAAAATCTTCACCGGAGATAGATTGTTTGTAATTAGTTGAACTCTGGTCTTCAACTTCGATGATATGAAAGCAAATTTATGATATTAAAGCATTCGAATTATTCCAAAATTAGCAAATGCTATATAAAAATGTATAATACCAAACATGATAATTTTATTAACGTGTTCAGTTTATGGATAATACAAGTGTTCGTAATATTATACTAAGTTAATGAAAGGAAGTAAAAGTTCAAATATGAATGTAATTGTAATATAAGCACATGTTCCTAACGCCATTTATCTTGTGCTGTTGTGTTTAGTCTTTATATGTGTTTGTTTGTTTGGATGATTTCGTGGAATTGCTGACCACCACAATTTAAATTTTCCTTCTACAATAAACCAGTTGCGGACCAACTCTAAACCAGCATGTTGAACCTATGATTTTTTTTTACCGCTGATCAATGAAATAAAATAGAACGAATACCTAATATCCCCGCTGTCCTATACATCTCTTCCAAAAGGAGACGTCCTCTGATTGCGCGGGACTAATATACAATAGTCCCCTCTCCCCAGGACGAGACGAAATGAAATGACCTCCTTGCATATGGAAAATGCCACGACCATTGCAAGACATATTTTAATTGTAGTTTGAAGGAGTCTAACATTCTATCAATTATATATATAGCCGATCATAGCAACACTCTTTTACCTTCATGATTGATAGTTTGTAGCTCTGTTCTCGTCGTAACTATAGCTAAAATATTGATCATGCACTTGGTGTTAAATTACAAGCAATCAACTTAATTACCAAAGCAAAAACATGATTTCATTAACATTTACTGACCTGTGTGATAAAAGACAGAAGTAGAATAATAGCCAACATTTTGTCAGCCATTTAGTTTTCTTATCTAGGATCCTCTAGATAACATCTCTTAATATATCATTAATTACATGACACATTCAACCTATGATAGTGACCGGAATATTGGCATGCACTTCATTTATTATTCGGTACTGGACTTTAATTCTTTAATACAAACTACTATGTCTAGAATCCTGCAGATTTATTATTATTTTTTTTTAACAACAATATATTTTTATTCAAAATGCTTGTTACATTCTTACTTCAAAAGCCCAAGCTACTTATGAAGTATTTCATATTAATATTTTCTTATATAATTAAAATACTTTCAAATAATATAATATAACTGATGAGTATCAGACTTTAATTAAATATACCTATACATACGCACCTACATCTACACACATACATCCACGCATATACACACACATACATATGCATGCATACATATACATATACATACATGTATATACAATGCCTACATATTTACATTTCAATATTTTCCCTTATTTTTGCTAACAGTTTACTATTTTGGAGTTTCATTAATTATTCGGTACTGAACTTTACTTCTTTAATACAAACTACTATGTCTAGAATCCTGCAGATTTATTAAAAGAAAGATAACTCCTCTTTGTGTGTACACTGTATATGATTGTGGAGGAAACAACTGAGGACTGCGAGGTCTCCAGAAATAAAATACGTACTACTCTCTAGACTATCATACCATGTGATATGAGATTTACATGTTAATCGTTACTTCACCGCGGCGGTAGTATATCCACTGAGTACGAAATATATAGATCCACATTGAGTCTAAAGTTGTTGTCTATAATAAAATGGACGATCAATACTTATTTCAATGTTTCAAATGACATGCCATTTAAAAGAATAAAACTTTACTATAACAGATGACAATATTGAAACCAAATATGCTTTTTCCTTCAGAGAACCTCTTTGTACTCCTGTTCTGTGAGATTCCGTACTTCGAAAGAGTAAGAGTTTTAAATCGGAATATCATATTGACATTTTCTTTGTTTTTATTTTCAAATGTTTTCCCTCATACTATGACATGTGTTTTAATGATATTGATTATCTGTATCATATTTGATGTTTAAATGAGTCGCCATGGACTTAGTTCTATGGTATTTGGATTTACATATACCCTGACAATCAGAGCTTATCACTACTAAATGTATTGATTTTGACTCAAAAGCACGGCAATGCACATTCGATACAACATTACGGGATACCAAATTTCAGTGACTGGTCAGTTATTTTTTTAATAAAGTACCTGCCACGATAAAGTCTATACCATTGATGAAATTGGTGTTAAATACCAATAAAAAATTTCCATGACGGACAATACAAACATTGATATACATAAACAATATAATATTATTTAGGAATATACATGTCTACTGGATTGTCCGGAATACACTATGTCAACAAAATAAGACTTCACTATTAAGTCGAATGCATGAGAAACATTAGTTCGCAGGCGAAAGCCTTGGTGCTACGCACCGAGGTCCTCTCTTGAGTACTGCCGCGGAAAAAGAAACCCGTTATATCTAACACAGACCTCTTCTTTTGTTTCAATAGTACTGTATCTTATATACTTATTTCAAACAGAAGTATTTTACGTGTGCATTGAATGTACATTTAAAGTCCGGTCATCTCATTTTAAATGATGAAAACCTAATATTAAATACGCTATTGTTTTTATTTTCAAATAATCAAGAACAACATTGAATTATTTATGCAATGATCAAATTCTGTAAACTCTGTAAATCTTTCCTTTCAAGCTGCTACACTTACGTCCCCATTGCGCGTCTCGTACAGCAAGGTCATCATTTGTCCATTCTCTAAAGTTATTCCGGGCTATTTGTGATATCACATATGCCTATAATAAAAATTATTACATTTATATTTTTTTACAGTATTAAAAAAACATAGAATTCGCACGGCAGGTTTTCATATTGAATGGTATTTGATCAATTTATAGCAGTGGGTGAAATCCCGGAAAAATGTATAAATTTATCAGCCAATTGTTTTCTACAACCTGTGCAATTACGTCACAAAAACATGTCAAACGAGAATGATAGCAGGTCTGTCAACATGACAAACAAAAGACAATTCTCAGACATCACAAATCAACATCTCAACCAAATTGAGGAAGACAAAGCTGCATTAAACAGGAAACGATCAACTGAATTAATACAAGTGCTCTATGATATTAAATGGATCAGCTCAGGATCTTTTGAAATTGGGAAAAAAACCAACAAACAATCGCTCAAAAAAATACGTGATATGTTAAATGTAATAAAAGAATAACAACACTTCATTTTGTGCAACATGTTGTGCTATGGAGCACAGAAAAGCAATATTGACCGCGACTTTCGGCCTTGGTCAATATTGCTTTTCAGTGCTACATAGCACATCATATCGCATTCAACGAAGTGCAATAATTGTATAAAATTATATGTCATGATTCCTAAATCAGTAAATTATATCGCCCATGAAATTAATAAATAGAGCTTGATGAAAAAATTCGACATTAAAGAATGCTAGCATAAAATGTCCAGAAATATCTTTAAGCAGGTAAACATGTTCAGTGTGTATTAATTGTCACATACAACACTATCTTGATGGATTGTTTTGTTTTATCGTGTAAAAGTCATCACATTAAAGTACCCCCTATTGGTGTAATATTGTCGGTTCTATTGTACTTAAAAACTAGCCAATCAGGACAAAGGTACTGATGTTTGCATGGTATCTTGACATAGATTTTTAATTACCTCCATTTTCTCCATCTCTCTATAGTTTTGGATAGCCTGTACATCTTTAGCAGTCAGTGGCATACAGAAGCAGTCTGTAGCAGTCGTTACTATCAGTAGATGCTATTTAGAAATATTAAGTAAGAAATTACTAATATACAAAGATTTATGTTAATGTAATAATGTATCAGAAAAACTAAATGAATTTTAGGTCACAAATAATTTACAAGACCAGAATAGTTTAAAAGTGTAAGTATGATGATGCTGGTACGTATCGTTTAGCACTACCACGACAGGTGTCACATGTGGAGCAGGAACTGGCAACCCTTCCGGATCACATGAGCTTACCCCTAATTTTTAATGTGGTTCGTGTTTTCGTTTTCTGTGTAATGTTTTGTAGATCGTTTTGTCCATTTGTCCTTTTTCTTTTGGTCTTTGTGTTGTCTGTCCTTTGATTTACGGCTTCTGATTATTACCCCTTTGGCATCTTTGAACCTTTCAAACGATTGGAATAGCTTTGTCAAAATAATTATGACAAACATGTCTAATAACACAATAACTCAGTTAATAATTATAGTGCATCTATTCTTGTATTCCGTAAAACGAAAATAAATAATAAGTCATTTGTTTTTCATTTTGAAAAAAACTGTTCAAACTGTTGTTTTTTGTTTGATATTTACTATGATTGTTAGCTTTGTGGCTGGATAATTCAAGCAGTACTGTTCAGTACTTGTAATACACTGATATACTCTAAAGAGTTGTTCAACATAAATAATAATAAATCCTGATACGCAAAGTGATCTACCGTCAGCTTGTTGTTAAAACAATCCATGACTGCATCATTACACTAAAGAGGAAGCTTGGGCCTATACAACGAGTTTAGCCACCCATTTTCTTTTTATCAAAGTGTCTCTATCAAGCCAGGAAAGTGAGCTAAGAATGTCCATTTTGCCTCTGTTTCTACGATTGGTTGATTCAATTGTGGAACTGTTCATAAAGTTTGGTGTTTTTTTGATATGATAGAACATAACTAACCTCCAGTGACCACTTGTTATAGTGAAATGATATTCTATGATGAACATTATGCTCCGGGGTTGGCTTGGCAGTTATCGGTGCATAGGTCGTTCCGGATGAATCCACAAGCTACATGTAGATAAAAAAGCTATATAACAACTTTAAACCTCTTATATCATGACTATCACAAATACAAATACACTAAGTTCTGTTACTAATAATAGATGTACAGTTTATTGTTTTTGCTTAATGATTGCAGAAAATTGAAATGGACTTAAAAGTTTAGAATAGACCAGAAATGTCACAGATTTGGTGAGTGAGTGATTGCTAATTAGGATCTAGTGATAACTGAGCTGTTGTTCAGCTATATCATTGTTCAGCTATATCATTGTTAGATTTAGATGATTATGACGATGATGATATATGCGTTGTACCAGAACAACATGGTTAGTCTTTTTTGTTCTAGCTCACTGACAAATTCCACAGGCAGTCATGTCACTCCACTTGGACTATCATCCTGATTCCGTGCAAAACCACACTTTACTCATACTCCTTCATGATTTGCGCTTGGAAGAAAAAAGGTAAATGCTATTGAAGTAAACACCTCTTCTGGTGGACTAATGGTTCCCGAGGGTATCATCCACCCAGTAGTCAGTACTTCGGCACTGACATGGTTTATTAGATATATTTATTACTGAAATTTACAGTTCCTACATAATGTAATTATTAATAAAGCTCAGGATCTCCTCCCTCAGGCATAGGTGACATTAGCTGATTTTGTCTCCCTCGGACATAGGTGACATTAGCTGATTTTGTCTCCCTCAGACATAGGTGACATTAGCTGATTTTGTCTCCCTCAGACATAGGTGACATTAGCTGATTTTGTCTCCCTCAGACATAGGTGACATTAGCTGATTTTGTCTCCCTCGGGCATAGGTGACATTAGCTGATTTTGTCTCCCTCAGACATAGGTGACATTAGCTGATTTTGTCTCCCTCAGACATAGGTGACATTAGCTGATTTTGTCTCCCTCAGACATAGGTGACATTAGCTGATTTTGGCTATCCTGTTTTTATTAATACGCTAACCATTACGTTAACAAAGTGGGCCAATTTCAGTGATAGTTTGACATGAAATAGTGATAAATACAGAGTAAATAAATTGAAAAATGCGAACAAAATTAAATGACAAATTTCTCAAACAAAGAATATTGTTTTATTGAAAAGAAATATACATACTATTTTAATAGGGAATCTTAAGAGTTGGGGACAACCTCATCCAATTTGCAATAAAACAGTAAAATGATAAGATAATAATTTTGAACACCAACCTGCAAGGTAGAAAACAGAATTAAAGAAATCTTCACCAATACTTCTGTCATTGTCCTGTATTATTCTTATTTCAGGTAGACTTTGGATCCTAGTATTAGAACGACCGAGAAACAGTTCTTTTATCAGTACTGTGTTATCAGTAGAAAAAGGTCTGTTTAAATACTTGTCAATAAGGATCTCTTGGAGGGGAAAACATATACTTTGATTATTTTTGCATACACTGCTATCCTTCATTCGTTTCATGTCTTTTGGTGACATCTTTCTGCAAGTTTCATGTTATATTTATGTGTAAGTCATGCATGTCATGCGATATTCATAGTTTCATGTTATATTTCTGTGTAAGTCATGCATGTCATGCGATATTCATAGTTTCATATACCTCCTCCCTCATATAATTGCAGTCACGATCTAGCTTTAAAATGTTGAAAGTGACGACAAACAACAAACAATCCTAATTCTTATTACCTATGTTCACGGTGGTAGTCTAGAGCTTAAGGTCATTGATTTCTGATCACAACACTCGGTACCCACATGAAGGTAAAGTCTTCGAAGCATATACCAATGGGAAGTCTGGGCTTCCCGCTCCAATTAAGTGGGGCAGTCGCGAAAAACTTGGACAATTGATGACGATGAAGACCAGTAACCTAACTCGACACTATTTTCACGTGTATTTCAATAAAGAGAGGAATACCCCCTAATGGTAATGTGTAGCAATAGCATGTATATAGAAACATTTCATTTGGTATGAAATACTTTTCTTGTTTTAATAGTAAAAAAAAACTATGGAAGATTTGAATCTATTGAAGTATATATAATATATATTTTCTCGGCTATGAACGCGTTGATGTGTGATAAAATATTTCACATTATTACTCCTTGGACATTCATTGGTTTAATGTAGCTTGCTAAAATATGTTAGATGTATCTCAATTATTTGCCTCTTATTAATTACCTGATATGGGCACTATGATCTGTGTCACTAAGTCAGTTGAGACTGTCGGAAATCACAACGGCTTACCGCGTTTTGTCAAACTAAAGTATATCTGAGAAATTAATTTTTGCCAAATTAAAATACCAGTGACATATCCTTCATTTGATTTAGAAACAAAGATGTCGATCACATTATATATTAAATCTCCGTAGATATAGCTAAGGAAAAATTCATTCTTTCCAATTGTCAAGATAGAATATAAATCATGGACCATTTACCTTGTAATGGACAATAGGATTTGTTTTTCAACCCTTCATTTGAATTGCTTTGAATGTACGTGTTTATTCGTGTGTCGTAGAAGAAACAAAATGGGCCATTATTAATACCGGAAGTGTAACCTCATTTAAATTGTCAACGCATAATATAAAACATGGGTCCGCCATTTACCTTGTGGTGGATAATGTTATTTCCTCAAGGCAAACGGCAAAGAATTGTAATATACAAATTACCATACTTCAAATGATTCATATGAAACAGTATGAGTATAGGTCTCTTTGTCGGTAGTGCTGATGCATTATCAATATTATTATTTTGGCATTATTTCAACAGCATCGTGACAGGAAACTTTAATAATAAAATGAAATAAAACAAGCACCACACTGTCGGAAAAATAGAAAAATCGTAGAAAGAGGCATAATTGATTCCCTAACACACAACAACACTGTCTTATAACCGTCTTTAGATGGCCCTAAGATATCTCTATGATGTATCAATAAACATGGTAACTGTTGACCATCACGTTATTTTGTCCTATATCAATAAACATGATAGCTGTTGACCATCACGTTATTTTGTCCTATATCAATAAACATGGTAACTGTTGACCATCACGTTATTTTGTCCTATATCAATAAACATGGTAACTGTTGACCATCACGTTATTTTGTCCTATTTCAATAAACATGATAACTGTTGACCATCACGTTATTTTGTCCTATATCAATAAACATGGTAACTGTTGACCATCACGTTATTTTGTCCTATATCAATAAACATGGTAACTGTTGACCATCACGTTATTTTGTCCTATATCAATAAACATGATAGCTGTTGACCATCACGTTATTTTGTCCTATATCAATAAACATGGTAACTGTTGACCATCACGTTATTTTGTCCTATATCAATAAACATGGTAACTGTTGACCATCACGTTATTTTGTCCTATTTCAGTAAACATGGCAGCTGTTGACCATCACGTTATTTTGTAAGCGGAGTTCGTGCTGTTGTAGTTTTCTGTGTAGTGTGTTGTAGATCATTGTTTGACCATTTGTACCTTTTCTTTTGGCCATCGTATTGTCGACCTGTCCTTATTTGATTTACAGCTTCCGATTACCCCTTGATTTCTTTTAAAGGCATACTGAGTCATAATCTAAAATGTGTCTTGTTAGGACCAATCTTAGAACTGCTTTATGATGCTATTAGGATATGTCTTAGGATGCAAACCACTGCACTGAAAACTAAAGCATAAACAATACGAACCCACTAAAATCTGGGGTTAACGCAGGGCCCAGAAATATAAAAGACTGATTAAATGCAGGCAATATCCGACTGCTACTTAACGTTGAGTTGACTAAAAGTATGATTTTGTATTTCCTCTCCTGTTCATTTAAATATGATAACTTATGATGTTCTAATTCAACAACTATAATAATATTCTAAGACAAACTCTGAATAGTATCTCACTTTATTATTTGTATTTAGATTCTGTAGACTCGGTAAATGCTCCCATTTCTTTTTCTACAGCCATTTGCCCAAGGACCATCTCGCACCTCATAGTCGTCAAATGTCCATGACATAAAATGTTTCTGTGCTATTTGCGAGATCATATGCTCCTAAAAATCAAACAATGTCATGGTGTTATAATATATTAGTACTGATGTATTAATTAATGTGGTTGTGCTTATGTTTCTGACATATGACATATGAATTAATGTGGCTGTATTTATGCTTCTGAGATATGCATATGACGTATTAATTAATGTGGCTGTACTTATGCTTCTGACATATGACGTATTAATTAATGTGGCTGTATTTATGCTTCTGACATATGACAGATTGATTAATGTGGCTGTTCCCATGCTTCTGAAATATACATATGAAGTATTAATTAATGTGGCTGTACTTGTGCGTCTCACATATAGTGTGTACTGTGGCTGTACTTCAATCAGCAAACCTCGTATAATTTCGTAACTACCATCTAAATTCGGTTGTATTAGGCAAATTGATATGTGTATTATGATTTTGTCACTTTGTGATTCGTCGGAAGTTGGTTTACTTCCAAATATCTTTACCGATACATACAAAAGTTCTTATATTAAGCTATGTACAGTGTAATATAGACGTGTGGTGTTGAAAACACAGAGATCAGATAAATAGTGCGAAAAAGTGAAAATATAAATCTTATTCTATTGCCGTTGTGCCTAAGTTGGTAAAAGATGTACAACAACTACAACAATAATGGTTGCCACCTCGCTTTATTAATGACTAAAATTAGCTCTACATAGTCTGACATATGGCGTATTGATTGATGTTTTGTATGTATGTCTCTGACATATGACATATTAGATAATCTGCTGTGATTATGCCACTGATATATAAAGTATATAGTAATATGGTCGAACCTATGCCTCTGATCTATTTATCAATTAATTAATGTGACTATATTATGTCTGAAATTTGACATAAGTTGTTAATGTACTTATGTCCTGATGTTAAAAATATTAATTAACGGTGATGTAATTATGCCTATGACATATTCTTCAGACAGCACGTTAACTGTTACACCACCGATGCAGTTCTAAAACGTGTTTGAAGGACTACCAGTTATTTACGATAAACTTTCCTACTTGCTTTTCATCAATCTATGCTACAGGAAGTAGAAATTTTCGTCGAATTTAAGCAAGACCAAAATCAATCTATCTAGAAAACTTTGGTTAGATGAAATACGGTGAGTAGTTATAATTTATCATGCATAATACCCGACATTATAAAGTGTGACACAAATAATAGTTGTGTGATTGTGTGTTTGCTTGTCATTGTTTTTGTTGTTTTAGTGTGTAAAATATGGGTACAACAATCAAATATGGAAGGAGTCGGTTAAAAAGATAATATTGTTTACATAATGTATAAATCTAAGTTTATCTCGCATTATCTACCAACGCCACTAGAGTTTGTTGCCGAAATAGATTTCTGATATCTATTTTTTTAAAATTATTTGTCAGTTTGCACTTCAAAGTGATTTTACCTCTTTATCTCCAGTTGTTTGTAGGAGTACTCATGTCTTATTTTCGTTGTTTGTGTTTGTTTGCGCATAGTGGTGCCCAACACATATTGTGTTGTCTTTTTCTTCGTATTGTGTACCCGATGTTGCCAGCTTCTCTGGATTGTCCATTTGTGATTATCCCTTCGGTATTCACTGACGTTTGTTCACACACAACAAAGAAAAAGCTCTGGGAATTTTGAATCTTAAATCAATAGTAAAACAATAGCGTTTCTCTTAATGATACTTTTATTTATTTATCATATATTTAGTACTTATTACTTAGATTTTGAATGTCTGATATTGATGTTAAATTGAAACCTGTATCTTATCGCTTACCCCGTATCACAGACCCCCTATCGCATACCCTGTATCACATCCCTTTTACAACATCTCATTTCAGCATGCGGCAGATCTTGGGAGTTATCCGCCCCAGTTTCAACAGACGATCATGTCATTCATGATGAGAAGTCCACGGACGATGGAAATGGGTGAAAAGACCCTAAATATCTTGGCAGAAGACATTACGTACATGGTTTATTGTTTATCGATGACTTGTATATTTTGCATTTAACCTTTACACACGATAAATACCCATTACATACATAGTGTGTTGGTACAAGATTTAGTCGACCCTGTTGTGTGAACCAGTATCACTGCGAGTCGCGATAGCGACGAGTTGTGATGCAGTTAGTTCACGCAACAGGTAAGAACTGATATAAAGTCTTGCATCAACACACTATGTATGTAATACGTTTATCTACCATTTCAATGGAAACGACTTTTTAGCAAATAACAAGGGTTAATTCAAAATTTGTACAATACTCTCAGGGAGTTCATGACGTCACGTTATTTTTCCGTTCATTCACCAATGTCAAGCTCACATTCCAATGCTATGACGTCATGTCAAAGTAGTTCGGCAGAGAACGTCTCGTGGAACATCGTGCCATTCTTTTATCACGACAGTGTGGTGATACAACATCTTGTATTAGACACCTTGTATCAAACAGGCGACTTTCGTTAATTTCAAAGGAAAACGTACATAATGCTAGATAATAGTAATATCGCTTTATCTAATATGCCGTTATCATGACGTCACGGACGTTACGCTACCAAATCATCGAGAAACATAAACATAGCATCATGATAATAAGAAAAGACAAGCTTTCTTCTGCAGCAAAATAAGACTACCTGATCACAAAAAGTTACACAAAGTAAAAATAATGCAGTGAATTCAACTAACAAAAGTTTCAAAATAAGAGTGCATAAAACCTCATACCTCCATCACTTGTAATCCGTGAGGATTTTGAATAGATTGTACGTCCTTCTCCGTCAGTGGCATGCAATAGCAATCGCTGTAGGTTTTTGCTAACAACAAATGCTGAAAGTTTGAAACAACAATTTACATTTATATAATATAGTATGGCTCTTAAATTTTCGGGAATTGTTTTAAATTATAGATAAAAAGTTTAATCTGTGTGTAAAACGAAACACATCGCACTCATAGATCAAACGTATTTGCATATTATTTAATTGCATTATAATCTGGTTCACTATTCGAATAGTTGAGGGTGCACCACCTCGGCATGTATCAATTATAGTTAGTATGACAAATGTTTAAATGTTGAGGATTCTGTCTGTGCATGTATATGTTTGGGCAGGTTGAGGCTTTCCCGCCGCTTGTGAATGTATCGTTCCTCTAGTGTGAATAAATTCTAAATGTTAATGCATCCCACTGCTTGGGTGCAAGATCTGAATGTTGAGGCTCCCCATAGCTTGGTCATGTGTCGTTCCATTTAAATACTAAATTAACAGAAAACGTTTATTCTTTTTAATAGTGAAAGAAACTCATACTTCTTCTTCTGCACTGACAATCGTGCTTAATGTTTGTTCTACTTCAAGCAACAAAACAATAAAAGCAAAAGTGCTGTTCCCTTACATTAATTTGTGTAATGTTACATAGTCTCTCTTGTTCATTTACATCCATATTCTTTCTTACTATTCGAGAGCCTGTGGTACTTCAATGCCAAGCATCAAATCTAAAGCGACACAACAGAACTGGTATAAGTTGTTTTTTTTTTTACAGCAAATTGACAAGACATGTTAGATAATGGCTACCAACGATATATTTAATAAATGTTGTCTTTTATATTGGTAAGCATTTCAAAGGGTTTATGTTTATTTTTATATGTGCCTGTATTACACGGCGTATGTTTAAGGTATGTATAATAAAACAAATAATTAAAAGAATACCTGTATTACCTCTAGAGAATATTTGTTGTAAAAGAAATACAAGCCATGATATACCGAATGTTCTGGTGTAGGTTTTGGAGTAGTTACATGGTGTGCTGCTTTAGAAACAACAGCATGAGTCGCACCAGACGAGTAAACCAGCTGAAATGATAAATAAATAAATAAATAAATAAATAAATAAATAAATAAATAAATATATAAAACGTTCGGACACTAGGAAGTGTGAATTGGAAACACATCAGTCATATTCAGCTGCAGCATAAACGGCCCAACATTAACAAACTGATAGTGTTGATCCCGAGAATAAGGTAATACCAATCCATAGTGGTTTATATGGTTAAATTGGTCATAAAACTACAAACAATGCTTTCCAAATGAAAGGACCGAATGACTGATCATTCTGCAAATCAAAACGCATGTGAGTATAGGTCTGCACGTTTAATTATTCTCACTCCCAATCGTTTTGAAGCTGGTCTATCGATACTGCAATCATGTCATCCATTTTTTGTGTTTTTTCGATTGCAACGTAACACGTTCGTTGAAATACGAACTTGACAGGAGTCATCGAAAGATAAGACATTTTGTGGAACAAATATCTGGCATTCCTGCAAGTGGTTATAACCGTTTAACCGTTTAACAGTTAAATGAAGAATTAAATTAAATTCCTGCATGTGTATGTGTAAGGTTTGTGACATTTTGATATATTTGTTTAATACAATAACAACCTATTGTCAAACGTTGTATTAGTCACCAGGAGAACAAAATCAGTACATATGTAAATCTAATACAGTCAAAGTAATACAATACACAAACCTGTAATCTACAGTACATATGTAAATCTAATACAGTCAAAGTAATACAATACACAAACCTGTAATCTACAGTACATATGTAAATCTAATACAGTCAAAGTAATACAATACACAAACCTGTAATCCACAGTACATATGTAAATCTAATACAGTCAAAGTAATACAATACACAAACCTGTAATCCACAGTACATATGTAAACCTAATACAGTCAAAGTAATACAATATACAAACCTGTAATCCACAGTACATATGTAAACCTAATACAGTCAAAGTAATACAATACACAAACCTGTAATCCACAGTACATATGTAAATCTAATACAGTCAAAGTAATACAATACACAAACCTGTAATCCACAGTACATATGTAAATCTAATACAGTCAAAGTAATACAATACACAAACCTGTAATCCACAGTACATATGTAAACCTAATACAGTCAAAGTAATACAATACACAAACCTGTAATCCACAGTACATATGTAAATCTAATACAGTCAAAGTAATACAATACACAAACCTGTAATCCACAGTACATATGTAAATCTAATACAGTCAAAGTAATACAATACACAAACCTGTAATCCACAGTACATATGTAAACCTAATACAGTCAAAGTAATACAATATACAAACCTGTAATCCACAGTACATATGTAAACCTAATACAGTCAAAGTAATACAATACACAAACCTGTAATCCACAGTACATATGTAAATCTAATACAGTCAAAGTAATACAATGCACAAACCTGTAATCCACAGTACATATGTAAATCTAATACAGTCAAAGTAATACAATACACAAACCTGTAATCCACAGCACATATGTAAATCTAATACAGTCAAAGTAATACAATACACAAACCTGTAATCCACAGTACATATGTAAATCTAATACAGTCAAAGTAATACAATACACAAACCTGTAATCCACAGTACATATGTAAATCTAATACAGTCAAAGTAATACAATACACAAACCTGTAATCTACAGTACATATGTAAATCTAATACAGTCAAAGTAATACAATACACAAACCTGTAATCCACAGCACATATGTAAATCTAATACAGTCAAAGTAATACAATACACAAACCTGTAATCCACAGTACATATGTAAATCTAATACAGTCAAAGTAATACAATACACAAACCTGTAATCCACAGTACATATGTAAACCTAATACAGTCAAAGTAATACAATACACAAACCTGTAATCCACAGTACATATGTAAATCTAATACAGTCAAAGTAATACAATACACAAACCTGTAATCCACAGCACAAAATAGCACACACTAACAACAATGGCGTTGGCATTTCCTTTTCGCCTAACATTTTAGAGATCATTCGGAAGATAGATATATCTTATAGTACTAAAATGACCCACATATATATATAACTATGCCACTGAAAGGTGGCGTGTTCTCAGTACATAGGAGGTGAAAGGTCAACTAACCAAATGTAGAGAATTCATAATAATATTTGAAACAACCATTGGACATTGGAGTACCAGTTGTCCTGTGTTATATTGCAATTCTAAAGATGTGCACTCATTCATTGATAATAAACATAATTGAACTAGTAATAGTTCTATTAAAATACCGTTATCTTTAATTACCATACGCCATAACAATAATTTCGAGCCAGCCCTAGTTCGAATTTAAAGGCGATTCTAATCTCTGATAATGCATCTAATTCCAAAGGCATTTCAGTTTCTTATTCGGCATAACTTGACCATATTTTGTCAGTTATTTTACTTTACATGTCAATCTGGTTATTAATCAAATATAGAAATAATAATACAAACGATGACTACAATTCTACATTAAATAAATCAATTGCTTGAATCCTCTGCATTTATATCACTGTCATCAGAATCGTGTTTTATTTGTTTTACAACTCATCCGAACACCAAGCATGAAGTTTTCCCTCTAAAAGAATTTACCAAATGTGTTAGTACTATGATTAATTGGTTGTAAGAAAATTACCGAACACCGAGCAATCTTCCAAAGGGAAAGGCAAAACTCATAAGTCAACAAACAGACAAAATCAGCTAACAACCGGAAAACTGGGTAAACCGGAATGGCCTTGACTTGGTACAGTCATTTCCAAAGAAATAGTGGGTTGAATCAGATTTTACGGCGCCAAACCTCCCGCTTCCATTACGTTTAAAAGATTCCGGTTGTCACTATAACAGCATTTTTAACAATACTGGGACAAAATAGGTATAATAGTAGTCAACGCAATACTTTATGAAAATCCATCGTTTATCATCGTCTTCGCAGAATCAGCTAGTACAATGTATGCGTATTTAGAATAAATACGGAGTGCTTAACACTACTTTCAATAATATTTAGCTTGAATTGTATTGCTTAACTTAATTAGGAATAGTGGTAAGCCATTGTCACGTGTATATTTATTGCACATGTTCATGTGAGAAGCGAACAACTTTTGCTCGATTTAAATCCAGACTTTGGATCGTATGTTCTACACATCGTATTTTGTATTTTGCCAGCCAAACGTCTTTTCTCTTCCACTTTATACTGGCGTTTCAGATGAAAGCATCTTTCATATTTGATACTTTATATTAGGAACTGTAAAACTAATCAAAATTGTCTCGATATTTTCAATAGGCCTTTGTGATAGTATGAATAATAATTGCCATTAAACGTCTGGACCAGTAATGTTGTCGTATTGCTTTGAACTCATCTAAAATGAATTCAGTACAGTGGTCTGGATGGATATGACCAGTATTCTTAAGATCGTGTAGAAAGAGGGTATGTGAAATTATCTTTCTGTCGAATGGCTTGCCTTGGCAATTCGAAGTAGTATTGATATAGGTTGAGACAGTAGGCCTCTGACATAATAATCTTCCCATTGTTCTATTTGTTAAACTTTTACTACCATGAGTCGTTCACGTTTACAGGAATCTGGTACCTTGCTAGCTTGTAAGAAACAGAAAGTGCCAATGTCACTACGTTTATTGTGGTTGAGGACCATTAATGATGTGAAGTAATGAGCGTGGACATTTGTCTTTGAAGAAAAGATCGCATATCATCTTTTGAAAATTTTATCTTTGTTAAGACGGGTTCTTTTATCCAAAATGTGGGCATCAATAAAAACTAGAACTTGGTGCAACTTGTATTCTAAAACCAAAAACTACTGATACTGAGCCACCACTTTACAATAAAATGATCTTAATCTATTCTCTTGGACACTCAAAATTAAAACTAACAGAACATTAAAAGTAAACCAGATATATAAGAAAGATAACACATTTGCCAGTCTCTGTCTTTCAACAATTCTCTATGTACAAGCATCTAAATTCTAATAAAAATGTCATAAAACTGTCACTATTAGAAGACCACAGATGTTAATGTCCTTCAATCTTGAAATGTAATTTTATTGATCAATTAAACTAATTAATGTTTCTGCATCAAAATAGTCATTTTAACAATCTTGAATGCCTTTCGTAGATGGGTTGGTGAAATGATTCTACGAAGAGATATACACGATCATAATCTAGCCATCCTGATTACAGAAGTATGTTATGTAACAATGTAGTCTTACTGATTGTGTCTATTTATTATATTACACGATATGTCCTCCACGTTCAACAATGTAGTCTTACTGATTGTATCTATTTATTATATTGCACGATATGTCCTCCACGTTCAACAATGTAGTCTTACTGATTGTATCTATTTATTATATTGTACGATATGTCCTCCACGTTCAACAATGTAGTCTTACTGATTGTATCTATTTATTATATTGCACGATATGTCCTCCACGTTCAACAATGTAGTCTTACTGATTGTATCTATTTATTATATTGCACGATATGTCCTCCACGTTCAACAATGTAGTCTTACTGATTGTGTCTATTTATTATATTGCACGATATGTCCTCCACGTTCAACAATGTAGTCTTACTGATTGTATCTATTTATTATATTACACGATATGTCCTCCACGTTCAACAATGTAATCCTACTGATTGTATCTATTTATTATATTGTACGATATGTCCTCCACGTTCAACAATGTAGTCTTACTGATTGTGTGTCTATTTATTATATTGCACGATATGTCCTCCACGTTCAACAATGTAGTCTTACTGATTGTGTCTATTTATTATATTGCACGATATGTCCTCCACGTTCAACAATGTAGTCTTACTGATTGTGTCTATTTATTATATTACACGATATGTCCTCTACGTTCAACAATGTAGTCTTACTGATTGTATCTATTTATTATATTACACGATATGTCCTCCACGTTCAACAATGTAGTTTTACTGATTGTGTCTATTTATTATATTACACGATATGTCCTCCACGTTCAACAATGTAGTCTTACTGATTGTGTCTATTTATTATATTACACGATATGTCCTCCACGTTCAACAATGTAGTCTTACTGATTGTATCTATTTATTATATTACACGATATGTCCTCCACGTTCAACAATGTAGTCTTACTGATTGTGTCTATTTATTATATTACACGATATGTCCTCCACGTTCATTTATTTAAATAAAAGGATGATCTATAATATGAATGGCAAAACGAAATGCATCTGTCAGGACACAACTTCACATGACCCGTCAATAAAGGTTTGAACGCTCATGTCACCTAAGCATTGGTCAAGTAACCACCAATAGAGTCGACAAAACTGCATATCCTCACAATCCTTGCAATGATAAACATAAGAATGCTGTCAAGTGTAATTCTATATGATATAAGAGCATGTGGGCAACGCGAAACACTATTCACGATTTCACCATTCGTGGAAGTACATTACGATCGAAATCTATCATTGGCTCCAAAGTACGATTTTATTTAGGTGTTCAAAATAAATTGGTTGGACAGATGAAGTCGTGGAAATGCTGCACAAGTGAGTTTGATGTGAGCTTTCTGTATGGATCAACGTTAACAGTCCAGCTAACTTTACAACTACCTGTGCAATCAGTGCCTTTTACCACTAAAGCTATGAGTTCGAATCCCGTGCATGGCGAGGTGTATTCGATATAACATTATGTGATAAAGTTTACCGTGACTTGCGACAGGCCGGTGGTTTTCTCCGGCTACTCCGGTTTCCCCCACCAATAAAACTGACCACCACGATATAACTGAAATATTGTTGAAAGTGGCGTTAAACACCATAAAACCAAACCCAAGTATATATATCTCCATTAATACGATATTACAGATCTTGGGGGTTGTGTCAGGATTTTCTTGATAGACTGTTGCTGCATACATGGAAGCTGCTAAGCCAAGATGGTATTTGTAAGGTTTTACGATCATAATTTCTCACCCATAGCGGAATAACTGTGTTGACGTAGTCACAATCGGGTCCTTCTTTCAAGATTTATCACCGGAGTTTCGACAAGATAAACACGATGGATGTCACAAGATAAACACGATGGATGTCAAAAGATAAACCCGATGGATGTCACAAGATAAACACGATGGATGTCACAAGATAAACACGATGGATGTCACAAGATAAACACGATGGATGTCACAAGATAAACACGATGGATGTCAAAAGATAAACCCGATGGATGTCACAAGATAAACACGATGGATGTCACAAGATAAACACCATGGATGTCACAAGATAAACACGATGGATGTCACAAGATAAACACCATGGATGTCACAAGATAAACACGATGGATGTCACAAGATAAACACGATGGATGTCACAAGATAAACACGATGGATGTCAAAAGATAAACACGATGGATGTCACAAGATAAACACGATGGATGTCACAAGATAAGCACGATGGATGTCACAGGTGGTGCAGGGACTGCTTTCTAATCCAGAGTATCTGATTTCGGCCCAGTCGGTTTTAATGGGATTTGTATTACTCAGTCGTTAGTTTTCTGGCAGTGTTTTGTCGACCTTGTTTTTTCTTCTTTCTTTTTGTCATTGCATTGTCTGTCCTGCGATATAATGTTTTGTGTTAGTGATATGGTCGTCCTGCTTTTGCATCGGCTTTTATAATTTTTCGATATCACCAGCGTCGAGCAGAACAAAATCACCAGCGTCGAGCAGAACAAAATCACCAGCGTCGAGCAGAACAAAATCACCAGCACCGAGTAGAACAAAATCACCAGCACCGAGTAGAACAAAATCACCAGCACCGAGCAGAACAAAATCACCAGCACCGAGTAGAACAAAATCACCAGCACCGAGCAGAACAAAATCACCAGCGTCGAGCAGAACAAAATCACCAGCACCGAGTAGAACAAAATCACCAGCACCGAGCAGAACAAAATCAACAGCACCGAGCAGAACAAAATCACCAGCACCGAGTAGAACAAAATCAACAGCACCGAGCAGAACAAAATCACCAGCACCGAACAGAACAAAATCACCAGCACCGAGCAGAACAAAATCACCAGCACCGAACAGAACAAAATCACGGGCACCAAACATTCTCTCGAAGAACTCCTAACCTACCGTGAAGAACGGATTCTAGAATCTTTGTGATTTTTCATATTATATTAAATTTACTGTGAATCACTTTGATCTTTTAACTTACGGATCTTTCATATTTTCCTCTCGATGTAATTTGCTCATAACACGTAAAAGTGATGTTTTCTTTGTTTTTGGAAATATATGTAAAAAATATGAAAGTTTCGAGTGTTTTTTACCCGGTGTAGGGTATTACTTTTGGTAGAACGCTACAATTGATCAAATTAACAGTTTCCTATTCCATATATAGACAAAATTAACAAAATTTGATTTTGGAGCGTAACGTCGCGAGCTTTGACGTCATATTATCCCCGTTTTGAAAATTATAGCAACATTTGATTGGTTAAATGGCTAGATACACCCGGTAATATAGCCTAGCAACACCCGAGAATATAGGGTTTTTCATGACCGGGGTTTTAACCAATCAAAAGTTGTTACAATTTTCAAGCCGGGGATAAATCCTTTTTATTCATATGTCTCAAATTGCAGAAGTATATTCTCATTGATATATTTTCTGGGATATACAGATCTACTCCTACGTTTTCTATGAACATTAAAAAGCAAAGAAAGTTTCAATATACCAAATCGCTATTCTGAAGGCGCCCTATATTAACCCTTTCAGTGCCACTCGAATTTCCATTTTTTTTCTGTTCAGTGCCAAGCTTGTTTTTTGACAGTCACGGTCTGGACCAAACTCCGGACAGTTTTCGTATCCGCTACCTCAGGATACTCTTGGCTACTTTCATGGTGTTAAAATCTCCATATTTACGGATAGGAACGTAACTAACTTATAGTATCACCGACTTTCCAGATGCACGTCCCAGCTAATGAAAAATATGGAAGCGTTCCCTCAAAGCTGTACAATATCTATATTATGTCGGCACTGACACTTACATGGTTTATAAGATATATTTATTATTGAAATTTACAGTTGATATATAACGTAATTATTATTAAAACTAAGGTTATTCCAGGGGCATAGATCTTAGACATAGGTATACCTTACCAGATTCTGGCTATCTTGATTAGGTTCTTTGGTTTACGTGCTCACAAAGACTTTAAATTATTTTACTTGACGATTAATCTAGAAACGCATCGTGCACACACAATTATATAGTTAAACCTGCCCAATCGTTCACCTCTATTAAGCAGTCACCTGTATTAAGAGGTCACTTTATTTTGTCCTGTTATAGAAAATTTCATATGAATTTAACCTCTTTTAAGAGGTCACCTGTCTTAAAAGGCCACTTTATCGTTGTCCCAAGGGTGACCTCTTAATACAGGTTTGACTGTATATCTACGTTTTTATCGATTATTATATTTGAATGATCGTCAGAACTATGGTCCCTTTTATTAAACATCACCACATTTTTCGTTTGCTACAACACAGTTCATACATGTACATGTTGTTTTAATCCGTTAATACCGATTACATGTAAAGTAGATGATAAATAACACATTCTTATCAAGACAAACGTGGTCTCAATAAATAAACATATATAAACTGGGTTAACAGAATCTTAGTATTATACAACTTTCAGATACAATATTGTACGGATATTTTTGTTTAATTAATAATGATATGTAAATTCTGGATACTGATTTTTTGTGTTTATCCCTTGTGTACCAACGGTAAGTAATAGAGTTTAATATTTTTAACATATTGACGTAATTTATAGATATATATAGATATAATAAATATCAGGAATTATTCTAGAGGAAAATAGATAAACTTTATGTTATGCTACGAAATAGGAAATACATGTAGATGCTTTAGAATATGTCGCTGTGATGGGAGGACCAATTCAAGGTTTACGGTTGAGGGGTTCGGGTGCTTAACGCCCATTTCAACAATATTTCAGTTATATCGTGGCAGTCCGTTTTATTAGAAAGATTTACATTACACCATAGTATTGGAGAAGGCCATCTTCATTTAAACGTGTACAACGATTGTCTGTTCATAGTCTCAAAGAGTTAAATAACCTTGGCAAATTTTTGTGTCTGGCAAAATATTTTAGAAATAATGTATAAGTAATATCATTCTTTCTCTGCCGTTTTCTAATGATTGTATGTTTCATAATGTATATTGCATTGTTGTCTATTTCATTAATTTGTATGTAGGGCCCGGGTGGCTCAATGAGTTAGGTAGTTGGATTACCTAACAACCCATACAAGCCTATCACCAATGCGGCGTGGGTCCGCGCCCAGCTTTGTAAATTACAAAAAGGGTGCACTCGACTCGCAACCGCAAGTGATACAGTTTACCAGTTGCTTGACCATGATCGGTGGTTCTCTCTGGGTACTCCGGCTTCTTCCACCACTATGACTGGTCGCCATGATATAGCTGAAATATTGCTGAAAGTGGCGTTAAACACCAAAAATCAAATCAAATCATCATTAATTTGTACATTTCACTGATGCTTTATCATTTTGTAATTGAATTATATTCTATGAGCTGTATTGCTTACGCATAAAGACTATTAGTATTATTATTGATGGAGGAAACCGGAGTACGGGAGAAAACCACCGACCTGTCGTAAGTCACTAACAAACTTTATCACATAATGTTGTATCGAGTGCACCTCGCCATGAACGGGATTCGAACTCACAACTTTAGTGGTGAAAGGCACTGATTGCACATGTAGCCATCAATCCAACTACCATGCAATCACGACCACGACGACCCCAAGACCAATTCTACAAACTTATTCTAGACAACGTATCAGCAGAGAAAGGTTGTTGATTACAATCATTAGAGTGGGTTTAATAAATAAATAATTACAATTTTGATAATTGATGACAAATCTCGAGTCAAGTAATGTTTATTTTAAAAGTTGGCATATAACGTAACATTTGACGAAAATAGTACGATTTTAGGTCACTATCAGGTACAGAAAAGGGTGCAATTTTGAAAAATATACGTATGTATATGTTGCCAAATGGACAATTTGGAAATAATGAAATAAATTAAACTACCAGAATATATATAATTGCAACGTTAATTAGAATATCTAAATCTGAACTGAAACAAATCTCAATCACTGACAAAAATAATATCATAATACTGTACCTAATATTGATAATGAAATAAAACATTTAAAAAATAAACTTACTTTATCATTTCAGAAATAAATATGACCACTAAATAAATGTAACTCACTTATTATT
The DNA here is from genome assembly GCA_963680875.1 of Bathymodiolus brooksi. NCBI lineage: Eukaryota > Metazoa > Mollusca > Bivalvia > Mytilida > Modiolidae > Bathymodiolus > Bathymodiolus brooksi. Next base: position 63,193,800 of record OY804581.1, on the reverse strand, counting down.
TTAGAACGTAATCTAACCGACCACAATATTTGTTCATGACCTCTTCTTTATGACATATATGTAGGTAGGCTCTATTGTTGACATATTGGCATATCATGCATAAACAAAAATGTGGCATAACATCTATTTGATTGAGAAAGCTAAAATTATGGTATTTATAAATGAAATTCTATTTTATGTTGCTTTGAAATTGTACTACAATCACACTAAATCATGGGTCAAGGTGATAATCATGGGTCAAGGTGATAATCATGGGTCAAGGTGATATATGTTAACAGAGAGAATCAAATCAAACAAGCTTTATTTACAGTCGGCAAGACATATAAACAATACAACATAAGCTCTTAAGAGCTTTTGAACCGACTAACATACAATCATACAATGCAATACACAATATAAACATACATGACATAAATTAAAGTACACAAAACATAAAAGCAACACATAAGCACTACATGCATGCAGATAGTATTAAAGCAAGCGCACAGTTATAAACACATGAATAAAAAGCAAACTAGTCACAGCACAAATAGACATGTATATACTATAAGCACATATAAGCACACAAAAACATGCATTTCAGCCAGGCTGCTCCAGGGTTATGTTTTACAATCTTTACCAGTATAATTTGATAGTAATTGCTTAAATTGATTAAATTTTGTTACCAGTTCTTAAATGTTCAGGTAGGGAATTCCAAAGAATTGGAGCGGCATAGCTGAATGAGTTCTTACCATAACTTGTGGTGCGAACTTGTGGTACCTGTGAAATATTTGACTATCTAAAGTTATATCTACTGTCTCTTTTTTGTAATATATTATCCAAAACAGGCGGAGCAATACCATTTATAATTTTAAAAGTTTCAATTGCCATTAATCTTGTTCTCCGTACATGTAAACTAGGTAATTTAACTTTAACCAATAACTCATCATATGAAGAAGTATAACCAAAATACACAAAACGCATTGCCCTCTCTTGAACCTTTTATATCTTTTTTGTATTTTTCTCAGAACAAAAATGCCATGACAATGGACGCAAGTTAAAGTTTGACAAAATAAAAGTATGAAAAATAAGATTAAATGAAAGAAATCGGCACATATTGACTTTAATGAACTCTAAAACCCGCGAAATGGATATCAACACACGTTAGTGAAAAGCAAGAATTGATAATCCAGAGACACTGGCAATATTGGATACACAGGACACAGGCAAAACAAATTAAAATTAAAATGATGAGAAACACGGACCCCAATGAAAAAACGGGGAATGAACCCAGGTACTCGCGAAGAGTAATAAGTTCCTGCTTCTTATGAGACAAACATATGATATATTACTAAAAGTTTTGTGGTGAAGGCATTCGGACACTGATATATCGCTTCTTCCGATACCATTTAATTTCAATACTCAAAACGCTTAACCGATGCTCCCATTCATCCTCTACTACAACGATATAGTCGTATACCGTCATGGTCTCGAATATTGGCCACATTGCTGGTTTAAAGTGAGCAAACCCTCCTTAAAATTTTTGTAAATTTCCAATTTTTCGACCATAATTTAAAATTCCCTATATGATTTATGATTTGTTTTGTTTTGCATAATGTTGCCAATATATTTCCCCTTCAACGCCTAGCACTTAAACATTGTTTGTCGTATATGATGTTTGTGGTTTTTGTTCATGACTTATAGTTGTTTGTCGTATATGATGTTTGTGGTTTTTGTTCATGACTTATAGTTGTTTGTCGTATATGATGTTTGTGGTTTTTGTTCAAGACTTATAGTTGTTCACGTGGTAGTCGTGGTCGTGATCGTATGGTAGTCGGATTTACAACTACCTATGCAATTAGTGTCCATCACCACTAACGTTCGAATCCCGCTCAGGTGTACTCGATAAACATTATGTGATAAAGTTTGTCAGTGACATGCAGCCGGTCGATGGTCTTCTCCTGATACCCCGGTTTCCTCCACCAATAAAACTGATGTGTTACAATACAACTGGAATATTGTTGAAAGTGGCGTTAAGCAACATAACCATAACCCTGTAATTGTTCGCTGGCATGAGATTGGCATAACAATAAGCTTGGTTTAAATATCTGTTTATATATATAGGTATATACTAGTCAAATTAATATGATAACAAAGAATAATTATAGAGAACTGTTCATAAAACTCTGGAGTAAACAATGTTACTTAGTACATATAGTAAACCATTACTTAAAAACAACGCAACAAGTTTTAAAAATAATTTTCTTGCGTATTCACAAGGAGTATTGGTGAACTTGAGTGATATTCCCATCTTAGGCTACGAAAAAATGACACAATGTGCAACAACTTCATTGTGGTTCTTTATCTTACATGCAGTTGAATGGTAATATGTTTTAATAGTCCTGATTTTCATTATAAACGTCAAAATTAGCTCTTACCATGTACAGTTGTACAAGCTTCTGATGGTCTATTAAACAAGCATTCAGATACAAGTCTGGTCGAACAATTATACATGCTTGCATCTTTATAAGTGTGGAAATGTGCAAACAAAATGACAATAATTAATATACAATAAATCGGTGAAATAATTCTACAAATACGGTCATCATTAATGCATATCGTAATAAATACTGCTATTTATTTTCCTTTGTAGTGTGTTCGAAAGCTATAAACAGAGAGAAAATCCTCAGTTATTTAGACAAAGTCCACCACCATCACAACCATATGCCACCCGGTCGCTCCTGGGGTGATTGTACCGGTTCATTCCACCTCCATTGTCATAGCGACGAACAGTGCCATCATCATGGTCTAGAATATCACTGTACTTCTAATGAGTGTGGGACGCGATGTACAGTAGAGTGAAAGAACTAATAATAGTATATAGGTAGTGTTTGTTGTTAAGCAATCTTGTTTGTGTGAAGAAAAATACAAAGTGTATTTCCACTAATTGTGGTGTCTGTAGAAATTGAATGATACAACTTTGAGGACTCTCCTAAATTACTTTTGTAAATATACGATAAAGACAGCTTAGTTTACCTACCTACAATATATTTAATACAACACATATTTCCTTTCTTGATTGCCACTTCGTCATTCTCTAACATATATTTGGTCTTATCAGTTATTGCTATACAATCATGACATTGAGTCCGACACCAACACCGATTCTACATCCATGTGAAAAGTCGTTGTATAAAGACTCGCTTTTGTGATGTGAATTTTAACCACAAAGTAATACCGAACAGTGACAAAACTGATGGATGATGAGATTTCGACAATAAAATAGTGATATTTGTTTTTATTTAGTCCAAGATATTTGGATATCTGCTGAAGGGATACCATAATATATCATGCGGCCATTTGGAGGATTTTTCTAATTCTAAAGGAACTTTACTATTAATTGAACACGGAATAAAACCCCATTTACTCAGTAAATCTATAATTATCACAGAAGAATTGCGTCCAACATGCCAGTTCCATTCCATAATTATTCCTCTTACGTCAAGTTTTTGAAAAAATTTCTCCGCACCCAAAAGAACTTTGTGTTCGAATCCTTCAACGTCCATTTTAATAAACACTTTATGAAAATGTGATATTTCCGGTAAATCCAATATGTCATCTACTTTTACTGTGTCAATTTTTACCGATTGTCCTCTGTTTCCCTTGAACGCCGGTGACGTACGCTTTAAATCACTCACATTGTCCGCATCGACAAAAATGGCGCCGAAGTCTCCTTTTCCGTTGAGTTGAATATTAATTTGTTCATGAGTATTTGATAGCGCATTATAAATCAGAGTTATTCTGGCTCCAAATTTGTGAAATTCCGTCGAAGAACATACATGTTGTATGTTAGAATCGGCAGCGTCAATTCCAATACAATGTCTCCCCAGTAAGGCAGTAGCTAAGCAGAATTGTCCCACATTTGTACCAATGTCAATAACATTTAGATCTCTATCTTCATTAAGTTCATCTATCACTTTATTTATAAGATGAACGTCAAACGCTCCTTTTGATTTAATTTCTCGAGAAACAAAATCTCGATCAGGATTATGGGTAAATATGACGATACTTCCGGCTTTTGAAGTGAAATTCGTCAATTGAAAGTCATCATCGTGTAAAAATGTTTTATATGGTTTACAAACTGTTGACTTCTTCCATATTTTGTTGAATGTGTAGACCTTTTGACCGTCTTTATCAGAATGAAGAGGAATGTCTTCTCGTATATATTGTTTCTGGTGTGATTCTGGACGTTTTATCTTGATCATCTGTTTATATACAAACAGTAAGAGAATTACAGCTGATATTATACATACACCAGAGAACTTATGTCTCAGTCCCTGAAATGAGAGTTATTTCTACATTAATAAACAACAAAGCTTAGATACATTTTTGTGTCATATAAATACATTTATATATTATACCATGTGCATACTGATATCGATTCCATATTCATCAACCAAAATGTAGGCTTTGAAATCAGTAGACTGACTTAGAAATAGAATACGTCTTTTTCGCAATGTGTAAACTCTCTACTATCGAGCATAACATTCGCACGTAATCTGCAAGTAACATTCAGAACATTACACTTTGAACAGTTGTCAATGTTGTTGAAACTATGAATACATGGGTACAAAACTGGTATGGAAATCTTCAGTTTACGACTTGGATGGCATAATTATATTGTTTTCCTCTTTATTCTCTAGATTTCTTAGTAGATCTCTCAACCAAATCTTATTTCTAAATATCATGAATTGTGATGACAACTAAGTGTACTGTTAATCGTAGCCTGTGGTCTTATAGAGTCTGACCTTATTGACCTTAGATGTTCATTTCTTTTATATTGTTTATGTCACATGACATATCATGTTATACTACTAATTAGTATTACATTTTATATGAGATTTGTATTGAGGGTATATTTATTTTCATATCTAATAATTAAAAAAAAATGTTCTGCTTAATTGTTTGGTCTGGGAGGGTGAGCTTGAATATTTATTTCTATTTCTACTAGAGCAAAAACGTAGATATCAAATTTAGTGCACACGACACGATTCTGGAATAACCTTTATCAGGTACGCTCAAAATCGGAAGATTGGAAAACCAAATAATTTAAAGTTTTGGGAGCAATAAACGAGTTTTGAGTCAGTCAAGCTATATATTTTACCTATAGTCATTATTGATTTTTTTAATTAATATTCAAAGTGTGTTTTCTCTCTCTCACAACAGTTGATCTAGAGGAAGCCAGACCCTCGATATTACATATTACGTCTAACCATAGATATTAAAAATCTTTCTCCTTTCCAGATATAAAAATCATCTTAAAGATTAGATGATTCACTTTTCTTTGTCACATCAACAGTAAATACTTATATTTTTTCTAAAGTTTTGTCGTTGTTATACGGTGAACAGTAGAAGGAGTGAACCACTATCATATCGGTATTCATATCCAATTCTTTTTATATTAATATACATTTATCTATCCACAAGGAACCGCATCGGTGGTGTATTAATGCTTAGCGTGCTCACCTCGAGTAGGGAAGGTCTGGGTTGCAGCCCCGTTCGGGTCGTACCAAATACTATAAAATTGGTATTTGTTGCTTCTCCGCTAAGCACATGAGTAGTATATGGGCACAGCTCAGTTAGCATTTGAGGTGGTGCAGTGAGGTGGTGCCGGAAGTGATCGCGTGCGCAGGCGCGACCGGAAGTTGCATCACCGGAAATGACGTCACCGGAAGTCGTGAACCGGAAATGAAAGGGAGATAATTTCCCGCGGTTTTTTTTTCCGCGGTTTTTCCGGAACTCCTCTAGAGTCTAGGTGGGAACAATGGAATTGTGGATCCAACCTGTATCGAGTCACAATAGCGCTATTACCGGGTAAATTTACATAATTTTGTGTTGCTTAATTAAAGACCTCTCATTATTATTCTATTATTCTAAGTATTGTACCATTGATAGGGGTTTTAACACCGTGTTTTATTTACCAATAATAATGCATACTTTAATACAAATAATTACACACTGAATATATTACCAGACCATAAAAATCAATCATGAACTTAAAAACGCATACTGTCTTTATAAGGTTATAACAGTTCCCCCTCCCAATAATGGGATGAAGGTCAATACACCTATGAAAAAAACCCAGCTGTTCAATCTTCGTGTAAAACGACAAATTGTATGATTTTATAAGATGTATTTTTTATTACAGTCTATTAGGCAACCCTTAAATTTGATATTGGTTTTTCTAAAGAGGCCCCGCGTTTAATTATTCATACGCGTGCCAGTGAAGTGGGGTATTCGATACGTGAAGTAATCAAAAAGATATTAACCCCCAATGATCAGACAAGTTGAAACATGAATGTATTTACGACACACGCCCTCCGGTGAACTATAGGTGATTTAAATATAAACATAATACACAAACAAATCGATACCAAGTATTGCTAAATTGATTTCAACCGTACCCGACTGTTAAAATATGCAGATTATGTAGGGAAAACAACAGATATTTTTGTACCCGTGTGCTGTAACTATATTCTTTCGAAATCCAATAAGAATTTTTCTTTTGAAGAATTTAATTAGCGTTATATTTTTGACAAACTTTTCGTCTGCTAAATCTATTGATTTTATGTTATCGGATAACCGAGATATTTAAAATGTCCTTTCGTAAAAGTCGCGTGGCGTCTGCTGCATTCCTTACACGGTTTAGCTAAATTTACTCGGGTGAAACCAAATGACGTTTATTTTACAGGATTTGTCATTGTAACATGAACTTTTACTTATTTATTTTTATTTTTTTATTTTTTTTTTTGGTGTTCTACCATCTAGAGCACACTGAACGACAACTTAGTTATTAGTAGTAGTTTTTATATTATAATATTATTTTTCACATCAGATATGTATAAATTTGAAATGTTAAGAATTTGGACTTTATTTATAACAAGGACGCTACTATACCAATAGTGTCCTATGGGTTGAGTTGAAGTTTTTCGCTCGCCACCATGACTCGGTTAACCGTTATGGAATACCTGTGTCACAAATGACCACAGATATGTTCCACTTGTCATAAGCACTTCCCGGTCCTTTCCTCATTGATGTGTATAACATTATTGTATAGAGCGGATATACTAAGTTGATATAACTTGTTTCTAATTGTGCATTTATGACAATACAAATATGTTTAAACTAAATTAATGGCTTATCGCCGAGTTCGTAGCTATGGTAACACGATGGGTGCCACTAGGGGTACAGAAACCGCTAACTCTTCCAGAGCACCCGAGTACACCTCAGGCTGCTTATTGCCAGTAGTTACCCTGACTTGTTCTAGGGTTGTAGCGCATTATGGTTCACTCTTCTCTTCTGTATTTCTCTCGTGATGACGTAAGCAAACTTTACAAGGTGTCCGTGATAATGCATCTGCATTGTTGTGTTGCCTACCTGGAGATGTCAATACATTTGTTAACCTAATAAAAGCCTGTTCACATTCATCATTCCACCGAAATATTGAGCCTTTTTCACACAGCTTATGCAATGGTCTGGCTATGATTGCAAAGTTTTTTCACATATTTCCTGTAATAGGAGCAAAGACCAAGAAAGCCCCCTCATTTGCTTAGGTGTTTTTGGTCTGGGCCAGTCTTGAACAGTTTTAACTTTATCAGGACCTGTACTAATTCCTTCTTCTGAGACCACACGCTCCAAAAAACTTAACATTAGTTTGAAAAAAAAAAAAAAATTTTTTTTTGTTTTTGACGTTTACTTTTTTGAGGTTTCACTCGGATTTTCGTGTTTATTCAACATCTTAATTACTATTTTGTTGACTTGTTGGAGATTTTTTCATTGATGTTTACGTTAGTATTCGATATTTTCATAATGTGTTTCATTCTGTCTGAGATTTTGTCGTTTACTTTTTTGATTCCTTCCTCCAATTTTCGTGTTTATTCAACATCTTAATCACTATTTTTGTTGACTTGTTACAGCTTTGTCATACTCTGTACTTTTATGTGCTGTCCTTTGTTGTATGTGTATGTTGTTGTCCTTCGATTTTGTCATTGGAGGATGAGGAGGGGTATAATGGTAACCTGATTCCTTCGGCGGCGGCGCCGCCGCCGCCGCCGCCGCAGCGGCGGAACCGCCGCCACCCTGGCGCAGCAGCGGCGGAACCGCCGCCGCCACCGCCGCCGCATCGTATTGTTTTTGTTATATTTTTTTTTTTTTTTTCAAACTAATGTTAAGTTTTTTGGAGCGTGTGGTCTCAGAAGAAGGAATTAGTACAGGTCCTGATAAAGTTAAAACTGTTCAAGACTGGCCCAGACCAAAAACACCTAAGCAAATGAGGGGGCTTTCTTGGTCTTTGCTCCTATTACAGGAAATATGTGAAAAAACTTTGCAATCATAGCCAGACCATTGCATAAGCTGTGTGAAAAAGGCTCAATATTTCGGTGGAATGATGAATGTGAACAGGCTTTTATTAGGTTAACAAATGTATTGACATCTCCAGGTAGGCAACACAACAATGCAGATGCATTATCACGGACACCTTGTAAAGTTTGCTTACGTCATCACGAGAGAAATACAGAAGAGAAGAGTGAACCATAATGCGCTACAACCCTAGAACAAGTCAGGGTAACTACTGGCAATAAGCAGCCTGAGGTGTACTCGGGTGCTCTGGAAGAGTTAGCGGTTTCTGTACCCCTAGTGGCACCCATCGTGTTACCATAGCTACGAACTCGGCGATAAGCCATTAATTTAGTTTAAACATATTTGTATTGTCATAAATGCACAATTAGAAACAAGTTATATCAACTTAGTATATCCGCTCTATACAATAATGTTATACACATCAATGAGGAAAGGACCGGGAAGTGCTTATGACAAGTGGAACATATCTGTGGTCATTTGTGACACAGGTATTCCATAACGGTTAACCGAGTCATGGTGGCGAGCGAAAAACTTCAACTCAACCCATAGGACACTATTGGTATAGTAGCGTCCTTGTTATAAATAAAGTCCAAATTCTTAACATTTCAAATTTATACATATCTGATGTGAAAAATAATATTATAATATAAAAACTACTACTAATAACTAAGTTGTCGTTCAGTGTGCTCTAGATGGTAGAACACCAAAAAAAAAAATAAAAAAATAAAAATAAATAAGTAAAAGTTCATGTTACAATGACAAATCCTGTAAAATAAACGTCATTTGGTTTCACCCGAGTAAATTTAGCTAAACCGTGTAAGGAATGCAGCAGACGCCACGCGACTTTTACGAAAGGACATTTTAAATATCTCGGTTATCCGATAACATAAAATCAATAGATTTAGCAGACGAAAAGTTTGTCAAAAATATAACGCTAATTAAATTCTTCAAAAGAAAAATTCTTATTGGATTTCGAAAGAATATAGTTACAGCACACGGGTACAAAAATATCTGTTGTTTTCCCTACATAATCTGCATATTTTAACAGTCGGGTACGGTTGAAATCAATTTAGCAATACTTGGTATCGATTTGTTTGTGTATTATGTTTATATTTAAATCACCTATAGTTCACCGGAGGGCGTGTGTCGTAAATACATTCATGTTTCAACTTGTCTGATCATTGGGGGTTAATATCTTTTTGATTACTTCACGTATCGAATACCCCACTTCACTGGCACGCGTATGAATAATTAAACGCGGGGCCTCTTTAGAAAAACCAATATCAAATTTAAGGGTTGCCTAATAGACTGTAATAAAAAATACATCTTATAAAATCATACAATTTGTCGTTTTACACGAAGATTGAACAGCTGGGTTTTTTTCATAGGTGTATTGACCTTCATCCCATTATTGGGAGGGGGAACTGTTATAACCTTATAAAGACAGTATGCGTTTTTAAGTTCATGATTGATTTTTATGGTCTGGTAATATATTCAGTGTGTAATTATTTGTATTAAAGTATGCATTATTATTGGTAAATAAAACACGGTGTTAAAACCCCTATCAATGGTACAATACTTAGAATAATAGAATAATAATGAGAGGTCTTTAATTAAGCAACACAAAATTATGTAAATTTACCCGGTAATAGCGCTATTGTGACTCGATACAGGTTGGATCCACAATTCCATTGTTCCCACCTAGACTCTAGAGGAGTTCCGGAAAAACCGCGGAAAAAAAAACCGCGGGAAATTATCTCCCTTTCATTTCCGGTTCACGACTTCCGGTGACGTCATTTCCGGTGATGCAACTTCCGGTCGCGCCTGCGCACGCGATCACTTCCGGCACCACCTCACTGCACCACCTCAAATGCTAACTGAGCTGTGCCCATATACTACTCACATGACACTAAGGAGTAAGAGCAAAGACGGTTTGGCTCGAAATTAGAATAATGTGTCCGAATGGAGCGACATATCTACTCGCGAATTGTTGGTTCACTTTAAAAATCTAATTGAGCGTGTTGGGTTAGAACAAAGCGGACATCATCATCATCGTCTCATTCAAATGTAGATTGTTCTCGTCATGATATATAGTTGAATAATCACTCATTTGGCGTTAAACAATAATCACTCACTCATTATATACATAATGATATTCACATATTTATTCTATGACAAAACACGTATTCTTTCTTTAAGAAATAATTGATTTAAAAATATTTATTTACTTATAATATGGGTTTGCTCAACATCAATTCTAACATAACGTCCTTCTGTCGCTTTGTAAACAAACGAGCGATTTATCGATTGGGTATACTCTCATTAGCACATGCGCCGGTGCACACATTTAAGCCAGGTAATAAAATAATTAAATAAAATTATTTACACTGTTGATAATGTTTGAATAACATCTATATTCACTGAACATAATCAACATATCCAAAGGTAATAATATGCGACTTGCAATTAAAACATGCAAATTCAATATTATTGTTACGGATGCTCCATCAATACGACTGACTTTCCCGTCGTAAATGTATATGTGACTGACTTTCCTGTCGTAATAGTACATGTTGATGAATTATCGTCTGCTTGAATTTGGCAGCATAAATTGTATGCGACATTGTCCCCAAACGTAAATATAAATTACCGTCTTCCAAATAAAGTATACTACCGTATTTGTACTGTTAGACATATAAGAATCGAAATAATTCATGGAAGCCAGAATGTGTTTTGAGTTTTAACATGGGTTGGCGGATATATTAGGAAATTGTATCCCTCGCCTCAGGCTGGGGATAAAATACTAATACCCACCAATATCTGGACAAAAAAAAATCACCAAAATCAACGACATATACCTTTCAGTGGCCGTTTTCTAAAGTAGTAAGACATCAATAACAATTGCTTAATGTTTTTGTTATCAAATTTAATTTATTTTTAATGAATGATTGTGAATGATTGTTGTTAAACGCCAAACGAGCAATTGTTCAGCTATATCGTGGCGCGAACAAGTTACATATTGATCCGATGATGATGGTTATGTTCGGTTTCTACTAGGCCAACATGCTTACTTGGATTTTAATATTGTTAGCTCACTGAAACAACAGTCCATAGGTAAACATGTCGCTCCACCCGGAAACATTATTCTGACTTCGAGCCAATCGGTCTTTGTGCCAACCCCTCAATGTTGCATGGTTAGCAGAAAAACAACAAAAAGCAATGTTATAACGATATTGGCTGGAAAACATTATCTACCAGATTCCAGGAGAGCACGCTATTCATTACACCACGGATTGGTTGCAGTTCATTCTAAGAATTAAAATAAACGACAAGAAATATTGCAAATGACTTATTTTCACAGCAAGTTTTATAATGTTTGTTTTGCTATTATTCTAATAACAGTATTTGCTGTTGTCTGGGATTTAGTTATACATAAATTTAAAAGAGATATTTCAGTGAAATCTATGTTTGTGTCAAGTTGAGGAATACTTATTTGTGAGATTTGTTTATCATAAGTCAAACACTAAAATCGGTTTTTCTTTTTTGTTCTTGAATTAACACACCACCAATTACATTATTAATCGCCACATAAAAACAAGCTTACAAGTTTACAAGTTTATTCAACAACACTCAGACACAAATTGTGTAACACGAGGACATATATACAACATATAGCATATAATACATGACAGAGTATACAATAATACAACATATAACTTAATGAACAGGGTATACGATAATACAATATATAACTTAATGAACAGGGTATACGATAATACAACATTTATCTTAATGAACATAGTATACAATAATACAACATATAACTTAATGAACAGGGTATACGATAATACAATATATAACTTAATGAACAGGGTATACGATAATACAACATATAACTTAATGAACACAGTATACAATAATACAACATATAACTTAATGAACAGGGTATGCAATTTTATAGTAACTTACAGATTTTCTTAATAACAATTGCTACATTTGTCAATAATTGAATATGACAGTTTGCAACCCCCCCTATTGTTTGTACGTTTGCGTTTTTACAATAATAGCTAGGTATGAATTTGTTTCTGAAATCAGAAATAACATCATTTTCGCATTGAAAGAAAACCTGAAATTCGTCACCAATGTTTTTGAGGCAGAGAGTGCAATGTCTATTTTCTTTTGGTATTCCGTACCATCTACCCACTTCAATTGGTAATTTTAAGTTGGATGTTCTAAGTTTTGTTATCCAAACACTATAAAGTGATGGTAACCGCAGTAAATATTTTTCTAATTCCAATTCTTTTTTAAATATGGAATAAAATTTTCCTCTAGAAGAGTTCATAACATCTGAAAACCACTTTTGGATAAACTGATCCTGTAGCTGCTGCTTTAGGAACAGTTTATACGATATAAATGGGATACCCCCTTGGAAACTAAATATATAACGCAAACCGGTATTGTTGAAAATATTCTGTATAGACTTTATCCATTTAAATTCATGTACACCAGAATTATGCAATGAGAGCATCAAGCGATATAAATGGCTACTGAGTTTATGTTCATTCGAAACCAGTCTATTCCAAAAGCCTACCATTCTCATTTTAATATTAATACTTAGAAGAAGACGTCCTAGTTCACCATAAACCATATAATTCGGCTTACCTTTCCTCAAATGTAATATGTTTTTACAAACCTGTAAATGTATCCACTCTATGTCTATAGTATTTTCAAAACCCCACACCTCCGAGCCATACAGTAAAATTGGCTCCACAATTGAATCAAATAATCTTAGTTGAAGATCAATAGAAATTGACTGGTTTCTAATACGTTTATACATAGATAATAAAGAGCGTCTAGCCTCATTCACTAATTTTTCCCTCGCTTTTCCAAAATTCTCATTGTAATTAAACGGACGATCGTATGTAAGCCATTCTGGCAGCTACAAAGATACCGGGTTATTGATAATTACGTCGGCCCATACAAATATGAAATCAGGAGCGATATAATTATATAAAAGGATGTTTAAAGACTTGCCACCAATGTAGATAAACAAGGAAGAATGTGGTTGTATAATATTAAACATAAACATACCGTTAAGCCAGATAATCTCATTGCTTCACTCACAATTAATATTTTAAATCATATTTTTGTTTAACACATTTAACTGAAAGATACAACATCACGATGGAAATGATAGATTATGAATAAAGATACAATAGAGGCACCCCGGAAGGGCTTTTGTGTACATGTGACTACTAGTGGAAGACAACTTCCTTATAATATTAACTTGTAGTGAATTGTGCTGGAGGCACAATATTTTTTGTTGTATATGATCTCAACATAATTTAGATGTATATAAATAATTTCGGTTTTCAGAATGCCAAGTTCTTTACGCTTAAAATACATCGCGGAAGTAGTCAATTGCATGATACGGTCACTACTTTGCTGCATCCCGCAACGAATATGGCTACGAGGCCATAGAAACTAAAAAGAAAGAGATCGACTAAAGATAGTTTATCGGAAGTTTAAAAAAATAATTGATTTATATGAGAAAAATAAAACCAGACGTAAAAGCAAAAGACAGAACAACAATGGGAAGCTGAATCAGAAATGTCCAGCAAGTGAAAGATGAATGGAAGGAGATGCAGACTGCCGCTAAAAGAGACTTCTGCAAATTTACAAAAGAATCAAAAGAAGACTGGTGGTGAAACACCCCCGAAAGCTCATGCTGAGCATTCAGTAAACAAAATCTGCTTAAAGACGCTCACATATTTTTCTGGTATAAATTGAGGGATTGGAACAAATCCATTGTTGAAAGGTTTCTGAATTGTGGTTGCGAAAAACTCAAACTTTTCTTGGAGACAACTTTATTTATTTACTTTTAATATTTAAATTTTAATATGCATCCTATTGTCCTTGTTCTTTTGAGCATTGTGTTGTCTGTCCTTCTTCTATTTACGGATTCTGGTTACCTCCCTTTGGTATATTGTGGCCATTGTGTTGTCTGTCCTTCTTCGATTTACGGATTCTGGTTACCTCCCTTTGGTATCTTGTGGCCATTGTGTTGTCTGTCCTTCTTCTATTTACGGATTCTGGTTACCCCTTTGGTATCTTGTGGCCATTGTGTTGTCTGTCCTTCTTCTATTTACGGATTCTGGTTACCCCTTTGGTATCTTGTGGCCATTGTGTTGTCTGTCCTTCTTCGATTTACGGATTCTGGTTACCCCTTTGGTATCTTGTGGCCATTGTGTTGTCTGTCCTTCTTCTATTTACGGATTCTGGTTACCCCTTTGGTATCTTGTGGCCATTGTGTTGTCTGTCCTTCTTCTATTTACGGATTCTGGTTACCCCTTTGGTATCTTGTGGCCATTGTGTTGTCTGTCCTTCTTCGATTTACGGATTCTGGTTACCCCTTTGGTATCTTGTGGCCATTGTGTTGTCTGTCCTTCTTCGATTTACGGATTCTGGTTACCCCTTTGGTATCTTGTGGCCATTGTGTTGTCTGTCCTTCTTCGATTTACGGATTCTGGTTACCCCTTTGGTATCTTGTGGCCATTGTGTTGTCTGTCCTTCTTCTATTTACGGATTCTGGTTACCCCTTTGGTATCTTGTGGCCATTGTGTTGTCTGTCCTTCTTCTATTTACGGATTCTGGTTACCCCTTTGGTATCTTGTGGCCATTGTGTTGTCTGTCCTTCTTCGATTTACGGATTCTGGTTACCCCTTTGGTATCTTGTGGCCATTGTGTTGTCTGTCCTTCTTCTATTTACGGATTCTGGTTACCCCTTTGGTATCTTGTGGCCATTGTGTTGTCTGTCCTTCTTCTATTTACGGATTCTGGTTACCCCTTTGGTATCTTGTGGCCATTGTGTTGTCTGTCCTTCTTCGATTTACGGATTCTGGTTACCCCTTTGGTATCTTGTGGCCATTGTGTTGTCTGTCCTTCTTCTATTTACGGATTCTGGTTACCCCTTTGGTATCTTGTGGCCATTGTGTTGTCTGTCCTTCTTCTATTTACGGATTCTGGTTACCCCTTTGGTATCTTGTGGCCATTGTGTTGTCTGTCCTTCTTCTATTTACGGATTCTGGTTACCCCTTTGGTATCTTGTGGCCATTGTGTTGTCTGTCCTTCTTCGATTTACGGATTCTGGTTACCCCTTTGGTATCTTGTGGCCATTGTGTTGTCTGTCCTTCTTCGATTTACGGATTCTGGTTACCCCTTTGGTATCTTGTGGCCATTGTGTTGTCTGTCCTTCTTCTATTTACGGATTCTGGTTACCCCTTTGGTATCTTGTGGCCATTGTGTTGTCTGTCCTTCTTCGATTTACGGATTCTGGTTACCCCTTTGGTATCTTGTGGCCATTGTGTTGTCTGTCCTTCTTCTATTTACGGATTCTGGTTACCCCTTTGGTATCTTGTGGCCATTGTGTTGTCTGTCCTTCTTCTATTTACGGATTCTGGTTACCCCTTTGGTATCTTGTGGCCATTGTGTTGTCTGTCCTTCTTCGATTTACGGATTCTGGTTACCCCTTTGGTATCTTGTGGCCATTGTGTTGTCTGTCCTTCTTCTATTTACGGATTCTGGTTACCCCTTTGGTATCTTGTGGCCATTGTGTTTTCTGTCCTTCTTCTATTTACGGATTCTGGTTACCCCTTTGGTATCTTGTGGCCATTGTGTTGTCTGTCCTTCTTCTATTTACGGATTCTGGTTACCCCTTTGGTATCTTGTGGCCATTGTGTTGTCTGTCCTTCTTCGATTTACGGATTCTGGTTACCCCTTTGGTATCTTGTGGCCATTGTGTTGTCTGTCCTTCTTCTATTTACGGATTCTGGTTACCCCTTTGGTATCTTGTGGCCATTGTGTTGTCTGTCCTTCTTCTATTTACGGATTCTGGTTACCCCTTGGTATCTTGTGGCCATTGTGTTGTCTGTCCTTCTTCGATTTACGGATTCTGGTTACCCCTTTGGTATCTTGTGGCCATTGTGTTGTCTGTCCTTCTTCGATTTACGGATTCTGGTTACCCCTTTGGTATCTTGTGGCCATTGTGTTGTCTGTCCTTCTTCGATTTACGGATTCTGGTTACCCCTTTGGTATCTTGTGGCCATTGTGTTGTCTGTCCTTCTTCTATTTACGGATTCTGGTTACCCCTTTGGTATCTTGTGGCCATTGTGTTGTCTGTCCTTCTTCGATTTACGGATTCTGGTTACCCCTTTGGTATCTTGTGGCCATTGTGTTGTCTGTCCTTCTTCGATTTACGGATTCTGGTTACCCCTTTGGTATCTTGTGGCCATTGTGTTGTCTGTCCTTCTTCGATTTACGGATTCTGGTTACCCCTTTGGTATCTTGTGGCCATTGTGTTGTCTGTCCTTCTTCTATTTACGGATTCTGGTTACCCCTTTGGTATCTTGTGGCCATTGTGTTGTCTGTCCTTCTTCTATTTACGGATTCTGGTTACCCCTTTGGTATCTTGTGGCCATTGTGTTGTCTGTCCTTCTTCGATTTACGGATTCTGGTTACCCCTTTGGTATCTTGTGGCCATTGTGTTGTCTGTCCTTCTTCGATTTACGGATTCTGGTTACCCCTTTGGTATCTTCAAACTATTCTTTAACAAACTGACGGACATCTCTTCATAAAATTTACTGAAAACACAATTGAATATTATCAAACGTAATGCAGTAGTAAATTTACATGTGTATTACTACAACTGATACATATCGTACATTGTCACTATTGCCCGGGGATACTATCTCACCATCACGCGTGAATTCATACTGCTATCACAG
Source organism: Bathymodiolus brooksi (assembly GCA_963680875.1). Lineage (NCBI taxonomy): Eukaryota > Metazoa > Mollusca > Bivalvia > Mytilida > Modiolidae > Bathymodiolus > Bathymodiolus brooksi. The sequence continues at coordinate 63,176,620 of OY804581.1, read as the reverse complement.
GCGAATGAATATGCAATGTTTTGATCATTTAGCCGTAGGTAAGCATGTTATTTCTACTTATCAAAATAATAGTTAGACAATACGATTATTCACGCCACAGGTGCGAGACTTTTGTCTACATGCGCATATGCATATGAAAAGTAATCTTCGTACATATGATTCACGCGAGTTGGCGATATTAGGTCAGCAGTCAGCAGTGTTAATGTTGAAACGATTGCAAGTCACATGTTTGATACAACAAAGCCGAAAATCAAATGGTTTGCAATAATTATACAGCAAACTAAACTACAGTTGACCCCTGAACTAGAATCTAAACAAATCAGTATAAAAGTAAACGTTAGAGAATACCGAAGTAGCAATCAAAATTCAAAAACGTTTTTATAAATTAAGTATTTTAACATGATTCTCCTACCTGATAATACAGACTCAATCAGAAGAAACAGAAATAAAAACATTAAGAACTATTTACCACATACCAATATATGTGATTGATAAGCATTTACACCTAATAAAATGCTTAGCCTTACAAGGCTTATCGTCTGATCTCTGACCTTGACGGTGCATGTACTTGTATATTTGTCTGTGATCTTAATTCTAGTCATAGATAAAACGAAACTATTTGGTCTGGTTGGTCGAATACTTTGATATGTATGTAGACTCAATTTTAAGATAGCTATGGTAACATAGTTTTACCTTAAATGCAGTGATGATTCTCTTTTAAATGATATTTTCTCAGATGTATGAAAAATGTCCGAGATTGTATGACGGTAAATCATGACATAAGCACGACATTTTAAACAAATGTTAGAGAAAACCGAAAGTGTAATCGAGAATGGAAAATCCAGAGCCATTGGCAACAATGGACACAAGACACAGAACGAAGACAAACAAAGCAAAATATGAAAGATCAAGACTTCGGTCAACACATCACCAGTGCTTGGACAATTATCAACTTACTATATATGACAATGAAATAGTGATTTGTGACATGAATTATTACTTATTGTGTCTAATCAGAGGAAATCCTTGTTTGAGTTTTCACAATTATTTCTTTTTCCTTTTATTCACAAAATCTAATGTAATTAAAAAAGCAACGTCCCATTCAGGAGCACTTGAATTCACCCGCGGTTTTTGTGGTAGTCGTGATGTGTATTACTTAGTTATCTGTGTAGTGTTTTGTAGATCATTATTTACCCTTTCTCTTTCGATTTACGACTTTTGATTACCTATTTCCTTGATTCATGATAAATTGTAAATTTTATTCTTACTAATTCAAAAAAAGTAACACAAAGCAAAAAACATAATCAAACAAAACAAAAACCAACAAAAAAAAACAACAAAAAAACAACACATTTAAAAGATTTTTTTTACTTGGAAGTAGTGACGATCATAGTATGATAAATACATATATAAATAATATTTTTTTTAAAAACGAACAAACAAACAAAAATAAAAGTAGAATTCACACAAATGTTCATGCAGATTTCTTGAGTAATTATCTAATGTTTAAAGATACTAAGGTCAGAAGCCGTAAATCGAAGGAAGGACGGACAACATAATGGCATAAAGAGAAAGGACAAACAACGATCTACAAAACATTACAAAGAAATATAATGGTTGAGCAACACAAATTACATTAAAATCTGGGGAGAACTCAGGTACTCTGGAAGGGTTAGCAGTCCCTGTTCCCCGTGTGACACCCATTGTGTCACTGTTAAACGACACGAAATTGTGTTAGATACCAGTATGAATAAATAAATACAATAAAATAAACTAATAGTCAGATGCAAAGTCATATGACAGGAATATCTACGTTGAGCTATTTATATAAAGGGTAAACAAGTAAATTAAATAGTTCACAAACATTTGAATAGTATAGATAGATGCAAAATGTTGTTAATAAAATGAACCCTGAGTCTTTAAATACATATATTAATTGCAGATGTATTATTGGATATAGGACTAGTGGTGTTTGTATATACCACCAAGCATTGGTCATGACATTACTGCTAGCCATGAAGATCTTCTATGCAAAACAAAATGGCCAAACGTACATTTTCGGCGAATAAGAGCTATGTTTCATGAATGTTTTTAAAACTTTAAACTGTATTGCACCACCCGTATTATCGGACCTTTTGAATAAACGTGAAAACAAATAAACATTTTATATACAAAATATCTTACATCATATAGAGATAAAACTTCAAGATACGGTAAAATGTTATTTAGATTTTATTCATCTGCCATCACTTCCGAAAGAATATAACAAATATACAAATTATAACGTATTCCAGGAAAAGTTGGAAGAAACCACAGAGATAATCAGAAGCCGAAGGACAGATATTGTAATGACCGAACGAAAATGGTCAAAAAGACAAAACATTATACAGAAAATTAATGATTGAGCAACATGAACCCACTCAGTGAGTTTATGTTCTCCAGTAATGATAAACAGATCTTGCTCCTCACAAAAAAACCATTCTCGCAGTATTGGAAGTTTTAGCGCGAATATCTCTCAATATTGTATCTGTATTTTCCTTTAATTTTTTATATTTTCAATTTTTCCTAATAAATTATTTTCACTTGACGCAGCATATATCATATATCCTTTGATTTTAGCTCCAGACAAAATGTGGTTGTTTTTTTTTCAACTTGTGTGCTACATGTATGGCTTGTGCTGACCTATGTTATTTATTATACATGTATGATTCTTGAGCACTTGAGCCCCGTCACGAACATACTGTTGGTTAATTGCACTTGAAGCATAAATGTTCTTCATGCTGAATATAACACGACGGGTGCCACTAGTGGAGCAGGAACTGCTTACCATTCCGGTGCACCTGAGTTCACCCCCAGTTTTTAGTGGGGTTCTTGTTACTTGATCTTTAGTTTTATGTGTATTATTTTGTAGATCGTGTGTTGTCCGTTTGTCTTTTTTCTGCTGGTCATTGCGTTGTCTGTCCATCGATTTACGAATACTGATCTTCAAAGTCGTCTTTGTGTTTAGCTTTCATTTTATGTTTGTGTTTACTTGATTGCAATGTGAATTGTTTGTTTTGTCTGTTTCTAACCTCATTGTAAGTCTTTGCAGCTTAGTTGAAAAATACTGTCGCTTCGAAATAAACAATCTTTACTTAATGTAATAGTATTTGTATTTCTATATCTGCATCAGAAAAGACTTGGCATCCATCGCTTTTTTAAAATACAAATGTATACCAGAGTATTCCATAGTTCAAGTATCAATGTCAGATTTAGTACAAAAAGTATAATAAAGGAACTGCTAACCTTTCCGGAGCATTTGATTTCACCCCCCCCCCCCCCCCCCCCCCCCCCCCGGTTTTTAGTTAATCGATCTTTAGTTGTATATGTATGTTTTGTAGATCGTTTGTCCTTTTGTACTTTTTCTTTTGGCCATTATGTTATCTTTCCTTCTTCTATTTATAGAATCTGATTACCCTTTTGTAACTCTTCCAATTCAATTTCTATTTTTGCCTCTATTCCTTTACTCTGCAGCTATATCTTGTCTATTGCTATCCGTATATCCCTATGTAGATTTGTTAATAGTAATGATGTTCTGAATTGATGTTACCTTTTGCCAAAGACAGGTAAGTATTATTGTGGCAATGCTCACCACAAATATTTGAACTTTGACGTTGTTTCATTCGTCTCTTTTTCTTCCGTTATCATTTTGCAGTGTGGTGCTTCCATAGAAATGAGTATAATCTGACCAATGGTCAGTGAGAGGTTCATACGGGTTACTATGACCACCACTGTCGTCATAGCCACTTCCTGTCACCAGACTAAGTCCATCATGATTATGGGACGTTTGTGGTGGCATATTTTGTCTAACCTCCATATTACTTTGATCAGAAACCAGAACATTATTTATATCTTCAGATGGTTCACCACCAATGGTACTGTATTCCGATGTTAGCATTTCTGATCCAACAATGTCTACTTCCACTGAAGGGATTGGTTGAGTATTGATAATGGCTGTCACAATTTTCTTTGTATAGCTACATAATATGGAAACAATTGCTAGAACACTTAAGCACCCTCCTACGATCCCCACGGCCAGGAATAGTGTACTGGGCATGTAACCTAAAACGGAAGAAAAAAACACAGTATAAAATATCACTGTGTAGAGTACAAGATATGATCCCTCCACAGTTATATAATTGTCAAAGATTAATCTAATCATAATATGGATAGTGGGACTTGTTTACTTTTTCTCTTGGCTATTGTGTTGTCTGTTCTCCTTCGATATACGGATTCTTATTACCCCTTTGGAATCTTCAAGCTCTTCTTACACGCACTTCTATAGTATGCATATAATGTTGTATAATCACGTTTGTCTTGTCTTGTCATAAACAAATCATATTGATTTAACCTCTATTAAGAGTTCAACTGTCTTAAGAGACAAATTATTAAATGAAAGCTTAAACGGTTTTGTATCACAATTACACAAACATCAATAAAAATGAAGAACTACCTAAATTACATCATGAACACAAAGGAGATTAGGACATATGCAAATGGTAATCTTGACCTCGCCTTGGACAGACACACAACTGTTACGGGATTAATGACCACGGATACGTTCCACTTGTCGGAAACACTTCCCGATCCTTACTTAATTCATGACTTATCACCGGGTTTGTAATTAGATTAACACGACGGGTGTCACTAGTGGAGGAGGAACTGCTCACCCTTCCGGAGAACCTGAGTTCACTCCCGGTTTTTAGTGGGGTTCATGTTACTCGATCTTTAGTTTTATGTGTATGTTTTGTAGATCGTTGTTTGTCTTTAGTGGGGTTCGTGTTACTCGATCTTTAGTTTTATGTGTATGTTTTGTAGATCGTTGTTTGTCTTTAGTGGGATTCGTGTTACTCGATCTTTAGTTTTATGTGTATGTTTTGTAGATCGTTGTTTGTCTTTAGTGGGGTTCGTGTTACTCGATCTTTAGTTTTATGTGTATGTTTTGTAGATCGTTGTTTGTCTTTAGTGGGGTACGTGTTACTCGATCTTTAGTTTTATATGTATGTTTTGTAGATCGTTGTTTGTCTTTAGTGGGGTTCGTGTTACTCGATCTTTAGTTTTATGTGTATGTTTTGTAGATCGTTGTTTGTCTTTAGTGGGGTTCGTGTTACTCGATCTTTAGTTTTATATGTATGTTTTGTAGATCGTTGTTTGTCTTTAGTGGGGTACGTGTTACTCAATCTTTAGTTTTATATGTATGTTTTGTAGATCGTTGTTTGTCTTTAGTGGGGTACGTGTTACTCAATCTTTAGTTTTATATGTATGTTTTGTAGATCGTTGTTTGTCTTTAGTGGGGTACGTGTTACTCAATCTTTAGTTTTATATGTATGTTTTGTAGATCGTTGTTTGTCTTTAGTGGGGTACGTGTTACTCAATCTTTAGTTTTATATGTATGTTTTGTAGATCGTTGTTTGTCTTTAGTGGGGTACGTGTTACTCAATCTTTAGTTTTATATGTATGTTTTGTAGATCGTTGTTTGTCTTTAGTGGGTTTGTGTTACTCAATCTTTAGTTTTATATGTATGTTTTGTAGATCGTTGTTTGTCTTTAGTGGGGTACGTGTTACTCAATCTTTAGTTTTATATGTATGTTTTGTAGATCGTTGTTTGTCTTTAGTGGGGTTCGTGTTACTCAATCTTTAGTTTTATATGTATGTTTTGTAGATCGTTGTTTGTCTTTAGTGGGGTACGTGTTACTCAATCTTTAGTTTTATATGTATGTTTTGTAGATCGTTGTTTGTCTTTAGTGGGGTACGTGTTACTCAATCTTTAGTTTTATATGTATGTTTTATAGATCGTTGTTTGTCTTTAGTGGGGTACGTGTTACTCAATCTTTAGTTTTATATGTATGTTTTGTAGATCGTTGTTTGTCTTTAGTGGGGTACGTGTTACTCAATCTTTAGTTTTATATGTATGTTTTGTAGATCGTTGTTTGTCTTTAGTGGGGTACGTGTTACTCAATCTTTAGTTTTATGTGTATGTTTTGTAGATCGTTGTTTGTCTTTAGTGGGGTACGTGTTACTCAATCTTTAGTTTTATATGTATGTTTTGTAGATCGTTGTTTGTCTTTAGTGGGGTACGTGTTACTCAATCTTTAGTTTTATGTGTATGTTTTGTAGATCGTTGTTTGTCTTTAGTGGGGTACGTGTTACTCAATCTTTAGTTTTATATGTATGTTTTGTAGATCGTTGTTTGTCTTTAGTGGGGTACGTGATACTCAATCTTTAGTTTTATATGTATATTTTGTAGATCGTTGTTTGTCTTTAGTGGGGTACGTGTTACTCAATCTTTAGTTTTATATGTATGTTTTGTAGATCGTTGTTTGTCTTTAGTGGGGTACGTGTTACTCAATCTTTAGTTTTATATGTATGTTTTGTAGATCGTTGTTTGTCTTTAGTGGGGTACGTGTTACTCAATCTTTAGTTTTATGTGTATGTTTTGTAGATCGTTGTTTGTCTTTAGTGGGGTACGTGTTACTCAATCTTTAGTTTTATATGTATGTTTTGTAGATCGTTGTTTGTCTTTAGTGGGGTACGTGTTACTCAATCTTTAGTTTTATGTGTATGTTTTGTAGATCGTTGTTTGTCTTTAGTGGGGTTCGTGTTACTCAATCTTTAGTTTTATGTGTATGTTTTGTAGATCGTTGTTTGTCTTTAGTGGGGTACGTGTTACTCGATCTTTAGTTTTATGTGTATGTTTTGTAGATCGTTGTTTGTCTTTAGTGGGGTACGTGTTACTCAATCTTTAGTTTTATGTGTATGTTTTGTAGATCGTTGTTTGTCTTTAGTGGGGTACGTGTTACTCAATCTTTAGTTTTATATGTATGTTTTGTAGATCGTTGTTTGTCTTTAGTGGGGTACGTGTTACTCAATCTTTAGTTTTATATGTATGTTTTGTAGATCGTTGTTTGTCTTTAGTGGGGTACGTGTTACTCGATCTTTAGTTTTATATGTATGTTTTGTAGATCGTTGTTTGTCTTTAGTGGGGTACGTGTTACTCAATCTTTAGTTTTATGTGTATGTTTTGTAGATCGTTGTTTGTCTTTAGTGGGGTTCGTGTTACTCAATCTTTAGTTTTATGTGTATGTTTTGTAGATCGTTGTTTGTCTTTAGTGGGGTACGTGTTACTCAATCTTTAGTTTTATATGTATGTTTTGTAGATCGTTGTTTGTCTTTAGTGGGGTTCGTGTTACTCAATCTTTAGTTTTATGTGTATGTTTTGTAGATCGTTGTTTGTCTTTAGTGGGGTACGTGTTACTCAATCTTTAGTTTTATATGTATGTTTTGTAGATCGTTGTTTGTCTTTAGTGGGGTACGTGATACTCAATCTTTAGTTTTATATGTATGTTTTGTAGATCGTTGTTTGTCTTTAGTGGGGTTCGTGTTACTCAATCTTTAGTTTTATGTGTATGTTTTGTAGATCGTTGTTTGTCTTTAGTGGGGTACGTGTTACTCGATCTTTAGTTTTATATGTATGTTTTGTAGATCGTTGTTTGTCTTTAGTGGGGTACGTGTTACTCAATCTTTAGTTTTATATGTATGTTTTGTAGATCGTTGTTTGTCTTTAGTGGGGTACGTGTTACTCAATCTTTAGTTTTATATGTATGTTTTGTAGATCGTTGTTTGTCTTTAGTGGGGTACGTGTTACTCAATCTTTAGTTTTATATGTATGTTTTGTAGATCGTTGTTTGTCTTTAGTGGGGTACGTGTTACTCAATCTTTAGTTTTATATGTATGTTTTGTAGATCGTTGTTTGTCTTTAGTGGGGTTCGTGTTACTCAATCTTTAGTTTTATATGTATGTTTTGTAGATCGTTGTTTGTCTTTAGTGGGGTTCGTGTTACTCAATCTTTAGTTTTATATGTATGTTTTGTAGATCGTTGTTTGTCTTTAGTGGGGTACGTGTTACTCAATCTTTAGTTTTATATGTATGTTTTGTAGATCGTTGTTTGTCTTTAGTGGGGTACGTGTTACTCAATCTTTAGTTTTATATGTATGTTTTGTAGATCGTTGTTTGTCTTTAGTGGGGTACGTGTTACTCAATCTTTAGTTTTATATGTATGTTTTGTAGATCGTTGTTTGTCTTTAGTGGGGTACGTGTTACTCAATCTTTAGTTTTATATGTATGTTTTGTAGATCGTTGTTTGTCTTTAGTGGGGTACGTGTTACTCAATCTTTAGTTTTATATGTATGTTTTGTAGATCGTTGTTTGTCTTTAGTGGGGTTCGTGTTACTCAATCTTTAGTTTTATATGTATGTTTTGTAGATCGTTGTTTGTCTTTAGTGGGGTACGTGTTACTCAATCTTTAGTTTTATATGTATGTTTTGTAGATCGTTGTTTGTCTTTAGTGGGGTTCGTGTTACTCAATCTTTAGTTTTATATGTATGTTTTGTAGATCGTTGTTTGTCTTTAGTGGGGTACGTGTTACTCAATCTTTAGTTTTATATGTATGTTTTGTAGATCGTTGTTTGTCTTTAGTGGGGTACGTGTTACTCAATCTTTAGTTTTATATGTATGTTTTGTAGATCGTTGTTTGTCTTTAGTGGGGTACGTGTTACTCAATCTTTAGTTTTATATGTATGTTTTGTAGATCGTTGTTTGTCTTTAGTGGGGTACGTGTTACTCAATCTTTAGTTTTATGTGTATGTTTTGTAGATCGTTGTTTGTCTTTAGTGGGGTACGTGTTACTCAATCTTTAGTTTTATGTGTATGTTTTGTAGATCGTTGTTTGTCTTTAGTGGGGTACGTGTTACTCAATCTTTAGTTTTATGTGTATGTTTTGTAGATCGTTGTTTGTCTTTAGTGGGGTTCGTGTTACTCAATCTTTAGTTTTATATGTATGTTTTGTAGATCGTTGTTTGTCTTTAGTGGGATACGTGTTACTCAATCTTTAGTTTTATATGTATGTTTTGTAGATCGTTGTTTGTCTTTAGTGGGGTACGTGTTACTCAATCTTTAGTTTTATATGTATGTTTTGTAGATCGTTGTTTGTCTTTAGTGGGGTACGTGTTACTCAATCTTTAGTTTTATGTGTATGTTTTGTAGATCGTTGTTTGTCTTTAGTGGGGTACGTGTTACTCAATCTTTAGTTTTATGTGTATGTTTTGTAGATCGTTGTTTGTCTTTAGTGGGGTTCGTGTTACTCAATCTTTAGTTTTATATGTATGTTTTGTAGATCGTTGTTTGTCTTTAGTGGGGTTCGTGTTACTCAATCTTTAGTTTTATGTGTATGTATTGTAGATCGTTGTTTGTCTTTAGTGGGGTACGTGTTACTCAATCTTTAGTTTTATATGTATGTTTTGTAGATCGTTGTTTGTCTTTAGTGGGGTTCGTGTTACTCAATCTTTAGTTTTATGTGTATGTTTTGTAGATCGTTGTTTGTCTTTAGTGGGGTACGTGTTACTCAATCTTTAGTTTTATATGTATGTTTTGTAGATCGTTGTTTGTCTTTAGTGGGGTACGTGTTACTCAATCTTTAGTTTTATGTGTATGTTTTGTAGATCGTTGTTTGTCTTTAGTGGGGTACGTGTTACTCAATCTTTAGTTTTATGTGTATGTTTTGTAGATCGTTGTTTGTCTTTAGTGGGGTACGTGTTACTCAATCTTTAGTTTTATGTGTATGTTTTGTAGATCGTTGTTTGTCTTTAGTGGGGTACGTGTTACTCAATCTTTAGTCTTATGTGTATGTATTGTAGATCGTTGTTTGTCTTTAGTGGGGTACGTGTTACTCAATCTTTAGTTTTATATGTATGTTTTGTAGATCGTTGTTTGTCTTTAGTGGGGTTCGTGTTACTCAATCTTTAGTTTTATGTGTATGTTTTGTAGATCGTTGTTTGTCTTTAGTGGGGTACGTGTTACTCAATCTTTAGTTTTATATGTATGTTTTGTAGATCGTTGTTTGTCTTTAGTGGGGTACGTGTTACTCAATCTTTAGTTTTATATGTATGTTTTGTAGATCGTTGTTTGTCTTTAGTGGGGTTCGTGTTACTCAATCTTTAGTTTTATATGTATGTTTTGTAGATCGTTGTTTGTCTTTAGTGGGGTTCGTGTTACTCAATCTTTAGTTTTATATGTATGTTTTGTAGATCGTTGTTTGTCTTTAGTGGGGTACGTGTTACTCAATCTTTAGTTTTATGTGTATGTTTTGTAGATCGTTGTTTGTCTTTAGTGGGGTACGTGTTACTCAATCTTTAGTTTTATATGTATGTTTTGTAGATCGTTGTTTGTCTTTAGTGGGGTACGTGTTACTCAATCTTTAGTTTTATATGTATGTTTTGTAGATCGTTGTTTGTCTTTAGTGGGGTACGTGTTACTCAATCTTTAGTTTTATATGTATGTTTTGTAGATCGTTATTTGTCTTTAGTGGGGTACGTGTTACTCAATCTTTAGTTTTATGTGTATGTTTTGTAGATCGTTGTTTGTCTTTAGTGGGGTACGTGTTACTCGATCTTTAGTTTTATGTGTATGTTTTGTAGATCGTTGTTTGTCTTTAGTGGGGTTCGTGTTACTCGATCTTTAGTTTTATGTGTATGTTTTGTAGATCGTTGTTTGTCTTTAGTGGGGTACGTGTTACTCAATCTTTAGTTTTATATGTATGTTTTGTAGATCGTTGTTTGTCTTTAGTGGGGTACGTGTTACTCAATCTTTAGTTTTATATGTATGTTTTGTAGATCGTTGTTTGTCTTTAGTGGGGTACGTGTTACTCGATCTTTAGTTTTATGTGTATGTTTTGTAGATCGTTGTTTGTCTTTAGTGGGGTACGTGTTACTCGATCTTTAGTTTTATGTGTATGTTTTGTAGATCGTTGTTTGTCTTTAGTGGGGTACGTGTTACTCGATCTTTAGTTTTATATGTATGTTTTGTAGATCGTTGTTTGTCTTTAGTGGGGTACGTGTTACTCAATCTTTAGTTTTATATGTATGTTTTATAGATCGTTGTTTGTCTTTAGTGGGGTACGTGTTACTCGATCTTTAGTTTTATGTGTATGTTTTGTAGATCGTTGTTTGTCTTTAGTGGGGTACGTGTTACTCAATCTTTAGTTTTATATGTATGTTTTATAGATCGTTGTTTGTCTTTAGTGGGGTACGTGTTACTCAATCTTTAGTTTTATATGTATGTTTTGTAGATCGTTGTTTGTCTTTAGTGGGGTACGTGTTACTCAATCTTTAGTTTTATATGTATGTTTTGTAGATCGTTGTTTGTCTTTAGTGGGGTTCGTGTTACTCAATCTTTAGTTTTATGTGTATGTTTTGTAGATCGTTGTTTGTCTTTAGTGGGGTACGTGTTACTCAATCTTTAGTTTTATATGTATGTTTTGTAGATCGTTGTTTGTCTTTAGTGGGGTACGTGTTACTCAATCTTTAGTTTTATGTGTATGTTTTGTAGATCGTTGTTTGTCTTTAGTGGGGTTCGTGTTACTCAATCTTTAGTTTTATGTGTATGTTTTGTAGATCGTTGTTTGTCTTTAGTGGGGTACGTGTTACTCAATCTTTAGTTTTATATGTATGTTTTGTAGATCGTTGTTTGTCTTTAGTGGGGTTCGTGTTACTCAATCTTTAGTTTTATATGTATGTTTTGTAGATCGTTGTTTGTCTTTAGTGGGGTACGTGTTACTCAATCTTTAGTTTTATGTGTATGTTTTGTAGATCGTTGTTTGTCTTTAGTGGGGTACGTGTTACTCAATCTTTAGTTTTATATGTATGTTTTGTAGATCGTTGTTTGTCTTTAGTGGGGTACGTGTTACTCAATCTTTAGTTTTATGTGTATGTTTTGTAGATCGTTGTTTGTCTTTAGTGGGGTACGTGTTACTCAATCTTTAGTTTTATGTGTATGTTTTGTAGATCGTTGTTTGTCTTTAGTGGGGTACGTGTTACTCAATCTTTAGTTTTATGTGTATGTTTTGTAGATCGTTGTTTGTCTTTAGTGGGGTTCGTGTTACTCAATCTTTAGTTTTATGTGTATGTTTTGTAGATCGTTGTTTGTCTTTAGTGGGGTTCGTGTTACTCAATCTTTAGTTTTATATGTATGTTTTGTAGATCGTTGTTTGTCTTTAGTGGGGTTCGTGTTACTCAATCTTTAGTTTTATGTGTATGTTTTGTAGATCGTTGTTTGTCTTTAGTGGGGTACGTGTTACTCAATCTTTAGTTTTATATGTATGTTTTGTAGATCGTTGTTTGTCTTTAGTGGGGTACGTGTTACTCAATCTTTAGTTTTATATGTATGTTTTGTAGATCGTTGTTTGTCTTTAGTGGGGTACGTGTTACTCAATCTTTAGTTTTATATGTATGTTTTGTAGATCGTTGTTTGTCTTTAGTGGGGTACGTGTTACTCGATCTTTAGTTTTATGTGTATGTTTTGTAGATCGTTGTTTGTCTTTAGTGGGGTACGTGATACTCAATCTTTAGTTTTATGTGTATGTTTTGTAGATCGTTGTTTGTCTTTAGTAGGGTACGTGTTACTCAATCTTTAGTTTTATGTGTATGTTTTGTAGATCGTTGTTTGTCTTTAGTGGGGTACGTGTTACTCAATCTTTAGTTTTATGTGTATGTTTTGTAGATCGTTGTTTGTCTTTAGTGGGGTACGTGTTACTCAATCTTTAGTTTTATATGTATGTTTTGTAGATCGTTGTTTGTCTTTAGTGGGGTACGTGTTACTCAATCTTTAGTTTTATATGTATGTTTTGTAGATCGTTGTTTGTCTTTAGTGGGGTACGTGTTACTCAATCTTTAGTTTTATATGTATGTTTTGTAGATCGTTGTTTGTCTTTAGTGGGGTACGTGATACTCAATCTTTAGTTTTATGTGTATGTTTTGTAGATCGTTGTTTGTCTTTAGTGGGGTACGTGTTACTCGATCTTTAGTTTTATGTGTATGTTTTGTAGATCGTTGTTTGTCTTTAGTGGGGTTCGTGTTACTCAATCTTTAGTTTTATGTGTATGTTTTGTAGATCGTTGTTTGTCTTTAGTGGGGTACGTGATACTCAATCTTTAGTTTTATATGTATGTTTTGTAGATCGTTGTTTGTCTTTAGTGGGGTTCGTGTTACTCAATCTTTAGTTTTATGTGTATGTTTTGTAGATCGTTGTTTGTCTTTAGTGGGGTACGTGTTACTCAATCTTTAGTTTTATGTGTAATATTTTGTAGATCGTTGTTTGTCCTTTTGTCCTCCATCTTTTGGTCATTGTGTTGTCTGTTCTTCTTCGATTTACGGATTTGGACTACCCCTTTGGTATCTTCAAACTCTTCTTAAACCGGTTACTGCAATCCAAACGCTCCCTCTTGATAATTGGATCTTCAACGGCAATACATATATAAACTAACAAGAAAATAACTGCACAAATTCTCTTCCAAACGTTTATCGCTAACTTGTTACAAGTCGGTCATTTTCTCGGAGTAGTCCAGTTTCATCAACTAATATAATTTATCGCAATAATGTAACTGGAATATTATAAAAATTGGCTTTAAACACCAAAAGAAACTCAGAAAAACATTTTTATAACAACATAAAAGTAGTACTGCACATTCTCATAATATATCATTTATATCAAGGATGCGTGTTTTATTGTTGAAGTGCCCAGAGAAAGCCATCAAACGGGCAAACTTTATCTGATCAAGTCGTAACAATGGATTATTTGTTTTATATATATATATATATAAAGACAAAGACATTTAAATCATATGGCTTTCTAATCGTTTGATTATGAGCATACCTGATGAAGTTTATTCCAGAAACTCATCGATATCTACATTTTTACTACATGTCTTTGTATCATTTATGTCGATGTTTTTATGATATAATGCATTACACTCTGAGAGAGGTTTTGTCCCATAAACTAATTTCACCCCCCCCCCCCCCCCTCCCCCCACGTCTTATTAAAGTGTCTGTATTAAAGCCATGGAAGTGAGCGATCATGTGTTTGTGTATTAGGTGTATCGATTATGCCTCTTTATGCTGTTTTACTATAGGATATTTGGAACTCTTTCTAGAGCATGTTTTTTTTCTAGGTTTTATTACAATATTAATTGAACATATACATCACAAAAGATTGTTCTTTCAATTTATCTTGAAATATTTTGGTCGAAAGAAGGAAATGGAAATTGTTCAGCTAATTAATGTCAAAAATATTTTGTTATCAATGTGTGACGTAAAATTGTTTTTGACATTTACTTCACTGAATTTGGTACTGCTTTGACAACTATTTTACCTATTTTGTTCCAGTATTGTTATAAATACTGTTATAGTGACAGCCGGAACCTTTGAGCTGTAATGAAAGCGGGAGGTTTGGCGCTTTAAAATCTGATTCAACCCACCATTTCTTTAGAAATGCCTGTACCAAGTCAGGGTCATTACGGTTTTCACTGTTTTCCGGTTGTTGACTAATTTTGTCTGTTTATATACTTATGAGTTTTGACTTTCCCTTTGTAAGATTGTTCGGAGTTCGGTAATTTTGTTATTACCCTTATTTATATTTATAAATTATCTCCGCAATATTTAGAAATTGTTAAAATTTTGTTTTATTTATTGTAATTGTTGATATATAATGTTTGTCATCCTCTGCTGTGTTTATTTATTCTGTGTGTAAATAAACGTCAGAGAATACCTATGGGTAATCCAAAATAGTGTGTACACAAGAGGAAGACAAACAAAACAAAAACACAACACAATTTATGTATTTTCATTAATATTGAATTTGGTGCATTTTGAGATATTTATTTATAATGTATTGTATAACTTCTATTAAATGAACGAAGACGTATTACTAATATGTAAATAAATAAAGTTTATATATTTTCACACGCTTTCCATTCTTTTCTTATGCAATAAAGACCAATCCCATACAACTTCAATTAACACCTCGAAATAAATATATTATCTTAATTCGATAATCAGATTTGATGCGAGGACATATTAAAAGTGGTAAACAAAAACAACGCTTAAAGTAATATAACACCACTTTTGGGTGAAGAAATCTTTTCCCTGAAAAATCAATTTGGAATACGGTGGTGCCTTTACTAAGCTATTCATGCATGTCGCAAGTCGAAATATGTTCCCAACAACTAGAAATCTGCAAATCCGTGTGCATGTTTACCGTCCTCGCCATTGTTGTGGAGACTGATTAACTTTCGGTTGCTTTGTTCCGAAGATTGCCGATCATGACCTCGTGAAGAAACGTTTTGGTCCGATGATTGCTGATCATGACCTCGTGAAGAAAAGATAAACAATCATGGATGCTGAGTTAAGCACGCACACATTCCTGACAATGATTATTGGGGATTCTGTCTGTTTCCTGTCGTGTCAACCAATTTTTTTTTGGCAATTATTCTTATGTGGTACACACGGAATATTTTTTTTTTCATCAACTGAACATTGCGCATGAGCGATAATCTCCCCGAAAGAGTTCAAATCTTGTGTCACGCGCATATCATTTGCATTACTGTAATGGAAAACAGAATTATCTGCTGTCAAATATTTTGCGATTTGCTCTTAAAATCTGCTTTTGAGCGGATTTCTAATATTATGCAGTTGATTTTAGTTAAAATTAAGTGACATATTAAGTGAAAATATTTAATCAAAAAATTCCACAATATTTACTTTTTATATTATTTTAATATGAACAGGGTAATAAAGAAGCAACCCACCTCATATAGAAACGGAAAACAGAGTCACATGAATAACACTTTTTGATTGGTGTTTCTGCTTACTTGCAACGGTGACCACCAAACAATAAATGTTGGGTGGTGTTTCATATTTTTATGTGTGCTACTTCAACCTTCAAGCGATTATTTTCATACTTTTTGTATTTGAATTTGGAAGTTTTAATTTCTCGTTGTAATTATTCTAAACATATCAATCAATATTTATACAATTGTGTTAACTGAAAATCGTCCTAGGTATCATATTTCGTGAAAGAATTGATATATAATTAATTTATAAACCGGACATTTAAGTGTATGCCCTTTGCGTTCATTGTATTAAAATGCTACTGTCACACAAATCAATAACATTGATTGGTGTAATGTGGTGTAACTATATAATGTCCCGAATATCCATCATCCATTCGATACCTGCTATACCAACTTGATTCGGCATCATGCAAACCGAGACAATTGATTGGAGATATACTGTTTTGCAGGTCATTGTTTGTCCTTCATTGATTTACGGCTTCAGAGTATACCTTTGGTATTTTCAAATAGACGCAGGAGAAAACCGAAGGCACACACAAACTTTTGTTGAATAGCCAATTGGTACATGAATATTCAGTGACATTGCAATTTGCACAAAACATGTATTATTGAATAGGTAATGGGAACATCATTATTCATTTAAAAGACAATCAGAGCGCAACAATTATAATAGGAATGGGTACGTGGGCTTTTATTAATAGACAATGGGTGCATAACCATTCATTGCAAAGGCACTAAGTGCGCAATAAATATGATTTAAATAGGTTATACCATTTTGTCCAACACGATTTTCATGTCAGATGATGATCATATCGTTTAACAGTAACAGGCAGCTATCACCAGTGGAGCAGGAACTGATTACCCTTCCGGAGAAGCTGAGTGGGTGTCGCATTGCTCAATCTTTATGTTTTCTGTGTAGTGGTTTGTAGATTGTTCTTTGTCCTTTCCTTCGTTTTCTTTTAGCCATTGTGTTGTCAGTCCTTCGATTTACGAATTATGATTGGTATCTTCAATCTCTTCTTATGGGTACGTAAATATAGTGGGTTGCTAACACGCAATCTACTGATCCAACTGTTCCTAGTGGTTAAATGGAGGTAATCACTTCGAATGTTATTCGTTCACCATCATGACTTGGTTAAACCTACAGTATATATTTGTCACACACAAACGCGTTATGTTCCATTTGTCGTTATTACAATTCCATCCTTTCCTATTTCATGATTTACCACCGGATATTTTACAGCAGCACTATGACGATTTCCACTAGTGGCGAAGGTACAGCTTAACTCTTCAGAACAAATGAATTCACCCCGGGTTTCGCGTGCTTCGCTTTGCTCAATCTTTGGTTTTCTATGTAAAGATCATTGTCCTTTTGTTCTTTTTCCCTAGGCCATTGTATTGTCTGTCCTTATTCGATTTACGTTTCTGATTACTTCTTTGGTATTTTCAAACTTTACTTGAATTTGAACATAGTAATGGGTACATAAATATCCACTGCACAGGCAAAGAATGCGCAGCAATTTAAATAATTTTACCAGGTTAGATAGCTGCGTTCTTATTAATATGTAATTATATACAAGTACATCTTTTGTACATTTATATTCATTACAAGGGAAATTAATACACAATAGGTACTATTGAAATATGTAATGGGTGCATAAATATTTACTTGAGATGTACTAAATTAAACGTTGAGAATACCGAAGGGGCAATCAAAGATGGACAATACAGAAAAACTGGCAATATAGGATACACAAAACAAAGACAAACAAAATAAACACATCACACAATATGAGTTGAACTCCACTATGTGTAAATAAATACACATAACCTAAATATGACAAACGACTGGGGGTAAAGACGAACCGAACATCGCCTTTATGCGGAAATCACAACGAACATCACTACACGGAACGCAGAACATAAAGACACATAATAGGAGAACACAAAAAACTAAAACGATGAGCAACACATATCCCACAAGAAAACTGAGGTGAACTCAGGTGATCCCAACGGTAAGCACTTACTGCTTCTCATAAGATACACATATTCACAGTCAAGTCCGGTAAAATGGTCTTGGCGGTGATAGATCTACGTAAAAAGTAAAATATCTGGTTTGTCATTTAAGTGTGCAATAAGGATAATCTGAATAGGTAATGGCTACGTGGAATTATTTGCAGGGGCCGTCGTGATCGCATGGTAGTTGGATGAAACAAATATCTGTGCAATCAGTGTCTATCACTACTAAAGTTGTCAGTTCGAAACCTGTTCATGGCAAGGTGTCTTCGATACAATATTATGTGACAAAGTTTGTCAGTGACTTGCGATAGGATGATGGTTTTTTCCGGGTACTCCGGTTTCGTCCACCAATAAAACTGAGCGCACGATATAGCTGAAATATTGTTGAAAGTGGCGTTAAGCACAATAAACAAAACAAAAACAACCATATTATTTTTTATGGCAGTGAATGCTGAACAAGTATAATATGAAGAGGTAATGGATACATAATTTGTTATTGAAAAGGTAAAGAGTGCTCAAATAAATTTTAAATAGGCAATGAGTACATAATATTTATTGCTATGGCAGTGAATACACAGTAAGTGTAACTTGAATAGGCAATGAGTACATAATATCCATTGCTATGGCAATGAATGCATAGTAAGTAGACCTTGAATAGATAATGAGTACATAATATTCATTGCTATGGCAATGAATGCATAGTAAGTATACCTTGAATAGATAATGAGTACAAAATATTCATTGCTATGGCAATGAATGCATAGTAAGTATACCTTGAATAGATAACGAGTACATAATATTCATTGCTATGGCAATGAATGCATAGTAAGTATAACTTGAATAGGCAATGAGTACAAAATATCCATTGCTATGGCAATGAATGCATAGTAAGTATACCTTGAATAGATAATGAGTAAATAATATTCATTGCTATGGCAATGAATGCATAGTAAGTATACCTTGAATAGATAATGAGTACATAATGTCCATTGCTATGGCAGTGAATACACAGTAAGTATACCTTGAATAGATAATGAGTACATAATGTCCATTGCTATGGCAATGAATGCATAGTAAGTATACCTTGAATAGATAATGAGTACATAATGTCCATTGCTATGGCAATGAATGCATAGTAAGTATACCTTGAATAGATAATGAGTACATAATGTCCATTGCTATGGCAGTGAATACACAGTAAGTATACCTTGAATAGATAATGAGTACATAATGTTCATTGCTATGGCAGTGAATGCATAGTAAGTATACCTTGAATAGATAATGAGTACAAAATATTCATTGCTATGGCAATGAATACATAGTAAGTATACCTTGAATAGATAATGAGTACATAATAGCCATTGCTATGGCAGTGAATGCATAGTAAGTATACCTTGAGTAGATAATGAGTACATTCTATGCATTGCTATGGCAGTGAATGCATAGTAAGTATAACTTGAATAGATAATGAGTACATAATATTCATTGCTCTGGTAGTGAATGCGTTATGAGTATAATTGGAGCAGACAATGGCAACAATCAATATTGATTGGAATGGTAATGAGTGCGCAATATGCATAATTTGATTTGAGTAGGTAAAAGGCACATCTTAGTATTGCTTGAAAAGACAATGAGTACATACAAAGTATTAAGTGACACATATTAGGACAGGAAAGTCTTTAATTTGATTTTGATTTTTACATCACAATACGGACAATAGTCAATTTGATTTGAACAAGATTCACACGTCACTCTATGTCCACAGTTCACAAATAACATACACTTTTCCTTGGTATGACATCTTATACACATAATACTTTTCTTCAGTTCCCTATTCGTTGCAATGACAGTTTCAGTGTCTGTAAAAAGGTTAAGCGCAAAGTTAGATATTATATATTTTGCTTCAGAAGATTTGGTAATGCATATAGAACGCATTAAAACGTAACACTTATGTCCTATCACCGGTTTTGTAACAAGAGTAACACAACGGGTAGCACAAGTGTAGCAGCAATTGCTTACCCTTCCGGAGCACCTGAGTTCACCCCAGCTGTTTAGTGGGATTCGCGTTGCTCAATCTTTTCTTTTCTGTGTGGTTTTTTGTAGATCATTTTTTGTCCTTTTGTCCCTTTTTGTTTGTACCCCTTTGGTTTCCTCAAACTTATCTCGGATGGTAGATAACTAGCACTATGTATATAGAGTTGACATTTCTATTTGTAAATTTAACCCACACAGTTCGATATGCTTTATGATGTACCCGTCCATCTACTTTACTCCGACTAATAACTTTTAGAACACGTACGATGTTAATGGCAATATGCTGTTATTTATGCAAAATTATTTAAACACCTGTCATTGTTGTCGTTCTGTTCTCAAATTATATATCAAAGATCGTCGTGACAGCGATCATATTGCAGTTGTATATACTCACAAATGCCGGTTATGTGTCGTTTCTTATTTTAAGGGTATGCGTTATTCTCATAGTTGATAAACCTACAGTGAAATGTAGCATAGCAATAAAAGCACTGTTCCTTTACCCTATGTTATGTCTGAGTGTTATGTTAGATTATTTCTCATGACGAGTGCCAATAGTGGAATAGGAACTGCTTAACCTTCTGGGGCACCTGACTTCACCCCCGGTTTTTAGTGGGGTTCGTGTTACTCGATCTTTAGTTTTGTGTATGTTTTGTAGATCGTTGTTTGTCCCTCTGTCCTTTTCTCTTTTGGCCATTGTATTGTGTGTCCTTCTACGATATACGAATGTTTATTACCTTCTTGATATACATCCATATCGTCTCTTACTGTACTGTACTGTTTAATTATTTTACTTTCGGAAAATGTGCCAGATATAGGCACAGACCATTCAGCTTTCTTTTCTTTTCTTTTTTCTTTCTTTTTTGAAAGGGGAAGGGGTGGTGGTTATATAACCTCACCCACCCATTGTTTTCACACGAAACAATAATTTGATAATATCATTTTGTTTCTCCATACTATTCCTCATTGAAAATTACATGGTCAGTTTATAGCTTTTTGCATCTTTCCGGCCATTGGTCTTCTTTTTTTAGATATACATTTTCACGAAATTTTGATTTTTAGGGAAAAAACATAGATCCCTTAAAAGTGAAATAGCTTGGAACCTTCAAGGTATACAAATCGACTTGCTCAAAAAAAACTTCCACAGACAATAACTCGTGGTTTTCTAATATATTGAGCCTTACCTTGTTCCGTTTCCTCTCTATGAATGTCTGCTGCTTCAGCTGGAAATAAATATTGCATAAATAAAAGTTGTCTTTTCTGCGGATAGCAATGAAACAAAAATTGAGGAAAGAGAGCTTATTACAGTTTTAACACGACGGGTGCGACTAGTGGAGCAGGAACTGCTTAACCTTCCGGAGCACCTGAGTTCACCCCCGGTTTTTAGTGGGGTTCGTGTTCCTCGATCTTTAGTTTTATATTTAATTTAATTTGATGCTATATTTATTTCAAGAGGATTGCAAACAGCTAGAAGGCTACAAAGTTGGTCTCCTCAACATACCTATGATACAAGACATTATATACAAGACAAGATAAGACAATACAACAGACTATCTCACACTCATTCACTCATAATAGTTAGTACAAATTATATTGTCAATGGCAATTTAAAATATTTACAAAGCATAGAATCTATAGAAATATATTGCTATTTTCAATGAATTCATATACACACTGAAATATAACTATGTTATCATCCATAGATAAATCATTACTTCCTTGAAGAAAAAGCTCAACTAAATATGTGTTTAATTCATTTTTCGAAACTATTTAAATTCACATTTGGACAGAGCAATGATGTAATCTTGTGAAAAAGTGTTTTTCTTAATTCATCATATTTATCGCAGTATAGCAAATGGTGTTCAGAAGTATCAGGCTTACTGTGGCTACACCTTTTGCATAATCGTGAAGGTATCAGATTATAGCTATAAAGATGCTCATTTAAGTCAATCAGACCAAGTCTTACACGTGTGTGATTAATTTTTCCTAGACCGAAGCCTTTCTATTATATCTTTTCTGTGTTAAATTCATTTAAATGTTGACAAACCAGCTCCTTAAAATTATTCAGAGAATTTGAGTCCTTAATAAACGAAAGGGGGATATTCCAGTCTCTAGTTGTAGCTGGAAAGTAGGAGGATTTATATTTAACTGTACGTGTATATAAAGGTAGAACGAAGTCCTTTCTGCGAAGGTTATAATTTTCTGTATTATGATTTACAAGTGGGCAAGAATCGAAATGGTAATTTGGACATTGTTTGTTTTTTTATTTTGTAGAATAAAGTAAGCCTATGGATTTTCCGCCGAATATGTAATGGAGATAGTCC
The DNA here is from genome assembly GCA_963680875.1 of Bathymodiolus brooksi. Lineage (NCBI taxonomy): Eukaryota > Metazoa > Mollusca > Bivalvia > Mytilida > Modiolidae > Bathymodiolus > Bathymodiolus brooksi. The sequence goes on along the minus strand of OY804581.1, from coordinate 63,154,528 downwards.
TAGCTCATTTAATAAGTCTTGATGTTTTGTTATTTTAAAAGCACCCGTTGAGAGAATCGCTGCTCTTCTTTGAACCTTCTCCAAGAATTCAGATTCGTATTTTAAACATTTATCATATAACACGTCACCATAATCTAGAATAGATCTGACTATAGTCTTGTAAAGTTTTTTCAAGACATATTATAGGTAGAAACCTTTTCATCCTGAACATAACATCTAAACGCTTGTTTGCCTTTCTACATATTTGTGTGATATGTTTTCCCCACGATATATTTAAACCTAAATGTTTAGTTTTATATGTATGTGTTGTCGATCGTTATTTGTCCTTTTGTGCTTCTTTTGGCCATTGTGTTGTCTGTTCTTCTTCGATATACGGTTTCTGATTGCCCCTTTGGTATCTTCAAACTCTGCTTAAATCATTTGGCTTTCCAATATTTCAATATTGAGCGTCACCTGATGAAAGTTATTCAAGAAACGTGTCGTGTGCACCATATTCTATAGCTACGTTTGTATTACCATCACACGGTTGATATAACTGCTGGTGGACTATTAGTCCCCGGGGGCATCATCCATCATGTAGTCAGTGTTTTGACACTGACATGGTTAATAAGAAACGGAGCAAAACAATAAGTCTCCAAACGTTGTTTGGGAGACTTAATTAGATATATTTACTATTGAATTTTACAGGTCCTAAATAATGTAATCATTATCTAATCTAAGTTTCTCCTCCATCAGGCATAAGTGGCCATATGCGATATTTGCTATCCAGTTTATTAACATTTGATGTATTGATCCCAAACACTTTTAAATTAGTTGGCTTTCCAATATTTTGATACTGAGCGATCCAGATGACGGTTATTCCAGAAACGCGTCGTGTGCACTAAATTTGATATCTATGTTTTTATTGAATAGAGAATATGAGCGCGCACAGTAATACAATGACTATCTTATTTAGCTCCCAAAGATGCTAAAATTAATTACTTCTCCAATCTTACGACTTTGAGAGTTCCTGATGAAGGCTTATCATATCTGTGTTGTTATGGGTGACATATTAATCACCTTCATTTCAATTTTTTTATAAAAGTTAAATAGTGATTAATTAACTATGCAAATAATTGGCATGAAACTAATGAATAGATTCGTTGATCTGGAAAAGTCGTGTTTGGTGATTTAAAAAAAAATTAAATAAAAGCAAAAATGGAGATTCCATTTACTGGTATTACCTCTAATTGATAGATGCAATATGAGATCTGATTGTGATAGTGCATTAGTGTTTCAAATAATGAAAATAATATATTTATGCACATTGTGTTAATTCAGAATCATCAAATATATTGAAACGCCCGATGACAATATTATAATTGCTATATTGGTGATAGTGTGTTTGTTGAATGAGTGAATGGAGGCTGTTGTTTTTCGCAAAGTGCAGTTATATCATGGCGAGAACAAGCTACATTACGATGAGAAGAAGATGATGATGTCCGCTTTGTACCAGGTTGGATGTTTAATGTCTTAGCTAAATGAAACAGCCAATTGGAGGATATATCGCCCCATTCAGCCGCATCACCGTGCTTCAAAGCAAACTAGGCTTTGCCCTTATAACCTTTTTACTTCAATTATTTAACTACGTCAAAAGGGAGATAACTCAAAGGCACTTAGGTAAATAGGCATAACGATGATGTTTTTGTTGCCATTATCGTGTAAAATTTGTATTTACACATATCGATTCAATTAGTATTTACCAGTGTCAGTTTGTACTCTAACACCTTAATGACCACATCTGTTGTGTAATTGTTAGCGTGCTCGCTCCGATTGCGGTAGATCATAGGTTCAAGCCCCGGTTTTGTGAAACCAGCTACGACAAAATGTGTGTGCGTTGCTTCACATCATCAATGTGTAGGAGAATAGAGTGGCTGGCTCACAATAAGGAGAAAGAGTCCGAGTAAGGAGCGCTATAAAAATTAAACTAAAGTGGGGGCGGGGCATGTGTCACTCACCCTTGCCCCAAGCTCCTACTCCCCTGTGTACGTCTGTGTGTTCAGGTTGACAATTTTAATTTACATTATCGACCACTAATCTATCATACACGTGTTTACAAATTTGATATTTTAAGATAACAAGTATGAAACATATATAATCTATACATTTGTATATATTTTACTTCATGACATTGGAGTTTCTTAAAATAAAATACAAACATGAATAACATGGAAAGTTCTATTTTATAATAAACATTACATTTCCAAATCAATAATCTAAAATGTAAGGTATAATACCTGTAAATGTCCTTTGTAACTTGTTTGCCTCGTGTCTTTCTACCAGAATAGCAAGCAATTCCTCAATTGTATAGCTCGTGTTACCTTCAATAACATAGATGTGTGTTACAACATTGCATATCACTTAAAGTTAAAATAAAGTATGTAATAAATGGGAATTGCAAAACGCAAGGGGAGAAATGGGTTCCATTCTCAAAATTAAAATAGCCAACCAATATATATGTAGAAGAACAGGGCATCAAGACAGATTCTGAATATCTTCCAACGTTTAATATACCAAATGGACCAATTAGGTAATTAGAAATCGTAATTCGAAGGACATACAATACATTGGCCAAAAGAAAATGGATAACAAGACATAAAGATATATACAAACCACTACACATAAATCTAAAAACTGGGCAAAACGAATCATACAATAAATCGGAGGAGAACCCATTAGCTGAAAACATTTAATTGGAAGACAAGAACAACACGAAACTCAATAAAAACCGAGGATGAACTCGGGTGGGTAGACAGTTCCTGCTATACTGGTTGTAGCGGTCGTATCATAAATGACAAAAGATTGTATTAACAATTAGATTTTGGTTCAAAGTTGACTATTGTTTTACTGTTATGTAATATGATGGTCTTATATACTATCTAATATTTAGATAATGATTGAGGTCATCATCTCTCTTTAATAGAACTATTCTCAGTGGTATTTAAGGGTCTCTTATAGAGATATATAGAATCTAACACCGGCAAAAGTGCAAGACAGGGAAATCTCCGACACCCGAGGGTAAGATTTCAATCGTTCGCTGACGAGGCTCGCCGAGTCAGCAAACGATTGAAATCTTACCCGAAGATGTCGGAGATTTCCCTGTCGTGCACTTTTTGCCGGTGTTTGATTTTATTTCTCACTTTTATTAGTAGTTGTGTATTGTTTGACGGCTATGTACTTTTAGCAGACGATCATGTAAACAATGTGAGTTATTTCCCCTTCATGTCAATCAAAAAAGTAATTCCGTATTTTTGTGTATTGCGTGAAGGTTATTATGTAATAATATGGCTGATTGTTAGGATTTGCGTGTTTATAAACGATTGAAAACTTCTATACAGTGAATTGTTTATTTTAAAAAGGAAAAGCATGGATAATTCGAGGGGCAGTTGACATAAACTGTACAGCATGTATTTGCCGGTAAAACGCACGTGATTTTTTTTGTCTTGCACTAGTGCAAGATAAGAAAGTCTCACATCGCTAAAAATAGGAACTGGTCTGTCTCAAAAGTGAGAAAAGATAATCTCTTATCAGTTGGTCAGAGGCTGGCCATTACAGTCATTGTATGATTTGATGCACCTTATCGTTTATCTTGTCACACAACCTTGGTTTATATATAAAAAAAAAAAAAAAAAAAAAAAATGTATCCAGTGGCTTTATATTTTACATTTTCGTCATCCATATCTTATATATATAAAGACACTTGGAATATTTTCTTCATCCATATCTTATATATGTAAAGACACTTGGATACTAATGAGATTAGTACACTAATATTATACATAAGACAACTTCTGTGTCACAAAGATTAAATATATTATGCATAGTACTCAAGATTATAGCCTTTTTATATTAAAGCTGTTCGCAAGGGTTGTCATTTTATTCACATGTTTAATGTACTTGCATGGGCGGTTTGACTTTGAGCTATACAACTAGTTTATACTGGCCACTTTTTATTGCATTGAAGTACTTGTACCAAGCCAGTAAAATGAGCGGTCATTTATTTGTGTTTGGGGTATCCATTTTACCTCTTTCTACGATCTTGATATATGAGTTTGGAAATGTTCCGGCAGTGTGGTATTTTTTTTTTCATTTCAATTTTACTTTGATAACAAATGTTTGTATTATTGTTTACCTTCTTGTTTTGTGTATTCATTGACAGCATACGTTACATCAGTAAACGTAAATCCCATTTCAAGAAGAGATTTTATAACTGGTTCATTGTTCAGTGCTAAAATATAAGAAGGCCATGTTACTACTGGTCAAGAAATGCCAAAGATCACAGTTATATATATTTGGAAATTAAACATATATATTAATTATCATAAAAATGTACCTGCTTAAAGGGGTATTTACAGTAGGCACTACCGACAAAATTTGTGGGCGGAGCTTTTCATAAAAAATCCCCGTTGCTATGAACAGCATAATTTTGAAACTGTCACATGACTAACGTGACCTAAAGGTCACATAACTCAGAAATTTGAGCTTTGGAAGTGATATTTGTAGATTTTAGACTGATGAGGAATATCATTTTTAATAAGACTGAACGTTTCGTAGGGAGGAACACTTGTGGCAATGCCTGTGAAATATTTTGCTCCAAAAGTAACTGTAAAACTATGTATCATTGATTTTTCTCCTCGAGATAAACGTGGTCAAAATAACGAACAATCTGAATGTTCGCTCCGCCCACAGCTAGTTATGGCACGTGGTTTATTAGATATATATATCATTGAAAAGTACAGTTCCTAAAGAATGTAATCTGTTGAAACTAAGGTCAATATCCTTCCACCATACGTATCTGTAACCGATATTAGCTATCTTGTTTAGGACCTTTGGTTTATTTGCTCCCAAAGTTTTTGTTTATCACATACAAGCGTCATGAGCACAAAACTATTTTTTTACTACGGTTCCTGTATTTGCATGAATATCTCAATGACATAAACTTGAAATAAAAATACAGATATATATTATACTGCACACGAAGTGTCTCTGTAAAAACATTCATAAAAAACGCTCAAAGTCAAATATAGATATATATTATACTGCACACGAAGTGTCTCTGTAAAAACGTTCATAAAAAACGTTTAAAGTCAAATACAGATATCTATTATACTGCACACGAAGTGTCTCTGTAAAAACGTTCATAAAAAACGTTCAAAGTCAAATACAGATATCTATTATACTGCACACGAAGTGTCTCTGTAAAAACGTTCATAAAAAACGCTCAAAGTCAAATACAGATATCTATTATACTGCACACGAAGTGTCTCTGTAAAAACGTTCATAAAAAACGTTCAAAGTCAAATACAGATATCTATTATACTGCACACGAAGTGTCTCTGTAAAAACGTTCATAAAAAACGTTCAAAGTCAAATACAGATATCTATTATACTGCACACGAAGTGTCTCTGTAAAAACGTTCATAAAAAACGTTCAAAGTCAAATACAGATATCTATTATACTGCACACGAAGTGTCTCTGTAAAAACGTTCATAAAAAACGTTCAAAGTCAAATACAGATATCTATTATACTGCACACGAAGTGTCTCTGTAAAAACGTTCATAAAAAACGTTCAAAGTCAAATACAGATATCTATTATACTGCACACGAAGTGTCTCTGTAAAAACGTTCATAAAAAACGTTCAAAGTCAAATACAGATATCTATTATACTGCACACGAAGTGTCTCTGTAAAAACGTTCATAAAAAACGTTCAAAGTCAAATACAGATATCTATTATACTGCACACGAAGTGTCTCTGTAAAAACGTTCATAAAAAACGTTCAAAGTCAAATACAGATATCTATTATACTGCACACGAAGTGTCTCTGTAAAAACGTTCATAAAAAACGTTCAAAGTCAAATACAGATATCTATTATACTGCACACGAAGTGTCTCTGTAAAAACGTTCATAAAAAACGTTCAAAGTCAAATACAGATATCTATTATACTGCACACGAAGTGTCTCTGTAAAAACGTTCATAAAAAACGTTCAAAGTCAAATACAGATATCTATTATACTGCACACGAAGTGTCTCTGTAAAAACGTTCATAAAAAACGCTCAAAGTCATATACAGATATCTATTATACTGCACACGAAGTGTCTCTGTAAAAACGTTCATAAAAAACGTTCAAAGTCAAATACAGATATCTATTATACTGCACACGAAGTGTCTCTGTAAAAACGTTCATAAAAAACGTTCAAAGTCAAATACAGATATCTATTATACTGCACACGAAGTGTCTCTGTAAAAACGTTCATAAAAAACGTTCAAAGTCAAATACAGATATCTATTATACTGCACACGAAGTGTCTCTGTAAAAACGTTCATAAAAAACGTTCAAAGTCAAATACAGATATCTATTATACTGCACACGAAGTGTCTCTGTAAAAACGTTCATAAAAAACGCTCAAAGTCATATACAGATATCTATTATACTGCACACGAAGTGTCTCTGTAAAAACGTTCATAAAAAACGTTCAAAGTCAAATACAGATATCTATTATACTGCACACGAAGTGTCTCTGTAAAAACATTCATAAAAAACGCTCAAAGTCAAATATAGATATATATTATACTGCACACGAAGTGTCTCTGTAAAAACGTTCATAAAAAACGTTTAAAGTCAAATACAGATATCTATTATACTGCACACGAAGTGTCTCTGTAAAAACGTTCATAAAAAACGTTCAAAGTCAAATACAGATATCTATTATACTGCACACGAAGTGTCTCTGTAAAAACGTTCATAAAAAACGCTCAAAGTCAAATACAGATATCTATTATACTGCACACGAAGTGTCTCTGTAAAAACGTTCATAAAAAACGTTCAAAGTCAAATACAGATATCTATTATACTGCACACGAAGTGTCTCTGTAAAAACGTTCATAAAAAACGTTCAAAGTCAAATACAGATATCTATTATACTGCACACGAAGTGTCTCTGTAAAAACGTTCATAAAAAACGTTCAAAGTCAAATACAGATATCTATTATACTGCACACGAAGTGTCTCTGTAAAAACGTTCATAAAAAACGTTCAAAGTCAAATACAGATATCTATTATACTGCACACGAAGTGTCTCTGTAAAAACGTTCATAAAAAACGTTCAAAGTCAAATACAGATATCTATTATACTGCACACGAAGTGTCTCTGTAAAAACGTTCATAAAAAACGTTCAAAGTCAAATACAGATATCTATTATACTGCACACGAAGTGTCTCTGTAAAAACGTTCATAAAAAACGTTCAAAGTCAAATACAGATATCTATTATACTGCACACGAAGTGTCTCTGTAAAAACGTTCATAAAAAACGTTCAAAGTCAAATACAGATATCTATTATACTGCACACGAAGTGTCTCTGTAAAAACGTTCATAAAAAACGTTCAAAGTCAAATACAGATATCTATTATACTGCACACGAAGTGTCTCTGTAAAAACGTTCATAAAAAACGTTCAAAGTCAAATACAGATATCTATTATACTGCACACGAAGTGTCTCTGTAAAAACGTTCATAAAAAACGTTCAAAGTCAAATACAGATATCTATTATACTGCACACGAAGTGTCTCTGTAAAAACGTTCATAAAAAACGTTCAAAGTCAAATACAGATATCTATTATACTGCACACGAAGTGTCTCTGTAAAAACGTTCATAAAAAACGTTCAAAGTCAAATACAGATATCTATTATACTGCACACGAAGTGTCTCTGTAAAAACGTTCATAAAAAACGTTCAAAGTCAAATACAGATATCTATTATACTGCACACGAAGTGTCTCTGTAAAAACGTTCATAAAAAACGTTCAAAGTCAAATACAGATATCTATTATACTGCACACGAAGTGTCTCTGTAAAAACGTTCATAAAAAACGTTCAAAGTCAAATACAGATATCTATTATACTGCACACGAAGTGTCTCTGTAAAAACGTTCATAAAAAACGCTCAAAGTCATATACAGATATCTATTATACTGCACACGAAGTGTCTCTGTAAAAACGTTCATAAAAAACGTTCAAAGTCAAATACAGATATCTATTATACTGCACACGAAGTGTCTCTGTAAAAACGTTCATAAAAAACGTTCAAAGTCAAATACAGATATCTATTATACTGCACACGAAGTGTCTCTGTAAAAACGTTCATAAAAAACGTTCAAAGTCAAATACAGATATCTATTATACTGCACACGAAGTGTCTCTGTAAAAACGTTCATAAAAAACGTTCAAAGTCAAATACAGATATCTATTATACTGCACACGAAGTGTCTCTGTAAAAACGTTCATAAAAAACGTTCAAAGTCAAATACAGATATCTATTATACTGCACACGAAGTGTCTCTGTAAAAACGTTCATAAAAAACGTTCAAAGTCAAATACAGATATCTATTATACTGCACACGAAGTGTCTCTGTAAAAACGTTCATAAAAAACGTTCAAAGTCAAATACAGATATCTATTATACTGCACACGAAGTGTCTCTGTAAAAACGTTCATAAAAAACGTTCAAAGTCAAATACAGATATCTATTATACTGCACACGAAGTGTCTCTGTAAAAACGTTCATAAAAAACGTTCAAAGTCAAATACAGATATCTATTATACTGCACACGAAGTGTCTCTGTAAAAACGTTCATAAAAAACGCTCAAAGTCATATACAGATATCTATTATACTGCACACGAAGTGTCTCTGTAAAAACGTTCATAAAAAACGTTCAAAGTCAAATACAGATATCTATTATACTGCACACGAAGTGTCTCTGTAAAAACGTTCATAAAAAACGCTCAAAGTCAAATACAGATATCTATTATACTGCACACGAAGTGTCTCTGTAAAAACGTTCATAAAAAACGTTCAAAGTCAAATACAGATATCTATTATACTGCACACGAAGTGTCTCTGTAAAAACGTTCATAAAAAACGCTCAAAGTCAAAAGATTGGAAAGCCAGATACTTCAAAGGACTTTGGGAGTGGACAAGCCAAAGTGCATAACCAGGGTAACCAAAATATTGTAAGGCCACCAATGTCTGATGGAAAGCTTGCATTGATATCAAAATATATTTCAATGGAACTGTTTGCCAATCTCCCTACTTACACTTGGATATTGTGTGTGGGTGATTTGTAAGTCATACATCCGCCATATTTACATGTCTATCACATCTTTAAGATGACATTTTACATTAAAACTGAATGTGTATTCAAGGTGTTTCCTGCTCTCAATGGGATATGATCAGTGGCGTATCTAGGGTATGGCAAGTAGGGCACATGCCCTGAGCGCCACTTGAAGGGGGTGCCACTGAAAGGTTTTAGCGCCTAATGTTCCCCATATGGCAATGTCATAAAAAAGATTTTTTAAATAATTTTCTTGAAGTAATTTTGCAAAAACCATGTAATACACATAGACATGAATACCTGGAGAAATTATTAATAAATAATAAATGTAAAACGCAATTTTAGTGCTTGTCATAGGCGCTATTTTCCGTAGTATCTATGATATGCTAGAATTTAAAAGCACATGTCCTAATATCCGTTCAAGTTATTGATGTGAATTCGTGTTGACCGATCTCCTCGAGTTTTGTACATGTTGCAGTTCCCTCTTAATTACACATATCGACATTTTAAATAAGCACACTTTTTATAATTCTTAATTCAATTTTTTTTTAATTTAAAGACGGACAAAATATATGTAAGACAAGTGGAATATTTCTATTTTCCTCTATGGATTTTGTTTTCGAATGGGGGTTAAAGTGATTTGTGTAAAATAAATATAGGAGACTACTACCGACAGTAAGAGAGTTTAGTGTATCGCTACGGGTTTTTGTATTTTAACCTTTAAAACAACATATAAGAAATATTTACCAGGGGTGTCATTAACGAGTGGCCTTTCGTTGTCTAGATTTTCTTGAGCATGTTGAACCTTCAAAAAGAAATCATGTATCGTAATGAAAAACCGAAATATCAGGTTAATTCACGACATAATTAGAATGACACGTCTATGATTTCCTCATAAAAACGATGTTCAGTTCGTTTTCTTACCCCTCCCCCCGTTGTTTGTAGAAGGTTTCATGTCTTATTCATGTTATTACTTTCTGTTTGTCTACAGTGGTGTTCAATGCGCTTTGTAAGTTGTAAGAGGCAGGAACTGCTTACCCTCCGCGATTACCTGGGGTCACCCCCGGTTATCGATTTATTTTTTATTTTTTTTTGTCTTCGTCCTTTGTTGTGTGCCCAGTGTCTCTGGATTGTCCAATCTTGATTGCCCCTTCGGTTTTGTTCTACTGTGTATTTATTTAAATATAACTTGAAGGTGGTTCTGGTGTACTCTGCAGATCTTCTTTTTTTACAACCAGAGAAAGCCTTTCTTTTTTCATAATAGAAGTGATATTCTGATACAGGAAAATGCATAGCATATATTATATTCATTACGGAATATGGAGAAGCAAAATATTAAATCATCGGGAGATGTAATAGAGGACGTCAGTTAATTCTGTGTGTAATTCCTGTTAATAAAATGTATTAAGGTTAAACGTTTCCAAGGAATGCTTTGTAATTACTTGATTTAATTTTCAGTAAAACAAAACAAGTGTTAGGAGCCATGGAAGTCATAATTTTATTGCAGTTGGTTTGTGCTTGACTTGTGCTAGTGCTGAGGTATACTCGATAGAGCCCCTTTTAAAACAAGATTTTTCCATGACTTAGATTTGTTGTTTTCTCTGTATACTCCAGTTTCCTCCACTAGCCATCAATGGTATAACTACATTATTCTTGAAATCCAATTAAATCCAACCACTTATAGCTCACAAATTCGGTATGGAACACCAAATCATGACACCAACAATATAATTTATGAACGGTCGTCTGCGTTAACATGACTAACAACCTACCTCATATTTAACCTTGACCTCGTCAATAAACTCTCTTCCTTTCATCTTTATTACAAATTTACAGAATGGAAACCATCTGGCATGTTCCTCCCATGGTATATTATTCTGCTCCCAGTGACGAAGTCCACCGTCACAGTAATGACAGCGAACAGTATCTTCTTCACCTAGTCCAAAGAAGTACAAATAATATTAAGATTGAGCATAATTTATTACGAATATCGCACGTTATTATATTTCCCAGTCAACAAATCTTTACTCTTACTCCCGAATAATGCGTGCGTAGCAGTAAATATTAACTTCATAGTATTTGATTTGACACTACCGGATCCTACAATTTGCCAAGATCGAGGCGTAGATAATAATCATGATTAATGTAAAAAAAAAAATACAGCTAGATTTCAATGACTTTCTTTATCACTTTTTTAATATAGAAATATTATGAGACAGGGGACAAATCTATGATGAATTTTGTCTTATAAGAAGCAGGAAATATTTACTCTTCGTAAGGACCTAAGTTGACTCCCGCTATTTTTGGTGTTGTTAATCTTGTTAATTTTTTAAGTTGTCCTATTGTTATTCTTTACATTCTTATTGTTTTAAACATATTTTATTCACAACTAAATGAATAGGATTGAGCAACAGGCTATGCCTACACAAGCTCTCTCCTTTTACATGTACAAGGCATATATTCAGTATATATAACAATTATATCAATAATATAAGATAATTATGTTCCTTCAATACATGTAATTGTGAACACCATTAATATTTCATATATAATAAATTTACGAGTGAAGTGAAAGGACTGGGAGCTATAAGAGCCAAAATTGGCCCCACCTCAGATGTCGATAAAATTTTCTCCAAAATGTATTCACAATATGTGTTTTTCATAAATAAATACAGTTAGTTAATATGTGCATCTAATTCCTCACAGCGGACCGACAAAGTCAGGTAATGAAAAGCACTGAACGTCATTTTTTTCAGAATACAGAATGTACGTATCATTGTATTATAATGCATATCTTTAAAAAAAAACAAAAACAAAAACAAAAACAAAGCATAATAAAACTCAATAAACAAAGCATAAATTTGACTTAATATGCAATGTGGATTGATTTCAGGAATAAAAACATGTTCTGAAACTGTATTATGAAATTAAAGTGAACGAATAGTAATGTCGCAACGTCACCCATTTTCGACGGTTTGTTTCATGTGATAAAATCTCTCATTATTTTGATCGCTTCATTTGTCAGAGGTTATATTATGATGCTGAAATTGCATGAATGATCTCAAGAAATCTGATCTAAAAATGACATCTTTAAATGTAAGAACTACGTATAAAAAGTCTGTTTGGTGACTCTGAAAATAGGGAAAACAATTCCTAAAAAATCAACGGGTTGTCAGATTTTCTTTTTAATTATATTTATATTAAGGACTTATTATTACATATTATAGGTGAATTTTTCAAAAAAATTCATTACAGAATAAAAACGTTTGCCATAGGACTTAATTGTAAAAATCTGTCATTTTGTCATATAACAAACATGGGAGTAAGTACTACTGAAATGAACAGCAACATGTGGTCAGTATTGACAAACAGCAAGTCAGCTGATTTCATCATTAGCATGTTATATCAGATGTTTACATACTGACCATACCAAATATGGACAATATTCAAATTAGATTTACACCTGTTCAGGTAAAAATCAATAATGATGATACATTATTACATAACTGATTGTGGAGCATTTAAAGTATATGCAAACTACCCATTCCCTTTATGTGCATAGAGGTTAATAATAGAGATAAAAATTACCTGAAAACGTTGTTTATTCTGACCAGTACATATCAGTAGTTTCATCCTCACTGTCATGATCCCCCTCTGAATCAGTGTCACTATCACTGTCTAAATTTATAATAATTTTTGGAATTTCCTCTATAATGTGGTCAGATTTCCAATATTGTGGTTCTATTTTGTTTTCAACATGATTACAAAAGTTAGTCCACTTTTCTGGAGTTATGGTTTTAAATCCTTTTATTATTAAGTCCTTTACATCATTAGTTTTAAAAGTGTTATTTTCCCGTCCAACATAACACTTGACATCCCCCCATACCATTTCGATAGGGTTAAATTCACAATGGTATAGGGGGAGGCGCAAAACATCATGACCTTTCCCACGTAAAAATTCATCTGTTTTATGAACTGGTTCGGGTTTCTTCAGCTTAATGATTTCATATAATTCAGTTTTTTTCATTTTACCATCAAAAGGAATTTTTTTTGTCTTTGAGCCACTTTTGCATATCACCCTTTCTTGTAGCTGATGTTGGTGCTTTGGTACCTTCCTTTATTACACTATGGTAAGACGCATTGTCCATTACAACAAGACTTTTAGGTGGAAGTGCGAGAACTAACTGTTCTTCTACCCATTTATTAAATATGACAGAATTCATTTCGAAATGATAATCTCTTCCATCTGTGCTTAAAAGTTTTAAAAACTAATTCACATCCAGGTAAAAAACCAGTTTTACATCCCGCATGTAAAATTACGAATCTTTGTCCTTTATTAAGGGGAATTTTTCGGGCATCTGAAGGGTTGGGTGGTGTTCATTGATGGGATGCTGTATGGTGGGTATCAACCCAAGTTTCGTCCAGTAAACAAGGCTATATCCTTCATTTCTTTTTTGTTTAATTGTACGTAAATAATTTATTCTTTTATTAACGAGGTCTTTTCTTTCAACAAGAGCCTTTTTATTTCCATTTATTTTTTTGCATATCTAAAACCAAGTTCATGCAAAGTTTTCCAAAGTTTATATTTTGACACTTTTAAAGAATGTTTTTTCTCCAAAGTGACACGCAATTTTCTAATTGAAACATATTCATTTTTCGAACAAAAATCCAACTACTGCTCTCCTTATTAAGTCTTTATTAAAACTATCCAAAGAATCTTTGCATTTATTCACAAATTTTTCATTAGGTTCCACGGGTTCTTTTTTCAATATCTTATTCAGAAATGAACGGCTAATGTCCAGAGCTTGTACAGTTCTATCAATGACTTTATTCCATGCATAAAATGGAGCTTTTCGTTTACTTTCGGCCCCAAAATATTTGTAAATTTTCAAAATTAATTCCCCTTTTTCAGCAGAAGCTTTCACGGGCATGTTCACTACTTATTTACAATGTACATAAACTTTATATAACATAATTTGAAGCAAGAAAATCATGAATTTTTTTTTTATCTAATTTGCATATAAGAAATTAACATTGTATATGAATTGTTTAATTTTTGGAAGAAAACAAATATTAAACAAGAATATTATTTAATTTATATATTTATATAAATTATACTTTCACGAAATTAACATTTATTTGATTTTGGTATCATTTTTTAAAGTGTTAATTTAATTTTTTTTTATAAATCAGCATGAGTGAATAACAAGGGACATGTCCATATAAGGGTCTCATGTGACCAGCAGTTATTAATTGTTTACAAACAAATATCATATGGTCAAACTGTTTATCAATTATTCAAAACATCTTGAATCTTTAGCCTAATATGGCATTCCCATGTGACTGAAATTAGCATAACAACAGACAGGAAAGAACAGGTAAGGCTGTTCATTATAATGGCAGCCTCCTTTACTTACAATCTGATAAAATTAGTATTGGGCCCTATGGAGATTTTTTTTATTATTTGAATTATTTCTTTGACAACTTTTACTCAGATATGTATTGAATAATGTGTGCCTAAAATGTTAAATAATTTTTTCCCATATTTTCAGAGTCACCAAACAGACTTTTTGTTTTATTCCACATCTATTATTTCACGTTCAAATTGTATTTTTTCGTAATTAATTTTTTCGTCACCTTAACAAAGCTTTAATCATTTAAAAAAATATATCTCATGCAGACCAATTTTGGTTTCATCGTCTGCTATGACATTGATAATGTACATATTGAGATCATATCAATTCAGAAACTTGTTAACATTGATTGTCGAAAACTGGTCGAAATATTGGTATTAACCTGTAAAGAAGTAATAGATAGATTTATTTGAGGAATAGAACTTTGTCATATTTGAAATTTTTTTAAACACTTTTTTAACCGTACTTTATTCTTAACGACAACCAATGTTATGATATATTCCAGTACATTTTTACGGACAACCATCATAAATCTATAAAAAAAAATGCCAAGGTGCGGGTTGAGAGAACTTGATAACGTTTAAATAAAGCATTTGGTTTTGCAGTTTCTAAGAAAAAGATTAAATATTAATATGAAAAGTTATGGATAACAGACGACGGACACTAAATGATGTTATTTCAACGCTTTTTCTATTGAATGTTGGAATTGTTCCGACAGTGTGATATATATTTTTTCATTTTATTATATGCTATGAAAAAAAACAGCTGAGTTGCAATTGTTAAAAAAAAATATGGTTGTGATCGTCTTCCGTAATTAAAATCGTCAAAATGAAATACAACCGAATTGATATCAAATGGCAACATGTTTCAACCTCATTTAAAATATACCTTGAAATGCTTTCATACTTTTACATCACGTTCACGATATTTTATTACAACACTATTTCACTCAAGGGTAAATTATTTTCTGTTCTAGTTAAAGGACTTTATCAAACAGAATAATACAGTTTACATGTAATGCAGTTAATACGCATTTAAAAACCACAGAAGAATATTTCTATTTTCCACACCTTGTGGTGGTGGGTCGCTATTGTGCATGCGAAATATTAATTGCAAACCCCATTGACTGGCTATATGCTGCCTGTCTAGAATATTTATTTTTTTCTCGATCGACAGTTCAGAAGCTAGAAAACAATATGATGAATATTGTCTGTCAATCATGCAAACAATAACTTATGCACATGACAGAACGCATATACGGATTCTGATTGCCCCTGTGGTATCTTCAAACTCTTCTTAAGGATATGTTGGATTGTGCCCAAAAAATATCTACTCCTTTTGGATCAAACTATTTTAATTCATTTTAGAAGTAGCATCGATAGACCATTTAACCTACCTCAGTATCCCGGTAGTAATAACTATTTCAGTATCCCGGAAGAAAATATATAATCAATAATTGGGGGCTTATGAAAAAAATTTATTTTGGATGAAGTGGTGTTTATTTTATTTTTATGTTATATAACTGTTACGTGCCGACATACCATCGTTTTTTACGGCAACTATTGCTTCTCAAACATCAAAACGTCATCTAAGCGCTTGTAATATTTGAACATTTTCCCGTCGTTTTTCAAGAAATTTAACACCTCGTGCACCAAAAAAATACTTTAACAGTAGTTGTGTTTTATTTATTTTAATAATCTGGTAAAATATTGTCTGGTGCACGACTACGGAGGTGTTTAATTTCTTCGAAAACCGTCGAAATATCGCGGGCAAAATTCCACGAAATACAGAAAACAAATAACGCTCATGACGTCACAATGACGTCAAATACGTATCGATTTTGTTGGAAACAAGCTTTAACATCAAAAGTATGATGTCGTCTATACAATAAAACACATCAAATTTTAATCAAGTATTTTCTAAGATAATGATTCATTAAATATGGGGCCATATATGGAACTTATAGTCCCCAGTTCTTTTTATCGCGTTGACGCCGGACTGCATGCACTGAGTTTTTCTCCTGGTTTCAATGTATACAAACTGTATTTAAAATAAATACAATTATTTACAGAAACAAGTTATTTACTGATGAATTTCATTACTTGAAATGAATCATAAAATGTACAGAGATTGTGTATATATACATAATGGTATCATATATACAATCAGAAGAGTGAAAATATTGATTTTAAGGGTCTGGCCGAGGTTATAAATAAATTAATATTTAACAACCTCCACAATCCTCCACCAACAAATTATTTTGATACAATCATTAACCCTCTATACTCAAAGCAACTGCTCAATTTGGTGTTGGTGGAAGACTGTGGAGGTATATAAAATAGCTAAAATGTACATTGAATATGTCGTTTATAGTCCATTTTTAGCATTATCCGTCTAATCATGATGTCATTATGACGTCATAGCGCACCCAATCTCACGGAAAGATATATTTTTTGAAAATTTGTAAATATAACAATTAAATTAGTAAATTGTTTTTATTCTATGTGAAGCATTATTTTTTTTATAAAATGTGGGGCCAATTTTGCACCTTAGCGCCTCTCCCTCTTTGTTGACTTTCTAAATATTTTAAATAGTTAAACATACAAGAAGTTAAAGAAAAATAAAATAACACAAAATAAATGTATAATGGGAGGAGTGCAATTGAAAAAAGAAGCATCTTTGCCCCGTGTTGTGATGTCTATTACGTTTCCGCATAAAACGATGTTCGGTTCGTCTGTATATCCAGTTGTTTGTATGAGGGCTCGTGTCCTATATACGGTATTTGTGTTTGCTTTCATATAGTTGTGTTCACCACATATTGTGCTGTGTTTTTGTTTTGTTTGTCTTCGTCTTGTCTACCTTATGTTGCAAAGACGTGTCTGCAACCATTCCTTGATAATAAAACAATGGCATTTGTTCATATGACACAAATTATGTTCGTTCGCGCTCGGCTTTGTAAAGTACACAAAAGGGTGCACTCGACTCGCAGCCGTAAGTGATTAAGTTTATCAGTTGCTTGCCCATGGTCGGTGGTTCTCTCCGGGTACTTCGGCTTCTTCCACCACTAAAACTGGTCGGTATGATATAGTTCTAATAATAAAACCCTAAATGCTCGCTTACTCGCAAGGGTTATAACGGGATAACATTACACGTAATGGAGCAGCCGCCGAGAATTTTTGCGCTCGCTTACAGAGCTTCTGACGCCTGCATTTATCAATAATAAGACATAACCTTTCCTTTTGTCCAGTTTTTATCACCTACCAGTATTTTTGAATGTAATTCCCACAAAATAAAAATCTTCTCTCTGAACATTTTGAATTTCGTCATTTCCGGCCTCACTATTTGGATGTCGATACCATATTTGGCGATTTAGGCGTGAATGTTTACATCAGCGTGTAGTAAGAAATACCATATTTAGAAAAGCTCCGCCTTCCGTAGTTTCCGGTTATTGAAAACGATCGATAAATTTGAACAAGGTTGTTGCTACCTTTGAAAAGCATATATTTCTCAGCCAAACCGATTTAACAAGGAGGACTGGGATCATCAGTAATAGTTATAATGAAATGTTTGAAGCGTAAATAGTGAGTTTTTATGTTTCAACTGCAACTTTTTTTTTTGCTCCATTGTGACGAATGGGACCGCATTGTAGCTCTGCCGAGACACAAGTTTGTCACAGGAGCTACATTATTGCAGCTAGGTATGATATAGCTGAAATATTGCTGAAAATGACGTTAAACACAAAAATAAAAATCAACCAATCACAAATTTTGTTTAATCTATTTTATCATTTTTTACATCAAAATTAGGTATTTTTTCTTCATATTATACCAACATTTCTTGTTAAAAATACAGGGTCAGATTGGTCAGATTGGTCAGATCAAGATGTATTTTCTATCAAAATTGGCGACATAATTTTTTTTCATAGCCTCCTCCCTAAAAGTTAATTGTAGCTTCCTTCATTATCAAGTATGGTATACTATAATGATATACGATAATGAACAGATCTATGGTAATACAGTGTCGAAAATTCAGCTTGTGATCTAATTATATAATACATTATCGCTGTGATTTACCTTCATAGAAGAAACCAGCATCAGTCAGTATGTCAGCAGTCTGTACAATATCCGTACGCCATACACCTTCAAAGGTAGCCATTCTTGTATGTTTATCTTCAAATGCTGGATGCTTTGGAGTGTATATCTGCCAGTGATATAAATACTGTTAATATCATAATTGAGTGCGTTTTTAGGTAAGAGTTATGGCGGTTAAATACTGTTAATATCATCATTTGGGGTATTTTTTAGGTTAGAGTTATGGTGTTTAACGCCACTTTCAACAATGATCCAGTCGTATTGTGGTGGTCAATTGTATTGATGGGGGAAACCGAAGTACCAGGAGAAAACCACATACCTGCCGCAAGTCACTGACAAACTTCATCACATAAAGTTTTTTTGGGTACACCTCGTCATGAGCGGGATTCGAACTTTAGTCATTACCCCCACGGGCCCGATTTTGTTTTTTGGTTTTGGTTTTTGGTTTTTATTTTACTTTGTTTGTTTGTTTGTTTATTTGTTTTGTGATAATTTAGATAGCATATAATCTCATTATTTTGTAGATATTTTATATTATCAGCTCTTTAGAGGATGATAATGTTTTTGTCTTCTGTGTAGCGTTTTTTTAGTGTTCGTGTTCTATATTGTCATCTGTATAGCGATTTTAATGCATCTGCTGTATAAAAAATGACCCATTTCCATGTGACCTTCACCAGTGTTTTAAATAACACGCCACAGCTTGTGTTGATGTGCATGTTCTAAAAATAGCTATCCACTAGCCATAGGTGACATAATACCCCAGTTCAGATATCTTGCATAATATATCACACTGCACACATGATACACGTTACAATATAATTGTATGCAATATTTTTGCCATTTTCTGCTGCTTTATTTTGTTTTATTGTTTTTTCGGCATTTAATTTTAAACGTTTTTCTTCAATTTCAGCTTCTGTTGTAGCAAATCTTTTACAACCTTTACTCTCCATTGTTTTACTTTTATTGATTATAAATGCACGCAATACACAGCATGACCTAATTCTTGTGCTTGGTCATCCTGTCAATCAGGGAGAGGCGTGTCTTTGATGAAAATTCATTGATAAAACCCACGTGTTTGCGTTTTTGTAAGTAGAAATACGGGGTATAAATAATTTCGCGCGCAAACATCGGTGTTTGTCCTCGCTGCATAAACCAATCACCGTTTAGAAAAAACGCTACACAGAAGACAATGGTATTTGGATGGTATATCTTCAAGCAATATCAATATGTTGTCGACTTCAATATTTGTAGGAATAAATACTGCTGATACCATCAACTTATAAACTTTATCTTTTGTGTTCACTTAGTTAAGATCATTATGCAAAATATATTTATTCTTCTTCTAAGCATATTAGGTGTAATACCACAAAATCCGGAAATCAGTCAAAAGTAGTATGTAAAATACAAAATGAATCCCTACACTGTTAGATAAAAAAAAAAACAATGGCAGATACCACAAAAAAATGAATGTAACCAAAAACCTGATTAAAGGGACATTTTAAACCCATATTTGATGACCTTGTGGTCTTAAGCAAAAAGGAAAAAAAGTGAAAGTAGAATTTTCATGGGTTGACTACTTCAAGCAGACGATTTTTCTTTACATGTCATTACATATATGCTGATCTTCGGAGCTAAGTTTCCAATTAAGTACCCCGTCCATGATATACTAGTGTCGCTTATATTAAACTTCAGGCAAAACCTGTATAAAAGCTCCAACATTATTTTATTTAACATAGAATGCTATGTGGGATTATTTAGTGGTATAACTCCTATTGCATTACCATAATCATCATCAAACAGAAGCTTGCTCTCGTCGTGATACAGCTGATATAGTTAAACGTTTTTCTGTGAAGGATTATCTCCTAGAACTGCGAAAACTTTTGATTGATTTGTTGTTTAATTAGTGTTTATTGACAAGTGAGCAGGCAGTGTATCCCCAGTTCTGGATTTAGAAGAAGAGAGGACGTAGGATATCCTCGTAATTCAGTATTATTTTGAAATAGAGTGCAATTGTGCAAGGAAAATTAATTGGTTGTGGGTATGACAGCATATATAAGAAAGTTATGCGACAGTGTTAAAAAAATTATACATCTTGACAGGAGGTCCTTAGATGTTGTGACCCTAGGTTTCAAATTTCACAAAGAGTAGATGTTGTACATTGCAGCGGGGAAACATCTATTCCTCGGAGTTCTCTCGAGGTATTGACTTTGTTACTGTTTCTTCGATTTTTATTTTTATTATATTTTGAGAGAGTTCCTGAATTTTGACGGTGTGACATTTAAAAAAAAAATGTATTTTCGGTTTATTTCACTAATGTGTTTGTCATTTCAGAAATACATCAAAATACAAAATGTATTTCAAGGTTGATGAAGGCAGACAAAACCAAGATATGTGATATTTGGAAGGATATATAAATTATATGTTAAAATCCTTCCAAATATCACAAATATATGTTAAAATCCTTCCAAATATCACATATCTTGGTTTTGTCTATTTATATTATAATTTAATATCTACGTTTTCATTAGAAATGATATAAAAAGGTAAATAAACAATAGTACTTAAGATATAGCTGATTAATTTTAGAATTCAATTGTATACAATATGATATGTTTTATTACTACGCAATATATAACATCCAAAACCAAATGTACGTCTTCCTTTATTTAGCATTATCTCACCCTTTTCCAATCTGCTTGTATTTCATCAACAAATTCTTTTCCTTTCATCTGGTTCAAAAACCAGCATTTGTGACTATGGCGTGCATGTTCTCTCCATGGATCATCTGAAGAGTCCCATTCTGCTAAACCAAGGTCACAACAAAAGCAACGAACAATGTCATCTTTACCTAATAAGGAAGCAGAAAGTATCAATATTCATGGTAGTGCCATCTTGTTTCTAAAGAGGCAGATATCAAGAACTGGATTAATTAGTTTTCATCCGTTATGCATATATTCTGGAATCAACAACATCGGACCGCCACGATATAAGTGAAATATTGTTGAGTTGAAAGTGGCGTTAATACCATATCCACCCCCTGAACAACATCGGAAATTATTATATTTTATGTAAATTTCTCAATCTGTCGTCATATTCGTACTGATAACATCCGTCATATATTTTAAATACTTCTTGATAGAACGATAGTTAAAGCGGAATATTACCTGGTTAGTTCGATAATAAAACTTTACCTTTGACCTTTAAGCATGACGTATTGTATATAGAACTAATAATAACAAGGTAATATCCAAAACTATTTGCCTTGTGCGATCACGTTTTTCTCCCCTAACTTCCTGGGAACTACATGATCAGATTGGGAAAATATACTCGCATGTTACCAGCCGTCGACAGCATTTAGAGGTGTATGTAAACGAATGCTCCGCGGGAATATGAATTTATTAAAGTGCCAAGTCACTTGTATTCAAATGTGACTTTATGTGTGTAATACACTTTTATTATGATAAAAACAATGTCTTCAAATTACCTGTGTAAAAATAACCACTATGTGCTAGCGTCATTGGACTCTGCTTATTATGGAAATTCCATGTAGTAAAACTGTTGATCCTCAAGTCAATAACAGAATATTCTGGGTATCTCATATGAATCCCATCAGGAACAACTAAATTTTTATCAGCGATTTTTGGCTTATTATCAAAAGAGTAGCCAATACTGTTGAGATATTCACATTTTGGGTTAAGGTGCGCATGTACATCAAGCGCTTTATCTGTGGGTTTCCAGTCGTTTATGTTAGTCTGAAGGCCACAAGATGAACATTTAAGGTTCAAGTTATTTCCCAAATAGAAAAATCCAGCTTCAGCTAGCTCTTGTGGCCATATTTTGGCACTCTTAGGCCAATTCCCATATGAATATAAACGCTGAGTTACTGCTTCAAACAGAAAAATGTGATC
The DNA here is from genome assembly GCA_963680875.1 of Bathymodiolus brooksi. Classification (NCBI taxonomy): domain Eukaryota; kingdom Metazoa; phylum Mollusca; class Bivalvia; order Mytilida; family Modiolidae; genus Bathymodiolus; species Bathymodiolus brooksi. Next base: position 63,131,956 of record OY804581.1, on the reverse strand, counting down.
ATTTCGTACTTCGAGGCTGCTAAAGAATAATTTAGGTTCTCGCAATGATTTTTTCCGCTTTGACTTTGACAGCTTAGAAAGCCCAACAGTCCTCGGTGGAACAACTTGTTTATACTTATCCCAAATTTTACTGATATCGCTTGTACTCTCCTTCGAATCATTACACCTCACTATATTAATAATTACACAATTTTGGGATCTGAATATTTCAGAAATATCTTGATTCCCAAAAACATTAAAATCTCCATCAGAATTATCCATTGTCATAGAAAATTAGGTGAGTCGTATAAGAAATTATGTTAATTCTGTAACGTCACAGATGAACTAATTGAAACAATCCACACACTGATAAATTTTAAATATAATACAATAGAGTAAAACTGTCGTGTGTATTTTTATATTTCCTTCTAGGAACTTTTCTTTTTCTTCATTTAACTATAATTACAAATACAAACCCCCCTTAACCGGTACACATTAATCCAACAAACAAACAAAATAAAAAAGAACAGAAACAGAATCTATTCTGGTGTTACCAAGAAAACCATATTAGCATTTGTGTAGGTTGTGTAAGTTTTTATTGAATATATATCACTGTCTATCAAACTGTAATTTCCCTGCAACGTCATACTTTGATGTAATATAATTTTTTAGATGTAGAAATTTTCCGTTGATAATATTCTATATTTAGATTGGGATTTTTTAACACTTATTTATTTCATTTGGAAATACCCATTGATATAAATAGAATAAAGATTAAGATTTTAAATCGCCTGTATGATGTCAATGGCTTGCATCGTTGCTACTTCTCTCTGTAGACATTTGAGGTGTTTGCTAGAGGAGCGGTTCATGTTAAGATGGCATGTTATTTTGCCTAGCTTATTCATTTTCTTCTGATTAACTTGATGCTTTTATTGGTTTACCAATACGTCGCGCAAGATGTTGGTACCACGTCGTAATACTTGTGCATACGGATGCTACGCGTTTGATAAACTATCATATTCTCATAAACCAGTAAGTGGTATATATCAAATTAAAGAGTTAGTTCCAAAGATTGTTCTTTAATAACAATTTTCGCCGATATAACAATAATTTCTCAGTGAGTAAATGAGAAAAACGCTCAAAGGGCATTTTTAACGCTGTAGACGCGTAACACAATTACGGATCAGTTCTGGTATTTCGAACCCCCCCCAAAAAGTGGTGAACTGGAAAATCACCAGATTTGAACAATTACGTCATATGATCACCAGTTATTGCTACGTCTTGAAATAAATGACGTCATTAGCGTACTTTGGTGAGAATTGCCACAACAGGAAGCCGCAAAAGTCTGTAGACGCTCGTAAAAAATATCATAATTGATCTGGTGAGTAGACGTAAATATGAAAAAAACACGCAAAGATCAAAATAATTTAATTCGATTTCAGCATCATTCTTTTCTTTGACTAATATTCTACACATTTCAAGGCGTTACAATAGAAATGGATTAATCTGTTAATGCTAATCACGTTAATCCAAGATCAACCGAAGATGTCACAAAACGTTGTACGACGTTTTCAAAAGATTCAAACACGATCAAATCTGATTACTTTTTAAATGCTTCGATGCTTTCGGAAAAAATCTACCCTACATGTATATTCTACTAGTATGCCTCACGACATGAAAACAAAATCAAGCGATAATATATATAATTCTTTCCGCAATACTACATTCTATTTTATGGAGCCTCATATCACATTCTGAAAATGTTGCTGTTTTTCGGTATTCGGATTCTTTGATACGACTTTTGAAAGATTTTATTGTCTAGCTTTGAATAAAAAATTTAAAAATTTTGCTCATATTTGAAATGTGCAATTTGTCATGATCTTGATAGTACATCAAGAAATTTATTTTCCCTTACTGCAGCTTTGTACTTCAGTTTTTAAGATTTCGCAGTAAAATGTCACACTTTGTAGAAATGGCACAAGTTCGTGTTTGATTTTCATCAGATTCAATTTTTACGCTCAGGCGATTACAACATCGCGTTTTTTTCAATTAGATTAATAAACATATTCAAAATGTGCATTTTCCTGGAATTCTTTTGAGTATTTGATTTAATCGATACCTTTTGAAATAACGAAATGTTCCGAAATTCGCTATTTCGTTGTCAAATGTCACAAGGCCAAAAAACAACGTCGTGGCTTGAAATGTGACGTTATGAAGAAAACGTTGCTTTTAAGAATTTTTTTTCAAAACGTTTCTGTTTGTGTTCATGCTTTAAACGATACGACATGCATGTCTCTATGTATAAAGTTATATGGCTTAAATTGAAGGCTAAATTAAGTGTGTAATACAAAATAAGAATGTGCACATCAATTTCAAATATTTCAGACAAAAAAGGTAACTGATATAATGAAAACAATAACAGCTGCTGAACGAATAAAGCAGAATAAACTGCGAAAGATTCAAATTTTAGCAGAACAGAAAACAAATTGGAGGAAGAAAAAAATTGAAAATACACAACCCACAGGTAAGAATCAAATTGTTCATGAAGAACTAGTTCAGTGCAACAACTACATCTAAAGAGATCGACCATTTAACTGCATGTGAAGGGAATCTGATACTAAATTTTGAAGAAAAAATATTTTAATTAGGGAGAAATAAAATAAATATTTTGTTTTGGGACTTCGATTAAATATTTAAACTGCATTAAAGTATATTCATTGTCCCCAAAAAAAATAAAAAAGAATAAGGGAAAGACAACCGAAGCGCGGGTCAAGACGGAGGCAAATAGATTGACAAAGACAAACCCGGGAACAAGAAAGACACACGACGACAAAAAAAAACCAAAAAAAAAAACCAGACACACAACACAAAAAACTAAAAATAAATTAGAAACAAGGACCCTGAAAAAACTGTGGAGTGTATGCAGGCCCTGCTTCTTGTATTGGAATCCTGTAGCCGTCAATCAAAAATTTGATAATTTATAACTTGTGAAGGGATGACCTCAATCGTGGGGCATATTACGTTTGCTGTTCTTTTAAAACATTTGTTAAAATAAACTTGCATATGCCATTACAAGACTCGCCTTTTATTTTTCTCATTTAAAAATGAAAAAAAACTTACCATAGAACCCGATGTTTTATCTTAATAAATTAAATCAATATACATGTAATAGAAAATAAATAGGTTAAGCATAAATGTTTTCTTCCAGATAAATGTAATTTCAAACAAGTATCAAATGCAACGTTACGGAAACGGAAACAAAGAGAAACCGAAGCAAAGAAACGCACAGGAAATAAAGAAAGAAAACAAAAAGAAAGAGCAAAAAAGAGAGAAACCAAATTGGTTATCCAAGAGAGGAAAACCTTGAAAAGAGAACGCCAAAAACGCTGGCGTGAGAATAAAAAAAAATTGATTGCAACAGCAAATTGTGATGAAGATGCAGTAACTGTTTCAAACGATTTAGAATTTCCAAATCGCATGTCCAAATGTAGACTTTTGCAGAAACTTAAATCGTGCTTACCACAAACTCCAATTAAGCGTGCGTCTGCTATTGCCGCTTATCTGAAGACAAAATCGCCGACTATACAAATTCTTGAGGAAAAAAAATAATATCGACTCCCGAAGATAAATTGGCATCAACTGTTGTTGAAAACATGAAGGAAACTATCAAAAAGGCAAAACATCGACGATCGGACGAAGCGAGAGCAGCGGTTAACTTAATTACAGCATCGGCAAGTGGCGAAAATATAGTGGAATCAAGGGCAAAAAAATCTTTAGCGCGGGTGCTAGAAGTGTCTCAAAAAAGAATATCTAGGGCAACAACATACAAGAAAAAAATATTACACTCCGAGAGTGCACCGTACATATACACTAAACGTAAGACAAGGTGTGATGCGCTAAGTGATGACACTCAAAAACTAATGTATAATTTTTGGTGTTCCCCGGAAAATTCACATCCAACCGGAAACAAAAACGATGTGAAACGAGTTCGCTTAGGCCCCAAAAAATACTCATCACACCCAGTGCAAATTCTGGAAAAAACTCAAACGGAAGTGTTTCATGACTTTCAAAGTGCCTTTCCGAACATTAATGTTTCACAACGCGTGTTTGAGAGGTGTAAACCGTTCTTCGTTCGATCTGCCAACAAAAAAGATCGCGTTACATGTTGTTGCCGATATCATTTAGAAATAAAGTACGTTTTTAAATGTGTAATGGAAAACCGCAGAAAAATTAACCGTACTCGTGAAGAATCTAATCAATTAAAAATTTATAAAGATGTTTATGAAATTTGTAACGAGACTCTTTGTGCAAAAACTGATGAAGGTTTCCATCTTAAGACATGCATCAATAGAAATTGTAACGACTGTGGTGTGTCTAAGTTTTATACTGATCCCGATGAAACCAGTGTCAATTCATATTCCCTAGATGTAAACTGGAAGTGTTTCGAGTACATAGACATTAAAACGAAAACGGGTTTAAAGAAAAAATTGATGCTAGTTCAGAAAATAAGTAAACCAGGAGAAATGATTAGTTATTTCTTAAAATTATTAGACAAATTCCCGTCCCATATGTTTAGGGCTAAGTGGCAAAATACGCAATTAAAGTCATTAGTTAAAAATTTACCATTGAAACATTGTATAACTGTACATGACTTTTCGGAAAATTTCAAGTGCAAAGAACAGACGGAGATCCAGTCAGACTATTATCAAAAACAAGAAGTGTCAATACATGTAACATTAATTTATAGACATGCTATGTTGAACGCGGACTGTATGCAAAGTACGACCGATGATCCCCATGTCATTACGGAACATTTACATGTTATTTCAAACGACGAAAAACATGATCACCATTTTACTCACTATGTGCAAAATCAAATTGCAGAATATTTACGATCGATTTCTTGTGATGTAGATGTCATGCATGAATTTTGTGACGGATGTGCGAGTCAGTATAAAAGTCGTCACTGTCTCGGTGATTTATCGAACTCGTTTCGAGAATTTGGCTACAGAAAAATAGTCAGAAACTTTTTTGAAACAGCCCATGCGAAGGGTCCCCAGGACGCAGCCGGTGGTTTTTTGAAAAACCAAGCCGATTTAGCAGTGGTTAGAGGGAAAACATCAATTCAGTCAGCAAAGGATTTCTTTGATTTTTGTAATGAAAATCTCATCCAACCAAAGTCTGACGGCTGTAAGCGGAGGATTTTTAGATATATTGAAACTATTCCGCGAACCGAACCACGGCTTTATAAACCAATTCCAGCGATTCGGTCTATCCACCAAGCCGTCGCAATTCAAAAGGGCGATATATCAATAAGGTCTTTGTCATGCTACGCATGCGACCCGTGTCTTTTAGACTTGAGCATACAGTGCGAAAATCTCAAATTCATAGACAAGTTTGTCACATACAAAATCATACCAGAAACAGTAAATGCTAACACATCTAGCTCGGATACAGACGACGCAGAAGACGAAAATGCACCATTATCCGATCTCATTAGTAAAAAGGCAATATTTGCGGTTTTGTGCGAGGACACACAGTACGATTTCTACCTGGTAAAAGCAAATTCTGAATCGTTTACGTTAAATCATGACAAAACAGACAGTTGGAGCGTTCGATTCAACTCGAATTCTAACGTGATAGAAGGAAATTATTTTCAAAGCATAGACGGTGATCCACTAAAATTTTCTTTAATTCGTCGTAAATTGGCACTAATACCAGCAGCCTCTGTGGTCTTTATTTTCGATGAAGATGATATTGAAAACTCCAGCAGCGACGGGCTTTTAGTTAAGTTATTTGACTCTACCCGTCAATCTATAATTGACTGTATCAAAATGTGTGACTATGTTCGATGATTTACCTACATGTATTAGTATACCAATTAAATTGTTGAAATATGCTGTGGTCACTTTTAATACAATATATAGTTTTTGAGAAAAATATATTTGTATTTGTAAAAAAAATATCATGAACGTTATAAAGGTTAAATTACGTCTATGCCAATCAAGCGTAAAAAGCCTAAAAACGTAACTTTTTGACGTTACGCTCAGTGGTACCAACATCTTGCGCGACGTCGTTACAACTACAAATATTTTAAATTTATACAATAATATTAGGCTATGTCATCTGGTAGTTGAATTTCATTCCTATATTAAAACAGTGCTTTTAATATTAAATTAAAGATTTTATTTTCTATCTTAAAATATTATTCACTTAGTATGATATATGATAATGAAATCGTGTATTTCTAGTTTGAATATAGAATTGAGGGTTGGTCAGTTTTATTGATTTAAACTTATTTTATTGTTCATAATAACAACAAATGGATCAGACACAAGTTTTACAACTTAGAAATGTCTTCTCCGCTAGTTACATCAATTTAATCAGAACAGCATTAAATACATAATAATAAAATATTTGTTCAGAATATGAAGACGAAGAAAAAAAACATACAATAGAACGAAAAATGCAAATTTCAAAAGTAGATGAAACATACTGTGTGCTAAGGTATGGCAAATCGAGCACACCTCAAAGACAATTCTTAAACACGTGGTGTGTGTGTTGCATATTTGGATTGTATTACGATTAGACATAGTTTATATGTTGGGATTTAATTAATTCATGGGGATCTTGCATAGGTAAGCACAATTTGAACTGAATAACACATGTATATTTCATCGACTTGTGACACGTCAATCAATCAATACCCTAAGCGCGACCAAGAAAAGAATATACATACATGTAGAAGTACACAATGTTGACAATTGTCAATAATGTTATACATGTTGACTTGTTAGTTCAAGAGAAACGCCGTGTATCTTTTATGTATTTTTGTACACATGAAAATATAAACGTGTTTATTTCTACAGGCAGGTTATCATTTCAAAATAACAAAATATCGATATTTACCGGTAGACCCACCATATCAAGCATATTTAATTCAATGAGCATGTTATATCTAAGTAAATTGAATTTATTACAATATAATATCCACATGAACAAGAAGCACTAGGCACCAACTTCAATTTAAATAAATTTATTTATTTATTCAAATTGCATATTACACCCATATGGGTCAAGCAATTACAATACAAAAGCATGCAAACATATAAAAGAAAAACAACACAAACATACTAAATATGTAAATGTAGGAGAAATCTTTGACCGGCGCGGACCCTATCGTCTCAAGTCTAGTGATTGTTTTATGAAGGTGCAAACAACCGATGAAAGATCTGAAGTTGGATTGAGTATGTAATCAAGTCATGGGTGACATATTAGTAAAAGAAGGACATTTATTTTCAATAGTATTTATTAGTAAATTTCTTGGTTGCTGGTTTAAATGACAATTTAAAAAGAAGTAATATTCATCTTCTAAGATATTACAAGTAGTGCAAAGTCTTTGTTGACGGGGTATAGAATAGAATAGAATAAAATATACTTTATTGCCTAATCATAGGGCCCACAGGAGGTATCATTAACAATACAAACATTCATGATTGATAAATGAGACATACACAAAAAAGAAAAAGGACATAGTTTAAGGTTTTTATATTTCTAAACATATAAATATAATTATTATTATTTAGTGGATCATGTTCTGGTTTGTCCCCTATATCTCAGATCCAGTGTGAAACTTTACATATGTTGCATATTCCTTAATAAGTAGTAAACCTGCTAAAAACACCAAGGGACGGTGCTTCTGACACACCCTATCTGATAATTGCATTTTCTCACAATTATATAGTAAATAATTATATATAATATTAAATACTTATCACATACTATATATAAATAAAAAAAAAATAGATAATTATTATATCTATTATTATTATTGTTGTCGATTCGGATGTGTCACTTCGTGTTTAGAACAGGAGAACTAGTTGGAGGAAATATGTCATCATGTTATTGCTCAATTACAGGGTGCATCAAGCGACAGTGCAAAGGCATGTTAAAATTAATCAAGAAGAAATTCAGATCAAACCCAGTAATATGTGTTTTTCTTTCAATTTATTCTATTTATTTAGAAATATTATCAATTTATATTATATTTCTCCTTTCTAAGCATGCCAGCCCGTGCACAGTGTAAAAGAGCAATTATTTAATTATATTGTGCTTTGTTTTATCAAATTACAAATACTGGCTAGAATTTCCTCATTTTCATTATTAAGAAGCCAATATAATTTCTGTTCTGGATTGAGGACATGAAAGTTTTGACAGATATTATTAATCCTGCTGAACATTTCTGTTCTTATTACAGGACATGTAGAACATGATATTAGAAAATGTTTCTCATCATCTATCTCACCAGATGTGCAACGGAGGCAACGTCTGTCTTGTCGGTGAGCACCCTGATATCGCCCCCTCTCAATTTGTAATCTGTGTGATGAAATGCGAAACCTAGTAAAATTTCTCCTCTGCTCAAAGGATTTCAATATACATTAACATTTTTCAAGTCCAAAGTATGTTTTGAATTTACTGTAGCATAGTTTACCTTCTGACTGTTTTAACATTTGTTTTCCCCAATTCTCTTTATAGACTTGATATATGACATCTTTATAAGAAGATTTGAATTTATGTTTGGACACATTAGATAATTCTTTTAGTCCTCTAATATTTTTAATAAGTAATGTTATTGAACCATACAAAGAGGGGATTTTGATTTCAAATAATTTTTTTGATTCTTCATATGCATCTTTTAACAAGGTAAAGTAAGAATCTAAGTTTTCTAATCTATACCAATAACGAATCATTGATTTGATAATATCAAAATGAAGTGGGAATCGACCTAACTCTGAAAGTGTTGCAAAATTTGTTGCTCGTTTATTAACTTTCTATTTCTAAGTTAAGGTAAATCTGGTCCAAGACTAAAGCATTTGATTGAAGTCTTTTCTTAAATGGGTTAAAGTAACCCCATACTTCTGAACCATAAAGTAGAATAGGTTTAATGGTATGGTCAAAAACATGAATACTGTTTCTAACGTTTGGTCCAAATGAAATAAAGTCTCTGTGTAGCTTATAATACCCTTTAAGGGCTTTACTATATAGTTCCTTTTGAGCAGGAGAGAATGATCCTGATGCACAAAATTGAATTCCTATGTATTTGTACTGAGAAACACATTCAATTGTATTACCATTAAATAAAAACTTCTGTTTAAAGTGTCTGCCTGCCTTGTTGAACACCATAACCTTTGTTTTAGTGACATTTATATTAAGACACCAATCGTTACAGTATACATTCAGTTTATTTAATTTATTCTGGAGTCCTTGTGATGTAGACGACAGTAAAATTACATCGTCGGCATAAAGTAGGCAATGGACAGATAGTTTATTAATAAAGATGGGGTTGGTAGTATTCATCAGATATTCTGGTAGGTCATTGATAAAGATTTTGAATAAGTTGTCCCCTTGCTTCACTCCAACATAGTTACCAAAACAATCTGTGAGTGTATTATTTAGTCTTACACATGACTTACTTTGAGAGTACATACTCTTGATAATATTATAAAAATGGTGTCCAATGCCGTTTTCTAAAAGTTTTATTTTGATTCCTGTATGCATAACCGTATCAAAGGCTTTTTGGAAGTCAACAAAGCAGGCGAACACCCTGCCATCTTTATTATTGCAGTATTTATCAATTATGGTCTTCAGGATAAACATGTGGTCAGATGTCCTAGCTTTTTTTGTAAACCCCATTTGGCTATCATTGATCACATGGTGTTTATCAAGGAACTTAGTCAATCGGTTGTCAAGAATTCTATTAAATAATTTACCGAGGGAATTTGTTATCGTTATACCCCTATAATTATTCGGATCTGATGGATCATTCCCTTTATGGATTGGAGTAATATATCCATGTGTCCAATTTTCAGGGTAATAACCCATTGTAAAACAGTTATTAAAAAGATTATGAAGGCATGGAATTAAAAAAGACTGTCCACTTTTAAGCATTTCATTACTTATATTGTCTAGTCCTGTTGATTTGTTACTTTTCATCTCTTTAATGGCTGAACTAATCTCAGCTTCAGTAATTTTACCATCAATATCTGTAAAACATTTGATCTTTTCAAGTTGGCTAAGTTTATCCTCTAACCGCTTAATGCGATTCTTGTAAATATCTTTTGGGTTATTCAGATTTTGAAAGTGAGATTGCCAAGTAGAAGTAGATATAGAAGATGTTGTATCTATTTTCTCTGTATCTTTTAATTCCTCAATCAGTTTCCAATACTGTTTGGGATCCTTATCATGAAGCATTTCAATCTGATGTAATAATGATTTTTTATACAGTCTATATTTAGATTTTCTAACTTTATTATATTCTCTTAACAATTTATAATAATGACCCCTAATTCTAGGATCACATGGATATTTGAAAAAATATTTCCCATAATTAGTGAGATTTTTTCTTAATATTTGTAGATCTGTATCAAACTATTTCTTATTTTTGTTCTTTTTCTTATTCTTGGTGAAGTTACGTCTTTTCAAAGATTTATTTGCTGCTGAAATAATAATGTTTGCTAATTCAGTTGCTGCATTATTTATTTCATTTTCATTACTTCTGCAGCCCATTTGTATAAAGTTATCTAGCCGTTGTTTCAATTCGGGCGAAGATAAAGCTTCCTGAAAGAGAAATGAGGATTCATCTGACCACTTGTACCCTGGCGACGTCTCAATAGTGTTACAATTCTCAATGTGTACATGTTCATTACTATATTTTGCACTTATAGACCATTGTATTAAACAATGACAATCTGATAGACAAGGTACACAATCATTAACCTTAAGATATAATATATGGTCTAGGATGCCCTCCGACACCAGAACATAATCCACTGTACTTGCCCCATGGGTTGTGTAACATGTAAAGTTACCAAATGTGTCACCAAGAACTCGACCATTAACAAATCTCAATTGGTTACTGATACAAAGATCTATGAGATCTTTACCCCTTGAATCCAATTTTTTATCTTTATTGTATCTTTTAAGAATCTGTTTGTCAAAATTATATGATTTAAACAAGGGAAGAAAATTATTACTATCTTGATATATGAAATCATTCTCAGAGCCAAGTCTGGCGTTACAGTCACCGCACAATAAAACATTCCCTCGCTTCTGAAAATGTTCGATTTCTTTTTCTATGTGTCCCAAGATTTCATGGTCGAGTTCTTTAGAATAAGATGAATTTGAAGGTGGATCATATACACAACATTTATAAATAAGTCTGTCTTAAATCCAAAGAAGTCTTTTTCTAATTTCAACCACTGGTAATTTGGATTGCTATTTTTTTAAATTTTAATGTGGGGTTTGATTGATTGTTTGCATAAAATTGCTAGGCCTCCGAAATATCGATTGTTAGCTTTTGTCTTTGGTCTGCAAATGAGATTACAGTAGTAGGACCAAATTTTTGAAATATCATGGTCCGGCCCTAAATGAGTCTCAACCAAAAATAATAAATCAAAATTATCAATTTTTCTTGGGAATTCAGGGTCTGTTGTTTTATTAAACTGTTTGCTGATTAGGTCTCCTAATTCAATTGTATTAATGACTGAATATGGGTCATATACACTACAGGTACATCTACTTGACACTTGGTTTCAATGCACTGTATATATGCAACACATTTTTATATCTTTTTAAGCTAGTTGGATTCAACAATAACATCCACTTGTTACAATCACTTAAATTATCATTTTTTTAAGTGATACTCCAATTTGAAATGATAAAGAAAACTTGTTCCACCCTTAAAATGGGACTTTGGAAACATACAATGTATATGTGTATAAGCTAAGTGACTCTTATGTCAAAATCATTATGAAATTCAATCATAATGACAGATAATTATGTAATATGAACAGCCAATAATTGCCATAATATTTGTTTAATTCCCAATCATATTAGGGTTGGTACATGTATATGACCCATATTCAGTCATTAATATAATTGAATTTTCACAAATAATAAGTACATTAACAAATATAAACATACAATGTATATGTATATAGACTAAGTGACTCTTATGTCAAAATCATTATGAAATTCAATCATAATGACAGATAATTATATACTATGAACATCAAATAATTGTCATAAAGTTTGTTTAATTCCCAATTATATTAGGAATGGTACATGTATGAATTGAGACGGTTATGGGGGGAGGTGGAGGGGGGTTAGAAAACAAAAAAAATAAATTGAGAAATATTTTAACCTCTACTCTGGAGTTCATCAACACATTAAATGCCAAATAACAAAAACACAACTATCAAATTCAAACTGTATGGTACTTGTAACTTATAATATAGGTCAGGTGAATGTATAATTGTTTTACATCCTACCCCCTCTACCTCTACTTGCTCTCAGGCCCCTTGAACGAGATCTATTTTTTTGATTATGTACATGTAGGGGCAGCCCTAGTGTGGTATGTATTGCTTTCTTCAAATTGGAAGCAAAAAATGACAGGCCATAAGAGGATAGGTGGTATTTATCTTCAGTTAACATGTCCTCACATGGATTACCATTAATGAGCAGGTTGGAGTGATCACAGAAGGAAATCTTTGTGGGGTTGCTTATAATTTTTTCCTTTATCAGGGCATTTATTATTTGTCCATTTGTATGGAACTTCAAATTGTCCTTTCTTGGGGTAGCTAGAGAGACAATGATTTCAGTGTTTGGCCATTTGTGTTGAATATCAACAATGAGGGTTTCAAGACTTTGAACACAATTTTGTGGGGTCATAGTTTTTAGGTCATTTGTAAAAGGGTGGATTACAACAAGGTCAGGCCTGGGGGGTTCATTATAATGTTTCACAAAGTCTTTAGTTTCTTCAATTGTGTATTTAACAAACTTTTTGATATTCAAAGAAGCAGACAGCCTTGTTTCATGTACACCCTTGACATTTGAAGTACCAATAAGAAGCACATTAGGTTTGTTCGATTCTTGAAATTGGATTGGTTTCTTTTCTGTGCTGGTGAATGTTTCGGTGTTAGACACTGATATGCTAGATATATGCATCTTAAGCTGTATAACTTCATCTTGAGATTTATCTAACCGCTCTCTTAAACCAAACACCTCGCTGTGAAACAATTCTATCTCTCTGTTTTTTTCATCCAATTTTGTAGACTGAATATCAGCTTCCTTTCTTGAAATCGTCAGAGATTGATCAAATTGTTCTCTTGTTAGATCAAGTATTGACTGTGTTCTCTTCACTGATTCTTCCAACTGAGATTTTTCTAATAAAGCTTGATGCTCTTTGATTTTGAGTTGTGATTCAAGTATTTGGATTTTCTCTTTAAGCGCAAGCACCTCTTGTATTTTTGTTGTGTCTTTTCCTTTGTTTGCTGAGATCTGATTCAATGTTGTAGAAAGGTTTCCAATCGCCAACAATATTTCTTGGGTGTTTTCTTTCTGAAGATTGTTGATCCCAACAATACTTTTGGTCAGAGTTGATTCTAGCCTAGAGAATTGTTCATGATTGTGAAACTCTACCATGTCTACTACTGGAACTTTATCTTTGTTTTTTTGTTGATCCGTTGTAATAATTGATTTTACTGATGTCAGTGATGTATCTTCAGCCTCATCGTCCATATCTAATGCACTTGCTTGTAAAAATGTGAGTGTATCTCGAGTATCCAAGTGTACGATTGTTTGGTTAAGTTCATCAGCATGTTCATTATTATTAGTGTCCATGCCTGCTGAAATTTTTTCTGATATGCTCTTTAGTGTAGTGATGTGGGTATTTGTGAAAGTCATGTACTCGGTACCTTGGACCATGATAGTACCTGTAGTGACAAAAAATGTTAACTTGTACTGTAGTCTTTCTAATTGAGAAACTTCAATGACGATTGAATTTCCTTGATGATTAGGATCTGTCCAGCATTCTGGAATATCACACCACTTTATATCCAAATCATTTTTACTTTCAAGAAAGTCATAATAGAATATGTCGAGTGTTTTTATCCAAAGGTGGATTCTTTCTAGAGATGTGTGAAATGTAATCATTCTTGCTTCCTTTTCATAAATGTTAACGGATCTCCTGTACTTGGCGATCACAATACTGGTATACTAGTATTGTGCACAATACTGGTATAAAAAAATATTCCAGTATTGTATTCTAGTATTGTTCCAGTATTGTTAAATTAGTTATTTTTTGGGAGTATTGTATATATTAACAATACTAGAACAATACTAGAATACGATATTGGAATAAATTGATAACAATGTGTCAAGTTGTCAATGTGTATTGTAGGACAGGAAATGGCAACATGAATTGACACTTTTTCAAAAGCAAAAAAAAACACAAAAAAACATTATCTTATTTTTTATTGATTTAAGCACTATTCACTATTTCATTACAGTGTTCCAGCTAGGATTTCAAAAGGGCAGGGTGCTGGTCCTGAAAAAGGGCTCTTTAGTGCACTGTTGGATTTTCAAAAAAGGCATTTTTTAGGGACACTGTAAAATCAAATAAAGTATACAATGAAATATTGACTTTTATTATTTATACATGAGCAAATAAGTCAGTTTATTCAACAAATCAACCTAGATATAATTCTATCTTTCTGTCATTAACTCTAAAAAAAACTTGGCAACTACTGTATCTGACACATGCTCATAACATTGTTGCAATTTAGTTTGACATGTAAAATATTGTTCATTGTTCACTGTTTCATGCGATTTATGTGATCACACTTTACCAATTAGACCTGTGAAAATACCCTTTCTACTCAGAGGTAACACAGCAGCTGTACTCATTAAGTGTATGCTATTATTGGGGTACAGTGCTGATAAACCAAGCTTTTCATTTAATAAAAGCTTAAGGCATGCCATGATGCTCCTTTCATGACATTCCTCTATTTTTATCACTTGCTTAAGTTTCAGATGAATTTGAAAGTTCAACATTTTAAAATTGGATTAAATAATTTTTTTTATCAAACTACAAGGATGTTACGGGAGGACAGACGGACGAACGGAAGGTAGCATTACTACATGTATATCCCTTCGCAACTTCGTTGGCGATGGGATAAAAACTACCCCCCCCCCCCCCCCCCCCCCCACCCCCACACATAAAAACCTCTACAAACTATCAGTTGCAAAAGGCAACCCCTTACAACAATTACAGCAGCATCAATTATGGCAATAGACGATGTAAGTGTTTTTTTTTCTTCTTCAAATTTACAATAAAAACAATGATGCCTGTGATATGGCAGTTAAAGGCACTCACTAAAAACTATAAATATCATACTTCTACACAACATTTATACTTATATAACAAGTGCCATTCTATAAAGAATTATGAGAGACTATATAAATTTCAATAAATTAAAACTTTAAATCACGTCTATAAAACATTTCAGTTCTGTAAAAACTTAACTATCAATCAAGAATATAAAAAACTATTTCTTCTACCTTAAATATTAAAAAGAAACCATCATAAAGAAAGATAATTAAAAGTTGGCATGCGGTGAAATATTTCTCCAATTACGAATTATACCTCAAAAAACGGCATTGTCATAATTTGGTCTTAATTTATGGTACAAGGATGTGCTTTACAAAGTTTTGACCTTTTTATCTAAGACATCAGCATATCTGGCATGCATTCAGGATATATACAATGAAAGATGAACACATGATTTACACAGACATCGTGTTCTTTGTATTTGATCTCGATCTACTTTATTAGGTTTAAATAAAATACCTTGTCTTTTGTATGAACAATTATTTATATACACGACTATATGGTTTAAAAGGAATATATTACTTGGCTCTATTTTAAGCTTGTCTTATTATTTGTTATGTTAATTTGTCAAGTACGAACATTTCGAAAGGTCTCGCATCACCTTAGATAAATGGTTATACGTCACATACCTATGGAGTCAAGGAACAAAAGTTAATTCCGTAGAAAGACAAGTATAGATTGACGAGAAGACCGTAATACAGATGTTTCAATACCTGAGAGATGTCTGCTCCACTAAACTACTATCAACTCCAGTTGAATTAGGTGGACCAGGTGTGATTGTCCAAATTGATGAAAGTCTTTTTAATCACAAATCAAAATACAACAGAGGGCGACGGGCCAGCAAAGAGCAGTGGGTTTTCGGTTTAGCAGATACATCCAGCAAGCCTGCCATTACTACATGGAAACTGTTGACAAAAGAGATGCCGCAACTCTTTTACCTATTATACAACGTGTTGTAAAACCAGGGACAATCATCCATTCAGATCAGTGGAAAGCGTACCATAACATCAGCTCACGACTGCAGCTTAGCCATGGCACAGTTAATCATTCGCTCAACTTCGTGGACCCTGCAACTGGCATACATACTCAAGCAATCGAGTCGTACTGGGCTAAAGCCAAACAGAAGTTTAAAGAGATGAAAGATGTGTCATCACATCTACTACCCAGTTACCTAGATGAAAGAATGTGGAGAGACAGATGGGGTACCACAGGTGACAATGCATTTACAAACATTCTCATACATATTTCAGAACAATATCCTGTGTAAAAGTGATATTTATTATGGACATGATAGACTCTTTATAATTCTAGTGCTAGTACATTATATTGTGAATGTGATGTTATTATTCATAAATCATGTTGTTCATCAAAGATTATTAAAAATTTGATGCCATCTACAAAAATGTATGATCATCTATAAAATAAATAAAATGTAAATTATGACATGTTGTTTTATCAATTATTATATATCCTGGTATTGCATATTTTTATTTACGAACAGTATTGTTAACAATACTGGAATATGATTTTATACCAGTATTGTATTTTTTTTGTAAAAAAATTACAATACTGGAATAATTTTTTATACCAGTATTGTCAACAATACTGGTATACCAGTATTTTGATCGCCAAGTACAGGAGATCCATGTTAACATCTATCTGTTCATATAAACAGTTCTTTGCCTTTCCTGTTCGTTTATTTAATTTTTGAGGCAGAATTGTAGTGGGATATTCGTGAAACACCTTATCCATAGATACATCTATATTGGAAAGTTCAAAATCCGCCATGTTGATTTTCGCGGCACTCGTGGTAGTCATGTTTTACCTGAAACACGTGGGTGAAATAGCAAATTATTCCTTCCCTGAACAATTCTTTGTAAAATACTACCCCAAAAGTCCCCTTTCGTCGTATTTATGAACACTTGACTCCTGTTGCAACTGTACATTCAGCTTATATTCAGGCGAGCAGATTTCAAGTAAACCGCCATGCCAGGGGAGACAACTGTATATTAATATATCGACCAGTTTCAATTTGCAAACAATGGTCACTTGTCCGAAATTTAGCTATGAGTTGTCTATTTTTAAAGTTTTTTTCCTTTATCAAATACTCTTCCAAAACAATATCATGTTTTATTTTATTATACAAATAAAGTTTTGAATTATCTGTTAATTTTGAAAGTTTGTCTTTAGTTTTCTGAATGTAATTATTGTGGACAAACTTTTTAAATTCTTTTTTAAATGGAACTTTTATCTTATGGAAACACTTATCCATATTAGAAAAATCTTCAGCATCCAAATCAAATTCTTGAAAGACATTTAATGCCAAAGTATACCATGTGTAGAAGCCTTCATCATGTAAAGATTTATTAACATTAAGGGATTCTTTAATT
Organism: Bathymodiolus brooksi; assembly: GCA_963680875.1. Classification (NCBI taxonomy): domain Eukaryota; kingdom Metazoa; phylum Mollusca; class Bivalvia; order Mytilida; family Modiolidae; genus Bathymodiolus; species Bathymodiolus brooksi. The sequence goes on along the minus strand of OY804581.1, from coordinate 63,114,358 downwards.
AATGGGTTTATATTATTAGTATTTATTCTTACAAAATACATCATAACTTGAGTTTTAATAAAGGAGGAGTTTTTTTAAGGCCTAAAACTGTTTTACAATATTTTGTATGTATTTATTCATATGATGATTTTTCCTGTAGGGCTAAAGTATCACAAAAAGTATTATTTCTGGTTGCTCGAAGCATGGCTCTATATAAGGGGAGGTATTCGTCCATATACCATATTTCACAATTATAACTTAAAATGGGACGGATCAGCGTGTCAGAGAGTTTACACGAGAGGTTGACAGGTAGTTGTTCAAAATTTGAGAAAAGTTTTCGCAAAGAAAATAAAACTTTTAAAACCTTTTTTGACAATTCTTGTATTCCCCTTTTGAAACAACCCTTATGATCAATGACAGTTCCGAGAAAATTGTATTCTTTAAATAAATCACTGTTCAGAGAACTACATTTATTTCTAAGCCTAGCATGTAAACACTATAAGATATCGGTCTCCAAAAGAAAAGTAAGAAGGTACAGTTTTCGGTTGAAAATATTTTTGTTGCAATTTGGATTTAAAAGACGGAAGTGTCGGCAGTTGACGAAGGTTCAGATCTAGATTGTTCCATAATTTAATCGTACTTGCAAAATAAGACTGTTGATATGTAGATAATCGGTATGATGGTTGTGAAATATTTAGTCTGTTCCTTAAATTATAATTTTTTAGTGTCAGCGACTGTTGGTGGTACCAATTCTGTTAAATAATCAGGTACTTGACCGTTAACGATTTAATAAAATAGGACCAATTTTCTTACCTCCCTTCTAGTTTTCAACTTTTCCCACCCCGTCTCGATATAAATAGAATTTATACTGGCAAACGATAGTAATCCCGTAACAATACGCGCAGCTTCAAGTTGTACTTTTTCTAATCTGTCCGAATTTATTTGTCCACAATTATCCCACACTTCAGATGCATATTCCAATACAGGTCTAATAAATGTTAAGTAAAGTTTTTCTAAGTAATTTCTGTTAAGTCGGTATTTTAATTTTCTGAGTACATTCAGGGAACGACCATTTAACTTGAAGGGGGGGGGAGGGGGGGGTTATGGTTTTTTTCTAAAAAAATATTCTGATTCCCAATGTTGCTGAAAAAAATATTCTGATTTTGGTGGAGGAAAAAAAAATAATCTGATTCAGAGTTTTTGTCATAAAATCTAATGTTATATTCTGGAAAAAAAATTTGCGCTTCGCGCTACAAAAAAATAAATATTGTAACTCTCGTATTATCGGAAAAAAAAATTCTGAACGAAACAAAAAACCATATACCCCCCCCCCCCCCCTTCAAGTTAAATGGTCGGTCCCTAAGTTGTTTCGAAGCTGATTCAATTAATTTGTCTATGTGCTTAGTCCACTTACAGTCGCTGCTGAATAAAATCCCTCAATGTTTGTGTGTATGTACTGGATCAATAGTTGTTTGGTCCAAATTAAATGTTAAATTACATTCAACGCCATTGACATTAAAAATAATAATTTCAGTTTTGGTGGGATTAAACTTTAATAACCACCTGTTTGACCATTTTTTCAGGTGATTCAGATCTGTATTAATCATATTTTTTAGTGTGCTTTCATCTTGTACTATATGTCTAATAGACGTGTCATCAGCAAAATGACGACCTAGACCTACTATCTCATCAGTAATATCGTTTATGAAGATCAAGAACATTAAAGGACCCAATACTGACCCCTGAGGCACACCCGCATGCAAATGACCAATCCCGGATAAAGCATCTTTTATCATAACCCTTTGAGTACGATTAGAAAGATAACTTTTTAACCAACAAAGCAGATCCCCTTTAATACCATATTTGCCAAGTTTATATAAAAGTGTTTTTACCCAAACTGTATCAAATGATTTGCTTATATCAGCAAATGTAACGCTGATCACTTGTTTTGCCTCTAATGCAAGTAATATTCTATGATACAACTCTATTAGTTGAGGACTTGTAGAGTGACCTGGTATAAATCCCGACTGGAACTTGTATAATAGTTTATTTTCAAGTAGGTGATTAAACACATGTTTGAAAATAATTTTTTCATGCACCTTACTTACACAAGAAAGTAAAGAAATAGGTCTATAGTGAGACGGTAAAGATTTGTCCCCATTTTTAAACAAAGGGATTACATCGGCGATTTTCCAGTCCGATGGAAATACTTTTTCAAGTAAGGATTTATTAAATAAACTACACAATCGTTTCGATATCTCCTCCTTTACAGACACCAACATCCTATTACTAATTATATCGGGACCACCAGCTTTATTAGCATTAAGAGTACATAACATATCGATTACTTCTTGTTCAGTAACGATAACTTGGGATAGAATATGTTCACATCTGTCTAGTTCTAATAAGAAAACCCTAAATGCTCGTTTACTCGCAAGGGTTATAACGGGTTGCCATTACACGTAATGGAGCAGACGCCTGCATTTATCAATAATAAGACATAACCTTTCCTTTTGTCCATTATTATAACAAGTTTTTATCACCTACCAGTATTTTAGAATGTAATTCCCACAAAATAAAAATCCATGTTTACTTTCTCTCTGAACATTTTGAATTTCGTCATTTCCGGCCTCACTATTTGGATGTCGATACCATATTTGGCGATTTGAGGCGTGAATGTTTACATCAGCCGTAGTAAGCATCGTAGTAAGAAATACCATATTTAGAAAAGCTCCGCTTTTCGTAGTTTCCGGTTATGGCAAACGATCGATAAATTTGAACAAGGTTGTTGCTACCTTTGAAAAGCATATATTTCTCAGCCAAACCGATTTAACAAGGACTGGGATCATCAGTAATAGTTATAATGAAATGTTTGAAGCGTAAATAGTGAGTTTTTATGTTTCAATTGCAATTTAAAACCCGTAACAATGCATTGAATAATATATGGGCTATGATTCAAAAGGAATATTGGTGCTTAATCTGAAATATGAACATGCAATCAGCTTCATCAATTTGGTCAAATTTATTAAATTATTATCAAATGCCACGGTCAATATCATCGAAATTGTTCGTAATTGCGTCCGGTGAGGCTAATGTGTACGGATCATCGTATTATTGAAATTTTAGGACTTCGTCCTTCAAACAGGTTGCCTGTCTCATATTACATTATATTATTACTTATTCATGGCCGACACCACATATCAATGGAATGTATGTGTGCGTACTGGGAATCCCCAAATGTAAATTTTCAAAACAAATGATAAAAAAATACTTAGTTACAGAATATTTATTTATAACTGACGGGGAATTTTTATTTTAAGGACTTTAAAAATACGTTATATGCCGGTGTTTTGTTTGTTTACACTCGGTCGTCACGGTAATTTCACAGCGGGAGTCACAATGGAACAGCCAGATTTGTTGTGTACTGCACTTGCGCTAAATATAGAGTTGTTGAGTATTATCGTGTGTGCCGTTTTATAGACGTCATATTAGAATGGGATTTACCCGTTGTTTTTCAAGCCTCTTTTTTAGAAGCGGAGGTGTTATTAGCTATGTGTATTTAAGTGTTCATATATTCAGAATAAAACAATACTCTTTAAAGTAGAAAAATAGCTATGTGGTATAGCGTGCTGGGTGAGGTGGATTTAAATGACCAATACGACATTGAATGTACAATTGCTTGATTGTTAGTTCACCTGGACCAAAGGTCCAGGTGAACTATTGCCATCACTTGGCGTCCGTCGTCTGTCGTCTGTCGTCTGTAGTCTGTCGTCTGTCGTCTGTCGTCTGTCGTCTGTAAACTTTTCACATTTCAAGCTTCTTCTCCGAAACCACTTGGCCGATTGGAACCGAACTTAGCAGGAATGTTCCTTGGATGGTCCTCTACAAAGTTACTGTTTTTCGTTCCAGTCGGATATTCAATATGGCTGCCAGGGCCAATAATATGCTCTGATTGGCTGAAATTTCAAAGATCTTCTTCTCCGAAACTAATGAACTGACTGAACCCAAACTGTAAAGGAATGATCATTGGAATGTCCTTTACCAAGTTACTGTTTTTTATGCCGATCGGAAATCCAAGATGGCCGCCATCGCAGGACATAGATTAACATTGGACCCTATGGGAAAATGTTCAAATGCCTTCTTCTCAGAAACTACAAATATGATTAAAGCCAAACTGTACATGAATGTTCATTGGATGGTCCTCTACAATCTTAAGGTTTTTTGTTCCGATATGAAATTCAAAATGGCGGCTACGGCAGGACTTAGTTTAACATTGGACCCTATGGGAAAAATGTTTCAAAATGCTTCTTCTCTGAAACCACTTGGACAGTTGAAACCAAACTGCCCAGGCATAATCATTGGAAGGTCCTCTACAAATTTTATGTTTTTTATGCCGGTCAGAAATCCAAGATGGCCGCCACCGCAGGACATAGATTAACATTGGACCCTATGGGAAAATGTTCAAATGACTTCTTCTCAGAAACTACAAATATTATTAAAGCCAAACTGTACATGAATGTTCATTGGATGGTCCTCTACAAACTGTACGTTTTTTGTTCCGATATGAAATTCAAAATGGCGGCTACGGCAGGACTTAGTTTAACATTGGACCCTATGGGAAAAATGTTTCAAAATGCTTCTTCTCTGAAACCACTTGGACAGTTGAAACCAAACTGCCCAGGAATGATCATTGGAAGGTCCTCTACAAATTTTCTGTTTTTTATGCCGGTCGGAAATCCAAGATGGCCGCCACCGCAGAACATAGATTAACATTGGACCCTATGGGAAAATATTCAAATGCCTTCTACTCAGAAACTACAAATATGATTAAAGCCAAACTGTACATGAATGTTCATTAGATGGTCCTCTACAAACTTTACGTTTTTTGTTCTGGTATGAAATTCAAAATGGCGGCTACGGCAGGACTTAGTTTAACATTCAACCCTATGGGAAAAATGTTTCAAAACGCTTCTTCTCTGAAACCACTTGGATAATTGAAACCAAACTGCCTAGGAATGATCATTGGAAGGTCCTCTAGAAATTTTATGTTTTTTATGCTGATCGGAAATCCAAGATGGCCGCCACCGCAATACATAGATTAACATTGGACCCTATGGGAAAATGTTCAAATGCCTTCTTCTCAGAAACTACAAATATGATTAAAGCCAAACTGTACATGAATGTTCATTGGATGGTCCTCTACAATCTTAAGGTTTTTTGTTCCGATATGAAATTCAAAATGGCGGCTACGGCAGAACTTAGTTTAACATTGGACCCTATGGGAAAAATGTTTCAAAATGCTTCTTCTCTGAAACCACTTGGACAGTTGAAACCAAACTGCCCAGGAATGATCATTGGAAGGTCCTCTACAAATTTTCCGTTTTTTATGCCGGTCAGAAATCCAAGATGGCCACCACCGCAGGACATAGATTAACATTGGACCCTATGGGAAAATATTCAAATGCCTTCTACTCAGAAACTACAAATATGATTAAAGCCAAACTGTACATGAATGTTCATTAGATGGTCCTCTACAAACTTTACGTTTTTTGTTCCGATATAAAATTCAAAATGGCGGCTACGGCAGGACTTAGTTTAACATTGGACCCTATGGGAAAAATGTTTCAAAACGCTTCCTCTCTGAAACCACTTGGATAATTGAAACCAAACTGCCCAGGAATGATCATTGGAAGGTCCTCTACAAGGTGTGTGTTTTTTATGCCGATCGGAAATCCAAGATGGCCACCACCGCAGGACATAGATTAACATTGGACCCTATGGGAAAATGTTCAAATGCCTTCTTCTCAGAAACTACAAATATGATTAAAGCCAAACTGTACAAGAATGTTCATTGGATGGTCCTCTACAAACTTTACGTTTTTTGTTCCGATATGAAATTCAAAATGGCGGCTACGGCAGGACTTAGTTTAACATTGGACCCTATGGGGGAAATGTTTGAAAACGCTTTTTCTCTGAAACCACTAGAACAGTTGAAACCAAACTGTCCAGGAATGATCATTGGAAGGTCCTCTACAAATTTTATGTTTTTTATGCCGATCGGAAATCCAAGATGGCCGCCACCACAATACATAGATTAACATTGGACCCTATGGGAAAATGTTCAAATGCCTTCTTCTCAGAAACTACAAATATTATTAAAGCCAAACTGTACATGAATGTTCATTGGATGGTCCTCTACAAACGTTAGGTTTTTTGTTCCGATATGAAATTCAAAATGGCGGCTACGGCAGGACTTAGTTTAACATTGGACCCTATGGGAAAAATGTTTCAAAATGCTTCTTCTCTGAAACCACTTGGACAGTTGAAACCAAACTGCCCAGGCATAATCATTGGAAGGTCCTCTACAAATTTTATGTTTTTTATGCCGGTCAGAAATCCAAGATGGCCGCCACCGCAGGACATAGATTAACATTGGACCCTATGGGAAAATGTTCAAATGACTTCTTCTCAGAAACTACAAATATTATTAAAGCCAAACTGTACATGAATGTTCATTGGATGGTCCTCTACAAACTGTACGTTTTTTGTTCCGATATGAAATTCAAAATGGCGGCTACGGCAGGACTTAGTTTAACATTGGACCCTATGGGAAAAATGTTTCAAAATGCTTCTTCTCTGAAACCACTTGGACAGTTGAAACCAAACTGCCCAGGAATGATCATTGGAAGGTCCTCTACAAATTTTCTGTTTTTTATGCCGGTCGGAAATCCAAGATGGCCGCCACCGCAGAACATAGATTAACATTGGACCCTATGGGAAAATATTCAAATGCCTTCTACTCAGAAACTACAAATATGATTAAAGCCAAACTGTACATGAATGTTCATTAGATGGTCCTCTACAAACTTTACGTTTTTTGTTCTGGTATGAAATTCAAAATGGCGGCTACGGCAGGACTTAGTTTAACATTCAACCCTATGGGAAAAATGTTTCAAAACGCTTCTTCTCTGAAACCACTTGGATAATTGAAACCAAACTGCCTAGGAATGATCATTGGAAGGTCCTCTAGAAATTTTATGTTTTTTATGCTGATCGGAAATCCAAGATGGCCGCCACCGCAATACATAGATTAACATTGGACCCTATGGGAAAATGTTCAAATGCCTTCTTCTCAGAAACTACAAATATGATTAAAGCCAAACTGTACATGAATGTTCATTGGATGGTCCTCTACAATCTTAAGGTTTTTTGTTCCGATATGAAATTCAAAATGGCGGCTACGGCAGAACTTAGTTTAACATTGGACCCTATGGGAAAAATGTTTCAAAATGCTTCTTCTCTGAAACCACTTGGACAGTTGAAACCAAACTGCCCAGGAATGATCATTGGAAGGTCCTCTACAAATTTTCCGTTTTTTATGCCGGTCAGAAATCCAAGATGGCCACCACCGCAGGACATAGATTAACATTGGACCCTATGGGAAAATATTCAAATGCCTTCTACTCAGAAACTACAAATATGATTAAAGCCAAACTGTACATGAATGTTCATTAGATGGTCCTCTACAAACTTTACGTTTTTTGTTCCGATATAAAATTCAAAATGGCGGCTACGGCAGGACTTAGTTTAACATTGGACCCTATGGGAAAAATGTTTCAAAACGCTTCCTCTCTGAAACCACTTGGATAATTGAAACCAAACTGCCCAGGAATGATCATTGGAAGGTCCTCTACAAGGTGTGTGTTTTTTATGCCGATCGGAAATCCAAGATGGCCACCACCGCAGGACATAGATTAACATTGGACCCTATGGGAAAATGTTCAAATGCCTTCTTCTCAGAAACTACAAATATGATTAAAGCCAAACTGTACAAGAATGTTCATTGGATGGTCCTCTACAAACTTTACGTTTTTTGTTCCGATATGAAATTCAAAATGGCGGCTACGGCAGGACTTAGTTTAACATTGGACCCTATGGGGGAAATGTTTGAAAACGCTTTTTCTCTGAAACCACTAGAACAGTTGAAACCAAACTGTCCAGGAATGATCATTGGAAGGTCCTCTACAAATTTTATGTTTTTTATGCCGATCGGAAATCCAAGATGGCCGCCACCACAATACATAGATTAACATTGGACCCTATGGGAAAATGTTCAAATGCCTTCTTCTCAGAAACTACAAATATTATTAAAGCCAAACTGTACATGAATGTTCATTGGATGGTCCTCTACAAACGTTAGGTTTTTTGTTCCGATATGAAATTCAAAATGGCGGCTACGGCAGGACTTAGTTTAACATTGGACCCTATGGGAAAAATGTTTCAAAATGCTTCTTCTCTGAAACCACTTGGACAGTTGAAACCAAACTGCCCAGGCATAATCATTGGAAGGTCCTCTACAAATTTTATGTTTTTTATGCCGGTCAGAAATCCAAGATGGCCGCCACCGCAGGACATAGATTAACATTGGACCCTATGGGAAAATGTTCAAATGACTTCTTCTCAGAAACTACAAATATTATTAAAGCCAAACTGTACATGAATGTTCATTGGATGGTCCTCTACAAACTGTACGTTTTTTGTTCCGATATGAAATTCAAAATGGCGGCTACGGCAGGACTTAGTTTAACATTGGACCCTATGGGAAAAATGTTTCAAAATGCTTCTTCTCTGAAACCACTTGGACAGTTGAAACCAAACTGCCCAGGAATGATCATTGGAAGGTCCTCTACAAATTTTCTGTTTTTTATGCCGGTCGGAAATCCAAGATGGCCGCCACCGCAGAACATAGATTAACATTGGACCCTATGGGAAAATATTCAAATGCCTTCTACTCAGAAACTACAAATATGATTAAAGCCAAACTGTACATGAATGTTCATTAGATGGTCCTCTACAAACTTTACGTTTTTTGTTCTGGTATGAAATTCAAAATGGCGGCTACGGCAGGACTTAGTTTAACATTCAACCCTATGGGAAAAATGTTTCAAAACGCTTCTTCTCTGAAACCACTTGGATAATTGAAACCAAACTGCCTAGGAATGATCATTGGAAGGTCCTCTAGAAATTTTATGTTTTTTATGCTGATCGGAAATCCAAGATGGCCGCCACCGCAATACATAGATTAACATTGGACCCTATGGGAAAATGTTCAAATGCCTTCTTCTCAGAAACTACAAATATGATTAAAGCCAAACTGTACATGAATGTTCATTGGATGGTCCTCTACAATCTTAAGGTTTTTTGTTCCGATATGAAATTCAAAATGGCGGCTACGGCAGAACTTAGTTTAACATTGGACCCTATGGGAAAAATGTTTCAAAATGCTTCTTCTCTGAAACCACTTGGACAGTTGAAACCAAACTGCCCAGGAATGATCATTGGAAGGTCCTCTACAAATTTTCCGTTTTTTATGCCGGTCAGAAATCCAAGATGGCCACCACCGCAGGACATAGATTAACATTGGACCCTATGGGAAAATATTCAAATGCCTTCTACTCAGAAACTACAAATATGATTAAAGCCAAACTGTACATGAATGTTCATTAGATGGTCCTCTACAAACTTTACGTTTTTTGTTCCGATATAAAATTCAAAATGGCGGCTACGGCAGGACTTAGTTTAACATTGGACCCTATGGGAAAAATGTTTCAAAACGCTTCCTCTCTGAAACCACTTGGATAATTGAAACCAAACTGCCCAGGAATGATCATTGGAAGGTCCTCTACAAGGTGTGTGTTTTTTATGCCGATCGGAAATCCAAGATGGCCACCACCGCAGGACATAGATTAACATTGGACCCTATGGGAAAATGTTCAAATGCCTTCTTCTCAGAAACTACAAATATGATTAAAGCCAAACTGTACAAGAATGTTCATTGGATGGTCCTCTACAAACTTTACGTTTTTTGTTCCGATATGAAATTCAAAATGGCGGCTACGGCAGGACTTAGTTTAACATTGGACCCTATGGGGGAAATGTTTGAAAACGCTTTTTCTCTGAAACCACTAGAACAGTTGAAACCAAACTGTCCAGGAATGATCATTGGAAGGTCCTCTACAAATTTTATGTTTTTTATGCCGATCGGAAATCCAAGATGGCCGCCACCACAATACATAGATTAACATTGGACCCTATGGGAAAATGTTCAAATGCCTTCTTCTCAGAAACTACAAATATTATTAAAGCCAAACTGTACATGAATGTTCATTGGATGGTCCTCTACAAACGTTAGGTTTTTTGTTCCGATATGAAATTCAAAATGGCGGCTACGGCAGGACTTAGTTTAACATTGGACCCTATGGGAAAAATGTTTCAAAACGCTTCTTCTCTGAAACCACTTGGACAATTGAATCTAAACTGCCCAGGAATGATCATTGGAAGGTCCTCTACAAAGTTTCTGTTTTTTTATGCCGATCGGAAATCCAAGATGGCCACCACCGCAGGACATAGATTAACATTGGACCCTATGGGAAAATATTCAAATGCCTTCTTCTCAGAAACTACAAATATGATTAAAGCCAAACTGTCCATATGTGTGTACATTGGATGGTCCTCTACAAACTTTACGTTTTTTGTTCCGATATGAAATTCAAAATGGCGGCTACGGCAGGACTTAGTTTAACATTGGACCCTATGGGAAAAATGTTTCAAAACGCTTCTTCTCTGAAACCACTTGGATAATTGAAACCAAACTGCCCAGGAATGATCATTGGAAGGTCCTCTACAAGGTGTGTGTTTTTTATGCCGATCGGAAATCCAAGATGGCCACCACCGCAGGACATAGATTAACATTGGACCCTATGGGAAAATGTTCAAATGCCTTCTTCTCAGAAACTACAAATATGATTAAAGCCAAACTGTGCATGAATGTTCATTGAATGGTCCTCTACAAAATATACGTTTTTTATTCTGATATGAAATTCAAAATGGCGGCTACGGCAGGACTTAGTTTAACATTGGACCCTATGGGAAAAATGTTTCAAAAGCTTCTTCTCTGAAACCAAACTGCCCAGGAATGATCATTGGAAGGTCCTGTTTTTTATGCCGTTCGGAAATCCAAGATGGCTGCCACCACAGGTCATAGTATTAACACAGAACCATATGGGGAAAATACAGAAATATATTCTTCTCTGAAGCTATTGCACTGATTGAACCTAAACTGTGCATCAATCATTGGAAGGTCCTTTACAAACTTTGTGTTTTTTATGTTGATCGTAATTCCAAGATGACACAGGACATAGTTTTTACATAGGACCAATTGGTTTTTTTTATTACCAGGTGAACGATACAGGCTCTTGAGAGCCTCTGGTTTATAAACATACGGTAAACGTGACTGTGCTTATATACATTTACACACTAGTTCTATTGTTATCGATAGGTATTCAAATTTTGGAAATACCTATTTGTCAAAAGAATTCGCACGTGTCTTAGGCACAGGACAAATAGTGACGTCACTTGAACACCTGGCACAGTGCCGAGGTGTTCAAGTGACGTCACTATGTGGTCTGGGCCGAACACACGTGCAGCTATTTTGACAAATAAACATTTCCCCAAGTTATACAATACATATCAATAAATAATATAACAAGTGCGTAAAAATTACAAAGAGTAAAATTATGAAAATATACACCACAAAATGAGATCATGTTACCTTACACACAAAAAAATGAAAAAAAAAATGTAAAATCTGTGGCTTCATTGGAACTTGAATGTTAATTCAAACTTTTTAAAATATAGTGTCAAACACTGTCTTCATCCAAAAATGATTTGCGAATATGAATAATTCGTCTTTTCTCTAAATTTAAAACGAATTTAATTTACACAGGAATCGTACTTAATGAGGTTAAAGTGCAGTCATCGTGCAAGTTGCGGACTTGTAATATTAATACAAACCGGTAGATAGCAGAACAATGTTATGTTGGTATGACTGTTTTTTTATTTGGCCCGGGAAAGGGGGGGGGGGGGAATTGCATTTTAAATGTTTATGTAACAACACTAGATTTAAAACAATAATTTATTCCAAAATACTATGTAAAATTTCCATCTGTTAGTAACATTTTTTTCTCTCAAATACTACAATTTAAATGTACATGTACTTACGACTTTGGCCACTTTCACCCAACAAGTAGAATAAACTAATGCTGCTTGATGTAATAATTGTGTATATTTTTTATAAACAATATCACTAGAGTGTAAGTCAGTTACCGACTTCGATCTCAGGTTCAAGCTAGATAAACACCCTCGCGGTCTCGGCGCACAATTTGCACGGGTTCAGGTGTTCATCTAGTTTGAACACCTCGATCTCAGTCGGTAACTATTACATACACGTGGTTGCGTTATTTACTTGTAACCAAATGAATAGTATCTACTAAATAAGTAAATCTATATACATGTAGCTATAGGTCGGATAGCTGTAGCATCATTGACCTCGGGTATGTGCTAACAGCTATCCGACCTATATCGCTAAATAAAATATTCAGTAGATAAATGTCTTTTTCTTTCTTTTTTTTTCATTTTATATAATTAGTAGGCAAGTCAGGGTTCATTTTATAATGTGTGGTCAACAGATCTAGAACATGTTGAAATTTACATTATTAATGTACAATACGTGTAAAATCAGTTGTTTTTCATGCTTCCTTTTTATTTTTATTTTTTGGCAAATTTATATGTAAACGCGTTTATTTAAACCAGGGGCGGATCCAGGGGGGGGCGCACCCGGCGCGCGGCTCCCCCCCCCCCTCCCCCCTAAAATTGGAAAAAATAAGATTTTTTGGCGTATAATCGTGATTTTTCACACGAAATACCCCAAGAATTTTCGAGACTCCCTCCGCTCGACGCAATTTTTTAAAGTGCGCCCCCCCCCCCCCCTAACTAGAAATCCTGGATCCGCCCCTGTAAACAAACAACTCTTAGGTTACTCAGTAGAGCATGATAGAGGAGATGGATTTAAATGACCAATACAAACTATTATATATATAGTGTATTTGAAATGTTATATTTGGATAACAACACAATAATGAGTGTGTAATGTTTGTAAACCTGCGGTATATTTATATACAAATGCACGTGGTCGAGTTATTTATGTTTCAGTTTCTTTGTATGATTTTTGTGGCAAATCTAAATTATATAGGCGAATTAATATATATTTTTATACAAAAACTTGTAGGTAGAGCAATTTATTTGCGCAGTGAAGCATGATGGCCGAGATGAATTTAAATGACCAATACAAAATATAATGTATTTAAATAACGATACACTATTGCCATGATTGCGTGCATACTGTTTGTAAACATGCGGTATATATTTATAAACAAATGCACGTGGTCGAGTAATGTATGTAAAGAAGGGACAAAATGGGTAACAAATTAAATAAGAAAATTGGTACTTATCACAAATTACAAGTAAAGCATAGTGTTCACATTATGAGTTCAAATATAAAAAAGCAATCATCATTTCAATTTAATTTAGAGAACCAAGAGCAAGTCTGTCAACATCTTCTAGGTTCCTAACAACTTTAGTACCCGAATGTTCGCTCTTCTTCACAATGATGGAACCATCATGAGTCCAGTAGGAGTGAACTTTGTTGTTTATTCGATGGGTATTCAGACGTTTTAACATGTCATATCTGTGTTTGGTGAGGTTTTCACATATGAACATTTTGTCCTTGTTTCCTTTGAGTTTCTTCTAATTACTGAAGACCATTGCTCGTTGTCTGTAGGTGAGGAACCTGACAATAATTGAGATTTTACCATCTCTAGATTGACCTATTGGGTGAGATCTGCCTTTTTCATTAAGACTGAGCTTAACACCAAGCTGATTTTTACAGAATTGGAGGACAATAGAGTCAGTATCAATGGGTTGGATAATATCACCATTACTGTTAGTTGGAACTCTGACATTGTTGAATCTCAGACTTGTTCGTCTACTGTATTGTTCCTGTTCTTCAACCCTTTCCTCGACTTTGTCCAACTTGTCTTGTAATGTCTGAATAATTGTGTTTTGTTTGTCAATTTCAGTTTTATTGATAGAGGAAACAGGAGTACCCGGATAAAACCACCGACCTGTCGCAAATCACTGACAAACTTTATCACATAATGTTATATCGAGTATACCTCGCCTGAGATGAATTCGAATTCACAACGTTAGTGGTGATGGACAATGATTGCACGAGTAGTTGTAAATCAAATTACCATATAAGATCACGACCACAATATATAATTTATGTCAGGAAAGTCCAGATACTTGCGAATTCTCGAAAGAATGTTGCTAAAGAATTCATTGTGAATATTTAAGTACAAGATGTGCTATGTTCATTGCTTTGCCTTTTTTTTATTTTTAGGAGCGAAAGTAAATATGGCAGTATGAACCTCTCGATTCACGCTTCGACGAATATATTTTTCCATATTATTCAATCCTTTATAATTTCGTACTAAATCTGTGCAGTTCAGAACGAAAATTATTTGAAATTAAAAAAAACCAAACTATTGTTAATATATTGTTGATGTCCGCTTTGTACTAGACCAATATAATGACTGATTTTTACAGTGCTAGTTCACTGACACAACAGCCGGCGAATAGACATATCGCTCCACTCGGACGCATTATGCTGATTCCTAGACAACCAGTCTCAGCTGCTACTCCTTAATGCATGCTGCATACTAAGCAGAGAAGCAGCCAATGCCATTTCTATAGTCTTTGTTTTGACCCGATCGGTGCTCGAACTCACGACTTATTCCCCACTCGTGGCGAACACAATAGCCTTTACAGCACCGATGCGGTTCAGCTGTAACATTGATGAGACCAAGTAAGCATACAATAAATCTTGAATGTAAAATAATGGCACCATGATGGGCTTAGGAGAAGGCCATACTGCAATGGGGAAATAAGACTATTTGTTGGATATGGTCGGGAATTTACATGAAAAATTGACCACTTACAAAATGGACATGTTCAAAAGCAGAAAAATGGAACAATAATCCATAGAAAAAATATATACTCTACAAGATCACATATCACTGTTGAAAACAGGGAGTTGGGTTTTGGGGCATTTTTTTTCGGGGTTTCTCTTGCAACGGGACACCAATGAGCACTATTGGTTATAAATTGACCCCTAGGAGTTACTGTGAGTTGTAATTAACAGTGCAATTAGCGTGGTATTATACAATGTCTATACAAGTTTTCGATAAATTGTGCATGCTCTTTCATATCCAAAATGATATTGTAGAGAATTTTAGGAACAATGTCCTCGAAGATGGCGACATTAAAATTCAGTCGAGACAAACGTTGCATAACAAAGAACCAATGATGTCAACAAGAGCTACTTCTTCCCAAGAACCATCAAGGGACTCGTAATTTACCTGCCAGGGTCGCAGAAACGGGGCCATTGGAGGATTTCTACTCGAAACTACAAACACCAGACTAATACCGAACTAAACAAGGTAAATAGTTTAACTGTAAATGGGTGAGTTCCGTTTTAGGACGATATATTTATGTCCACTATATGCAGTCCGGTCGGGCTTCAACGTTTCAGTTTAGAACACAGTGAAATATAATATGAATGATTAGAAGACACACATGATTTATCACAATAACAACGAAATTAACTCTAATATTGTCAATAAAGTTGGAAGATTCTCTCACATCGTAAACAGGGTCGTGATCGTATGGTAGTTGGATTTACAACTACCTATGCAATCAGTGGCTATCACCACTGACGTTGTGAGTTCGAATCTCGCTCATGATGAGGTGTACTCGATACAACTTATGTGATAAAGATTATCATTGACTTGCGGCATGTCTGTGGTTTACTTTGGGTACTCTAGTTTGTCCCGCCAATAAAACTGACCGCCACGATATAACTGAAATATTGTTGAAAGTGGTGTTAAACCTAATTAACCAATCACAAACAACTTATAGCATACATTGTCGCCAACATGACTTACTTGATCGTTATGGAATATTTGTGTCACAAATAACCACAGATATATTCCACTTGTTGTAAACACTTCCCGGTGCATTCCTCATTCATGACTTATCATCGGGTTTGTAACGATTAACACGACGGGTACCACTAGTGGAGCAGGAACTGCTTACCCTTCCAGAGCACTTGAGTTCACCCCCGGTCTTTAGTGGTGCTCGTGTTATTCGATCTTTAGTTTTCTGTGTATGTTTTGTAGATCGTTGTTTGTCCTTTTGTGCTTTTTCTTCTGGCCATTGCGTTGTCTGTTCTTCTTCGATATACCGATTCTGATTGCCTCTTTGGTATCTTCAAACTCTTCTTGTATTGTTCATTCTAGCCAAATGCATAGCATAAAGAATAGGTAGCACCTCATTAATTAAAAGCAACATTTTCATGTTTCTCTTTAAAAATTCCGCAGAACGGAAATAGTTCTAGACTGCTTTATGTCACCAATAAGTAGGGTACAACATACAATGTATGTAGTTACAGTATTACAAGTTTTTACATTTCAGTACGAGACGACATTTGTTCGCATTTTAGCTTTAGAAACTACAGTGTTGTCTTGGTCCCATGTAACTGTTGGGAATAGATATATAATATAATAGGACAACATTATATGATAAAGTGTGTCAGTTACTTGTGACACGTCAGTGGCTCCAGGTACTCCGGTTTCCTCAACCAATAATGTTGACTGCAACGATAAAACTGAAATATCGTTGAAAACACCGTTAAACACCATAACCTCAACCCTCCGAAAGGAATATCCGCTAGTTATGTGGAGCAAATGAAATACACAAGACGTTCTCAGTCATCATCATGTGTATTGGATTCAAAAAGACCTAATTATGATTTTCCTTTGACAACTCTCGTTGTATCGATAATTTACAGTTCTTTATTTAAAATAAAAACATAAATATCGAAGTTAGTGGTCACGACACGCTTCTATGACAATCTCATGCAATGTGTACCTATCACCGCTTAGGCTGCGAGTGCAATACAACTTCGTGTGATAAAGTTTGTCAGTAATTTGCAACAGTTGACGTTTTTTCTCGGGTTACCGTCAACAATAAACCATAATCGATCATCAGTAGATATGAAATATATAGATATTAATATTTCACTTGGTCGAAAAGATATTTCTGTTTTTGGATGTTTTACACAATTGATAGCAAATTTTATAGGATTCACCAGTTGTTATTTATTATCCCTAGAATAATGTGTATTGCAAACAGAGGGGTATATGTGACACAGTGGCTAATGTCGTTCACTTCTAACAACAAGCCACTAACGTGGATTCGCACCTGGACACCCATCTGAAGTGCTAAGATTTCCCGACACCTATCAATAAACAGAGGGTGTCTTGTAGGAGACAAGAACTGCTTGCCCTTCGCCGGCGCCTGGTTTTGCCCCTGGTTTCTGGTGGTATCTGTGTTGGTCATCATATTGGTTATCTGTGTTGTGTTTTTTGTTTTGTTTGTCTTCATCCTGTGTCTTGTATGCTGAACATTGCCAATTTCTCTGGATTGTCTATTCTTGATTGCTCCTTCGGTTTTCTCTAAAGTTTATCTCAGTGGTCAGTTCGTTATATAGCTTTTCGGGCTTTCTTCCCAAATTAAGTGTGGAATTCTTGAGATAAAGTTGAAAAATTAATTGCTAAAAGTGACGATAACACCAATGACATAACATAACAAACATGTACATGTATCTACCTTCATTATGAGTGGTCATGTATATGTGTGTTAGGGATATTGATTTTGTTTCTGTTCCGCAAATATTACGATCGATTTTTAAACAGTTCTTACAGTGTTACATTTTTGTTTTTCAGTACGTTACTAAGAGTACTAGTATCACCTCATATTCTTTATCGTATGTTTATATTTATGTGGACGAGTGTTGTGTTCTTAGTTGAATCGAACCTCTTTATAGTTCTTTGACCTTTGATTATTTATCTACCAAAGGGTTAAAATTATTATCGTATTCACCTGTGTGCCTTTCTTTTCTAAGTGAGGAACTATATAATTCTCTCAGGTTCAGATTCAGATTCTTTATTTCTTTAAAGTCCAACTGATGTCTTCTTTTTGTGTATTGGAAGTTAAAATGTGAACACATCGAATGGGCGTTTTCTTTCATTTTTAATAAATATAGTTATCAATCAATTTGATAACAACACTGGCCAAATAATATGAAAAATGATCTAAAGGATATCTAACAAGTGACGAAATATAACATAATGGTAGAAGTAACCATGTGAAATTACAAATTAAACTGTGTCACACCGTCTAGTTGACGTGTAGAACACATAATATACATAAACCTACAGAATGATCACCCTACACTACGGCATTCGTCTGTTGTAACATGTATCCGTCTTAAGCTGACGGATTTGGTTCATTTGTTAGAAAGTTTGCGTTCGGAAGTCATCACTTGATATTCTTATTTTAATTCGCATTCTTTATCGATAAGGTTTGCTACATCACAAGTTACCTTCCTTGTTATATTTTGCTTCCTACTGTCCAAATGCATAGCATTCCTTTCGTTTTCAGGTCTAATATCGTTTCCATTTTGAAATTCATTACCAATAATTCCATCGGGAAACAAAGGCTCCACATCAATAAGTGAGATTGTTGTTTTTAATCCGTTGTTATGGCGACCGATGATATTTTCGTTTCTTGTGAGATTCCTAGGACAAAATTTGGTATTTCTAATTTCATTATAGGACGTGGTAATTAGTGGCGGACCCAAGCGTTTCTTCACTTCCTTCATTAAGTTGTGGTTTCTATTAGAGAAATCAATGTCGTCACCAAGGCGTATAAAGGCACGTAATTGTATATACATCTCATCTCCGACCTCTATTTGGTCAAAGTTTACAATTATAATGTTGCGTTCTAATTGCTCTTTGAAACTGTGCCAAATGTACTTCCATTCAATTTGCGTCCATGGTGTACCGCCTACTTTATAATAATCACATGGTATAACTATGTAATTCCTGGTATTTACAACTGCATCCAGAATGAGTTCTTCTTTGACCGACCCAAGAGGTAAATCGCGACATGGAATATAAATACGATAGCCAGACGTTTCGAGGGCTTTAGACAGCACATTTAATACCCATAGTCTCAATGATTCATTGTCTTCATTGAATGAAATAAAAGCATCAAATTTCGGAAGACATCCAATTTTATGATACAATTTTCTACTAATATACTTTCTTTTTAATAAATATATTTCGTATCTGAATAAATATAGAGTACTTGTAGCAGCTAAGATAAAAATAGATAAAATGCTCAAAATAATAGATAAATAAATAGACAGGTACGAACGCTCCGGTTTGCATATATCACTTTTTGAAGCATCGTCTATTTTAACCAGTTTTCCACCAATCTCACAAAAATATCTGCTTGTGTTTACACATTGTTGTATACGTCTGTTGTCCGTCCAATCCTTGATCCATACATTGTTACAATTACAGTCTAATATGACGTCACCAAATTGTGTCTTGCACGGATTTAATGTTTGAATAGCGCGCGGAAAAGTCTTTAACTCATTATTCGAAAAGTCTAGAGAAATGTTCCTTTGCAGATTTTCAATGGCTGCCGGTGTGATAGAATTAATTGAGTTGTTGGAAAGATCTAATAGCGTAATATTTTCCAAATATTTTTTGCTGTTAAATATTTTGATGCTATTGTTCTTTAATATGAGGTGAATATTTTCCCCTTCAGGTACATACGGGGGTAGTTCAGTTAATCCAGCATTTGTACAGTTTACTACAAGTCGCCTACCTTCGTGTGGTTGGTAATAACAACGACATTGTTTCGGACACTTTTCTGCTTTAGTTAGATTACAGATAAACAAATCCATGTGACCTTCCTTCACAATATCCGGTATGGATCTTCCTCTATATTCTGGTGGATTCCAACAGGTGATATTGAAATAGTCCCGCCAAATCCTTTTGATAACGTCCTCTCCTAGTTCTAAATACGGCTCCATGTGACAATCGCATTCCCACTTTACGTCAGACATTATAAATCCATATGACATCACCTTTCCCAGAATTCTAATATCCGTTATACCTATTTTTTCAAAATCAATAAACTTCGTAAGATTGTTTCCTGTCAAAATAATGGCTCCTCCGTGATATGTTTTCTCCGGATCTATTACAAAGTGGTTTGTATTAACTATTTCTTTTATTATATTTGCTGAAAAGTCATATTTACAAAAATCGTGTTGTGATATTATATTGCTAAACTCGACTGTTCCCATGACATTGTTGGAGAAGTCAACATGAAATAATTGTAATGAATGCCCAGTGATGGTAGACGGCTCCAAAGTTTTTAATCCATTATATGCTACTTTAAGCACTCGTAAATTTGTAAGATTTATAAAGGTCTCATTTCCAATAAATGTTATTTTATTGTGACTGAGATCCAAGGTATCGAGAGAAAACAAGCAAGAAATATATCCTATTTCGAATATTTCGTTATTAATCAACTCTATTTTCACCAGTTTTGAAGAAAAGTCACAAACATTGCTTGGTATTCTGTTAAGAAAACCGACTCTGTGATATAGTCGTAAATATGAAAATGAATCGTGGTGGTTTCTGTATAATGTTGCACTGCCATCTCTACGTGTGTATTCTAACATAAGACGTTGTGTTTTATCAGATGGTGTCTCCCATGACGGTATTACATTACATACACAACAACTTTCTTTCATTTTCGGAAGGCCATCCGGCATTTCATCACCATGGCAGTAACTCGGACATATCATATTGGTTCTATTTGCATATTTAGGGCTCCATGAAAATGAAAACTCGCAAATTCCGACAAGAAGTATTATCTTGAATATTTCAACAATACAATCCATCTTTAATATTCCGTTAGAATGTGCTCATATGTGTTTGTCAAATTTTTAGACTGATCGATAAAGACCCGGAAGTTCAGTCGTCAACATATATTTGTCACTAACTACAGAGCTAAACTTTTCTCCATTGATTTTATGAAGGTGGTAATAGTTGTATGTCAAACTTTGAAATATGTTGTCACGTTTAAAGGTTAAAATTAACGACTGCCCTTAATATCAATGTTCCGTTGTATGAAACAATTAATCGTTTAAAATCTTCATATATGTGGATGTACAGGTAACTGGGTGTACAAGTAAGTATTGATACTAATACTAATTTATTTTTTTGTAAAGTATATACTGATATCTCAAGCTGACCAAAATTTGAATCGATTATATTGAGTAGTAAAAAAGATATAGACGATCATATCTTTTCAGGTCAATTTTCAAGTACCCTCAAAACAATGCATCACTTCCGGCCCGGGTTACAACTTTTATCAGAATCTAAAATGCTCCCATAATGACAAAAGAGAACATTACCATTGAATTTAAAATATTTTTTACATTTCTTTAATACTGAAAAATGTTCATTCTGAATATTGTGAAGTTTTAACGAGAAATAAAGGTGTAATCATCGATTAATTGAAAATTTTGCCTGGGCCCGGGTTACAACTTTTACTAACTTCGAACACTTGTATTGCCGATATTATGGTTTCCCTATTATGTCTTATGATGACCTTGTGTCAACCTTTTATATGGACAATTTCTAATAAACTACATAAAACCTATCTCTTTTAAATCTACCATCAAACATAGACATTACGTGTATCAGACATTTTTGTCTAATTATTTAATAAGCTCTGTGAAACAACTTAAGTCTTGATTATATGTTCTTTTCATATAAATAATTTCATAATTTGAGAATAATATACATAATATTACACAGTTTTGTTAATCTGTGATTTGTATAGATTTTTATCCATGAAATTTGTTAAACGGTATAATTAAAATATTTAAACATTACTTGCATTGCAATCCGTTTTTATGTTCATTACATTAACAAAATACTTAATATAATGTACAGTGCCGTCGTGGTAGTGATCGTATGGTAGTTGGATTTACAACTACCTGTGCAATCAATGCCTATCATCACTAAAGTTGTGAGTTCGAATCCCGTTCATGACGGATTGTACTTGATAAAACATTATGTGATAAAGTTTGTCAGTGACTTGCGACAGGTCGGGGGTTTTCTCCGTGTACTCCGGTTTCCTCCACCAATAAAACTGACTGCCACGATATAACTGAAATATTGTTGAAAGTGGCGTCATACACCATAATTAATCGATCAATAATGATTTCACAGTATTTCGAACATAGTCACTTCTCCAATAATGTTAAAGGGCGCATTTAAAGTAAATAAATACTTGATTTAAATTACCTACTTCATGTACTTTAAAATTGACAATTAACCTAATTTGATTAAAAAGTCATAACATGTAATACACTTCAGAGCCAAATGTATACTTTTCGATATTACCGTGTTTCACCTTCACTAATTGGCCAGTGGCCGTCGTCGGTGTGGTCGTATGGTAGTTGGATTTCCAACTACCTATGGAATCAGTGCCTATCCCCACTGATGTTATGAGTTCGTATCTCGATCAGGGCGAGGTGTACAACATTATGTGATAAAGATTGTCAGTGACGTTTTCTCCGGGTTCCCCGGTTTACTCCACCAATAAAACTGACTATAATTGGCCAAAACCTACATGGGTATTCAATAAGATAAATATTGGTGAAGTAATAACGACGACGAGGTACAAAACATGTAAGTAGGTGGTCATGGTCGTATGGTAGTTGGATTTACAACTACCAATGCAATCAGTGCCTGTCATCATTAACGTTGTCAGTTCGAATCCCGCTAATGGCGAGGTGTACTCGATACAAAATTATGTGATAAAGTTTGTCAGTGACTTTCGGACACTTTGGTGTCCTCCGGCAATAAAACTAACCGACATGATATAGCTGAATATTGTTGAAAGTGGTGTTAAACACAATAACCATAACCCTGTAACCCTGTAATAAATATAAACAAAACCTTCATGAACATTGATGTTTTCCTTATCTTTCGGGATACATGCATATGATTATATGTATCATTATCTTTTTGCTAGCGATTTAAATATGATAACTTTATCTTAAAACCCGAGTTCACCCTGGTTTTAGTGAGATTCTTGTTAATGCCCGAGTTCACCCCGGTTTTAGTGAAATTCTTGTTGCCGGGTCTTTAGGTTTTGTACAATGTTTTTTAAGACCATTGTTTGTCTTTTTATCCTATTTCTATTGTTGATATTGAACCGCATCGTTGGAGTAATTGTTAGCGTGCTCGCCTCTAGTGTGATAGATCGTGTGTTAGCGTGCTCGCCTCGAGTGTGATAGATCGTGAGTTCGAGCCCAGGTCGGGTAAAACCAAAGACTATAACATTGGTATGTGTTGCTTCTCCGCTAAACACGCAGCATTAAGGAGAAAGAGTAAAGACTGATTGGCTTGGAAGCAGAATAGTGTGTCCGGGTGGAGCGACATGTCTACCCGCGGACTGTTGTTACAGTTTCAGCGTATTGGTCTAGAACAAAGCAGACCTCATTATCATCTCATTGAAAATTAACTTGTTCTCGCCATGATATACAGCTGAAAAATTGCTGAATTTGCGCTAAAAGCAGCCACTCACTCACTCACTCTGTCTGTTCATATATTGATTCTAATTACACCTTTAGTATCTGCAAACTTTTCCTGATTCTTGTTTTTATAATAATTTGTTTTCGGCATCTACCCAAATCTTTAAAATGGTTGTGCGACCTATATATTTATATACAGTTGACTCTCATTGTCTGGAATTCGGTTGACTCGAATTTCCGGTTGAGTCGAATTTTTATCGAAGTCCCGAACTTCGTTGTGTATAAATATATATAATTTGACTCCTGTTGAGTCGAATTCGGATGAGTCGAAATTTCGGTTGTCTCGAATAAAAGTTTTGGTCCCGAGATGTAGAAAGCCATATTATTTACATTCGTTAAGTCAAATTTACCTGTCAAAACATGTGTATTACATTAGGAATAAAATCGGATCACAGGTGAAACATCCGGTCATTGAATTTGACATTTTTACCTTAGGCTATTTCACATGTTTATTTCACAATCTGTCAAATTAATTAGTGATAATATTTGAATTGGCTTGGTATTATGACACAAGTTAGATGTGTACAATCAAAAATTGTCGATTCATAATAAGTGCGCTTGGGTCGGCATACATCAATGATTATGAAAAGTACACAAAGGAAGCGTTTTATCTACATGTATTGAATTATTTGTCGGAAATTAATTTTGATTAAAGAAGAATAGTTTTCTTCTACACTTTATTGAATAATAAAAACACACCATTTATTGTAAATAAACAGTATTGCACAAAGAAAAATACGTCATGATGGGTGAAGTTTAATGACAATGCAACAGGTGAAAAACATAAACAAAACAGATAAACATATTCATTCACACAAAAAAAGATATCTAGAAGTTATCAGTCGTTTCACAAGATTCAAAGAATTTAACGGAGAGAAAAAAACAGCAACAAAAGCATCGAATATGTTTAAAATCGTTCCGAGAATAGGGACATGCGATGCTGGTTTTAGCTCTTCAAAATTTCGCTCGTGTTGTCTCCCTTTCGTTGTTAAACAAACCACACTTCCGGTATCTTCGTAGCTCCTCTCGAGTCGAACTACGGTTGACTCGAATTTTTTCCATGGTCCCATCAAATTCGAGATAACGAGAGTCAACTGTATATTTGAACTGTTGAATGTGCATCAATACTGAGGGTATGCGTCTAATATATATATATAGATTAAGTTGTTTTCATTCGGCGCAAGTAAAGGATAAGTAAAAGAACATGGATATGTTCCGTTTGTCGTAATCACAATGACTTCCTTTCCTCATTCATGACTTATTTGTTTGGTAGCAAAAGCAACTCGACTGGTGCCATTAGTGGAGCAAGAACTGAGTACCCTCTCGTAGCAGGTGCGTTCACTCCTGGTTTTTTTGGGTTCATGTTGCTAAATCTTTAGTTTTGTAGACCATTGTTTGTCATTTGTCCCTTTCTTCTAGCCATTGTATTGTCTCTTCTTCGTCGATTTATGGCTTATGATAACCTCTTTGGTATATTCAAATCTTTCTTATAATAATTTGAAAGGGCCCAGGTGGCTCTATGAGTTAGGTAGTTGGATTACCTAACAACTCACAAGCCTATCACCAATACGGTGTGGGTTCGCACCAGGCGTTGTAAAATTACAAAAAGGTGCACTCGACTCACAACCGCTAGTGATAAAGTTTACCAATTGCTTGCCCATGGTCGGTGGTTCTCTCCGGAACTCCCGCTTCTTCCTCCACTAAAACTGGTTGCCATGATATAGCTGAAATATTGCTGAAAGTGACAATAAACCATTAAATCATATAATACGGGTAAATCAAATTGGATTAAGAAACCAAATGTGTACGAATATTTTATCAAATAGAAACCAACAAAATGATTGATGTTGTTCTAGCTGAATTATCCTACTGCAAGACCAGATGGAAGTCTCACAAATTTGTAAAGACTGGGATGCGTTCCCTCACTCAACGTGTAGTAATTAGTACCAGTTATATCCCAGCAGATAGCTTCACCCAATGGTTCGGTGTGATGTGGTATTTCTACAGGAGAAGTTAGGATAGCACCGAGATAGTCATTGTTCTTCACAGACCAGTAGTACACGTGGTTTCTGGTCTTGATGAGTAGCTGCGTTCCATCAGGAGATATATCACCTGCCCCAGGGTTATGATGATGTGTAGTGATGCTTAGACGAACAGATGCAGTACCGCTAGCATGTGTTGTTAATCCCCAACCGGAAGCAGGAAGATGCGCCATTAGACCTTTCCCGCCAACAACATTTGAAGCAACGTAAATTTCACCATTATTGTCTACCATTAAGGTTTGACCGTCGTCTTCTGTCCACCTGAAATATACCCGATTTAGTTCAACAAAAAGAAGATCAAATGCGTTTGTGAATGTGGTCATTGTATTATTTTGCTTTTCTTTCGCTTGTATCAAGCCATAAGAGTTAGCGGACATACATTGAGTCATTATAAAAAATGGAGAAATTTCAAATTACAAATAAAAAAATATTTGATGTTTCAGAATTGTTATTCAGTGAATATAAAATACTTGTATCAGCTTATAGATAAATCTGACCAAATATACAACCTTAAACTCAAGTAGTTTTTCTATGATTTTAAGGTGGAATCAGGTCATGAACCAATTTATGTCACTGATGCTACCAAGCTTTGAAATAAAAATAATAAATATAGACAAGCCATTTAAAAAGCTTAGCTCCATATATCTGTAAAGTGATTAAAAAACATGATGCATATAAGAATAATAATTTGATTTTACTCTTTTCTCTGATAGGCAAAATTGTCATCTTACCTCACTTGTCAGGTAAAGTAAATAATATCAATAGATTATTTGATTTATTCTGGGAATATAGTTTACCACAGCAAGATTTTTCTTTCAGAGAATATAAAAAACCTTAAATTGTATATAGTATGCTACTTACAAAGACAATCATGGTACAAACAAACACCGTAAAATTATTTTTTTTGGACGGCAACTGCATGAACATTAAGTGACATCATGGACATTCAGTAACATCATAGACATTAAGTAACATCATGGACATTAACTAACATCATGGACATTAAGTAACTTCATGGACATTAAGTAACTTCATGGACATTAAGTAACATCATGGACATTAAGTAACATCATGGACATTAAGTAACATCATGGACATTAAGTAACTTCATGGACATTAAATAACATCATGGACATTAAGTAACATCATGGACATTAAGTAACATCATGGACATTAAGTAACTTCATGGACATTAAATAACATCATGGACATTAAGTAACATCATGGACATTAAGTAACTTCATGGACATTAAGTAACATCATGGACATTAAGTAACATCATGGACATTAAGTAACATCATGGACATCAAGTAACATCATGGACATTAAGTAACATCATGGACATTAAGTAACATCATGGACATTAAGTAACATCATGGACATTAAGTAACATCATGGACATTAAGTAACTTCATGGACATTAAATAACATCATGGACATTAAGTAACATTATGGACATTAAGTAGCATCACGGACATTAAGTAACATCATGGACATTAAGTAACATCATGGAAATTAAGTAACATCATGGACATTAAGTAACATCATGGACATTAAGTAACATCATGGACATTAAGTAACATCATGGACATTAAGTAACTTCATGGACATTAAGTAACATCATGGACATTAAGTAACATCATGGACATTAAGTAACATCATGGACATTAAGTAACATCATGGACATTAAGTAACTTCATGGACATTAAATAACATCATGGACATTAAGTAACATCATGGACATTAAGTAACATCACGGACATTAAGTAACATCATGGACATTAAGTAACATCATGGAAATTAAGTAACATCATGGACATTAAGTAACATCATGGACATTAAGTAACATCATGGACATTAAGTAACATCATGGACATTAAGTAACTTCATGGACATTAAATAACATCATGGACATTAAGTAACATCATGGACATTAAGTAACATCATGGACATTAAGTAACATCATGGACATTAAGTAACTTCATGGACATTAAGTAACATCATGGACATTAAATAACATCATGGACATTAAGTAACATCATGGACA
Organism: Bathymodiolus brooksi; assembly: GCA_963680875.1. NCBI lineage: Eukaryota > Metazoa > Mollusca > Bivalvia > Mytilida > Modiolidae > Bathymodiolus > Bathymodiolus brooksi. The sequence continues at coordinate 63,086,799 of OY804581.1, read as the reverse complement.
TTAAGTAACTTCATGGACATTAAGTAACATCATGGACATTAAGTAACATCATGGACATTAAGTAACATCATGGACATTAAGTAACATCATGGACATTAAGTAACATCATGGACATTAAGTAACATCATGGACATTAAGTAACATCATGGACATTAAGTAACATCATGGACATTAAGTAACATCATGGACATTAAGTAACTTCATGGACATTAAGTAACATCATGGACATTAAGTAACATCATGGACATTAAGTAACATCATGGACATTAAGTAACATCATGGACATTAAGTAACATCATGGACATTAAGTAACATCATGGACATTAAGTAACTTCATGGACATTAAATAACATCATGGACATTAAGTAACATCATGGACATTAAGTAACATCATGGACATTAAGTAACATCATGGACATTAAATAACATCATGGACATTAAGTAACATCATGGACATTAAGTAACATCATGGACATTAAGTAACATCATGGACATTAAGCAACATCATGGACATTAAGTAACATCATGGACATTAAGTAACTTCATGGACATTAAGTAACTTCATGAACATTAAGTAACATCATAGACATTAATTAACATCATGGACATTAAGTAACATCATGGACATTAAGTAACATCATGGACATTAAGTAACTTCATGGACATTAAGTAACTTCATGGACATTAAGTAACATCATGGACATTAAGTAACATCATGGACATTAAGTAACATCATGGACATTAAGTAACTTCATGGACATTAAATAACATCATGGACATTAAGTAACTTCATGGACATTAAGTAACATCATGGACATTAAGTAACATCATGGACATTAAGTAACATCATGGACATTAAGTAACATCATGGACATTAAGTAACATCATGGACATTAAGTAACATCATGGACATTAAGTAACTTCATGAACATTAAGTAACATCATGGACATTAAATAACATCATGGACATTAAGTAACATCATGGACATTAAGTAACTTCATGGACATTAAGTAACATCATGGACATTAAGTAACATCATGGACATTAAGTAACATCATGGACATTAAGTAACATCATGGACATTAAGTAACTTCATGGACATTAAGTAACATCATGGACATTAAGTAACATCATGGACATTAAGTAACATCATGGACATTAAGTAACATCATGGACATTAAGTAACATCATGGACATTAAGTAACTTCATGGACATTAAGTAACATCATGGACATTAAGTAACATCATGGACATTAAGTAACATCATGGACATTAAGTAACATCATGGACATTAAGTAACTTCATGGACATTAAGTAACATCATGGACATTAAGTAACATCATGGACATTAAGTAGCATCATGGACATTAAGTAACATCATGGACATTAAGTAACATCATGGACATTAAGTAACATCATGGACATTAAGTAACTTCATGGACATTAAGTAACATCATGGACATTAAGTAACATCATGGACATTAAGTAACATCATGGACATTAAGTAACATCATGGACATTAAGTAACATCATGGACATTAAGTAACATCATGGACATTAAGTAACATCATGGACATTAAGTAACATCATGGACATTAAGCAACATCATGGACATTAAGTAACATCATGGACATTAAGTAACTTCATGGACATTAAGTAACTTCATGGACATTAAGTAACTTCATGGACATTAAGTAACATCATGGACATTAAGTAACATCATAGACATTAAGTAACATCATGGACATTAAGTAACATCATGGACATTAAGTAACTTCATGGACATTAAGTAACTTCATGGACATTAAGTAACATCATGGACATTAAGTAACATCATGGACATTAAGTAACATCATGGACATTAAGTAACTTCATGGACATTAAATAACATCATGGACATTAAGTAACTTCATGGACATTAAGTAACATCATGGACATTAAGTAACATCATGGACATTAAGTAACATCATGGACATTAAGTAACATCATGGACATTAAATAACATCATGGACATTAAGTAACATCATGGACATTAAGTAACATCATGGACATTAAGTAACTTCATGGACATTAAGTAACATCATGGACATTAAGTAACATCATGGACATTAAGTAACATCATGGACATTAAGTAACTTCATGGACATTAAGTAACATCATGGACATTAAGTAACATCATGGACATTAAGTAGCATCATGGACATTAAGTAACATCATGGACATTAAGTAACATCATGGACATTAAGTAACTTCATGGACATTAAATAACATCATGGACATTAAGTAACATCATGGACATTAAGTAACATCATGGACATTAAGTAACATCATGGACATTAAGTAACATCATGGACATTAAGTAATATCATGGACATTAAGTAACATCATGGACATTAAGTAACATCATGGACATTAAGTAACATCATGGACATTAAGCAACATCATGGACATTAAGTAACATCATGGACATTAAGTAACTTCATGGACATTAAGTAACTTCATGGACATTAAGTAACTTCATGGACATTAAGTAACATCATAGACATTAATTAACATCATGGACATTAAGTAACATCATGAACATTAAGTAACATCATGGACATTAAGTAACTTCATGGACATTAAGTAACATCATGGACATTAAGTAACATCATGGACATTAAGTAACATCATGGACATACATTAGTACATCAGAGACAATTCAACTTAAAAGGGTCATTTTTCGTGTTATTTTACATGATAAGTAACTGTGACATCTGTATAATTTGCTAATATCCAAATACAATGCCATTACACCAAGTTTAATTACTGCACTCTGATTTTAATAAAATGGTGGAAACTACATGGTAACATCAGTGATAGTTTCATGACATTGTGTGACTAAATTGTTTTTGTATACCATAAACAATTGTATTTGTGTACCAATACTGAAGTACTAAAATGAGCTAATATATACTGAACGTCAGGTGTTTTTGTCTCTTTAACCAACGTGATTTTTGAACAGTGTTGTCATTGATGTTACTGTTTACATGGTAACAGCAGTGACAGTAACAGCAGTGATGTATTTGGGAAAGTTTATGGGTTTTTTTCTCTAAAGAATCGCTCCCTGCCATTTGAAATAATATGTCTTCTGTTGTGGATCATAATTGGTTCATAATAGGGGAAATATATTAATTCTATATTTTGTATTTTCTGTATTATCTTGGTAACATCAAAGACTCTTTTACAAAATATTATAAAAATTCACCCCCCCCCCCTTTTTGATCAAATATATGTTTTGTTGTTCTTGAAGTTTCTTTGTAGTCTACCACCTTTTATAGTAAGTAGTAGGAAAGGGATTAACTATCAATTCATGTTCAAACAAAAATAAATAATTCTTATAAATTCACATAATGTAACTTGGTAACATCAGTGACACAAAACAAAGGACAGACACTTAAATTTAACTTCATGGATTTGTATTAAAATTACAATCTTCACAATGGGACAGAAACAAATTATATGAAGATTATCAAATTTAAGGAAAATGCATTGGAAGTTAGTACCCATTGAACTGGGACACTTGTTTTACCCCAATTATAGAGCATACAACTTTGTACATATTTTCTAAGAAAGCTGAAAATATCTAATAGCTGTGTTTAAATCAAAGATCACCTTCATATTTTACTTTTCTGAGATTAAAAAGAAGGCCAACACAGGGGAATTCCAGAATAAAGGGGAAGGACATGAATTTCTCCATTTTTTGATAATGACCCATCATGTATATCTGTACTAGGATTGTCCATTTTGTCTCTGTTTCTGTGATTTTCCAATTGATATTTGAACTGTTCTAATGGTGTGATATTTGTTTACTGCTTTATTTCTGTGGGTTTTTTTTCACTTTTTTCTCGTGTTTTTCGCATTATTTTTGTTCTATATCAAAATGAATGACGCTTAAGTATAGGAAATACAACACTTAAGGATTGATCGCAATTTTTGTTCGGTTCATGAAGAAATAACCTCAATCAAGTTGTACACACCGTGTAGTAGCGGGTAACGCAAGGGTGTGTACAATCTGATTGAGGTTATTTCAAATGAACCGAAGAAATAATTTCGATCGATCCTTATAAATTAATTCAAACTTTTTTTGTTATGCTATTGAAAAATATATTTATTTTTTCAAAATAAGGCAAATGATCGGAAATAAATTTAAATAACCCCAAAGGTGCCTCATTGAAAGAAATTCGCCTGATGACAACGGCACGCGACGCCTTGAGAGCGACGTATATTTTCAGATTCAGTACATATGAAAATAACCTCAACTTTTTAAGCCAATCAAAACACGTATAAAAAGACATGTGACTCTAAAATTAATTTATTAATACACATTCTACTATTTAGTCTAAGAATACATGTTTGTACTTCAGATGTCTTCAAGTTTCCGTGAACCAATGCTATTTATTATCAAACTTTCCAACAGCAATGAACAGATTAACAGTTACAATTCTACTATGTGGATGACATTGGCATTACATACATAATCTATTAGATGCATACTCTCAGTAATGATACACATTCAACAGTTCAAATAAATGTTAGAGAATGGACAATCCAGAGAAACTGGCAATATTGGGAACACAAGACACAAGACAAAGACAGACAAAGCAAAAAAATCAACTGTCCCTTTACTTCTTTTGGCCAGTGTATTGTTTGTCCCTTTTCTTCTTTTGGCCAGTGTATTGTTTGTCCCTTTACTTCTTTTGGCCAGTGTATTGTTTGCCCCTTTTCTTCTTTTGGCTAGTGTATTGTCTGTCCTTTTCTTCTTTTGGCCAGTGTATTGTCTGTCCCTTTTCTTCTTTTGGCCAGTGTTTTGTCTGTCCCCTTTCTTCTGTTGGCCAGTGTATTGTCTGTCCCTTTTCTTCTGTTGGCCAGTGTATTGTCTGTCCCTTTTCTTCTTTTGGCCAGTGTATTGTCTGTCGCTTTTCTTCTTTTGGCCAGTGTATTGTCTGTCCCTTTTCTTCTTTTAGCCAGTGTATTGTCTGTTCCTTTTCTTCTTTTAGCCAGTGTATTGTCTGTCCCTTTTCTTCTTTTGGCCAGTATATTGTCTGTCCCTTTTCTTCTTTTGGCCAGTGTATTGTCTGTCCCTTTTCTTCTTTTGGCCAGTGTATTGTCTGTCCCTTTTCTTCTCTTGGCCAGTGTATTGTCTGTCCCTTTTCTTCCTTTGGCCAATGCATTGTCTGTCCCCTTTCTTCCTTTGGCCACTATATTGTCTGTCCCTTTTCTTCTTTTGGCCAGTGTATTGTCTGTCCCGTTTCTTCTTTTGGCCAGTGTATTGCCTGTCCCTTTTCTTCTTTTGGCCAGTGTATTGTCTGTCCCTTTTCTTTTTTTGGCCAGTGTATTGTCTGTTCCTTTTCTTCTTTTGGCCAGTGTATTGTCTGTCCCTTTTCTTCTTTTGGCCAGGGTATTGTCTGTCCATTTTCTTCTTTTGGCCAGTGTATTGTCTGTCCCTTTTCTTCTTTTGGCCAGTATATTGTTTGTCCCTTTTCTTCTTTTGGCCAGTGTATTATCTGTCTCTTTTCTTCTTTTGGCCGGTGTATTGTCTGTCCTTTTTCTTCTTTTGGCCAGTGTATTGTTTGTTCCTTTTCTTCTTTTGGCCAGTGTATTGTCTGTCCGTTTTCTTCTCTTGGCCAGTGTATTGTCTGTCTATTTTCCTCTTTTGGCCAGGGTATTATTTGTAACTTTTCTTCTTTTGGCCAGTGTATTGTTTGTAACTTTTCTTCTTGTGGTCAGTGTATTCTTTATAACATTTCTTCTTTTGGCCAGTGTCTTGTCTGTCCATTTTCTTCTTTTGGCCAGTGTCTTGTCTGTCCATTTTCTTCTTTTGGCCAGTGTATTGTTTGTAACTTTTCTTCTTTTGGCCAGTGTATTGTCTGTCTCTTTTCTTCTTTTGGCCAGTGTATTGTCTGTCCATTTTCTTCTTTTGGCCAGTGTATTGTCTGTCCATTTTCCTCTTTTGGTCAGTGTATTGTTTGTAACTTTTCTTCTTTTGGCCAGTGTATTGTTTGTACCTTTTCTTCTTGTGGTCAGTGTATTGTCTGTCCCTTTTCTTCTTTTGGCCAGTGTCTTGTCTGTCCATTTTCTTCTTTTGGCCAGTGTATTGTTTGTAACTTTTCTTCTTTTGACCAGTGTATTGTTTGTCCCTTTTCTTCTTTTGACCAGTGTATTGTCTGTCCCTTTTCTTCTTTTGGCCAGTGTATTGTTTGTCCCTTTTCTTCTTTTGGCCAGTGTATTGTCTGTCTTTTCTTCTTTTGGCCAGTGTATTGTTTGTCCCTTTTCTTCTTGTGGTCAGTGTATTGTTTGTAACTTTTCTTCTTTTGACCAGTGTATTGTTTGTAACTTTTCTTCTTTTGGCCAGTGTATTGTCTGTCCCTTTTCTTCTTTTGACCAGTGTATTGTCTGTCCCTTTTCTTCTTTTGGCCAGTGTATTGTCTGTCTCTTTTCTTCTTTTGGCCAGTGTATTGTTTGTAACTTTTCTTCTTTTGGCCAGTGTATTGTTTGTTCCTTTTCTTCTTTTGACCAGTGTATTGCTTGTCCCTTTTCTTCTTTTGGCCAGTGTATTGTCTGTCCCTTTTCTTCTTTTTGACATTGTATTGTCTGTCGCTTTTCTTCTTTTGGCCAGTGTATTGTCTGTCTCTTTTCTTATTTTGTCCAGTGTATTGTCCCTCCCTTTTCTTCTTTTGGCCAGTGTATTGTCTGTCCCTTTTCTTCTTTTGGCCAGTGTATTGTCTGTCTCTTTTCTTCTTTTGGCCAGTGTATTGTCTGTCCTTTTCTTCTTTTGGCCAGTGTATTGTTTGTCCCTTTTCTTCTTTTGGCCAGTGTATTGTTTGTCCCTTTTCTTCTTTTGGCCAGTGTATTGTCTGTCCCTTTTCTTCTTTTGGCCAGTGTATTGTATGTCTCTTTTCTTCTTTTGGCCAGTGTATTGTTTGTCCCTTTTCTTTTTTTGGCCAGTGTATTGTTTGTCCCTTTTCTTCTTTTGGCCAGTGTATTGTTTGTCCCTTTTCTTCTTTTGGCCAGTGTATTGTCTGTCTCTTTTCTTCTTTTGGCCAGTATATTGTATGTCTCTTTTCTTCTTTTCGCCAGTATATTGTCTGTCCCTTTTCTTCTTTTGGCCAGTGTATTGTCTGTCCCTTTTCTTCTTTTGGCCAGTCTATTGTCTGTCTCTTTTCTTCTTTTGGCCAGTATATTGTATGTCCCTTTTCTTCTTTTGGCCAGTGTATTGTCTGTCTCTTTTCTTCTTTTGGCCAGTGTATTGTCTGTCCTTTTCTTCTTTTGGCCAGTGTATTGTCTGTCCCTTTTCTTCTTTTGGCCAGTGTATTGTCTGTCCCTTTTCTTCTCTTGGCCAGTGTATTGTCTGTCCCTTTTCTTCTTTTGGCCAGTGTATTGTCTGTCCCGTTTCTTCTTTTGTCCAGTGTATTGTCTCTCCCTTTTCTTCTTTTGGCCAGTGTATTGTTTGTCCCTTTTCCTCCTTTGGCCAATGTAGTGTCTGTCCCGTTTCATCTTTCAGTCTCTTTTCTTCTTTTGGCCAGTGTATTGTTTGTAACTTTTCTTCTTTTGACCAGTGTATTGTCTCTCCCTTTTCTTCTTTTGAACAGTGCATTGTCTGTCCCTTTTCTTCTTTTGGCCAGCGTATTGTCTTTCCCTTTTCTTCTTTTGGCCAGTGTATTGTCTGTCCCTTTTCTTTTTTTGGCCAGTGTATTGTCTGTCCCTTTTCTTCTTTTGGTCAGTTCATTGTCTGTCCCTTTTCCTCTTTTGGCCAGTCTATTGTCTGTCACTTTTCTTCTTTTGGCCAATATATTGTCTGTCACTTTTCTTCTTTTGGCCAGTGTATTGTTTGTCCCTTTTCTTCTTTTGGCCAGTGCATTGCTTGTCCCTTTTCTTCTTTTGGCCAGTGCAATGTTTGTCCCTTTTCTTCTTTTGGCCAGTATATTGTCTGTCCCTTTTTTTCTTTTGATCAGTATATTGTCTGTCCCTTTTCTTCTTTTGGCCAGTGTATTGTCTGTCCCTTTTCTTCTTTTGGCCAGTGTATTGTCTGTCCCTTTTCTTCTTTTGGCCAGTGTATTGTCTCTCCCTTTTCTTCTTTTTGCCAGTGTATTGTTTGTTCCTTTTCCTCCTTTGGCCAATGTAGTGTCTGTCCCGTTTCATCTTTCAGTCTCTTTTCTTCTTTTGGCCAGTGTATTGTTTGTAACTTTTCTTCTTTTGACCAGTGTATTGTCTCTCCCTTTTCTTCTTTTGAACAGTGCATTGTCTGTCCCTTTTCTTCTTTTGGCCAGCGTATTGTCTTTCCCTTTTCTTCTTTTGGCCAGTGTATTGTCTGTCCCTTTTCTTTTTTTGGCCAGTGTATTGTCTGTCCCTTTTCTTCTTTTGGTTAGTTCATTGTCTGTCCCTTTTCCTCTTTTGGCCAGTCTATTGTCTGTCCCTTTTCTTCTTTTGGCCAATATATTGTCTGTCACTTTTCTTCTTTTGGCCAGTGTATTGTTTGTCCCTTTTCTTCTTTTGGCCAGTGCATTGCTTGTCCCTTTTCTTCTTTTGGCCAGTGCATTGTTTGTCCCTTTTCTTCTTTTGGCCAGTATATTGTCTGTCCCTTTTTTTCTTTTGATCAGTATATTGTCTGTCCCTTTTCTTCTTTTGGCCAGTGTATTGTCTGTCCCTTTTCTTCTTTTGGCCAGTGTATTGTCTGTCCCTTTTCTTCTTTTGGCCAGTGTATTGTCTGTCCCTTTTCTTCTTTTGGCCAGTGTATTGTCTGTCCTTTTTCTTCTTTTGGCCAGTGTATTGTCTGTCCCTTTTCTTCTTTTGGCCAGTGTATTGTCTGTCCCTTTTCTTCTTTTGTCCAGTTTATTGTCTGTCCCGTTTCTTCTTTTGGCCAGTGTATTGTCTGTCCCTTTTCTTCTTTTGGCCAGTGTATTGTCTGTCCCTTTTCTTCTTTTGGCCAGTGTATTGTCTGTCCCTTTTCTTCTTTTGGCCAGTGTATTGTCTGTTCCTTTTCTTCTTTTGGCCAGTGTATTGTCTGTCCCTTTTCTTCTTTTGGCCAGTGTATTGTCTGTCCCTTTTCTTCTTTTGGCCAGTGTATTGTCTGCCCCTTTTCTTCTTTTGGCCAGTGTATTGTCTGTCCCTTTTCTTCTTTTGGCCAGTGTATTTTCTGTCCCTTTTCTTCTTTTGGCCAGTGTATTGTCTGTCCCTTTTCTTCTTTTGGTCAGTTCATTGTCTGTCCCTTTTCCTCTTTTGGCCAGTCTATTGTCTGTCACTTTTCTTCTTTTGGCCAATATATTGTCTGTCACTTTTCTTCTTTTGGCCAGTGTATTGTTTGTCCCTTTTCTTCTTTTGGCCAGTGCATTGCTTGTCCCTTTTCTTCTTTTGGCCAGTGCATTGTTTGTCCCTTTTCTTCTTTTGGCCAGTATATTGTCTGTCCCTTTTTTTCTTTTGATCAGTATATTGTCTGTCCCTTTTCTTCTTTTGGCCAGTGTATTGTCTGTCCCTTTTCTTCTTTTGGCCAGTGTATTGTCTATCCCTTTTCTTCTTTTGGCCAGTGTATTGTCTCTCCCTTTTCTTCTTTTTGCCAGTGTATTGTTTGTCCCTTTTCCTCCTTTGGCCAATGTAGTGTCTGTCCCGTTTCATCTTTCAGTCTCTTTTCTTCTTTTGGCCAGTGTATTGTTTGTAACTTTTCTTCTTTTGACCAGTGTATTGTCTCTCCCTTTTCTTCTTTTGAACAGTGCATTGTCTGTCCCTTTTCTTCTTTTGGCCAGCGTATTGTCTTTCCCTTTTCTTCTTTTGGCCAGTGTATTGTCTGTCCCTTTTCTTTTTTTGGCCAGTGTATTGTCTGTCCCTTTTCTTCTTTTGGTTAGTTCATTGTCTGTCCCTTTTCCTCTTTTGGCCAGTCTATTGTCTGTCCCTTTTCTTCTTTTGGCCAATATATTGTCTGTCACTTTTCTTCTTTTGGCCAGTGTATTGTTTGTCCCTTTTCTTCTTTTGGCCAGTGCATTGCTTGTCCCTTTTCTTCTTTTGGCCAGTGCATTGTTTGTCCCTTTTCTTCTTTTGGCCAGTATATTGTCTGTCCCTTTTTTTCTTTTGATCAGTATATTGTCTGTCCCTTTTCTTCTTTTGGCCAGTGTATTGTCTGTCCCTTTTATTCTTTTGGCCAGTGTATTGTCTGTCCCTTTTCTTCTTTTGGCCAGTGTATTGTCTGTCCCTTTTCTTCTTTTGGCCAGTGTATTGTCTGTCCTTTTTCTTCTTTTGGCCAGTGTATTGTCTGTCCCTTTTCTTCTTTTGGCCAGTGTATTGTCTGTCCCTTTTCTTCTTTTGTCCAGTTTATTGTCTGTCCCGTTTCTTCTTTTGGCCAGTGTATTGTCTGTCCCTTTTCTTCTTTTGGCCAGTGTATTGTCTGTCCCTTTTCTTCTTTTGGCCAGTGTATTGTCTGTCCCTTTTCTTCTTTTGGCCAGTGTATTGTCTGTTCCTTTTCTTCTTTTGGCCAGTGTATTGTCTGTCCCTTTTCTTCTTTTGGCCAGTGTATTGTCTGTCCCTTTTCTTCTTTTGGCCAGTGTATTGTCTGCCCCTTTTCTTCTTTTGGCCAGTGTATTGTCTGTCCCTTTTCTTCTTTTGGCCAGTGTATTTTCTGTCCCTTTTCTTCTTTTGGCCAGTGTATTGTCTGTCCCTTTTCTTCTTTTGGCCAGTGTATTGTCTGTCCCTTTTCTTCTTTTGGCCAGTGTTTTGTCTGTCTCTTTTCTTCTTTTGGCCAGTGTATTGTCTGTCCCGTTTCTTCTTTTGGCCAGTGTATTGTCTCTCCCTTTTCTTCTTTTGGCCAGTGTATTGTTTGTCCCTTTTCCTCCTTTGGCCAATGTAGTGTCTGTCCCGTTTCATCTTTCAGTCTCTTTTCTTCTTTTGGCCAGTGTATTGTTTGTAACTTTTCTTCTTTTGACCAGTGTATTGTCTCTCCCTTTTCTTCTTTTGAACAGTGCATTGTCTGTCCCTTTTCTTCTTTTGGCCAGTGTATTGTCTTTCCCTTTTCTTCTTTTGGCCAGTGTATTGTCTGTCCCTTTTCTTTTTTTGGCCAGTGTATTGTCTGTCCCTTTTCTTCTTTTGGTCAGTTCATTGTCTGTCCCTTTTCCTCTTTTGGCCAGTCTATTGTCTGTCACTTTTCTTCTTTTGGCCAATATATTGTCTGTCACTTTTCTTCTTTTGGCCAGTGTATTGTTTGTCCCTTTTCTTCTTTTGGCCAGTGCATTGCTTGTCCCTTTTCTTCTTTTGGCCAGTGCATTGTTTGTCCCTTTTCTTCTTTTGGCCAGTATATTGTCTGTCCCTTTTTTTCTTTTGATCAGTATATTGTCTGTCCCTTTTCTTCTTTTGGCCAGTGTATTGTCTGTCCCTTTTCTTCTTTTGGCCAGTGTATTGTCTGTCCCTTTTCTTCTTTTGGCCAGTGTATTGTCTCTCCCTTTTCTTCTTTTTGCCAGTGTATTGTTTGTCCCTTTTCCTCCTTTGGCCAATGTAGTGTCTGTCCCGTTTCATCTTTCAGTCTCTTTTCTTCTTTTGGCCAGTGTATTGTTTGTAACTTTTCTTCTTTTGACCAGTGTATTGTCTCTCCCTTTTCTTCTTTTGAACAGTGCATTGTCTGTCCCTTTTCTTCTTTTGGCCAGCGTATTGTCTTTCCCTTTTCTTCTTTTGGCCAGTGTATTGTCTGTCCCTTTTCTTTTTTTGGCCAGTGTATTGTCTGTCCCTTTTCTTCTTTTGGTTAGTTCATTGTCTGTCCCTTTTCCTCTTTTGGCCAGTCTATTGTCTGTCCCTTTTCTTCTTTTGGCCAATATATTGTCTGTCACTTTTCTTCTTTTGGCCAGTGTATTGTTTGTCCCTTTTCTTCTTTTGGCCAGTGCATTGCTTGTCCCTTTTCTTCTTTTGGCCAGTGCATTGTTTGTCCCTTTTCTTCTTTTGGCCAGTATATTGTCTGTCCCTTTTTTTCTTTTGATCAGTATATTGTCTGTCCCTTTTCTTCTTTTGGCCAGTGTATTGTCTGTCCCTTTTCTTCTTTTTGCCAGTGTATTGTCTGTCCCTTTTCTTCTTTTGGCCAGTGTATTGTCTGTCCCTTTTCTTCTTTTGGCCAGTGTATTGTCTGTCCTTTTTCTTCTTTTGGCCAGTGTATTGTCTGTCCCTTTTCTTCTTTTGGCCAGTGTATTGTCTGTCCCTTTTCTTCTTTTGTCCAGTTTATTGTCTGTCCCGTTTCTTCTTTTGGCCAGTGTATTGTCTGTCCCTTTTCTTCTTTTGGCCAGTGTATTGTCTGTCCCTTTTCTTCTTTTGGCCAGTGTATTGTCTGTCCCTTTTCTTCTTTTGGCCAGTGTATTGTCTGTTCCTTTTCTTCTTTTGGCCAGTGTATTGTCTGTCCCTTTTCTTCTTTTGGCCAGTGTATTGTCTGTCCCTTTTCTTCTTTTGGCCAGTGTATTGTCTGCCCCTTTTCTTCTTTTGGCCAGTGTATTGTCTGTCCCTTTTCTTCTTTTGGCCAGTGTATTTTCTGTCCCTTTTCTTCTTTTGGCCAGTGTATTGTCTGTCCCTTTTCTTCTTTTGGCCAGTGTATTGTCTGTCCCTTTTCTTCTTTTGGCCAGTGTTTTGTCTGTCCATTTTCTTCTGTTGGCCAGTGTATTGTCTGTCCCTTTTCTTCTTTTGGCCAGTGTATTGTCTGTCCCTTTTCTTCTTTTGGCCAGTGTATTGTCTGTCCCTTTTCTTCTTTTGGCCAGTGTATTGTCTGTCCTTTTTCTTCTTTTGGCCAGTGTATTGTCTGTCCCTTTTCTTCTTTTGGCCAGTGTATTGTCTGTCCCTTTTCTTCTTTTGGCCAGTGTATTGTCTGTCTCTTTCCTTCTTTTGGCCAGTGTATTGTTTGTAACTTTTCTTCTTTTGGCCAGTGTATTGTTTGTTCCTTTTCTTCTTGTGGTCAGTGTATTGTTTGTAACTTTTCTTCTTTTGACCAGTGTATTGCTTGTCCCTTTTTTTCTTTTGGCCAGTGTATTGTCTGTCCCTTTTCTTCTTTTGGCCAGTGTATTGTCTGTCGCTTTTCTTCTTTTGGCCAGTGTATTGTCTGTCTCTTTTCTTATTTTGTCCAGTGTATTGTCCTTCCCTTTTCTTCTTTTGGCCAGTGTATTGTCTGTCCCTTTTCTTCTTTTGGCCAGTGTATTGTCTGTCCCTTTTCTTCTTTTGGCCAGTGTATTGTCTGTCCCTTTTCTTCTTTTGGCCAGTGTATTGTCTGTCCCTTTTCTTCTTTTGTCCAGTTTATTGTCTGTCCCGTTTCTTCTTTTGGCCAGTGTATTGTCTGTCCCTTTTCTTCTTTTGGCCAGTGTATTGTCTGTCCCTTTTCTTCTTTTGGCCAGTGTATTGTCTGTCCCTTTTCTTCTTTTGGCCAGTGTATTGTCTGTTCCTTTTCTTCTTTTGGTCAGTGTATTGTCTGTTCCTTTTCTTCTTTTGGCCAGTGTTTTGTCTGTCCCTTTTCTTCTGTTGGCCAGTGTATTGTCTGTCCCTTTTCTTCTTTTGGCCAGTGTATTGTCTGTCCCTTTTCTTCTTTTGGCCAGTGTATTGTCTGTCCCTTTTCTTCTTTTGGCCAGTGTATTGTCTGTCCTTTTTCTTCTTTTGGCCAGTGTATTGTCTGTCCCTTTTCTTCTTTTGGCCAGTGTATTGTCTGTCCCTTTTCTTCTTTTGGCCAGTGTATTGTCTGTCTCTTTTCTTCTTTTGGCCAGTGTATTGTTTGTAACTTTTCTTCTTTTGGCCAGTGTATTGTTTGTTCCTTTTCTTCTTGTGGTCAGTGTATTGTTTGTAACTTTTCTTCTTTTGACCAGTGTATTGCTTGTCCCTTTTTTTCTTTTGGCCAGTGTATTGTCTGTCCCTTTTCTTCTTTTTGACATTGTATTGTCTGTCGCTTTTCTTCTTTTGGCCAGTGTATTGTCTGTCTCTTTTCTTATTTTGTCCAGTGTATTGTCCTTCCCTTTTCTTCTTTTGGCCAGTGTATTGTCTGTCCCTTTTCTTCTTTTGGCCAGTGTATTGTCTGTTCCTTTTCTTCTTTTGGCCAGTGTATTGTCTGTCCCTTTTCTTCTTTTGGCCAGTGTATTGTCTGTCCCTTTTCTTCTTTTGGCCAGTGTATTGTCTGCCCCTTTTCTTCTTTTGGCCAGTGTATTGTCTGTCCCTTTTCTTCTTTTGGCCAGTGTATTTTCTGTCCCTTTTCTTCTTTTGGCCAGTGTATTGTCTGTCCCTTTTCTTCTTTTGGCCAGTGTATTGTCTGTCCCTTTTCTTCTTTTGGTCAGTGTATTGTCTGTTCCCTTTCTTCTTTTGGCCAGTGTATTGTCTGTCCCTTTTCTTCTTTTGGCCAGTGTTTTGTCTGTCCCCTTTCTTCTGTTGGCCAGTGTATTGTCTGTCCCTTTTCTTCTTTTGGCCAGTGTATTGTCTGTCCCTTTTCTTCTTTTGGCCAGTGTATTGTCTGTCCCTTTTCTTCTTTTGGCCAGTGTATTGTCTGTCCGTTTTCTTCGTTTGGCCAGTGTATTGTCTGACCCTTTTCTTCTTTTGGCCAGTGTATTGTCTGTCCCTTTTCTTCTTTTGGCCAGTGTATTGTCTGTCCCTTTTCTTCTTTTGGCCAGTGTATTGTCTGTCCCTTTTCTTCTTTTGGCCAGTGTATTGTCTGTCCCTTTTCTTCGTTTGGCCAGTGTATTGTCTGACCCTTTTCTTCTTTTGGCCAGTGTATTGTCTGTCCCTTTTCTTCTTTTGGCCAGTGTATTGTCTGTCCCTTTTCTTCTTTTGGCCAGTGTATTGTCTGTCCCTTTTCTTCTTTTGGCCAGTGCATTGTCTGTCCCTTTTCTTCTTTTGGCCAGTATATTGTCTGTCCCTTTTCTTCTTTTGGCCAGTATATTGTCTGTCCCTTTTCTTCTTTTGGCCAGTGTATTGTCTGTCCCTTTTCTTCTTTTGGTCATAAATACTGTTGGGATTTGCTGTATTGTTGACCAATACTTTTTAACGTTTTCGTTTTATTTCAAATGTTGCTATTTAATTTTCAAAACCATATGTCATGTTTATGGGTAAAATGCAATAATGTTAATATGTTTTTTCGGAAAATATATTAATAATATCATATTCTTTCGTTATTTTCTATAATAGTGACAGTTTGATTTTACCTAACATGTACTATAATCATTGGAAATATGAAAACGCAAAATATACATGTGTTTTCGCTAACCCTACCGCTATAAATTTGTAGTGTCTACCCTTATTGCCATTAGGACAAGTTGGTTCCTTGTTCTGTATAGCCTATAAGGTGAAGCTGACAAAATTTTTAGAAAATTAAACTTTTTCCACCTACCTATCCTATTTTTCAACATGTTGATAAGATATAGCCGAAGCATGGGTATTTTGGGGATTTAAATAGTATATATCTCAGTAATTATTATTAAAACTAAGACTCTATTCCCTCAGGCATGCATGTTGTAGGTGAACATTTTCGATTTTGTCTGTCCTGTTTATACCCTTTCGTCTTGTTGCTCTTAAATATTTTAAAATTATTTGGCTTTCCAATTTTTTAATTTGAGCAGGTACTGATGAAGGTTATTCCAGAAACGTGTAGTAAAATAAATATCTACGTTTTTATGACATATTGCAGCTTACACTATTTATTGTTAGAATACCTCATACACTTTATAGCTCCACGTTCAGAACACATACCAAAATTGTCATACCATCGTAGCAACCAATGAAGGCATCAATATTTTATAATAAAAACGGATATATTATAAAATGAACAAACGAATTAAATATTGTTGTTCGGACATTATAATATTGGCAACTGGTAATAATGTTGTTGTTGGGGTATGGTAACGTGTAATAATATACACAAACGTCATCAATGGACACTTTCTTATGTAGAAAAGATTGAAGATACCAAAGATGTAATCGGAAGTCGTAAGTCGAAGAAGGGGGTTCGAACTCACAAGTTGTAATTCCAACTTTCATTCGATCACGACGACGGCCCTCAGTTTTTAAACGTAATGTAATAGGTAAATTTACTACTGATAAACATACATGTGTACTATTACAACTTATACATATCGAGTGAATTCATACTGCAATCACAGGCGAATGAATATGCAATGTTTTGATAATTTAGCCGTAGGTAAGTATGTTATTTCTAGTTATCAAAATAATAGTTAGACAATACGATTATTCACGCCACAGGTGCGAGACTTTTGTTTTCATGTGTATATACATATGAAGAGTAAACTTCATCTCGCACATATGATTCACGCGTGTTGGCGATATTAGGTCGACAGTCAGCAGTGTTAATGTTGAAATGATTGAAAGCCACATCTTTGATACTACAAAGCCGAAGATCCATTTGTTTGCATCAACTTGATTTACAAACGATACCTCCAATAATGGTGCAGCAAATTAAACTCCAGACGACCCCTGAAACTAGGTTCTATGCAAATCAGTATAACAAAATAAATGTTAGAGAATACCGAAGGGGCAATCAAAAATGGGCAATCCAGAGAAACTGGCAACATAGGATACACAAGACGCAGAAAAGACAAACCAAAAACACAACACAATATGCGACGGACACCACTATACACACACAAGCACAAATAACGTAAATAAAACATGAGTTTCCGTACAAACAACTGGAGGTAAAGACGAAACGAACATCGTTTTCATTCGGAAATGGTAACGGACATCACAACACAAAACTCAACGTAAAGACACACAATAGGACAACACAAAAAACTAAAGGTGAGCAACACGTAACCCACCAAAAAATAGGGGATGAACTCATGTGGTCGCGAAGGTTAAGCAGTCACTGCCTCTTAGGACCAAGACAAATAAAATAAAGCACACTACAAAACACAGAATGAGCAAAAAGAACCCCACGAAAGACCGGGAGTGAACCCGGTGCTCGCGAACGGTAAGTAGTTCCTGCTTCTTATAAGACACGCACCTTGGTGGTCGAAGACCTTAATATGTATGTAAACTCCTTGTTAAGATAGCTATTTATGAACCTAAGTGCAGTGACGGTTCTCCTTTTAAATGGTATGACAAATATTCACGAATGTATGACCGTCAATCTTGACATTTAACACAAATGTTAGAGAAAACCGATGGAGCAATCGAGAATGGAAATTCCAGAGCCAGAGACGACATTGGGCACAAGACACAGAACGAAGACAGACAAAACAAAACACAGAAAACTATGTGTTCATTGACCACCAACTATGAAAGACCAAGATTTTGGTCAACATATAATTATTAGCTTACTATATATGACAATGAAATACTGATTTGTGACCTGAATTATTACTTATTGAGTCCAATGAAAGGAAACATCTTGCTTGAGTTTTCAGAATTATTTCTTTTTCATTTTATTGACAAAGTTTAATGTAATTAAAGAAGCAACGTCCTATTCAGGAGCACCAGAATTTACCCCCGGATTTTGTTGTGATCGTGATGTTCAATATTTAGTTTTCTGTGTAGTGTTTTGTAGATCATTATTTGCCCTTTCTCTTTTGGCCATTGTATTGTCTGTCCTTCGATATTGCCCCTTTCCTTGATTCATGATAAATTGTAAACCATCACTTCCGAATGATATTCTTACCAATTCATAAACAAAATCCACATTTATAAAATTATTTTTAATTGGAAGTAATGACGATAAATACAAATATGAATAATATTAAAACAAACAAACAAACAAAAATAAAAGTAGAATTCACAAAAATGTTCATGCAGATTTCTTGAGTAATGATCTAAGAAATGCTTAAAGATACCAAAGGGTACTCAGGTGCTGTAAATCGACGGAAGGAGAGACAACACAATGACCAAAAGAGAAAGGACCAACAAAGATCTACAAAACAGTACACAGAAAACGAATGATCAAGCAACACGAACCCCACTAAAATCCGGGGTGAACTCATGTCCTCTGGAAGGGTTAGCAGTTCCTGCTCTTCTTGTGACACCCGTCGTGTCACTGTTAAACGACACGAAATTGTGTTAGATACCAGTATGCGTAAATAAATACAATAAAATAAACATATATTCAGATGCAAAGTCACATGACAGGAATATCTACGTAGAGCAATTTAAATAAAAAAGGGTAAAAAATAAAAGTTCACAAACATTTGAATAGTATAGACAGATACAAAATATTGTTAATAAAATGAACCCTGAGTCTTTAAATACTTATTTCAATTGAAGATGTAAAAAATGGTTGTAAGTCTAGTGGTGTTTTTAAATACCACCAAGCCATGGTCATGACTTTACTGCTAGCCATTAAGATCTTCTATTCAAAACAAAATTGCCAAGCGTACATATTCGGCGAAGAAGAGCTATGTCTCTTGAAAGTTTTTAAAACCTTAAACTGTATTGCACCACCCGTATTATCAGATCTTTTGAATAAACGTGATAACAAATAAACAATTTGTATAGAAATAGTTTACAGCATCAAGAGGTAAAATGTAATTTAGATTCTATTCGTGTGCCATCACTTCCGGAAGAATATCGCAAATGTACAAAACATAATGTCTTGCAAGAAAAGTTTGAAGATACCGAAGTCAAGAGGTAATCAGAAGCCACAATTCGAAGGACAGATATTACGATGACCGACAGAAAGGGTACGAAAAGACAATGGTAAGCAAAACACTATATATAAAACTAAAGATTGAGCAACACAAACCCACTCGGCGAATTCATGTGCTCCGGAGAGGATAGGCAGTTCCTGCTCCACAAAATAAAATGTCATGGCATGAGAAGTTTCTATCGCGAATCTCTCTCAATATCGTATCTGTATTTTCCTTTATTTTGTATTTCTATATTTTCAGTTTTTCCTAAGAAATTATATTCACTCAACATATATCATTTTATTTATTCTCTTTAATTGCTCCGAGTTTTAACTTTTAACTCCTGACAAAATGTGTCGTTTTTTCAACTTGTGTGCTACATGTATGGTTTGAGCTAACCTATGTTATTTATTTTGCAGGTACGTTTCTTGAGAACATTAGAATCGCCACACAGACACTGTTGGTCAATTGCCCTTGAAGCATAAAGTGCTTTCATGCTGAATATGACACATTGCTTTTAGCTTTCATTGTATGTTTGTGTTTACAATATGTCTTTGTGAATTGTTTGTTTTGTCTGTTTAAATCTCATTGTAAGCCTTTGTAGTTTAGTTGATATATCCTGTCGCTTCGAAATAAATCATCCTTTCTTAATATAATAAAAACTATTTTGCTTTCATATCTTCATCGATAAAGACTTGGCATCTATCGTTCAAGTTTACATGTCAGATTAATTACAAAATAACTCATCTGCATGTTTAATAAAGGAACTGTTTACCCTTCACCCCCCCCCCCCCCCCCCCCCCCCTGGTTTTTAGTGTGGTTCGTGTTATTCGATCTTTAGTTTTATGTGTAATGTTGTGTATATCCTTGTTTGTCCTTTTATTTTTTCTCTTTTGTTCATTGTCTTGTCTGTCCTTCTTCGATTTATGGATTCTGATTACCCCTTTTGTATCGGCAAACTTTTCTTAATCAACTTATTTCTTTGCTTCTATTCCTTAACTGTGAAGCTTGAACTTGTCCATATTTATCCGTGTATCATTATGTTTATTTGTCATATTTTAGCTTGAACAAAGTGGTATTAATATTGTGTACGATCGGTGTTTGATCTACAATGGTAATAAGCTTTGACTTTAAATGGAAATGCTTACAGTATAATGTCATTAAGTTATATCAAAAACAAAATAACACGTATTGAAATCCCTGATGTTAATTGTAATCATGTTCTAAATTGATCTGACTTTTTTTCAAAGACAGATAAGTGTTATTGTAGCAATGTTCACCACAAGGATTTGAATTTTGACCTTGTTTCATTCCGTCTCTTGTGTTATCATTTTGCGGTGTGCTGCTTCCATAGAAATGAGTATAATCTGACCATTGGTCAGTGAGAGGTTCATACGGGTTACTATAACCACCACTGTCGTCATAGCCACTTCCTCGACTAAGTCCATCGTGATTATGGGACGTCTGTGGTGGCATATTTTGTCTAACCTCCATATTATTTTGATCAGAAATCAGAACATTATTTATATCTTCAGATGGTTCACCACCAATGGTAGTGTATTCCGATGTTGGCATTTCTGATCCAACAATGTCTACTTCCACTGAAGGGATTGGTAGAGTATTGATAATGGCTGTCACATTTCTCTTTGCATAGCTACATATTATGGAAACAACTGCTAGAAAACATAAGCACCCTCCTACGATCCCCACGGCCAGGAATAATGTACTGCGCATGTAACCTAAAACGGAAGAAAAAAGCTCAGTATAAAGTATCACTGTGTAGAGTACAAGATATGATCCCTCCACAGTTTTATAATTGTCAAAGATTAATCTAATGATAATATGGATAGTGGGACTTGTTTACTTTTTCTCTTGGCTATTGTGTTGTCTGTTCTTCTTCGATATACGGATTCTTATTACCCCTTTGGTATCTTCAAACTCTTCTTACACGCACTTCTAGAGTATGCATATAATGTTGTATAATCACGATTTACAGTCAGACCTTCCTATGGGGCCACCTCTATTAAGAAGTCACGTTTGTCTTGTCTTATCTTGTCATAAAAAATGCATATGAATTTAACCTCCTTTAAGAGTTCCCCTGTATTAAGAGACCACTTTTTCTTTGTCCCAATGTTGAAGTCTTAATAGCGATTTGACAAATTACTAAGTGAAAGCTTAAACAGTTTTGTATCACATTTACACAAACATCAATAAAAATGAAGAACTACCTAAATTACATCATGAACACAAAGGAGATTAAGACATATGCAAGTGGTAATCTTGACCTTGCCTTGGACAGACACACAACTGTTACGGGATTAATGACCACGAATATGTTCCACTTGTCGG
Source organism: Bathymodiolus brooksi (assembly GCA_963680875.1). Classification (NCBI taxonomy): domain Eukaryota; kingdom Metazoa; phylum Mollusca; class Bivalvia; order Mytilida; family Modiolidae; genus Bathymodiolus; species Bathymodiolus brooksi. Next base: position 63,065,856 of record OY804581.1, on the reverse strand, counting down.
AAACACTTCCCGATCCTTACTTAATTCATGACTTATCACCGGGTTTGTAACTAGATTAACACGACGGGTGTCACTAGTGGAGGAGGAACTGTTTACCCTTCCGGAGAACCTGAGTTCACTCCCGGTTTTTAGTGGGGTTCCTGTTACTTTATCTTTAGTTTTATGTGTAATGTTTTGTAGATCGTTGTTTGTCCTTTTGTCCTCTTTCTTTTGGTCATTGTGTTGTCTGTTCTTCTTCTTTTGGTCATTGTGTTGTCTGTTCTTCTTCTTTTGGTCATTGTGTTGTCTGTTCTTCTTCTTTTGGTCATTGTGTTGTCTGTTCTTCTTCTCTTGGCCATTGTGTTGTCTGTTCTTCTTCTTTTGGTCATTGTGTTGTCTGTTCTTCTTCTTTTGGCCATTGTGTTGTCTGTTCTTCTTCTTTTGGTCATTGTGTTGTCTGCTCTTCTTCTTTTGGCCATTGTGTTGTCTGTTCTTCTTCTCTTGGCCATTGTGTTGTCTGTTCTTCTTCTTTTGGTCATTGTGTTGTCTGTTCTTCTTCTTTTGGTCATTGTGTTGTCTGTTCTTCTTCTTTTGGTCATTGTGTTGTCTGTTCTTCTTCTTTTGGTCATTGTGTTGTCTGTTCTTCTTCTTTTGGTCATTGTGTTGTCTGTTCTTCTTCTTTTGGTCATTGTGTAGTCTGTTCTTCTTCTTTTGGTCATTGTGTTGTCTGTTCTTCTTCTTTTGGTCATTGTGTTGTCTGTTCTTCTTCTTTTGGTCATTGTGTTGTCTGTTCTTCTTCTTTTGGTCATTGTGTTGTCTGTTCTTCTTCTTTTGGTCATTGTGTAGTCTGTTCTTCTTCTTTTGGTCATTGTGTTGTCTGTTCTTCTTCTTTTGGTCATTGTGTTGTCTGTTCTTCTTCTTTTGGTCATTGTGTTGTCTGTTCTTCTTCTTTTGGTCATTGTGTTGTCTGTTCTTCTTCGATTTACGGATTTTGATTAGCCCTTTGGTATCTTCAAACTCTTCTTAAGCCGGTTACTGCAATTCAAACGCTCCCTCTTGATAATTGGATCTCCAACGGCAATACATATATAAACTAACAAGAAAATAACTGGACAGATTCGCTTCCAAACGTTTATCGCTAACTTGTTACAAGTCGGTCATTTTCTCGGAGTAGTCCAGTTTCATCAACTAATATAATTTATCGCCATAATGTAACTGAAATATTATAAAAATTGGCTTTAAACACCAAAAGAAACTCGGAAAAACATTTTTATAACAACATAAAAGTAGTACTGCACATTCCCATAATATATCATTTATATCAAGGATGTCTGTTTTATTGTTGGAATGCCCAGAGAAATCCATCAAATGGACAAACTTTATCTGATCAAGTCATAACAATGCGTTGTGAGACTCGAACCTGTAAACTTTAGTAGTGATAGTAATTACATTATATAAATGACATATCTTTGAGAGGGTCACGGAATATATTGCAACCCCAAATAAATGTTATTTATTTTATTATAATGAATGTTCCCTTCTGTCACTTTGTCTGTACAAAATAATCTGTTACACTTCTATTTTTTTATTATTATATTTTGATTCTGTAAACTGTTAGCGTGTCATGATAAAATATCCATCCATCTGATGTCGTTAGAAATTTTTTAGCAACAATCTATTTCATGACAAACTTAAGATTACAACGTGTTTTCATATTTTGTCAAATGATTTCATATCTGGTACCATCAATTACAGAGGAAACCAGTTGATGGTCTCGAGAGGGTGACAAAAAAATTGTCATCCGCTCCAGAGGGTGACATATTAAAATGTCACCTTCTTGTAAACCAATGAAAATGCAGGATTTCTATGCAAATTTACATAAAACAAAATAATGTCAAATCTTCTATCATATATGCTGTCCGTATTTTATACTTGTCCTAAATTGTCCAATCAGAACAAAACATTATTTAATGTAGTGTTCTGATTGCCGGGGTTTTTTTTTCGAGTACGAGTAGAAATTTGTGCTCGAAAGTGTTATAACGTAATCTCTGATATCCATAGATTAGTGTTATTTATTGGTTGTTCAGCTATTAATACATGTATTTGTAGTATAATTGCTCTTGCATTTCCGAATATCAGACAACTGGATTTTTATGATATTGCTCGTTACTAACGAAAAAAAAAGATATTGAATTGAAAAGCTTTAAAAGGGAGACAAATCTCATTGTGATATTACAAATTACCTCTTTCGTATGTAAAGATTGACGACTTTGTAACGTTGTTTTCCTCTTCAGGTGTTCTTGTACTTATTGTAAAAGTTTTCTCTGAAATAAATAAAAGGGAAAAAAAAACATACATCAGACAAAATTATCAAGTACATGGCCGCTAATAAGAAATCCATGATTCATTATTTAGCATTTCAAAATAACACCATCGATTCTTGATACATCACCAACACAACAAAATAACGTGAGAAATTGTCCGAAATCTTTCATATACCTGGAAATATGTACCCTTTCTTTCGTTTGTTGCATTGCCTGTCCTTCTTCGATTTACGTGCTTCTCATTACTCCTTTGGTATCTTCAAACTTTTCTTTCGACAGGCGTGCACCTCCGGATTTTAGTGGGCTTCGTGTTACTAGATCCTTAGTTTTCTATGTAATGTTTTGTTGAACTACATGTACCTTCAATAACAAAACTTACATCATGATATACCTTCACCGACCAAATTTACATCCTGACACAGGTATTTAAATTATTATCTGTGTGCACTAAATTTGATATCTACGTTTTTATTGAACTGCGTGTTCCTTCAACAACCATATTTACATTATGCTATAGATATCTAAATTATTTGACATGTATAATACCTTCAACGGTCAAGTTTACGTCATTGGTTACTACTGTTGAACCAGTTGAACAAATACATCTGTAGACCCCCGAGTCGTCTGTGGTTGTATTCAATATTTGAAGATCATAACTTGTGTCATTCTTAGAACCTTGTATATAGACTCTGTTGTAAATTGGTAAATTAGTAGCCACTGTCCACCCTATGGAATATACTGTCTCAGGTACTATGTAACTTGGATTCAGACGAACCCATTGGATATCAGTAGTGTGTGGTATATTGTTACAATGCAGCGAAACTGTTTCTCCATTTGCGATGTAGACATAACTGTCAGCGGAAAGAGTTTCTATAAAAGTAAAAATTAATAATTGGTCAGACAAAATAAAATATTGCATGTTTGAAAGGTGTTCGTGTCCAGGAAGACATGTATGGTTGATATATGATTGTTTGTTTGATGGTGGTTAACGCCACTTTCAACAATATTTCAGTTATATCATGGCGGTCAGTTTTATTGGTGGAGGAAACCTGGGCCCGTATGCATAAAGCATCTTAACTTAAGTATCCCTTAAACTAAGATTCCACTAAGGAATTCCTTAGTTAAGTGATGATATTAAGTAGTATGCACATAACTACTTAAGTTTGGACTTAACTAAGGAAACCTTAAGTGGAAATTATCGGAACTCTTCTCCATTTACCGTTTAATATTATATTTATTCATCCTTGGTAATTTCGCTTTAATTTTTCAATACATAGATAATGCACGCTTTTATTACTTTGTGCGGATAAACATTCAAGGTCGGGTGTGTTTGAATGTTACTATTCGTGACTGCTGAAAATAAAAAATGTCTAAGCGGAAGCCAAATTGGACAGATAGAGAAAAAGTTGCATTGCTGGAGGAGTACGAGAAGAGAAAAGTTATTTTGAAAGCAAAGTTTTCCTCGTCGATAACTTCTGGGGGCAAAAATAGGGCATGGAAAGAAATTGCAAACATAGTAAATGCCGGGAATTCCGTAAAAAGAGACATTAAAGAAATACACAAAAAAAGGAAAATATATGTGCTACTGTAAAAACTGAGGTTTCTTTACATCGTCGGAGCCAAAGACAAACAAGTAATTGATAACTTATACATTAAAAAAAAATTATAATTGTAGAATCGCCCAAAACGGAACAATAGTTTTTCGACAATGGAATTCATAATTCACAAGCTCCCTTTAAGGCGAGGCAATTACAGAGGCTTATTGAGAGAGGGTACAACTATCCCGTATCCCCTGAAGTTTTAGCATAAATATCCCGTATCCCTGTAATTAAAAGTATAAAATAATTTAAGATATCCCTAAAATTTAATTTGAATACCCCAAATCCCCGTGATTGATTATTTACACAAATATTCAATATCCCATTAATTAAAAGGGCCAATAACCAGTATCCCCATATACCCTAAACAAGCCTCATTACATGTTGTCAAGCAAAAGTTGTATGTTTTATTACCCCCCTCCCCCCTTTTACATACATGCTTAGTAAGAAGAGGTAAACATATGACATAAATATATGGTTCCAACAACGTAACATAACGTTGTATATTTATCTTTTGATAATTACAATATCATTATGACTTCATGTCAAGCATTTTATTGCACTAACAAAAAGGGAAAATGTGAGAAGATTTTTTTATTTCGTAAGTACCGGTCAGGACTATCCTTGTCAACACATCGACCAGTGACCACGAAAAACACGGGAAAGTACGACAGCATTGGCGACAAAAAAGAAAAAAGCATGTGTACGCATTAAAACGAGTTAAAACTGATAGTTATTTAACCTACGGACATTCACGTAAAACATGAAATTATACACGTAGATACCCCCCCCCCCCCCCCCCCCAACTACAAATAAACTCATTTGTTTTATGAAAATGTAACATGGGATGGGAATATTAAGAAAAAAAATAGGACGATATACAATTGTAAACATTGTATTGCAGTTAATTTGATATTAAAACATAACCAAACGGGCACGATGTTGGGAAGAGTCAGATACATTATATATTCAGCTAACTTGATACCGACTTTGTGACGTAACAGGAAGAGGTGTCACGACAGGAAATTCCAAATATTCATATTTTTAATTGGGCATATTGATGTTAATAAAGGTGTTTTTTGTTTAATATTTAGTTATTTACAAATAAAAAGTTACAATGTTTTGAATTATAACAATTGTTCAACTGACTGGCCTTTTCCTTTAACTTAAGTGTTTTCTAAGGAAAATCTTAACTTAAGTAGCTTTATGCATACGGGCCCAGATCTAGAGGACACAGAGGAACCCACTGACCTGTCGCAAGTCCCTGACAAACTTTATCACATAATGTTGTACGCCTCGCCCTGATCGAGATTCGAACTCACAACATCAGTGGTGATAGGCACTGACTGCATAGGTAGTTGTAAATTCAACTAGCATACGGTCACGGCCACGAGGGTCCATATGCTTGATATAAGTGCCACGAATACTTCAGCATAACAATAACGTAGACATTTCATGTATATGGCTTTACTTTTTTTTTCTTTATTGTTAGCATGCCTGATGAAGGTTGGTCCGCAGTAAATTCCATTGGTAGGTTTTTATGAGTGAACACGACATCTTCCTGGAATAACCTTCACCTGTTACTTTCATAGTCAAAATATTGGAAAACCAAATAAAAGTTCAGAAAAGCACATCAACAGGATAACAGTAAAAAATACTACTACAATGCAGAATGATTTTAATATGCCTACATCTTTTTATTAATATATATAAAATAAATAAATCTGTAAAGCCAGACTAACTTAGTTTTTCTGGATTGTCTACTTTGTATTGCCCCTTCGGTATTCTCTAACGAATTATTTATTGTTAACGGAATCTATGTTTGTATTACTATCACTGCGTCGATACCACTGCTGGTGTACAATTAGTCCCCGGTGTATCGTCCTCCCAGTACTCAGTGTTTCGGTACTTCCATAGTTTATTAGATATATAAATTATTAAAATGTACTGTTCCTAAATAATGTAATTATTATCAAAACTCAGGTTTATCTCCCTTGTGCATAGGCGACCTTAATCAAAGTACCTCAATGGGATTCATCTATTAGAAAGTGAAAGTATACATTTTGAATTAATGAATGGTGATTGTTTTTATTTCGGGAAACACGGAAAATTGTGTGATACATGGTCAAACATCGTTGAACAGGATATTATCATTTATTATTTTAGTTATTTCCACTTAACATTTCCTGCAATCATTTTTCAAAGTGTTCTTTTAATAAATCTGACATTATATCATGTTTATTTATAGATAAAAAAAAACAACATCAGACAACATATACTTTTTAATTTCGATTTAAATAATTAACACCGACATATTCTTGTGCTTCAATCTCAAGATCTGGATTTGGATTTCCAACGCCATATATAGTGGTCTTTTTGTGATCATTGTTGACAGGTGATTGTTTATTTACCTGATATTGACTGACCATCACTGTTTAAATTTGGTTTTCATAACATGTTTCAAATATATCTAACTTATTTAACTAGTAAAATAAAGAGTAAAGAATTATGCTGTTTCATTTTAGACATGAATTCGCTAGAATGAAATTTCTTCCCTCGAATCCTAATCATCAGACCATTTTTATTTGCCACATGGGCTCATAGCTACTATATAACTCACAAAACTAGTTATATATGATAGACTCAGATCGACGTCCAGTCTCTAATCGACGTCCACTCCTCAAATTGGCGTCCACTGACGTCATTATCTCAAATCACGGTCCAATTTTAGGATATTCTCAAATCGGCGTCCTTTCCAAACTCTCGCATCTATAGGCTAGTTTACACAATCAAAGTTTGCCATCGAAAATAATTGTTTTTCCAATAGGGGTAGACTCTACTTTGGCGGACCATGGAAGTCAGATATTGTAATAAACAAAGCGCATGACCCATAACCTTTCACTTGGTTACCATGTGGACATGACAACAAAAGTGTTAGGTTTAAGGTTAGGGTTAGGGTTTGGGTTTGGGTTAGGGTTAGGGTTAGGGTTAAGGTTAATATTAGTGTTAAGGTTAGGGCTAGGGCTAAGGTTAAGGTTAGGGTTATGTTTAGGGTTAAGGTTAGTGTTAGGGTTAAGGTTAAGGTTAGGGTTATTATAATATGAGACAGGCACAACCTGTTTGAAGGACGAAGTCCTATAATGTTTATAATTCTTGTAAATGACAATGTAGTAAACTTTTTATTGCTTGCCAAATTAATTTAAATCAGATTACCTGTAATCATTTCCTTTTGTTTAACTATTTATGTCATCAAAACACTGATTATAAGACATATGATGGAAACACACTTGTAATTTAGTAATCTTCTAAGCGTCTACTCAAATGATTCCTTAAGACAAAGACGGTCATAATTCGTGAAAGGTAAATGTCAATTCCACCATAATCGAATTTAACCTGGATTTTATGATCCACAGCATTTATTTAAGTTTGAAAAGATTTGGTTGAGCGTTACGTTTATTTTCATCCAGAAACCTTTAAAGTCCCTATCTTCTAAGAGAAGAAGGGCCATAATTCATGAGCGGTAAATGTCAATGTCACCATAATCGAACTTAATCTGTATTGTATGGTACATCGCATTGTGTTAAAGTTTGAAAAAAAATTGGTAGTCGAGTCGTACCTGCTCCTGTCCATTCTGGTGTGCCCCAAGACAGTGTCCTGGGTCCGTTGTTGTTCCTGCTCTATATTAATGACTTACCTGATGCAGTTTCAGAGGGATCAACAACGCGACTATTCGCTGTCGACTGTGCCTTGCATAGGGATATTAAGACCACCGAAGATGCTAGAAAGCTCCAAGATGACCTGGAACAACTACAGAAGTGGGAAAGAGACTGGCTCATGGAGTTCCATCCCAAGAAGTGCCAAGTAACTAACATCACAAGCAAGAGAAACATCATCAGCCATAAGTATACCATCTATGGTCATACCCTCGAAGTGGTAGACTCGGCAAAGTATTTAGGACTAAATATACACAAGAGCCTGAAGTGGAACGACCATATCAATCAGGTGACTAAAAAGGCAAACAGTACCTTAGCCTTTTTGCGGCGCAACCTCCATCATTGCCCGAGACCAACCAAGTCACTGTGCTATCTGACATTGATACGACCACTAACAGAGTATTCAGCAGTCATATGAGATCCGCATACAGTAGAGAACATCAGAAAACTGGAGATGATTCAACGTAGAGCTGCCCGGATGGTCAACGCTGACTACCAAACAACCAGCAGTGTTTCAACTATGCTGAATCAACTCCAATGGGCAACTCTACAAGAACGCAGGGCCCAAGCGAAAGCGTGTATGATGTACCGTGCTGTGAACCAGCTGATCGATATTCCATCTCAGATCCTGGTACCTACCATCTCGCCCAGAGGCAATAACATAACTTTCCTGGTGCCAAACGCAGGGACCCTCATCTATCAGAAATCCTTCTTCCCGGATGGCATTCGTATCTGGAACTCTTTACCATCACAAGCAGTCAAAGCTCCCTCTATCGACTGCTTCATGTCCCAGATCCAGGCCACCACCATCAGACACTAGATCTACTGGATGTTTTTAATCGCACCTTGTATATAAAATTACTTCACCTGTACATAGTTTTCCTTGCACCACATGCGCCAGTACGATAATCCACAACAGTGGCCTGTACTTTATTGGAAGAAGAAGAAGAAGAAGAAGAAGAAGAAGAAGAAGAAGAAGAAGAAGAAGAAGAAGAAGAAGAAGAACCTTAAATATCATCCGGAAACCTAGAAAGTCCCTATTTTTTAAGAGAAACAGGGCCATAACTTATGAACGGTAAATGTGAAATACACCATAATCAAACTTAACCTGTATTTTATGGTATACAGCATTTTTGCTAAAGTTTGAAAAGATTTGGTTGAGCCATACTTTAAATATCATCCGGAAACCTAAAAAGTCCCTATTTTCTAAGAGAAAAAGGGCCATAACTCATGAACGGTAAATTTGAAATACACCGTAATGTACACAGCAATGTGTGAAAGTTTAAAAAGATTTGGTTGAGCGGTACTTTAATCATTATCCGGAAACCACAAGTGTGACGGACGGACGGACATGAGGATCCCTATGTACCCCCGACTCTCGTCGAGCGGTGGAATAAAAAAAACAACTAAGCGTGTTTGTCAACGTGCAAAGTTATTTTGTTTTGTTTTGTTTTTATTTATTTTTTTTGCTGTTGTTTTTGCTTGTTTTTTTTCTTGTTTTTTTTTTTCATTTTTTGTTGCCTTTTTTGTTTGTTTGTTGAGCATTTGTTTTTGTTCTTTGTGTTTCAAACCATATGTGTGGGATGACTATGTAAGGAAAAGTAACATATAGCAGGCTGATAATTATCTTGAAATCATATAAATTGGGATCTTGCAACATAATAAATTACTGCAATTAAACAAATAAAATGATATACAAAAGAATATATGCCTGGATATTATACTACAGGTGTGCAAGCAGATGATACAATCATTGCTGTGGTGACAATTATTTTGAAGGTAAAATACCATACAAATATTTGTTTTCAAAATGTACTCACATGAATTGTATTTTTCAATATTTGTCTTTACCAAGAGAAGACTTGGTTTTAAAACCGGTCCCGCGAATCCGTCACTCATGCGACCCACCAGCCATTGCCTAAATGCCCGTCTGGCTAGTCCACCTCTCCTTACCAATACAATCATAATATATATTTAAATCATACCTTTCAGGTTACAGCAGATATACAACAAACATAATAGAAATTTTCCAATTAGAGATATCATTATTTTTGACACAATTTAACGAACATGACAGAGAATTGTGTCATATTAGACTTTTTCGAAAACTATTATAGTTAAAGTGATACCCCTATTCATACCTATACAAGAACAATCGATAATAGGGATAATCTCAAAACATGTATTAAGGTTTATGACGTTTATGGACTTTTATAAAAGGCATTATACATTGTTAGATAGATCGTTTTAATATATCAATAGAACAGAGTTTGACTCCGACGAACAAATGCACCACACAATTCAACAATTTTCTTTAGCTTTCGCCTTGAATGTCTCCATAGGGTACCAATTATTTTATAAAGTGTTTTAAATCACATATAGCATGTTCCACTTTTACTCTGTATTCCGTTATCATAGTAACCTTTTAGAGAAAAAAATCTGAATTGTCTATAAAAATCTATCGAACGAATTCCGTAAGCAAATTTGGCTGAGACAAAAATCAGCAAAATGAAATCAAATAGAAATGCATTAGGTAGAACAATTAAATTTTCTGGATTTCTGTGAAGTTTGGAAGATGCATCATTAATTTTGAATTTGTCGTATGTAACTGTGCAACACGTATATGGATCGGCATTGCTTTCATATGCAGTCAGTGGCAGGTTCAATGAGGGAGCTGATGGCCGGGTTTCAACCTATATAAATATTTTGAAACAATAGAAAACCACTGGAGAGTGACCAGAGCGAGTCCCCTCTTAGTCAGTTAGCCCCCGCCCCTCACATTCAAAAGTCCTAGATCCGTTTCTTTTTGGTAGTTGAGCATTTTTAAAACAATACAGAATTATAGAATTTATTTAGCCTGAAATATTATACACGTGAAATAATCCAAAGTGCATCCGAGTACACACGTCGTATATATTCGGTTTTATCTTTTACGTTTTGAAATGTTCCCTACTATAAATTTACCTCTACGAGTGTAACTTCGTGTATGACTACCACTATGAGTATGCCTATAATAGTTTTCGAAAAAGTCTAATGATAGATATATTTATTGTGAAGTGAAGTACAATTTCCTCGTTTGTATTGTTTGTAATATAACAATCACAGAATAATGTCATTCAATGTGTTGTTTCCTTTAATGGGTGGGTAGTCATCACATTGCGAAACATTTCCGCAATCTTTTTTGGGGTCATGGTTATTCCAGAAAACCGTCGTGTCTACTAATCACTGGGTCTATTCATAGGCTGGTGAACTAATAGTCCATCAGTTAATGTTTTTAGCACTGACATGGGTTATTCCATATATCTATTTTTGAAATTGATAGTTCATAAATAACGTAAGCATTGCCAAACCTAAGATACACCTCCCGTAGGCATAGGTGACATTATGACACACGGTCAATACAATTCATATCGAAAACATTACATGAAACATGTGCAAATGTTTCAAATTTGGTGATAATTGGTTCTTAACCAGTAGTGTCTATACTATATTAAAAGCCAATCATCACCATAATTGGACACCAAATCTAAAAATAGAAAATCCACATGTTGAAATAAAACCTGACCTCTACACCCACCCGAGTACCATTTCATTATATTTTTTCCCTAATATAATGATCAATAAATTCACACTTATTTCCAGTATAAAGCACAACATATCTTATGTATTAATCATGATGATCGTTTTCGCTTTAACGGGTAATGTAAAGTGATCGTACATCAGACTCACAGTGACCGGTAACAATCATCACACAAAATAATCCCAAAATTCTTATATATAATAGTACATATAGGGGTTTAGGTTCATTTCGTGCGATGATTTTTACCGGTCCCTGTGATCGTACTCGGTCTGATGTAGTATAATACTACAAACTAATTTTGATAAATGTACTTATTTTTATATGCCCATTCGGCAATCCTAGCTCTTTTTGCTTTGAAAATCAAACACTGTATTCCTGCAAAGGGTAAATGGTCCATGTTGTATATTCTCTTTTGACAATTTGAATGAATGAATACGTCCTTGACATTTACAACTACCTATGCAATCAGTGCCTACCACCACTGATGTTGTAAGTTCGAATCTCGATCAGAGCGAGGTGTACAACATTGTGTATTCAAGTTTGTCAGTGACTTGCGACAGGTCGGTAATTTTCTGCGGATCCTCCGGTTTCCTCCACCAATAAAACTGAACGCCACGATATAACTGAAATATTGTTGAAAGTGGCATTAATCATCATAAAACAAACAATGTACGTCCTTGACTTTCTCTATGGAGATTAAACATGTTTCTCATGGGGACCACGAGTTGTTTGCGGCTACATTTTCAATAATAACTTTCTATTTATATTTACGTGTATCTTATGTCTGTTCCCGCCTTAAATATAGCAAGAGAGTAATACGTCATCTGCCAATGTTCCGTCTCCATTGTACATACCATTACCGGTTGACATTATAAAGAATTTTAAGGACAAACGACCACCGGACTGGACGAAATACTCAAAACTTTTGTCTGACATTCGGTCAGACAATTTGAATGCTTCTATCTGACATAAACAAAATGTTTTATCGGAATAACTTGAAAACAGAGGAGGAACGCATATTGTTGAAATAAAACACTTTAACATTGTATCTGTTTTATTAGAAAAACACTTCCACACTCTATCTGTGTTCTTAGAAAACACTTCACTACTGTATCTGCTTTTATTCGAAAATACTTTTACACGGTTTATGTTTTAATAGAAAATACTTCGACACTGTATTTGTTTTATTAGAAAACACTCGCACACTGTATCTGTTTGACTAGAAAACACTTCAATATTGTATCTGTTTTACTAGAAAACACTTCAACGTTGTTTATGTTTTAATAGAAAACACTTTCACACTGTATCTGTTTTAATAGACAACACTTCGACACTGTATCTTTTTTATTAGAAAACGCATCAACGCTGTATCTGTTTTATTAGAAAATATTTCAACACTGTATCTATTTTTTATTAGAAAACACTTCAAGGATAATCAGATATTTATGCCACATGTTTGAGCTATGTCAAGTAGCTTATTTTCATGGATAACATTCTTATACCCATATCACACACTGGAGAGATGCATGGTAGTTTACTATCACAAATAACCATTTGATATCTAAAACTTGTAATGAACAGATGTAAGACAGTTTATTTTCATGGAAATCATTATGATACCTACAAATAAATGTAAGAGAAAACCGATGGGGAAATCAATAATGGACAATCAAGAGACACTGGCGCAACATTGGGTACACAAGATACTGGACGAAGACAAGCAAAACGCAACATAACGCCACACAGAAAACCAAAAAGATGAACAACACGGATCCATCAAAAATATGGGTGTGATCCCAGGTGCTCGCGAAGGGTAAGACGTCCTGATTCTTATAACACAGCTACAGTGTCACTCATAAAGTCAAGTCCGGGACTGGGTTGTACAATGGTTAGGGGGTTACGGTTATGGTACTTAATGTCACTTTCAACCAATAGTTCAGTTATATCGTGGAGGTCAGTGTTATTGGTGGAGGAAACCAGAGTATCCGGAGCAAAACCACCGACCTGTCGCAAGTCACTGATAAACTTTATCACATAGCGGGATGCGAACTCGCAGCGTTAGTGGTGATAGGCACTGATTCCATAGCCTAAGTAGTTATAAATCCAACAACCATACGATCACAACCACGATGACCCCCTGGGTTGCACAAAGCTAAATTACAGTTAACTGACAATTAAAAAGCACTATTAAAATTAAAGTCAGTTCTTTCTGTTACATAAAGGTCAATAATATTAATGTACTATCAACTTTCTATTACACTTAATTGATTGGTTGGTGTTTAACGACACTTAATAGAACAAACGTGCGCTATTAAATTTTGAATTGTACATTAAATATAGATGACATGCAAGTGCTTCAAAAATAAAACGTATATCTCAAAATAAGTGAACACGACGCATTTCTGGAATAACCTTCATACGGTACGGGTGATTGTAAAACAAGAAACGAAACAGAAACGAAACGAAACGAAACGAAACAAGCAGAAACGAAACGAAACGAGACACAACAGAAACGAAACAATATAAAGCAGAAACGAAACGAAACGAAACCAAAAAAATCATCAATAGATTTAAAAAAAAAAACCAAACAAACATCAACGAACAGATTTTATTTACATGAAACAACAATCCACAAAATGCCAGTGGCGGATTGAAAAACCTTTAATATTTACGGGAAGATTTGGTTATGGAAGAGAAAAATAATCAGGATTTCATATAGAAAAGCTCACAACTTTCCTGCTTCTTGTGTGCTATGTAAATTTCTGAGATTCATAGAAAAGAAGAAACATATTTGATTGATACCAAATCCCCTCTCCAGGAAGCGACGGTCAACAAAGTCACCCCATGGTCTTCAATGCGGTGAAAACCCACACCATGAAACGATCTCCGAGTAGCCCATGAAACAACACAGTGAAGTTAAATTAAAGATTCTAATGGAAACACACGAACTACTGGGTAGTTTACCAGTTTGAAGAAATAAACTATGTGGACCTTGTTTTTTGTTGTGTTGTGCTTGTTTTCCCCCCATTTTTTCAGTTACCTAGTATGACGGTTCACCAGTATGACAATCGGCTGTGGAAAACAGTTCACGATCTGTGTTGGTTTGATTTATACGGACAAAACAAACAATTAATAGTCAACTTCATCCTATGCAAAGGAAATCTGAATTTTTGCTCTGAAAAATTCCTGGAGCCTTGATACAATTTGTCGAGCGGAACTGAAGTTATGCTATGGAAACCATAAATGTAAATACACATCTCTGTGGAAACCAAATTATTTTCTTAAACCTGTTTGTTTTTTTAAATTGATAGATCGATCTTAAAATCAGTAGACTTCTTGTTCCATTATAAAATATCAGTGTAAATCAAAATGTGAGAAAATACGATTTCCTAAAGGACTTGTTTCTAAGATTTTTTCCTAAGTTTTTAGGAAATCGGAAAAAAAAACCTAAAACAACAACAAAAAACTTAACTCAGAATTGTTGTGAAATCGACCTTGACCTCAAAATTGTATTCTTAACATTGTGTTTGTAAGACACTTTCTGTAATTGCACATTCAACACATTAACTCGACATCTGGGCATACAGGAAATATTTCTGGACTCTCTCCCCCTTCCACAATGCAAAGTTGACATTTGACACACTACTGTGGAAATAAGGTGCAGAATCTCACACAGACACTCATGTGAGTAAAAGACAATGCATTTTATGTTCTATTTCCCATGTTCACTCGAACACAAATACTGAGCTTAATAACAAAGACACAAATATATTTTGGGATGGCCCGAGCTTACAAAACAGTCGGCCAACTTTAAATAAACACTGCGTAAACGAATAATTTACTTTCATGTAAACCGGTATATAATTTGGATATGCCAGTGCTTTGCCAAACAAAATAAAGTCCTAAGATGAAGACGTTTCATAAATCTAAAAATAAATGTAAATATAAAACATTAGAAAAATATAGCAATACGCTTAATACAGATAAACAAAATATAAACCCTGCATGTGCGTGTCAAATTTATTTAATAAATAGTATTATTTTGCTTTATCACATATTTTATTGAAATAACGCCGAATTCGCATGTGTAATAAAAGCATAATTTGCGGCGTGTTGTTTACCTCCGGGGCAATAACATTTTACGAGGGCAATAACATGTTATCTGCCCTGGCAAAATATGTGATAAATACCGGTAGATTAATACATGGCCTTTTTCATATTGCCCTTGTCAGCAGCCCTCGACTGATATCGTCCCTCGGGGCCGATATCAAGGTCTCGTGCTGATAACAAGGGCAATATGAAAAAGACCATGTACATTTTTTTGTATTAATCTATAATTATCTATTTATTTTTAAATTGTGTATTTAAAGGTGCCAAACCACTAATATAATTCATCAATCAGAGCTTAGAACATATAAAAGTACATTGTAGTCCCTTTTAAAGAAAAAGCTCTATTCACTTTCTTGTATTGTAAATAATACTGAATGGAATGGAATAATTATTGATAATTAAAGTTAAATATATAAGGATTATATTGAGCCTAAATTTGGTTGCATTTAGTTGTATTTGAATCCTTTAAGGAGGTTTGGATGAATAATCTGTAAACACTGAAATTCTGGGAATGACGTTGCTATTTTTAAAACACGGAATGTCCCATAGCATGGCATTTTGCAGCAAGACTATAACATCAAGTTATTTAATACCTTGGCAATACCTTTGATTTAAACCCCAAGTGGGAAATAACTTTGCCGTCCTTCGGCAATTTTTCATAGGATATTTATAGGGCCCCCAACCTAAATCCAAATATCAAAGTTGATATTTGACACCTTGCTGTGGGTTTGAGGTGCAGAATTCCACCTAGTTACTTAAGTCAGTTAAAGGCTCGGGCAATACATTTGATTTAAACTCCAAGTGGGAAAGAACTTTGCCGTCCTTCGGCAATTTTTCATGGGATATTTATAGGGCTTCCCACCTAAATCCAAATATCAAAGTTGATATTTGACACCCTGCTGTGTGCTTGAGGTGCAAAATCCCACCTAGGCACTTAAATCAGTTAAAGGCCCGGGCAATACATTTGACACAAATGGGCAAGAACTTTGCCGTCCTTAATATATTTTGCATGGGATATTTATAGAGACACCCCCCTCCGCAAAAAATATTCAAATATCAAAGTTGATATTTGACACCCTGCTGTGGGCTTGAGGTGCAGAAACCCACCCAGGCACTTAAGTCAGTTAAAGGCCCGGGCAATACCTGTGATCTAAGCCCCAAGTGGGCAAGAACATTGCCGTCCTTAATATATTTTTCATGGGATATTCATAGAGACCACCCACCCCCCTCCACAAAAAAATTCAAATATCAAAGTTGATATTTGACACCTCGCTGTGGGCTAGAGGTGCAGAAACCCACCCAGGCACTTAGGTCAGTTAAAGGCCCGGGAAATACCTTTGGCTTAAGCTCCAAGTGGGCAAGAACTATGCCGTCCGGAATCATTTGTTTATGGGATATATATACAGACCCCACAACAGGGTGTCAAATATCAACTTTGAGGAGGGGTCTCTATAAATATCACATGAAAAATATATTAAGAAAGGCAAAGTTCTTGCCCACTTGGGGCTTAGGTAAAAGGTATTGCCCAGGCCTTTAACTGACTTAAGTGCCTGGGTGGGTTTCTGCACCTCAAGCCCACAGCAGGGTGTTAAATATCAACTTTGATATTTGAACTTTATTTTTCGGAGGGGGGTGTCTATAAATATCCCATGAAAAATATATTAAGGACGGCAAAGTTCTTGCCCACTTGGTGCTTAGGTCAAAGGTATTGCCCGGGCCTTTAACTGACTTAAGTGCCTGGGTGGGTTTCTGCACCTCAAGCCCATAGCAGGGTGTCAAATATCAACTTTGATATTTTGATTTTTTTTTGTGCAGGGAGGTTTCTATGAATATCCCATGAACAATATGTTAAGGAAGGCAAAGTTCTTGCCCACTTGGGGCTTAAGTCAAAGGTATTGTCAGAGCCTTTAACTGACTTAAGTGCATGTGTGGGATTCTGCACCTCAAGCCCACAGCAGGGTGTCCAATATCAACTTTGATATTCTGAATTTTTTCGGCGGAGGGGGGGGGCTATAAATATCCCATGAAAAATATATTAAGGACGGCAAAGTTCTTGCCCACTTGGGGCTTAGATCAAAGGTGTTGCCCGGGCTTTGAACTGACTTAAGTACCTGGGTGGAATTCTGTACCTCAAGCCCACAGCAGAGTGTCAAATATCAACTTTGATATTTGGATTTTGTTTTGGGGTGGGGGGCTATAAATATCTCATAAAAAATTGCCAAAGGACGGCAAAGTTATTTCTCACTTGGGGTTTAATTCTAAGATATTGCCCGGACCTTTAACTGACTTAAGTGCTTGGGTAGGATTCTGCACCTCAAGCCCACAGCAGGGTGTCAAATATCAACTTTGATATTTTGAAATTTTTTTTGGAGGGGGAACCTTATAAATATGCCATGAAAAATTGCCAAAGTTCTTTCTCACTTGGGGTTTATGTGAAAGCTATTTCCCAGGCCTTTAACTAATTTAAGTGCCTGGGTGGGATTATGCATCTCAAGCCCACAGCAGGGTGTCAACTTTGATATTTGGAGAAAAAAAATTGGGGGAGGGAACCCTATAAATATCTCATGCAAAATTGCCAAAGGACGGCAAAGTTCTTTCTCACATGGGGTTTAAATCTAAGATTTTGCCCAGACCTTTAACTGACTTAAGTGCTTGGGTAGGATTCTGCACCTCAAGCCCACAGCAGGATGTCAAATATCAACTTTGATATTTTGATTTTTTTTTGGGGGGAGGATATAAATATCCCATGAAAAATTGCCAAAGAACGGCAAAGTTCTTTCTCACTTGGGGTTTATGTCAAAGGTATTGCCCGGGCCTTAAGCAGCGAAATGGCATGCTCTGGCACATTCCAGACTCTAAAAATAGCAACGTCATTCCCGGAATTTCAGTATTTATAGGTCATGCATCAAAAAGACCTCCATAAAGGATTCAAATGCAACTAAATGCAATCAAATTTGGGCTCAAAATAATCCTTATATATGTAACTTTAATTATCAATTCTAATTATTCCATTCCATTCAGCATTATTCACAATATAACAAAGTGAAAGGAACTTTTTCTTTAAGAGGGACTACGTTTGTATATGTTCTAAGCTTTGATTGGTGAATTAAATTAGTGGTTTGGCATCTTTAAATACACAATTTAAAAATAAATAGATAAAACAAAATAATACTATTTATTAAATAAACGTGAGATGCACATGTAGGGTTTATATTTTGTTTATTTTTATAAAACGTATTGCTATATTTTCCTAATGTTCTATATTTACATATATTTTCCTAATGTTCTATATTTACATATATTTTCCTAATGTTCTATATTTACATATATTTTCCTAATGTTCTATATTTACATATATTTTCCTAATGTTCTATATTTACATATATTTTCCTAATGTTCTATATTTACATATATTTTCCTAATGTTCTATATTTACATATATTTTCCTAATGTTCTATATTTACATATATTTTCCTAATGTTCTATATTTACATATATTTTCCTAATGTTCTATATTTACATATATTTTCCTAATGTTCTATATTTACATATATTTTCCTAATGTTCTATATTTACATATTTGTTTTTTTAGATTTATGTGAATCTTGGGATTTTACTTTGTTTGACGAAACGCTGGCAAATTCAAATTATATACCGGTTTGCATGAAAGTAAATTATTTGTTTACGCTGTGTTTATTTAAAGTTTGCCGACTGTTTTGTAAGCTCGCCATCCCAAAATATATTTGTGTCTTCGTTATTTAGCCCAGTAAGGAGAAGAAATAGTTTGTGTTTGGGTGAACATGGGAAATAGAACATAAAATATATTGTCTTTTAAATGTATGCGTGTATGTGTGAGATTCTGCACCTTAGGTCCACAGTTGGATGTCCAATATTAACTTTGTTTTATGGAGGGGGAAGGGGGTCCAGAAATATTTCCTGTATGCCCAGATGTCGATTCAATGTGTTGAATGTGCAATTACAGTAATATATTTATTATTGGTCGCTAGAAATCTTTAAAAGTACATTTTGCTCTTATTTATTTTTTTGGTTTTGAGACATATCGCCTTATTGATCGCTAGCTTAGTGGTCGCTAGAAATTGGTCGCTAGCTTAGTGGTCGCTAGAAATTGGTCGCTAGCTTGAGACTAGTGAGTGAGTGAGTGAGTGAGTGAGTGGTGAGTGAGTGAGTGAGTGAGTGAGTGAGTGAGTGAGTGAGTGAGTGAGTGAGTGAGTGAGTGAGTTGAGTGAGTGAGTGAGTGAGTGAGTGAGTGAGTGAGTGAGTGAGTGAGTGAGTGAGTGAGTGAGTGAGTGAGTGAGTGAGTGAGTGAGTGAGTTGAGTGAGTTGAGTGAGTGAGTGAGTGAGTGAGTGAGTGAGTGAGTGAGTGAGTGAGTGAGTGAGTGAGTGAGTGAGTGAGTGAGTGAGTGAGTGAGTGAGTGAGTGAGTTGAGTGAGTTGAGTGAGTGAGTGAGTGAGTGAGTGAGTTGAGTGAGTGAGTGAGTGAGTGCGTGCGTGCGTGCGTGCGTGCGTGCGTGCGTGCGTGCGTGCGTGCGTGCGTGCGTGCGTGCGTGCGTGCGTGCGTGCGTGCGTGCGTGCGTGCGTGCGTGCGTGCGTGCGTGCGTGCGTGCGTGCGTGAGTGAGTGAGTGAGTGAGTGAGTGAGTGAGTGAGTGAGTGAGTGAGTGAGTGAGTGAGTGAGTGAGTGAGTGAGTGAGTGAGTGAGTGAGTGAGTGAGTGAGTGAGTGAGTTGAGTGAGTTGAGTGAGTGAGTGAGTGAGTGAGTGAGTGAGTGAGTGAGTGAGTGAGTGAGTGAGTGAGTGAGTGAGTGAGTGAGTGAGTGAGTGAGTGAGTGAGTGAGTGAGTGAGTGAGTGAGTGAGTGAGTGAGTGAGTGAGTGAGTGAGTGAGTGAGTGAGTGAGTGAGTGAGTGAGTGAGTGAGTGAGTGAGTGAGTGAGTGAGTGAGTGAGTGAGTGAGTGAGTGAGTGAGTGAGTGAGTGAGTGAGTGAGTGAGTGAGTGAGTGAGTGAGTGAGTGAGTGAGTGAGTGAGTGAGTGAGTGAGTGAGTGAGTGAGTGAGTGAGTGAGTGAGTGAGTGAGTGAGTGAGTGAGTGAGTGAGTGAGTGAGTGAGTGAGTGAGTGAGTGAGTGAGTGAGTGAGTGAGTGAGTGAGTGAGTGAGTGAGTGAGTGAGTGAGTGAGTGAGTGAGTGAGTGAGTGAGTGAGTGAGTGAGTGAGTGAGTGAGTGAGTGAGTGAGTGAGTGAGTGAGTGAGTGAGTGAGTGAGTGAGTGAGTGAGTGAGTGAGTGAGTGAGTGAGTGAGTGAGTGAGTGAGTGAGTGAGTGAGTGAGTGAGTGAGTGAGTGAGTGAGTGAGTGAGTGAGTGAGTGAGTGAGTGAGTGAGTGAGTGAGTGAGTGAGTGAGTGAGTGAGTGAGTGAGTGAGTGAGTGAGTGAGTGAGTGAGTGAGTGAGTGAGTGAGTGAGTGAGTGAGTGAGTGAGTGAGTGAGTGAGTGAGTGAGTGAGTGAGTGAGTGAGTGAGTGAGTGAGTGAGTGAGTGAGTGAGTGAGTGAGTGAGTGAGTGAGTGAGTGAGTGAGTGAGTGAGTGAGTGAGTGAGTGAGTGAGTGAGTGAGTGAGTGAGTGAGTGAGTGAGTGAGTGAGTGAGTGAGTGAGTGAGTGAGTGAGTGAGTGAGTGAGTGAGTGAGTGAGTGAGTGAGTGAGTGAGTGAGTGAGTGAGTGAGTGAGTGAGTGAGTGAGTGAGTGAGTGAGTGAGTGAGTGAGTGAGTGAGTGAGTGAGTGAGTGAGTGAGTGAGTGAGTGAGTGAGTGAGTGAGTGAGTGAGTGAGTGAGTGAGTGAGTGAGTGAGTGAGTGAGTGAGTGAGTGAGTGAGTGAGTGAGTGAGTGAGTGAGTGAGTGAGTGAGTGAGTGAGTGAGTGAGTGAGTGAGTGAGTGAGTGAGTGAGTGAGTGAGTGAGTGAGTGAGTGAGTGAGTGAGTGAGTGAGTGAGTGAGTGAGTGAGTGAGTGAGTGAGTGAGTGAGTGAGTGAGTGAGTGAGTGAGTGAGTGAGTGAGTGAGTGAGTGAGTGAGTGAGTGAGTGAGTGAGTGAGTGAGTGAGTGAGTGAGTGAGTGAGTGAGTGAGTGAGTGAGTGAGTGAGTGAGTGAGTGAGTGAGTGAGTGAGTGAGTGAGTGAGTGAGTGAGTGAGTGAGTGAGTGAGTGAGTGAGTGAGTGAGTGAGTGAGTGAGTGAGTGAGTGAGTGAGTGAGTGAGTGAGTGAGTGAGTGAGTGAGTGAGTGAGTGAGTGAGTGAGTGAGTGAGTGAGTGAGTGAGTGAGTGAGTGAGTGAGTGAGTGAGTGAGTGAGTGAGTGAGTGAGTGAGTGAGTGAGTGAGTGAGTGAGTGAGTGAGTGAGTGAGTGAGTGAGTGAGTGAGTGAGTGAGTGAGTGAGTGAGTGAGTGAGTGAGTGAGTGAGTGAGTGAGTGAGTGAGTGAGTGAGTGAGTGAGTGAGTGAGTGAGTGAGTGAGTGAGTGAGTGAGTGAGTGAGTGAGTGAGTGAGTGAGTGAGTGAGTGAGTGAGTGAGTGAGTGAGTGAGTGAGTGAGTGAGTGAGTGAGTGAGTGAGTGAGTGAGTGAGTGAGTGAGTGAGTGAGTGAGTGAGTGAGTGAGTGAGTGAGTGAGTGAGTGAGTGAGTGAGTGAGTGAGTGAGTGAGTGAGTGAGTGAGTGAGTGAGTGAGTGAGTGAGTGAGTGAGTGAGTGAGTGAGTGAGTGAGTGAGTGAGTGAGTGAGTGAGTGAGTGAGTGAGTGAGTGAGTGAGTGAGTGAGTGAGTGAGTGAGTGAGTGAGTGAGTGAGTGAGTGAGTGAGTGAGTGAGTGAGTGAGTGAGTGAGTGAGTGAGTGAGTGAGTGAGTGAGTGAGTGAGTGAGTGAGTGAGTGAGTGAGTGAGTGAGTGAGTGAGTGAGTGAGTGAGTGAGTGAGTGAGTGAGTGAGTGAGTGAGTGAGTGAGTGAGTGAGTGAGTGAGTGAGTGAGTGAGTGAGTGAGTGAGTGAGTGAGTGAGTGAGTGAGTGAGTGAGTGAGTGAGTGAGTGAGTGAGTGAGTGAGTGAGTGAGTGAGTGAGTGAGTGAGTGAGTGAGTGAGTGAGTGAGTGAGTGAGTGAGTGAGTGAGTGAGTGAGTGAGTGAGTGAGTGAGTGAGTGAGTGAGTGAGTGAGTGAGTGAGTGAGTGAGTGAGTGAGTGAGTGAGTGAGTGAGTGAGTGAGTGAGTGAGTGAGTGAGTGAGTGAGTGAGTGAGTGAGTGAGTGAGTGAGTGAGTGAGTGAGTGAGTGAGTGAGTGAGTGAGTGAGTGAGTGAGTGAGTGAGTGAGTGAGTGAGTGAGTGAGTGAGTGAGTGAGTGAGTGAGTGAGTGAGTGAGTGAGTGAGTGAGTGAGTGAGTGAGTGAGTGAGTGAGTGAGTGAGTGAGTGAGTGAGTGAGTGAGTGAGTGAGTGAGTGAGTGAGTGAGTGAGTGAGTGAGTGAGTGAGTGAGTGAGTGAGTGAGTGAGTGAGTGAGTGAGTGAGTGAGTGAGTGAGTGAGTGAGTGAGTGAGTGAGTGAGTGAGTGAGTGAGTGAGTGAGTGAGTGAGTGAGTGAGTGAGTGAGTGAGTGAGTGAGTGAGTGAGTGAGTGAGTGAGTGAGTGAGTGAGTGAGTGAGTGAGTGAGTGAGTGAGTGAGTGAGTGAGTGAGTGAGTGAGTGAGTGAGTGAGTGAGTGAGTGAGTGAGTGAGTGAGTGAGTGAGTGAGTGAGTGAGTGAGTGAGTGAGTGAGTGAGTGAGTGAGTGAGTGAGTGAGTGAGTGAGTGAGTGAGTGAGTGAGTGAGTGAGTGAGTGAGTGAGTGAGTGAGTGAGTGAGTGAGTGAGTGAGTGACAGTGAAGAATATCGCAAAAAAACTATTGATACATTGATAAATGGAAAGAAGAGAATTAATTTACAGTGAAGAATATCCCAATAACATTATTCATACATTGATAAAAGGAAATAATTTACAGTGATACTTAAAAGTTCTCGGGTGATTTTTTTTTCTTCGTGTGGTAATCTACCATAACACCCTCAACTAATAGTAGTATGCTTATAATATCATTTTAACTTTTCTTAAGTATCACTGGTATTTTGTTTATTGGGGAATTTGATTTTTGCATGTTTCCTTTCATTTGTATTCCTCCTTCATGGAATGAACATAAATTGTTTGATTGGTTGAATGTTATTTAACGTCAAGTAAGTTGTATTCCTTACAGAAACAAGTTCATAGACAATACATCATGTATTAACTGTAGATACATGCAATAACAATGGAATTCTAAAGTTGTGGTGACCGAGTAATGTTTTGATAGATTGTCATGAGTTCAACTTAAAGCTGTCATTGACTTGCGACAGGTCGGCGGTTTACTCGGGTACTTCAGTTTCCTCTACCAATAAAACTTAACACCACGATCTAACTGAAATATCACTGAAAGTGGCGTTAAATACCATAACCATAACCGATCCTGGTGAACAGTAGTTTGTTAGCAGTGGTATGTGGTGGTCCATTTACCCGGAAAACTTTTTCAACTTTGCCTTGTGGTTTCATTTATTTTCGTGGATGAATAGATATTGAGATGCTCGTGTATATGAATTCGTTGGTTTTATATTCATAACTTCTCGCTATATATTCTTTCGTGGTGCACTAAGGTTCGTTGTTTGATGATTCCAACGAAACCCACAAAGAGGTTAGGGTTATGGTGTTTAACGCCACTTTCAACAATATTTCACATATATCGTGGCGGTCAGTTTTATTGGTGGAGGAAACCGGAGAAAACCATCGATATGCCGCAAGTCGCTGACAAACCTTTGGTTTTCAACGAATGCAAATGATTGCACATTATCATATCTTGTTTTTCTTATAACGACCAATACTTCAGTCCATATGTCCATCTAGGGGCTAAGTTTTAGTTTTACGTACATGCTTGATGAATGGGGCACATCTCGGCATGCCTAGCGGAAATACTGCTCACTTGGCGTTAAATAACAATCAAATATCACTATTGGATTTAATACTTACCCCCAGTACGTGTGGTAACTACAGCGCCGTTGATATCTGTATCTAGAAACTGTTGCGCTACATACATGTCTGGAACAGATGTACATGAAAAGTTTGAAGATAAGAAAGGGTTAATCAGAAGCCGTAAATCGAAGGACAGACAACACAATGGCCAAAAGTAAAAGGACCAACAATGATCTAAAACACCCCACACAGAACTTTAAAGATTGCGCAACACAAACCATACTAAAACCGGGTTTAACTCTGGTCCCGTGGAAGGTTAAGCAGCTCCTGCTCCTAAGTGGAACCTGTCGTTTTAAGCTTACTCTTGTTACAAACCAGGTGAAATAGACAAAATTGATACCATCACTGCTTAGTTTCCTGCTTTGGTACAGGCACTTCAATAAAAAGTGGCGGGGTTTAAAACTAGTATTATGGACTCAAACCTCCCTTCTTATTGATATGATGCAGTCATGCAAGTGCTTTCCACATGTGAGTAAAATGCCAACCGGATGAGCAGCGTTAAAAATTCAGAACACTATTATCTTGAACATTATTCATAATATATTTATTCTTCGCGACACAGAAGTTGTCAGATGTATAATCAGAACATATCCGTGGTGGCGTCGGCAAAAACTTTAACTTAACCAATAGGAACCCTTAGTTCAGTAGCTTCCTTGTTAGCAGCAATCTCTATCAATGAAACCCTGACATGAACCATATAATGATGAAGAGTTTTTGAACAACAAATCTATATCACTTAAAGGTTCACATGAGCATGTTTGTCAACACGGGATCTATTATTATTATTTCGCCATCTTTGTCAATATGAAAGAAATATCGAGATGTGAAATTTTAATTACGCACATTTAAAATTAAAACAAGGAAATATATATATATTTGCTTTTCAAATATTTTTGGCTTTGAGTGTATCTGATGAAAGTTATTGCAGAAACGCGTCGTAGGAACTTAACTTGATATCTATGTTGTTAAGTTCAGACTTTACAGATATAAAACTACCGGTATATAAAGTGGTATTAACAAAGAAGATACAATTAAACGTATAGTATAATATTTGTAACTAAATTAGCAGTTCACTTCTAAAGATACCCAGTCTATATTTTAATACACAAATTTATTTCTGTTTCAAAAACGTACAGCAAGTGGATATAATTGTTCGTCACCTCCGATTTTTACTTATTCATTTCGTGTAAAATGTTTTAAAAAAATTATACAGGGGTCATTTCTTGACCGATTTTGCTGTATGTTTAGTTCACCGTTTTGAAGTTTTTTCATTTTCACGATTTTAACACTCTTGAATTCTTGAAATTCAAATATTTATTAGATAAATTGTTTTATTGAAATTTACAGTTCCTAAATAATATTATTATTAAAACTAAGGTTCTCCACCCTCAGTCATAGGTGACGATGCCCGATTTTGGCTATCCTATTTAGGCCCTTTGGTTTTCTTGTTTCCCCCCCCCCCCCCCCAAAAAAAACCCCCAAACGTTTCAAATATTTGACTTTCCAATCTTTTGATTACGAGCGTACCTGATAATTGTTATTTCAGGAACGCGTCATGCGCGCTGAATTAAGTTTCTAGAAAGATGTGACATTTTTCAAACAATTTCAATACAATCGAACCTCGTTTTGTCGAACTGGAAAGGACCGATCGTCGAACGAGATGAGTATTCGATTCGACCGAGTAAAATTAAGCTAGAACTACCGCGGACGAACATTTTAATTCCAGATGTCAAAGGAACGATTTTTCCCAGTTCGTGTTAACGAAGTGTGATAATATTTATTATGATGTTTACCATTCTAAAAAGATGACAGATTTGTGACACCTAGTACCTTGTAACTTTTTTTACTGTAAAAGATATTTATTTTTGACATTTTCCTTCTTTATATTATACTGCAACCATTAATAGATGTAAAGGATTGCACACATTATTGTGGGGCACATGTACAAGTTAAGACAATGGAGAGAAGTTGTGAAGTTGCACTTTCCTAAGTACATTGACAAGGTAGTAATTATTGAGATAAAACAGACGTGTCATACAATTTGGTTACACTATGAGGATATTTCAATATGTTTTTATTTGTTTTAAAAACATTTTCGGGTTCAGACATTGTTTAGATTGGAGAAATGGAGCGCTGGAGATGGTGTGTCGTGTTACCCCCCCCCCCCTTTTTTTTGTAATGTGACCAAAAGTACATGTCCGCATGATGTCTTCAACCTCTAAAATAACTAAAAGGGACAAACAAATGTATCTGATGTGAACTGTGCCAATTACCCACTTAAGACACGCCTTCATTCAATGCTGTGCATCATTTCCTTTGCTGAGATGGGAATATATGTAAGCTATGGCGGCCGCCATTAAAAACATGGATTCAGCCGTTACCTGACCCCGATATCAAACACAAATATCCGAGGGGTCACGAGTACCAGACTTCAAAATTTATTCAAAATAACTTGTACAGATCATCGTGAGATTTAAAGATGGCGACGGGACTAGACGTGCTTTTGTTTACTCTAACAACAACTTTAATTGTAGCTCGCATCCTTGCATTTCCAACGCAAATTGATCTCCCAGACAACGAATACATGGTAGAAGATCTCGGATTATACTCGGGAACGAAACCAAAACCATCTTGCTATGACTTTTCATTAGATTTATTATATCCGAGGATCGTCTCAGAAAAGATCCGCCATTATACAAATAGACGTTACTACAAGTACTTACCAAGCCAAAATACAACAACATATACATCAATAATTAGAATTCTTTTGCTATCAGGAGACATTTCAACTAATCCTGGTCCAGTAAAATATCCTTGTGGGAAATGTTCCAAACCAGTAAAACGAAATCAACGTGGAATTTATTGTGAAGACTGTACATATTGGTATCACATTAAATGTATTGACCTACCGAAAGACGAATACCAACGTTTATCAACATCATCTGAAAGTTGGTACTGTGCAAACTGTATTTTGCCTATTTTTAGCAACTCATTTTTTAATATTGAAGATGTAGAGGATAAATCAAACGCACCCACTGTTACTTCCGGTGTAAATATAAACAAACACACGTTTAAAGACCTTAGAGATGTCCGGAGATCTTATCCCAAAAATTGCATGGCAGCACACCTGAACATCAACAGCCTTCGATACAAATTTGACGAAATAAAAGAGGTACTAACTGACAACATTGTAGATTTATTGATTATTTCTGAAACGAAACTTGATGAATATTTTAATGACAATCTGTTCAGTGTAGATGGGTACAAAGTGCAACGTAGGGACAGGAACCAGTACGGCGGGGGCCTACTTACCTTTATCAGATCTGACTTTCCATCCAGCAGAAAACAGTCTTTAGAGAGTGAAAAAATTGAAACTCTGTGTCATGAAGTATATATAAGTGACAGAAAGTGGTTGATTGCTGGGGCATATAAACCCCCTTCTATGTCAAACAATGAATTTACTAAACATTTCTCCAGATTTGCTGATAGATCTTTAATACATTATGAACATATGTTATTATTTGGTGACCTGAATTTTGACATGCTCAATTCAGATAAAAGTGCTACCTTGAATGATTTCTGTGATATTTTCAATCTATCACAACTTGTTAATGGTCCAACCTGTTTCAAAAAGGGCTGTATCCCATCACTAGTAGATGTAATAATGACAAACAAGAAATCATTATGTTTTAAGTCACAAAATGTTCCAACAGGTGTCAGTGACTGCCATAACATTATAAGTACTGTTATCAAAGGTGAAGTTCTTCACGAACCAAAAAGGCTCAGGTATTATAGAAGTTACAAGACTTTTGATATTGAAAATTTCAATGATGATATAGAACAAATTAAGATCAATCAAACATGTCATGAAGTAGATTCTGTTTATAATGAATATGAAAAAGATTTTATCAATGTGTTAAACAAACATGCTCCAATTAAATCTAGATATCAAAGAAAAAAACCATTACCATGTATGAATCAGGAGCTCAGAAGAGCTGTATACAGAAAACAAATGCTATATTCTCAATTTACAAAATGTCAGAGCAACAAAAATTGGGAAAAATTCAGAAAGCAAAGAAATTTTGTAACCAAATTGAAAAGAAAATCAATGAAAACATACTTTTTAGAACGTTGCTCTGGGGGAACAAAATCGGGCGACTTTTGGAAAACTATTAAGCCATTCTTTTCGAAAAAGGGGTCCAGTGGAGAATAAAAAATTGTGCTTAATGAATCTGACAAGATTGTAAATGATCAAAAAGAAGTAGCCAATCACTTTAATAATTTTTTCTCCACTGTAGCTGAGAATATAGGAAAAGATACTGTTTACGACCCTTCTGATCATCCAAGTTTAATAGAAATAAAGAAACAAAATGATTGCACAAACAAATTTGTTTTTGAAAAGGTAACAACAGATAAAGTTGAAAAGATTATAAATAATATCAACATCAAAAAAGCAACAGGTGCTGATGGTATACCTGCCAAAATAATAAAATGTAGTAAATCTATTATTGCACCTCAGATTACAAGTATTTTAAATATGTCAATAGATCAGAATGTTTTTCCGGATAAATTAAAGAAAGCACAAGTAACACCTTTATATAAAAAGAATGATCCACTTTTGAAGACTAACTACAGACCCGTAAGTGTACTATGTATTTTTTCAAAGATTTTTGAGAAAATTTTAGAACAGCAATTGTCTGATTTTTTTGAAAATATTTTTAATCCTTATTTATGAGCTTTTAGAAGAGGTCATGGATGTCAGATAACCCTGCTCAGGTTATTAGAGGACTGGCGGAATGCCCTTGAAAAAAATCAGTATGTTGCTGCAGTCCTAATGGATCTTTCCAAGGCATTTGATTGCCTACCCCATGATATTTTATTGGATAAACTTTAGGCCTATGGTATGTCCACTGATTCTGTATCCCTTCTTGAGTCCTACTTATCAAGTAGGAAACAGCAAATTAAAATTAATGGTATCCTGAGCAGTTGGTCTGACATCCAAAAAGGGGTACCCCAAGGGTCAATCTTGGGAACTCTACTTTTTAATGTCTTTATTAATGATATTTTTTATTTTGTAAGAAAGGGTACTTTATATAATTATGTGGATGACAATACTTTGTCTTATGGTCATCCTGATTTTAATGTACTTACCTCAGTTTTAGAATCAGAGTCAAATGTTCTTATTAATTGGTTTAAAGTTAACAAAATGCAGGCTAATCCAGATAAATTTCAGGTACTTGCGGTTGGGAAGAAGACTTTTGACAAAAACATGAAGATTTGTATACAGAATTCTACACTTTCATGTGAAGAGACAGTAAAACTTTTAGGAATTGAAATAGATTATCAATTAAATTTTGACATTCATATCAGTTCAATCTGTAGGAAGGCATCACAGCAACTGAATATACTTAAACGTTTGGGCCGATATTTAGACAGATTAAGCAAATTAACTATATTCCACACTTTCATTCTCAGTAACTTTAATTTCTTCCCTTTGGCTTGGCATTTTTGTACCGATAAAAATTCAAAAAAATTAGAGAAAGTGCAGGAAAGAGCACTTCGCTTTGTATACGATGACTACACCAGTTCATATATCAACCTTCTTGAAAAAGCTCTAGTGTCCTCCTCACAGATCAGACGTATTAGGACAATGGCCTTGGAGACATATAAAATCGTTAACAAATTAGCTCCTGTATGCCTTCATGATTTGGTTAATGTGAAGAATTCTAAATATGCTTTCAGGTATTCGAACATATTAGATGTACCTCAAGTTAGAACTACAAGGTATGGCAAAAAATCATTCACGTTTGCAGCTGCAACTCTGTGGAACGACCTTCCGAACCATTTCAGAACTGAAAACAGTTTCAACCACTTTAAAAGTTTGATTCAGTCCTGGAATGGCTCAGGATGTCGTTGCTCTGCATGCAGATAACATATTCAGCTTTCTGTTTTTCTAGTGCTTTTTCCAAGTTTTAATGCTGCTTAGTTATTTTATGTTTGTTTGATATTGCTTCAGCATGTTTTAGAATGTCTTTTATTTTTGTGCTTTTTATGTTGCATTTGCTAACTGTATGTGCTTTATATGTGTGTTTATGTGATTATGTTAATATTTGTATGTATCTTGTGCTACTATGTATATTCGGTAAAAAGCTCCTGAGAGCTTGTGTTTATTGTTATACAAAAACCGAATTCAAATAAAGTTTTCTTATCTTATCTTATCTTATCGTATTATTGAAATTTTAGGACTTAGTCCTTCAAACAGGTTGCCTGTCTCATATTAAAGGACATCGTCGGTAACCCACGGTTGATTCCGATACGTTCCTCTCTCTCCATCACCCGTGGGTCAAATCGCTTGTAAACATTCGTTTTCATGAATATTCAAAGTTTCGAATTAACCAATCAAAATCACGTTTATGAAAGTGAAACTCTTTGGTATCGGAGGTAAAGTTCTAACAAATAAACATCCTTTCCCTCAGGCAAATTGTCTACAGATTCTTGTTGAAAGTTCCTCAATTCTTTCACTCCAAATTTTTGCAACAGCCGAACAGGTCCGACATTTTTAACTTTTAACCAAACTCAATATGAAAGGAACGATTTGATTGGTTGAATCGCATTTGAAGTTTGTAATGCGAAGACTTATGTATTATTCATGAGTACGAATGTTTACAAGCGATTTGACCCACGGGTGATGAAGAGAGAGGAACGTATTGGAATCAACCGTGGGTTACCGACGATGATTAAAGGACGAAGTCCTTATAACGGTAAGCTGTCTGATTTTTCCTTCTATATTGATAGCCAAATATCTGTTCACCGGAAGTTTAAAAAATAGATCAATTGATAATTTAGAAACGCAAAAGAAATATATTGCAATGAAAAATTCCCAATTCTTTAATTATTTACTCTATGCAAAATCGAAATAAACATGAAATAAAATTCTCACCGGACGCGATTACGAACGAAATCAAAAGTATGTCTCCTGATTGTTCCTTCAAAACATGAATTAAATAAATGCTTTTATAAATAGATACCCCGCTAAATTACTCGTGTTTTGGGAGAAAATTATTCATGCGCAGTTGTTGAATATTGCAGACGACGGTTTTCATATTTGTAAACAGAAAACGATCGACAATTGCACTTGGAATCTATCGCTTAAATTCATTGAGGTACGCATATTTTGTTATCTTATGCCTGTAATTGGAAAGAATATGATCTCCTGGTTCTATGCATATATGTAGAACACATTGAAATTAAAACAAAAACAGTCAATATAATACATTTTCCTTACCTTGATCTATCCCAAAATTTCAAAATCCGTAATGTACCTTATTCATTGAAGAGTCCAAGGAATTCCGAATGCAAACTGGCACACATTAATGGTATGAATAAAGGAAAGGTCTTTATGTCATGTGTATTATATACAAATGGATATGTGAACGTAAATGAATGAATGCTTTTTCAATTTTAACAGTTGTCATTAAATAATTTACACTAGAAAGGCTATTATGATGTCGTTCGAAATTGTGTCCGGATCTAGGTCACAGAGTGACTAGAACGGGGTCATGAAAATCTGTTTAAAACCCGTAACAATGCATTGAATAATATATGGGCTATGATTCAAAAGGAATATTGGTGTTTAATCTGAAATATGAACATGCAATCAGCTTCATCAATTTGGTCAAATTTATTATCAAATGTCAATATCATCGAAATTGTTCGTAATTGCATTCGGTGAGGCTAACGTGTACGGATCATCGTATTATTGAAATTTTAGGACTTCGTCCTTCAAACAGGTTGCCTGTCTCATATTAAAGGACGAAGTCCTTATAACGGTAGGCTGTCCGATTTTTCCTTCTATATTGATAGCCAAATATCTGTTTACCGGAAGTTTAAAAAATAGAT
Source organism: Bathymodiolus brooksi (assembly GCA_963680875.1). Taxonomy (NCBI): domain Eukaryota; kingdom Metazoa; phylum Mollusca; class Bivalvia; order Mytilida; family Modiolidae; genus Bathymodiolus; species Bathymodiolus brooksi. The sequence continues at coordinate 63,033,613 of OY804581.1, read as the reverse complement.
CAATTGATAATTTAGAAACGAAAAGGAAATATATTTCAATGAAAAATTCCCAATTCTTTAATTATTTAACTCTATGCAAAATCGAAATAAACTTGAAATAAAATTCTAATAAAAAAATATCTTTCTACGAAACTCCCGACGGAAGAGCGGCGTAGGTAAGATGAACATAACAAATCGGCTACAAAATTCATTCAATATAAAAGATAATACGCAATTACGAACGGACACACTTACGAACGAAATAAAAAGTATGTCCCCTAATAGTTCCTTCAAAACATAAATTAAAAAAATGCTTTTATAAATAGATACCCCGCTAAATTACTCGTGTTTTGGGAGAAAATTATTCATGCGCAGTTGTTGAATGTTGCAGACGACGGGTTTTCATATTTGTAAACAGATTTAACGATCGACAATTGCACTTGGAATCTATCGCTAAAATTCATTGAGGTACGCATATTTTGTTATCTTATGCCTGTAATTGGAAAGAATATGATCTCCTGGTTCTATGCATATATGTAGAACACATTGAAATTAAAACAAAAACAGTCAATATAATACATTTTCCTTACCTTGATCTATCCCAAAATGTCAAAATCCGTAATGTACCTTATTCATTGAAGAGTCCAAGGAATTCCGAATGCAAACTGGCACACATTTATGGTATGAATAAAGGAAAGGTTTTTATGTCATGTGTATTATATACAAATGGATATGTGAACGTAAATGAATGAATGCTCTTTCAATTTTAACAGTTGTCATTAAACAATTTACATTAGAAAGGTTATTATGATGTCGTTCGAAATTGTGTCCGGATCTAGGTCACAGAGTGACTAGAACGGGGTCATGAAAATCTGTTTAAAACCCGTAACAATGCATTGAATAATATATGGGCTATGATTCAAATGAATATATTTTATTGGTGTTAGATCTGAAATATGAACATGCAATCAGCTTCATCAATTTAGTCAAATTTATTATCAAATGTCAATATCATCGAAATTGTTCGTAATTGCGTCCGGTGAGGCTAACGTGTACGGATCTTCGTATTATTGAAATTTTAGGACTTCGTCCTTCAAACAGGTTGCCTGTCTCATATTATGTTAACCCCAGTTTACTATCATGAGTTAAAGGTAATAGTCGTACATGGGGCGAGTCTGAAATTCTCATTGTTTTCCTTTCATATAGTTAATACATGTATAAATGATTGTTTATTTTAGATAGAATTTGATCTGATGAAAGTAATAAATATAATATATCAGTATCGTTTAAATTCACGTTCTTATGAAAAACACTTGATATCTTGGGGTACTACTAAACAGAGTCCGGTAGAGTCCGAAGAAGTCCGGTAGAGTCCGGAGGCTTAATATTAGTTTATATGTATATTAAATGATGTATTCGAGTGGTATTGGTTGTTTTTTATATATTTCTTATAATTTCCAACAAATTAAATACTAAATAATAGGTTTTTATTGAAATATACAAGGTGATCAGCAATCGTTCATAGATTCAAAATGGCGGATATAGAGTCCGGTAGCAATATCGTCGATTTACAGCATGTATTCTGTACATTTAATGATTGATTATTATTGTATATGTGTTTATCTATAGGCATTTTATCAAAGATTGAACAAAATAGCAAGTAACGTGGAAATATTCATATATACAAGATGATATGTAAATAGAGTCCGGTATTCAAAATGGCGGACAACAGAGTCCGGTACGATTTATGTTGATTTAATATGTGTATACTGTATATAAATCAATGGTTATAGTTATTCTGTTGGTGTACATTAGAGAAAACATATATGTAATAAAATTGTGCCAAATGAAAGTGATGTAAAGTGTAAATTGTTCAGTAGTTGTTGGGATTAAGGAATGACAACAATGAATAAATATTCTGCACTAAGAATATTTCTAAATAGAACGACGATAAAAACTATTTTAAATATTCGGCTTCGGCACTATAAGAAATAAGAATATTTCTAAATAGAACGACGATAAAAACTATTTTAAATATTCTGCACTGTAAGAAATAAGAATATTTCTAAATAGAACGACGATAAAAACTATTTTAAATATTTTGCACTATAAGAAATAAGAATATTTCTAAATAGAACGACGATAAAAACTATTTTAAATATTCTGCACTGTAAGAAATAAGAATATTTCTAAATAGAACGACGATAAAAACTATTTTAAATATTCGGCTTCGGCACTATAAGAAATAAGAATATTTCTAAATAGAACGACGATAAAAACTATTTTAAATATTCAGCTTCGGCACTATAAGAAATAAGAATATTTCTAAATAGAACGACGATAAAAACGATTTTAAATATTTTGCACTATAAGAAATAAGAATATTTCTAAATAGAACGACGATAAAAACTATTTTAAATATTCTGCACTGTAAGAAATAAGAATATTTCTAAATAGAACGACGATAAAAACTATTTTAAATATTCGGCTTCGGCACTATAAGAAATAAGAATATTTCTAAATAGAACGACGATAAAAACTATTTTAAATATTCTGCACTGTAAGAAATAAGAATATTTCTAAATAGAACAACGATAAAAACTATTTTAAATATTCGGCTTCGGCATTATGAGAAATAGAAATATTTCTAAATAGAACGACGATAAAAACGATTTTAAATATTTTGCACTATAAGAAATAAGAATATTTCTAAATAGAACGACGATAAAAACGATTTTAAATATTTTGCACTATAAGAAATAAGAATATTTCTAAATAGAACGACGATAAAAACTATTTTAAATATTCTGCACTGTAAGAAATAAGAATATTTCTAAATAGAACGACGATAAAAACTATTTTAAATATTCGGCTTCGGCACTATAAGAAATAAGAATATTTCTAAATAGAACGACGATAAAAACTATTTTAAATATTCGGCTTCAGCACTATAAGAAATAAGAATATTTCTAAATAGAACGACGATAAAAACTATTTTAAATATTCGGCTTCAGCACTATAAGAAATAAGAATATTTCTAAATAGAACGACGATAAAAACTATTTTAAATATTCTGCACTGTAAGATATAAGAATATTTCTAAATAGAACAACGATAAAAACTATTTTAAATATTCGGCTTCGGCACTATGAGAAATAGAAATATTTCTAAATAGAACGACGATAAAAACGATTTTAAATATTTTGCACTATAAGAAATAAGAATATTTCTAAATAGAACGACGATAAAAACGATTTTAAATATTTTGCACTATAAGAAATAATAATATTTCTAAATAGAACGACGATAAAAACGATTTTAAATATTCTGCACTTTAAGAAATAAGAATATTTCTAAATAGAACGATGATAAAACGCTATTATATAAAATCAGTACTATCTGATTAATCATAATTACGATGTGCACTGATCAAAGATCAAATGAGAAGTGATTGCTAAATAACCACCAATGATGACACTGTTTTGACAGTACACAGTAATTTGTGATCTTGAATATAACAAAAGTTTTATGGCTTCTTTGACATATGTGTATACTGTATATAAATCAATGGTTATAGTTATTCTGTTGGTGTACATTAGAGAAAACATATATGTAATAAAATTGTGCCAAATGAAAGTGATGTAAAGTGTAAATTGTTCAGTAGTTGTTGGGATTAAGGAATGACAACAATGAATAAATATTCTGCACTAAGAATATTTCTAAATAGAACGACGATAAAAACTATTTTAAATATTCGGCTTCGGCACTATAAGAAATAAGAATATTTCTAAATAGAACGACGATAAAAACTATTTTAAATATTCTGCACTATAAGAAATAAGAATATTTCTAAATAGAACGACGATAAAAACTATTTTAAATATTCTGCACTGTAAGAAATAAGAATATTTCTAAATAGAACGACGATAAAAACTATTTTAAATATTCGGCTTCGGCACTATAAGAAATAAGAATATTTCTAAATAGAACGACGATAAAAACTATTTTAAATATTCGGCTTCGGCACTATAAGAAATAAGAATATTTCTAAATAGAACGACGATAAAAACGATTTTAAATATTTTGCACTATAAGAAATAAGAATATTTCTAAATAGAACGACGATAAAAACTATTTTAAATATTCTGCACTGTAAGAAATAAGAATATTTCTAAATAGAACGACGATAAAAACTATTTTAAATATTCGGCTTCGGCACTATAAGAAATAAGAATATTTCTAAATAGAACGACGATAAAAACTATTTTAAATATTCTGCACTGTAAGAAATAAGAATATTTCTAAATAGAACAACGATAAAAACTATTTTAAATATTCGGCTTCGGCACTATGAGAAATAGAAATATTTCTAAATAGAACGACGATAAAAACGATTTTAAATATTTTGCACTATAAGAAATAAGAATATTTCTAAATAGAACGACGATAAAAACGATTTTAAATATTTTGCACTATAAGAAATAATAATATTTCTAAATAGAACGACGATAAAAACGATTTTAAATATTCTGCACTTTAAGAAATAAGAATATTTCTAAATAGAACGATGATAAAACGCTATTATATAAAATCAGTACTATCTGATTAATCATAATTACGATGTGCACTGATCAAAGATCAAATGAGAAGTGATTGCTAAATAACCACCAATGATGACACTGTTTTGACAGTACACAGTAATTTGTGATCTTGAATATAACAAAAGTTTTATGGCTTCTTTGACATATGTGTATACTGTATATAAATCAATGGTTATAGTTATTCTGTTGGTGTACATTAGAGAAAACATATATGTAATAAAATTGTGCCAAATGAAAGTGATGTAAAGTGTAAATTGTTCAGTAGTTGTTGGGATTAAGGAATGACAACAATGAATAAATATTCTGCACTAAGAATATTGATAAATAGAACGACGATAAAAACTATTTTAAATATTCGGCTTCGGCACTATAAGAAATAAGAATATTTCTAAATAGAACGACGATAAAAACTATTTTAAATATTCTGCACTATAAGAAATAAGAATATTTCTAAATAGAACGACGATAAAAACTATTTTAAATATTCTGCACTGTAAGAAATAAGAATATTTCTAAATAGAACGACGATAAAAACTATTTTAAATATTCGGCTTCGGCACTATAAGAAATAAGAATATTTCTAAATAGAACGACGATAAAAACTATTTTAAATATTCGGCTTCGGCACTATAAGAAATAAGAATATTTCTAAATAGAACGACGATAAAAACGATTTTAAATATTTTGCACTATAAGAAATAAGAATATTTCTAAATAGAACGACGATAAAAACTATTTTAAATATTCTGCACTGTAAGAAATAAGAATATTTCTAAATAGAACGACGATAAAAACTATTTTAAATATTCGGCTTCGGCACTATAAGAAATAAGAATATTTCTAAATAGAACGACGATAAAAACTATTTTAAATATTCGGCTTCAGCACTATAAAAAATAAGAATATTTCTAAATAGAACGACGATAAAAACTATTTTAAATATTCGGCTTCGGCACTATGAGAAATAGAAATATTTCTAAATAGAACGACGATAAAAACGATTTTAAATATTTTGCACTATAAGAAATAAGAATATTTCTAAATAGAACGACGATAAAAACGATTTTAAATATTTTGCACTATAAGAAATAATAATATTTCTAAATAGAACGACGATAAAAACGATTTTAAATATTCTGCACTTTAAGAAATAAGAATATTTCTAAATAGAACGATGATAAAACGCTATTATATAAAATCAGTACTATCTGATTAATCATAATTACGATGTGCACTGATCAAAGATCAAATGAGAAGTGATTGCTAAATAACCACCAATGATGACACTGTTTTGACAGTACACAGTAATTTGTGATCTTGAATATAACAAAAGTTTTATGGCTTCTTTGACATATGTGTATACTGTATATAAATCAATGGTTATAGTTATTCTGTTGGTGTACATTAGAGAAAACATATATGTAATAAAATTGTGCCAAATGAAAGTGATGTAAAGTGTAAATTGTTCAGTAGTTGTTGGGATTAAGGAATGACAACAATGAATAAATATTCTGCACTAAGAATATTTCTAAATAGAACGACGATAAAAACTATTTTAAATATTCGGCTTCGGCACTATAAGAAATAAGAATATTTCTAAATAGAACGACGATAAAAACTATTTTAAATATTCTGCACTGTAAGAAATAAGAATATTTCTAAATAGAACGACGATAAAAACTATTTTAAATATTTTGCACTATAAGAAATAAGAATATTTCTAAATAGAACGACGATAAAAACTATTTTAAATATTCTGCACTGTAAGAAATAAGAATATTTCTAAATAGAACGACGATAAAAACTATTTTAAATATTCGGCTTCGGCACTATAAGAAATAAGAATATTTCTAAATAGAACGACGATAAAAACTATTTTAAATATTCGGCTTCGGCACTATAAGAAATAAGAATATTTTTAAATAGAACGACGATAAAAACGATTTTAAATATTTTGCACTATAAGAAATAAGAATATTTCTAAATAGAACGACGATAAAAACTATTTTAAATATTCTGCACTGTAAGAAATAAGAATATTTCTAAATAGAACGACGATAAAAACTATTTTAAATATTCGGCTTCGGCACTATAAGAAATAAGAATATTTCTAAATAGAACGACGATAAAAACTATTTTAAATATTCGGCTTCAGCACTATAAGAAATAAGAATATTTCTAAATAGAACGACGATAAAAACTATTTTAAATATTCGGCTTCAGCACTATAAGAAATAAGAATATTTCTAAATAGAACGACGATAAAAACTATTTTAAATATTCTGCACTGTAAGAAATAAGAATATTTCTAAATAGAACAACGATAAAAACTATTTTAAATATTCGGCTTCGGCACTATGAGAAATAGAAATATTTCTAAATAGAACGACGATAAAAACGATTTTAAATATTTTGCACTATAAGAAATAAGAATATTTCTAAATAGAACGACGATAAAAACGATTTTAAATATTTTGCACTATAAGAAATAATAATATTTCTAAATAGAACGACGATAAAAACGATTTTAAATATTCTGCACTTTAAGAAATAAGAATATTTCTAAATAGAACGATGATAAAACGCTATTATATAAAATCAGTACTATCTGATTAATCATAATTACGATGTGCACTGATCAAAGATCAAATGAGAAGTGATTGCTAAATAACCACCAATGATGACACTGTTTTGACAGTACACAGTAATTTGTGATCTTGAATATAACAAAAGTTGTATGGCTTCTTTGACATCTGTGTATACTGTATATAAATCAATGGTTATAGTTATTCTGTTGGTGTACATTAGAGAAAACATATATGTAATAAAATTGTGCCAAATGAAAGTGATGTAAAGTATAAATTGTTCAGTAGTTGTTGGGATTAAGGAATGACAACAATGAATAAATATTCTGCACTAAGAATATTTCTAAATAGAACGACGATAAAAACTATTTTAAATATTCGGCTTCGGCACTATAAGAAATAAGAATATTTCTAAATAGAACGACGATAAAAACTATTTTAAATATTCTGCACTGTAAGAAATAAGAATATTTCTAAATAGAACGACGATAAAAACTATTTTAAATATTTTGCACTATAAGAAATAAGAATATTTCTAAATAGAACGACGATAAAAACTATTTTAAATATTCTGCACTGTAAGAAATAAGAATATTTCTAAATAGAACGACGATAAAAACTATTTTAAATATTCGGCTTCGGCACTATAAGAAATAAGAATATTTCTAAATAGAACGACGATAAAAACTATTTTAAATATTCGGCTTCGGCACTATAAGAAATAAGAATATTTTTAAATAGAACGACGATAAAAACGATTTTAAATATTTTGCACTATAAGAAATAAGAATATTTCTAAATAGAACGACGATAAAAACTATTTTAAATATTCTGCACTGTAAGAAATAAGAATATTTCTAAATAGAACGACGATAAAAACTATTTTAAATATTCGGCTTCGGCACTATAAGAAATAAGAATATTTCTAAATAGAACGACGATAAAAACTATTTTAAATATTCGGCTTCAGCACTATAAGAAATAAGAATATTTCTAAATAGAACGACGATAAAAACTATTTTAAATATTCGGCTTCAGCACTATAAGAAATAAGAATATTTCTAAATAGAACGACGATAAAAACTATTTTAAATATTCTGCACTTTAAGAAATAAGAATATTTCTAAATAGAACGATGATAAAACGCTATTATATAAAATCAGTACTATCTGATTAATCATAATTACGATGTGCACTGATCAAAGATCAAATGAGAAGTGATTGCTAAATAACCACCAATGATGACACTGTTTTGACAGTACACAGTAATTTGTGATCTTGAATATAACAAAAGTTGTATGGCTTCTTTGACATCTGTGTATACTGTATATAAATCAATGGTTATAGTTATTCTGTTGGTGTACATTAGAGAAAACATATATGTAATAAAATTGTGCCAAATGAAAGTGATGTAAAGTGTAAATTGTTCAGTAGTTGTTGGGATTAAGGAATGACAACAATGAATAAATATTCTGCACTAAGAATATTTCTAAATAGAACGACGATAAAAACTATTTTAAATATTCGGCTTCGGCACTATAAGAAATAAGAATATTTCTAAATAGAACGACGATAAAAACTATTTTAAATATTCTGCACTGTAAGAAATAAGAATATTTCTAAATAGAACGACGATAAAAACTATTTTAAATATTTTGCACTATAAGAAATAAGAATATTTCTAAATAGAACGACGATAAAAACTATTTTAAATATTCTGCACTGTAAGAAATAAGAATATTTCTAAATAGAACGACGATAAAAACTATTTTAAATATTCGGCTTCGGCACTATAAGAAATAAGAATATTTCTAAATAGAACGACGATAAAAACTATTTTAAATATTCGGCTTCGGCACTATAAGAAATAAGAATATTTTTAAATAGAACGACGATAAAAACGATTTTAAATATTTTGCACTATAAGAAATAAGAATATTTCTAAATAGAACGACGATAAAAACTATTTTAAATATTCTGCACTGTAAGAAATAAGAATATTTCTAAATAGAACGACGATAAAAACTATTTTAAATATTCGGCTTCGGCACTATAAGAAATAAGAATATTTCTAAATAGAACGACGATAAAAACTATTTTAAATATTCGGCTTCAGCACTATAAGAAATAAGAATATTTCTAAATAGAACGACGATAAAAACTATTTTAAATATTCGGCTTCAGCACTATAAGAAATAAGAATATTTCTAAATAGAACGACGATAAAAACTATTTTAAATATTCTGCACTGTAAGAAATAAGAATATTTCTAAATAGAACAACGATAAAAACTATTTTAAATATTCGGCTTCGGCACTATGAGAAATAGAAATATTTCTAAATAGAACGACGATAAAAACGATTTTAAATATTTTGCACTATAAGAAATAAGAATATTTCTAAATAGAACGACGATAAAAACGATTTTAAATATTTTGCACTATAAGAAATAATAATATTTCTAAATAGAACGACGATAAAAACGATTTTAAATATTCTGCACTTTAAGAAATAAGAATATTTCTAAATAGAACGATGATAAAACGCTATTATATAAAATCAGTACTATCTGATTAATCATAATTACGATGTGCACTGATCAAAGATCAAATGAGAAGTGATTGCTAAATAACCACCAATGATGACACTGTTTTGACAGTACACAGTAATTTGTGATCTTGAATATAACAAAAGTTGTATGGCTTCTTTGACATCTGTCACCTTACAGCTAATAAAAAGAATCCCAGTAGACATTTAGACAGTTTATTTTATGTTGCAAATTGGAAATTCAGTTAAAAATTGCATAATGTGAATGAATTGTAAATATATTTATTTAATTTTTTTTAATAAAGTACCCAAAATTTTTATTAAATCCATAATTTCATTAAAAAAAAGTCTTAAAAGTTTGGAAATTGTAAGTTATAACATCTGTTCTTCGTAGAAACTTACAAACCGCCACGATCGGAAAAAGAAAAAAATGAGATAATATTTTCTTTATATATTTTTATTTGAAAATTTTTAATTAGAGTAAAAATCCAACTTTATTGCCACATTATTGTAATTTAAGTACTGAAAATTATGATTAAATCCAGATTTTCATGTATGTAACACTTATAACTATGTTATTTAGTAGATTATGGCTTCTTTTCTTCATGTCCGCCGGCAAATAGCCGCGATTGAGAAAAGAAGAACAGTGATAATATTAGCTAAACTATATCGTTTTTATTATTATTATTTTTATTTCTCTATAAGTAGCATTTAAAACGACATAAATAGCAGAACCACGTTATCGCCACAATAGATAACCCCGGATAATATTCATACGTTTACCGATTTCACTTCGTTACTTATACACCAGAAAAACAAAAATATCAGAAAAGTCGAAAAGAAGAACAATGATAATATTTGCTAAAATATATCGTTTTAAATAAAAAATTGTGTAATAAAGTAAAGAAAATGATGATTAAATCCAGATTTTCATGTAAATCACACTCAAAACTAAGTAAAACGTAGATTATGACTTCTTTTCTTCATGTCGATCTGCAAATCGCCGCGATTGGGAAAAGAAGAACAATGATCATATTTGCTGAAATATATCGTTTTAAATATTTGTTTTTGTAATAAAGTAAAGAAATCTAGATTTTCATATATCTGTTTTCTCTAATGTACACCAACAGAATAACTATAACCATTGATTTATATACAGTATACATAAATCGCACCGGACTCTGCTGTCCGCCATTTTGAATACCGGACTCTATTTACATATCATCTTGTATATATGAATATTTCCACGTTACTTGCTATTTTATTCAATCTTTGATCAAATGCCTATATATAAACACATATACAATAATAATCAATCATTAAATGTACAGAATACATGCTGTAAATCGACGATATTGCTACCGGACTCTATATCCGCCATTTTGAATCTATGAACGATTGCTGATCACCTTGTATATTTCAATAAAAACCTATTATTTAGTATTTATTTTGTTGGAAATTATAAGAAATATATAAAAAAAACAACCAATACCACAGGAATACATCATTTAATATACATAAGATGTATACATATTTTATTGAAACATCTAAATATGGATCATATGTTGACTCATCCTGAAAATTTTAAATCTAGACTATCTATTATCTTTATATAGTATAAAGAAAAAATTACAGAATAATTATGAGACATTGTGGAAAATTAACTTAAACAAATGTGAGAAACTTAGGACATATAGAAAATTTAAGTTTATATTTGGATACGAAACTTATATTTCTGATATTAGAAATATTAGCCATAGAAACATTCTTACACGTTTTCGTACTAGTAACCACAAGCTCCATATTGAAACCGGTCGATATACCCGTCCAATTACTCCTGTTGAGAACCGTATATGTTCCAATTGTAACTCTAAAAGCGTAGAAGATGAAATTCATTTTCTAATGTATTGTCCTAAGTTTGAAAACCTCAGAAGAGAACTCTTTTCAAATGTTCTTAATTATAATGCTGCTATATTAAGTGCAGAGGATAAATTTGTTTGGATATTGAGCAACGAAGATCCATCTTGCGTCAGAGAACTCGCAAAATTTATCCACTCGTGTTTTCAAATGGCACCATAGTTCTCTGCATGCATGTTTTATATTTTATCTTTTCCAAATACAGTTATCTCTCTTTCATTGCCTCCCAAATGCAAACTATAATATATAATTTTATTTGTTATTTTATTATGTCATTCTTTCATGTACTATCTCATAATCTTTGTCAACCTTAATGTTCAATTATTGAGCTTTCTTTAATAAAGTATTTCGTATTTCGTATTTCATATAAACTAATATTAAGCCTCCGGACTCTACCGGACTTCTCCGGACTCTTCCGGACTCTGTTTAGTAGTACCGGATATCTTGTACCAGAAACCGATGTTGCAAGCAAAAAGTGTGGAGGGGGGGGGGGGGGGGGGGGGGGGGTATTTTCGAACTTGTCTTCCTGTTTATTTTTCTGGACATCGATATCAATGACTTCTTCTGATCGTATTCATTTCACAGTCACAACAGTGTTCTACCTAGGGGGGTTGTACTGGTGGGTTTTTTTGAAAAAAGAATATCTTAATGCCCTAGCTGACCGAAAAATGATTTAGATTTTGCAGCTGAAAAAAAATTAATGCTGTGTCACCGGCTAGAAAAAAAATATTGTGCTGCTGAATTTGAGTAGATGTATTGTTTTTATGGATAAAATGTATTTCTGATCCACATGATAGGAAAAAAGATTTTTGCTTTCCTTCTCATGAGAAAAAAAATATTTTGACTGGAAGGTTCTAAAAACAAATTTACGAGCACAATGAAAATCCCCCCTTCACCCCACAGATAAGAAAATGGTTGTTGGCCAATTAAAAATTTTCAATTTGAATCATGCAATGATTCATGAATATTTATTTGTGTTTTTTAGCTCAACTGACCAAAGGCCATGTGAGCTTTTGCCATCACTTGGTGTCCGTCGTCCGTTAACTTTTCACATTTTAATCTTCTCCTCTGAAACCCCTCAACCAAATTAAAGCAAACCTGGCAGGGATGGTCCTTGGGTGGGTCACTTTCAAAATTGTGTCCGACAGACCCGCCCTCCATTCAAGATGGCTGCTGTTACTAAGAATAGAAATTTCTTCAATTGTCCACTGCTGCTTTAGTATAAGTCAAAATGAGCTCAAATTTTAACTGCAGCTACATGGCAAGGAGTAGTTTAACATCTATTCCGGGTTTTTCTGTGAAATGTTTCTTTCAGCCGATTTATACCGAGTATGCAAATTTAAAAAAAAAATATTTTGATAAAAGATCACATTTAACTCTTCTCCTCTGAAACCGCTGAACCAAATTAAAGAAAATTTGCCTGGGATGGTCCTTGGGTGGTCCATTTTCAATTTTGTGCGACAGCGCTGCCCTCCGCTGCTGTTACTAAAAATAGAAATTTCTTTAGTTGTCAACTTCTGCTTTATTACAAATCAAAATGAACTCAAATTTTAACTGCAGCTACATGGCAATGAGTAGTTTAACAAATATTCTGGTTTTTTTCTGTGAGATTTTTTCAGCCAGTTTATTCCATTTAGGAATATTATGAGATAAAAATCACATCAAAATCTTTTGCTCAGAAATGAGTTGAAATGATCTCGGGGTGGCCCACTTTCAAAATTATGTGTAACAATCCCATTTTCTATCAACTTTATATGTCAAATTGAAAACCAGGTGAGCGATTACAGGTTCTAGTTTGAACTATAATACCAAGGCATTTCTAAACAAATCTTAAGCCTTTAAGGTACGAGCACAATGAAAATCCAGGCCACCACCCCACAGATAAGGTTCAGTTTAATTCTTTATACGACCTAAATAGCCTTCTTTTTTTGTTACTCCACCTACTTTCTGTAAAGAAGACAGAGGCAAAGATTTATAAATCCTTGGCAGAGGGGAGCACCCGTCTATTTTAGGCTCTGCGTTGTGGTGAGGACACTGCACAATATTATTATCATTAACTTATTTTGACTATCTTAATAATTACAATGAGACAATCAAAAGTGTAAATACTATTTGAATACATCTTGAGATAAGTAGAAAGGGACTCTCTTTTCATTTTTGTACGTTGTCATCATCACTTACCCATCATGCTAAGACTCAGTCAATCTTCACACAGACTTGTGACAGTGGACGATGGTTAATACAAGTTGTAATTTCATCAACTTAAATGAACTACCCGGCATTTTATTGTAATTTAAATAACAGATTATTAAAAATTTCTCTAATCATGTTTTAAGAAGTGAACAACATTGGGGTTTTTTTTTCAGTCAAGGAAGTTTTTATTGTGAAGACAAAGATTTGGAATATACCAATCGCAACTTTTTTTAAAGCTTGATGTGGCCAGAAAATTGCCGAGGCTGAAAGAACAAGGTGTGTAATGCAAAATGTAGTTGTAGTAAGATAACAGATTTTACATGGTACCAAGAGTTGGAATATTTTAATTGACTGGAAACCACAACAGTCTGAGTGAATTTTCTTAAGTTAGGTCGGTGTTGAACAATGTTTATTTTATATTCTATATTTATCCCTTCTAACTTGTATATGGCCTCCTCTACTTATTCTGCTAAATCTGCACTTTTTCATCCAAATAAAATACATAGTTTTTGACCCATTAGAAAATGTTTGTCTTTTAAAGTCACTACTTTTACAATCGATGTTATGATCCTAAGTATTAGGGGTTTCCACTTACAATAACAGGAGCACCACACACAACGTAAGGAACTTGCGACATCTTTTATGTACTGTTAATTTACACTGTATACATTTGTAGCCTTGACGACCAAGTCCCCATATTCTGTCTGAGCAAAATGAACAGAAGGCTTTCTGAAAAGAAAAAAAATAATTGTAATTTATGTTTAAAATCTGATATGTTCTATTAACATAATAAAATGCACCCTTTTGCTATAAAAAAAAGTTTTTAAAGGCAAGTTATGGAAAGAGAATTTCAATAGTTCAAGAATTCCACAAATGTTAACAAATGAATAACTACATTTCGCCTCTTAAGCATTGAATGCAAAAAAGACAACAACGACATAGGGTGTTGGAGAACCATATCATGGCTTGGGATCATCACAAAAATGTGGCAGCGTTAAATTATTTCATGGGATCACAACCATCCCCTTTTAATAAATGTTGACTAAAAATGGTTTCTTTAATGAATATCACTAATAAATGAAAACATGTTGCTTTTGTCGAGAGTAAATCACAGTAAAGTAATTGTGTAGTTTGTCTTATTTGTCTTGCTTAGGATAAAGGTTATTGGTATTTAATACCAGTTTTAACAATTTCATTTTTATTTTGTTGGAATTCAGTTTTATTGGTGGATGAAACCAGAGTATCTGGAAAAGACCACAGATCTGTATCAAATCAATGAGAAACTGTATCACCTAAAGTTGCACCAGGTACACATCACCACAAGAAGGAATCAAATCACAGAATTTATTAGTGATAGACACCGACTGCAAATACTGTGCATTAATTTTTTCCGTAGAATACCAATTTCCGTTGTTTTTGTTGGCACCATTAAACCATGAAATTCAGAGCACAACGAATGGTATATATACCAAGAGTATTTAATAGTAGCAAAACGAAGAAATAAAAAGTCAACAAAGGTCTTATTTTCCGCAAGTCCTATAAAATTAATGCCAATGAAAATAAGTGTAACCACGGTACCATACAACCACAGCCCAAACTTGTAACTGACTTGGGTATATGATGATTTGTATGTTTTCACTGTTACCTTTGAAAATCTTTTTGTTTGAAATAAATGACCATTCATTCAATATAACTTTCGCCATCGTCCTGCTCCCTTCCTGTACATGTTTTCTGTAAAAAAAAATATGAACATGAAATAAATATAACACATACAAAGCCATCTTCGCTAGCCAATGGCTACGATTCGGCTCTCTCCAGAAGGGGGACCCGAATCGTAACCCTTGGCTAGCGAAGATGATACAAAGCATGCACGTCTGTAATTTTGACTATAATTTTTTTTTTTTTTTTTTTTAATTTAAAGACTTCTATTTTATGCACATATATAGTTAAACCTGTCTGAACTGAATTCTGAACAAAACAAAATCCTGTATAAACCAAACTTTACTTACAGTCCGGTGTAGGAAATCATTTTTAATTTAACCTGTATAAATCAAACACCTCTTTATACCAAAAAACAAAGATTGATCCCAGGGAAGTGCTGTGTAGACAGGTTTCACTATATTATAAAATGTATAAAATTCATAATTATTTATTTTTTGTACAAATAGGTTGCCTCTTGTCTTTCGTGATATTATACATTTTACATGCTGTCACTGTCAATTATTTTTTAATATTATTATACTATTTTTCAATCTTGAGTGTTTTGTAAACTAAATGTTTGAAATGTATGATTTGAAATAATTATATGTCTATGTTTATAGATAACATTTCTTTGTGTTAGTTTAAAGTAGTTTATATTGTCAATTTTATTTGGTATGTTTATTTTCATATTTCTTATTTTACAGACATTAGATACAGCAGAACAGAAATAATACAGAAGGAGTGGAGACATTTATTTATTTATTTATTGGGTAAGAATTAAACCCTTAAAATTAAGACTATAATTTGAAAAAAATGAAGAGTGACCATCCTTAAAGACTTAGCTTTTTAAGTCTGAAAATTTAGAAATCTAATTTTATGTGTTTGATGTTGTGTTTATATATTCACGTAAGAGTCCTCCATCCATGTCATTATGCTTATGTTTATATTGTCAATTTTATTTGGTATGTTTATTTTCATGTTTCTTATTTTACAGACATTAGATACAGCAGAACAGAAGTAATACAGAAGGAGTGGAGACATTTATTTATTTATTGGGTAAGAATTAAATCCTTAAAATAAAGACTTAACAAGAGCGCTGCCCACGGGTGCTGGACGCTCGACTTTTTCTTATCTGATATTAAACTACAAGCAATTTACAAAGTTATACATACTTCTAACTATGATGGTCATATAAGCAAATATGTTCGCAAGATTGGTAAATATAATCAGAAGTGTGTCTCATTTTAATGCCTATCATAGTTTATATTGAGAAAATTGTATTTTTAGAAAAAAATGCAAGTAAAAAAAGGGAAATAACTCAAATAAATTGCTGGATAGAGTTGTCTTCCCTTGTCAACAGAACGAGGTCAACACTTTCTACAAGTGTATTGAGTTTCAAGTTAAAAGCTTTGATAATTTTAATTTGCTTAATTATACTAAAATAATATCCCTAATTTCTATGTACTATGTTGAAGCAAGGGCAGATAACTCTGGATATACAAATCACAGGGTCATCTGCCTTATTGTAATTGGTTCCTCTTTTGATAGTGAACAAGTATTCCAAATTTCAAATATATACCTTTGATAGTTTTTGAGAAATGGACTCTGACAAAAAAATTAACCGAAAACTTAACCTAAAACTTAACCGACACTGACGCTGACGCCGGAGTGACAACAATGCTCGACATTTTTTCTTCGAAAAGTCGAGCTAAAAATGATTGCATCAATAGAATATCCTAAATAGCCTTAGTATACATATTTCTTTTAAAATCAGCCAATGTATTACATTTTTCTTTTAAATTTTGCAAATTTTTAATAATTTTTATCATATTTCATGAAGTTAAGTGGATTATCAGAAAGGTGTTAGAAATCAAGGAATTTTGGATCATAACGCCTGTCACAGAAAGTAACACACAATATTTGGATGGATTGGAACCACTTTTTATGACTTCCATTTTTTTTTGCATTGGATGTTAGTCTGAGTGTGGGTTCAAATGACTCTCTTTTCACAATTTGTTCATATATTTTAAAAAAGTAAAGTGTTATGTATTTCAAAAGATGAAGGTGTTCATTTATCATGTCTTATTGTACTGTATTTTATAAATGTTTAATTATGTGGTTGTTGCTATAATTTGCAAACATGATGATGATGTAACATGACGAAGGAAGTAATAACAGCGTGTGAAAATGACCATAATATTTTGATTTTGGGGTCTACTGGGACAGGTAAAAGCCACCTAGTGAAGAAAATAGCTGATGCATTGAAGAAATTTGGGAAAAACGTCCAACTTACAGGCACTACTGGTATTTCGTCATTACTGTTAAATGGAATTACAATACATATATTTCTAGGTCTTAAAGATGGTCGTTATTCAGCTGATGAATTGTCTGAAAAAATTCAAAATGACACTATATATGGAACTGTAAAGAAAAATATTAAGACAATTGATTGCATAATTATAGATGAAATATCTATGTTATCATGGAAAATATTCCAACAAATAGAACATGTCTGTAGAGTCGTCAGAGAAAATCAAAAACCATTCGGAGGAATCCAGATGATTCTCTATGGCGACTTTTACCAACTGAAACCAATATCCAACATAAGATACCAGGATCCGGGTGAAATCATTATATCCCAGCCACAGTTTAAACACCTAATACCACACCATGTCGTTTTGACAGAAGTCTTTAGGCAAACTGAAGGTACGTAAGTAAGTAAATTTTAAGTCGGCACATACATATGCATATAGCAAATAACATGAGCTATATGAAGCTCTTAATACAGACTAAAGTATATACATGTACAAGCAAACATAGATCTTTTTAAACTGGCAAGCACAGATAAATCAAATATGAGCATAAAAAGCAAGTAAGAGCACATAAAAAGCAAGTAAGAGCACATAAAAAGCAAGTAAGAGCACATAAAAAGCAAGTAAGAGCACATAAAAAGCAAGTAAGAGCACATAAAAAGCAAGTAAGAGCACATAAAAAGCAAATAAGAGCACATAAAAAACAAATAAGAGCAAATAGGAGCTCATAAAAGCAGATAAGATCACATAAAAGGCAAATTAGGTCATATAAAAGGCAAATTAGATCACATAAAAGGCAAACAAACACAAATTATGAAAATAAAATAAGTGATAAAGCAAGAGACTACTCAAGCATGAGACAACACAGCTTGAAATTTATAAGATCTGCAGAAACACTTTTATAGTGGTCAAATGAGGACATATAAAGGTACGATAAAAATAGTTTTAATCATTATTAAGAACATGATTAAAAGATAACATTTCTACTCAATAGCTCACGCCTCGACTGGATTTGAATTTGAATTTTGGTGTTTAACACCACTTTCATCTATATCATGGCAAGCAGTTTTAGTGGTGGAGGAAGGTGGAGTACCCGGAGAGAACCACCAAGCCTGGGCAAGCAACTGGTAAACTTGATCACTTGAGCCTGCGAGTCGAGTGCACCCTTTTTGTAATTTACATAGCAGTGCGTGAACCCAGGTCGTATTGTTGATAAGCTTGTATGAGTTGTTAGATCCAACGACCTAACTCATTGAGCCACCCGTGCCCCCACACCCTCCCCCCTCCCCACCCCCACACTGGATTTATAAAATAGTTAAGCTCTCAGCTGAAACATTGCACATACATGTTCCATACCTTCTGGGTTCTCGAAATCAAGAATTTGTATCGTATACTATTTAAATCCTTGTTGAAATATATTTTAATCTTGATTTTTTAGAAAAAAAATTGACATGGAAGATGAAGAGAGAAAAAATATTTTGCTATATTAAATAATGGTCTATGTTTGTAAGAAAAATGTTTCTTTTGCACTTTTTGGCTCACCTGGCCAAAAACGATGTGAGCTTTTGTCATCACTTGGCATCCGTCGTCTGTTAACTTTTTGCATTTTGATTTTCTCCTCTGAAACCGCTCAGCAAAATGAACCAAAACTTGGAAGGAAGCATCTATGGAAGGACCTGTATAAAGATTGCTCATTTCATCTTGATCTGTTAACAAACATGGACGCCACCGACAATTCTTGATTCTGATTCATCTTCTGCCATCTGTTAACTTTTCACATTTTAATCTTATCCCACGAAAACACTTAGCCAAACTAACCGAAACTTGGCAGGAAGCAATATTGAAAGTTCTTTATAAAGTTTCCTCTAAACCGAATGAAATGAGCCTCTAGTTTGATTAAAAGTCCAGTTGTGTGATACATAAATAGATAAATGATAAACCGAACCACAAATTACTATTTGACCATGTTTCTGATCCCTATCATATGTATAGAAATTGAAATGTATTTAATTTATTTGAAATATTCAATTTCAGAGACCCTCATATTTGCTATTCATGAGCTGAGTCGTGGGTCTGTGTCAGTCAGAACTGCGGAATTCATTAAAGAATTGGAGAGAAAATTACCAGCCGGAAATTAGCCTGTTAAATTGTTTTCCCTGAATTATGATGTAGATAAATGTAATTCTGATAATCTTCTTCAGCTTGAAGGTACAATCATGTATTTTTCTATATAGAATAATTCTTTGCAAATTAGCAGAATTTATGGAGCATCAATTGTATGTGGCTTTAAACTATAGCTATGTTAAAAGTACTTCGTTGACTGTCTCATTATGGTGCTATATATATACAATCATATTAAAGTTATGCTATCAACCTGTTTAACCTGAAATTCCACCTGTATGAGTATACATTGCGGGGAGCTGATTTAGTTCTAAGACAATCAACCGCATTCGTTTTTATACTTTGCTATATACATGTATAATTATGCTCTTCAAATTCTACTTTCATTTTTACTTTTATATATAATATACCAGCATTTTCTAATAGTTATAGATCCCTTTTCTGAATCATACGTATACAACACCTGTAGTATGTAGGTAAAAAGGAAATTCCGTACATAACTAATGGCTAATGGGTATGATCTCTACAACCATGCACTACCGAAAAAAGATTTTTACCGAATTTGAATGTAGGATTCTACAGCAAAAATGTATCTACTATGCAAAAATATAAACATTTTGGAATCTAATCCCCAATCAACTCAAATTCTTTTATCTCATATTGCTCTTTAACTGAAATTTAGGTGTACATACCTGTATTTTTGGTCTGACATTTTTGATAATTTATAATCCATTTTATTCCTGATGAAGTTTTCAATGAAAGGGAATCTGAAACTGCTGGTATGTTGCCTCTCATCGCATGCCTAGATCTGTTCATTGTTATTTGTTTAATTTCTCTGTTCCTGGACATAATTCAAGGTACAAACTATAGCAATATGTACACATGATGAAGACAATAGCACTTTGAAAGATATTGAATGATGAAATTTAAATAATCTATTGTCAAAAGCAAGCATTAATTTACTATTAAACGAAAGTATTTTCATTATGCTAAAAATGTATTTAAGAATCCAAAGTAATTTCACTCATCTGTCTGTATAATCATTGAAATCAACGCAATTTTTTTTTAATAATTTAATCTCTTTAGATGATGAGAGGATGTCAGCAGTGCACATGGAGTACGAGGATGCTGCTACAAGTCCAGCATTGGATTTTCTTCCTCTAGATTTTAACGACTGTCCAAGAACAATAGAATTTACTGTGGAACAGTAGTTCAGGTACGTGGGGTTTGTTGTACTGCCGTTGTATGAACCACGATGCTGGCAAAAGTGGTTCTCTACAATGTCCGAATTAATTCTTGAAGGTACAACATACCCACGGGGGAACCTGTTCAAATGTATAACCCAAAATTTCCTTAAAGGTGAGAAGCATATTCTCAATATCCTCTAAGCATTTTGGAGAAATTAGCTTCTTAGCGGTGTTAACTCCTGTCGTTTTCAACTGTGCTATCTCTTTTTTCCAATCCTGAAACCAGTCAAATGCATCCTTCAGTATTTTGATTCGACAGTCGGACAAGGATGTCACCGGGCGTGAATCACGAAACACAGAAATTATTCGTGAAGTGTGTTTGAGCAATTGTATTGAAGAGTTAAGATGAGAACCGTCGTTGAGGTCTGACAGAAAGGCTTCCATCAAATATAGAAAGTCCTCATTTAACATATCTTCTGCAAGAAGATTTCTCATCTTCTCCGAACTGTTCGGATACAAGTGCTGATCTGTTATCTTGTGACATAAAGGCCTAGTGTTGACCTCCCTGTCCCACTTTACTGCTGATATCCAATGTTCCCATATAATGTATAAATCATTTTTTTGTACAAGTCTTTTATGGAACGGTTTGTAACCACTGCTTAGAATGCTGTTTCTAAGCTTTTTCATGTTATGTGAAAAATCTTGAATGTGTGCCACAACACAGGTGGGGTCTACTAGATTGGGGCTCAAGTAGTGCCATTCAAGCTCATCTCCATCAAAGTTTGATTTCATAAATTGTCTGTTCTCTTCTCCCCCATCCTGCATTATGTAATCTACGAGGAAACCCCAGTCGTGGAGCTTTTTAATTGTGGACCATAGGATTGTATGTAGTTCTGACGCCTTTACCCCACATGTTGGGTAATGGCAAACTGGAAATCTATACCCAGTATATCCAACAAACATAACTTGGAGAACATGTGTAGCTAATGTCGATTTCATGGTTTTTTCTTTCAAAATTTTGGCATGAAGGTTCTCTTCTCCCGTGTCTATCCATCCGATTAATTTCGGGAATCCACTGCTCATGTCTAGAGCTATTCCTTCCTGAATCTTAGTTTCGTCATGAACCAAACCACCTGCATACCCGTGCTCCTCTAACTGGTTTTCCTTTGCAGCCATATACATCCAATTAAGTACTTCATCGTTTAATCTAGGTTCTAGGTTTACTTTATTCCTATATTTTCGTAGCTGTCTACCCGATGGAAGGATCAGCATGTTACTGTCCCGTATATCTTGGTAGTTTTTTGGACTTCTGACCCACAGTGACAGACACATACTTAGAATCCGTTTATCCCACTTCATTCCTTTCCTATCTTTGCAGTTAAATACTTTTCTTTGGCTTTCAAGCAAACATTTCATATCAGCAGTGGCATTAGGGAAAACCCTATTGAGAATCTTGGACATGTCTTCTTGGTCTTCTTCATTGGGAATCACGTTTTCTTCTTCCTTAGTGTTCTCTTGTTTTCTATTTCGTCTAATTTTGATTTGACATGCTCGGCAATAGCTTACACATGAAAACCATCCTAAGATTTGATTACATTTTTTGTATCGTACAACTTTAGATCCAGAATTTTCATCCGCAATGTTGGATACATATTCTTGAAAACAAGTGTTGTTATCCATATCCCAGTCTAAGTAGGAAAGATCTGAAATAGGAATTCCAGTACATATTTGTAATTTGTCAACAATACTTAAAACTTTGTTCATGCCATCTATTGTCCAGTCAAAGATATGGTCAATTTCTAATGTATCAAGTTCAATGTCCCTTTCACGAACAGAAACATTCCATTTAGAATTGTGAATTGTTACCTTTTTTGACCAAATGTTCCCATTTCAAAGAAACTGAGTTGGAACGGTAAAGGTTACTTTGTCGTTCGTATGTAACAAAACTGCACAGTGTTTTGGAATGTAGTTTGTAATGTTTTCAATTGTTAACGTTGCAGCCTCAACATGCTCTTCTCCTCTAAATTCAATGTACTGATATGCAGTTTCTTGCTTTCCAGTTTGTTTGTTCCTAGGATATGTTGTCTTTATCCTGGGAAATAATTTGCGAATGATTCTGCCAATACGGATTAAATCAACATTAGTACTGTCAGTACTTGTATATCGGTCAGCAATATCTCGACCCCCCGGATCTGACTCTGTGGGTTTGTATTCTCTTTCATGTTGGCCATCAGCCTGAAAAAAAAAGATTAGGACTATGCTTATTATGCTATGACCATGTGACAATTGCTTTCCAGACAGGAATGTTTATAGTAATGAGCCTTGCATGGAGATTGATAATAAAAAGAATTAATTATTGTCCTCAATAGGTGAATAATTTCATTGCTAATCATAAGAGTACACAAATATTTGGTAATTAGATAATTATTTCAATTTCCATTCTTAGGCTCAATAATTAATGGACATTGTTTCATGCTAACCCTGTTATGTTTTCTAAGTTTTGATATTTTTGTGTTTTGAACAAGAACCTCAGAGCGCCAATCCAACACATTATAAATCAGGTAAAAGTTATTGGTGTCAAACTGATAAGAGTAACGATCATTACTATCATCCGAAAAAGGCGAATGCCAAAAATGTTTATGATATTTTATCATCAGTTTGATACCCGTAAAAGGTGCTGAGGTTTTGTTCTATTTTACTGCATGGTGTTATTAATAATATTTATACTGAAAAAGATATTGAAATTCATCGACTACAATTGTATAGTATATTGAATATTCTTGATTTTCATTTGATTTTTGTTAATTTGCATCCAAATTATTCAGACGCCCCTTTTTGAATGTCTCATAAAAATCTGCAAGTCAAAATTTGTTTTCTCTGAGATCCTGGATTCATCACAAATTCATGAGACCAGCATATGTAATCATGGATAAATATTATATCATGGAACAAGCACATCGATGGTGTAATGGTTAGCATGCTCAACTCAAGTGTGATAGGCGTCGGTCAAACCAAAGACAATGAAATTGGTATGTGTTGCATCACCGCTAAGCACACAGCTTTAAGGAGAAAGAACAAACACTGGCTGGCTTGGAATGACATGTCTATCCATTGACTGTTGTTTCAGTGAGCTAGCACTGTAAAAATGCAACTAAGCGTGTTGGTGTAGTACAAAGTGGACCTCATCATTATTTCATTTAAAATGAGCTTGTTCTCATCTTGATATAGCTGAAAAATGGCTGAGTTTGCATTGAACAACAATAACCTCCTCACTATATCATGAAACAATATACAGTTATTGACTGGGTCCAAGGACAACAGCTGTTGTTCGAGGAACCAGTCTATAACTGATTTGTTATACCTTATCATATTTAATGCTTTCTAATTTAATTTCTTTTCCTGTTTTTAGTTTTACTGGCTTATCGCGACCAGCTTATAAATTATTTTTGAATTTGTATCCTGCATTTCTGCCATTCCAATAGCAGTCTTTTTTGTTATTGTATATATACAATTCATTAATAAGTCTGTTTTAGTAAACGTTGCATAGACGACAGGGAATCATGTGACATACGCATGCAGCTATTTTAAGCAACCAGTAAAAGTAGGGCAAGCGGTCAACAGATCGGACCCGGTCCAACAGACCGAAAACTGTTGACGGTCAACATATCGCTGATTCAAGGATTTTGAGATTTTTTAAAAAACAGTAAAAATGTTGATTTTTATTCCCAATACATTTGTATAGAGAAAAAATTATAAGTTATAGCAATGTATTATACCTTACATTTAAATATTCCCTGAATTTTAAATTGTTTTCTGAATGAAATATATTTTACATTTCTAGGTGACACTGTTGAATTAAAAAGCATAGATGATAGTGATACAAAACAGTTGAAATCTTGTGCAGCCCAACATATTCTGTTTCTAAAAGTTAACGCTCCAGTAGTTCTCAAAGTCAATCTGAACAACCATTTAGTAAACGGTAGTAGAGGAGTTGTGAAGGAATTAAAAGCTGATTCGGTGTCTGTTTATTTCGAACGTTTACATACAACTGTTGAAATGAAAAGGCATCTTTTTACAATCTATGATATAAACGTCAAGCGTGATGTGGCAACACGTTTACAGATACCGCTGAAACTTAGATACACCTTTACTGTGCACAAAGCTCAGGGGTTAACTTTGGATTGTGTAGAGGTTGATTGTCGAAATATGAATTTTCCAGGGCAACTTGGTGTTGCAGTTGGACGTGCCATGAAACGGATGGTCTGCGCGTAATTAACTTTGACAAATTTTATATGAATAAACAACCAGAATCATTAGAGTTCTTCTGTAAATCTGATTCATCCCTTATGCGGGAGAACCTGGAATGTTGCACCCAATCTACAATTCATGCCATTGCTGTGAATCGTGACATTTAATTTTTATCAGGAGTTGTGGAAAATTGGTCAGACTCCGACAGTTTTGACGAAGAACCTGCTGAATTTCCAATAGATACTGTTGATACAGTTCCACTGTCAGACGAAGATGAATTGCCAAATGAATTACCAAACCTACCAGATGAAATAGATCTAAAACTAATCATTGAATCAAATCTGTATCAAAATCCTCAAACAAGTAATCAAATCATGCTTAATTCGAACCTGAATTATCTCCTTGCACATA
This sequence comes from Bathymodiolus brooksi, assembly GCA_963680875.1. NCBI lineage: Eukaryota > Metazoa > Mollusca > Bivalvia > Mytilida > Modiolidae > Bathymodiolus > Bathymodiolus brooksi. The sequence continues at coordinate 63,007,811 of OY804581.1, read as the reverse complement.
TTGGCGAAGCAAATACTTTTTCAAAATGGATATGGAAACACCTTAATGAAATTTTTGAAAGTCATAATCAAGATGAAACTGCCGTTGAAAGCAAGCAGTTAACTAAGTTCCACAAAGGTGTTGTGTCTTTGATATCAAAGAACAGATATAAGTCTATGGTAGGTGAAATGTTCTCCTTAAATGAAGCCTCCGGAAGTCACGTCCGTGCTGCCTATGGTATTTTAGAAGAATTGAGAAAACTGCTTATGATGAATAAAACTGAAGATGTCATTAGAACAAGTCGTGAGAAAGCATCAAGAGATGGTGGTAGGTCCTTCAAAACTTCAGAAGCTGGGAAGGCGAAAATGAGATATATAGCTGGATGGTGCGTGGCATCGTTAAAACACCATAAGAAGAGCTACGTAAAGAGAAATTTATATAGTGTGCATTCTAGAGAAAATGTAAATACAACAGACGAGGAGGTGAAATGTTTGGAGGAACTGGTGGCGACAGAGGAAGAGATTTTCCAAACAACTACGGATCTGTCTTCACTAATGGATGTAAAAAGAAAACAAAACATACGAAAAGGTCTGACTAATGTAACTGATTCCTGCTTTCAGTTTTTCCTCGATTTAGATGATCGTGTCAGAAGATTAGAAAACCATGGAAAATCTCAATATTTACTCGAAGAATCTGTACATGTTCATTCTTAATGAGGTATTCGAATCTCAACACCCTTAAAGAAAAGTGGATAGCATTATTCTCAGATAAGGAACAGAATATTATCTTGTCTCTGTTTAATGGAGCCGTCTCAAAATACATGCGAATGTCTTCAAACCAATTCAAAGGTGAGTGCAACAGAACTTTTGCTGCTGAAAAGGAGCAAGCTCGTAGAAAACAAATACTAAAGAAAAGGGAAAAAATCGTTTATCCAAGGAAATTGGACCATGAGAAACCTGTATGAAGATAAAAGTAATAGAAAACTTTCTTCACATAGATACATGCCAAGTGGAGACAAACAGTACCTTCTTTACAAGTAGTGTCTTTACGAAAAAAGATCTTATAAATCTGTGTCATGCATATAACATTAAATAATGCTCCCAAAAGCACAACAAAAACTGAGTTGGCTACAAAGTTGCAAGCAGTGATAGTTGCGGCAAATGAAATGGTTAACCCTGATATCTTTTCTGCTGTGCCGTCTGGGTCATCCACACAGGAGACTAGTCCGATTGCAGTTTCTCAGGACAAAGAAAGTCGGGACATGATAGCAAGGCATACCCATGGTGCAGAGTCACATGTAATAGTGGATCAGATTGAAAATACGGTTGAAGAGGTTACTGTAAGTCATTTAGATGCAGAAGGTAGTAGCAAGCAGAAAGGGAAAGGAAGGAGAAGTAGGAAATCTTCATTAATGGGAAAACGACCAATGAAAAAATTGAAAACAATAAAATGGTCATGTGGGATTTGCGAACAGGAATGCACAGACAGGGTAGTCTGCTGTGATAATTGTGACACATGGCATCATTTCGATTGTTTGAACGTGGATGCTGATTATGAGGAGTTTGATGCTGATGAGTGGTCGTGTCCTGACTGTAGAAAAAAACTTGGTGCTGACTCAGACTGACCGTATTTTATGTTATTTTTGTATATATATTTATGTATATCAACAATCTTGAGTTGCCAGTGTTTAACTATGTCTACTGTCTAGATCATGTTGATTGATCCACAGGTTAATGTCCGTCTTTTTGTGTCCAAGAACCGAATTATGTGGCTTATCATTATTAGTTCACCTGGACCAAGGTCCAGGTGAATTATTGCCATCACTTGCCGTCCGTCGTCTATAAACTTTTCACATTTCAAGCTTCTTCTCCGAAACCACTGGGATAATTGGAACCAAACTTAGCAGGAATGTTCCTTGGAAGATCCACTACAAAGTTTCTGTTTTTCGTTCCAGTCAGATATTCAACATGACTGCCAGGGTCAATAATATGCTCTGATTGGCTGAAATTTCAAAGATCTTCTTCTCTGAAACTAATGAACTGACTGAACCCAAACTGTAAATGAATGATCATTGGAATGTCCTTTACCCAGTTTCTGTTTTTTATGCCGATCGGAAATCCAAGATGGCCGCCACCGCAGGACATATATTAACATTGGACCCTATGGGGAAATGTTCAAATGCCTTCTTCTCAGAAACTACAAATATGATTAAAGCCAAACTGTACATGAATGTTCATTGGATGATCCTCTACAAATTTGAGGTTTTTTGTTCCGATATGAAATTCAAAATGGCGGCTACGACAGGACTTAGTTTAACATTGGACCCTATGGGAAAAATGTTTCAAAACGCTTCTTCTCTTAAACTACTTGGACAATTGAAACCAAACTGCCCAGGAATAATCATTTGAAGGTCCTCTAAAACGTTTGGGTTTTTTATGGCGATCCATCCAAGATGGCTGCCACCACAGGTCATAGTATTAACACAGGACCACATAGGGAAAATACAGAAATATTTTCTTCTCTGAAGCTATTTCACTGATTGAACCTAAACTGTGCATCAATCATTGGAAGGTCCTTTACAAATTTCGTGTTTTCTATGTTAATTGGAATTCCAAGATGACTACCACTGCAGGACATAGTTTTTACATAGGACCAATTGGTTCTTTTTACAACCAGGTGAACGATACAGGCTCTTGAGAGTTGTATTTATTGATATCCCTACAGTATAATGAAAGCAGGGGACATCCAAATCACCATTAAGTTAATCTGTCAGCGCATTTGATTTTTAAGTAATGTTTGTTTATCTTGGTCATGTTGGTCCTTTTTAAAGTTTTAATTGCTGCACACAGACTTTGTTCTTGTCATTTAAAGACCCTTTATTGATCACCATACGATGTGATAGACTACGTTCACTAAATGTTCTGTTCCAACCAAGTTAAGTGCGACCATTTGATTTATGGGAGAGGTGCTATTAAGATTTTTTAGATCAGCTTATTTATTTTCATCGCTTTGTTACGGCATTTCCGTAAGTCAATTTTTTGTTTTCATATAAGGTATATTTCGAGCTGGGATGGGTGGAAATCGGAGACCAATAAGTTTTTTTCTTCTTCATAGCCAGGAACAAATTCGATTTATTTTCAGAAAAATCCACATCAATATATATATATTTTTTTCCTATCCACCCCCTGAAAATCAAATGGTCACACCTCTTCCATAGATTCCTACAATTTATTTCGCTTCCATTTGTCCATCAAATCACAATTACTGATTGCATTTAATGTCATGAATAATCATGTTTGCTGTGTTACTTCTCTTTATGAACATGTTAAACATTTGGTTTTTTATGTGTATATAAATGCTTAAGTTGGTATGCGTACAGTGTTATGATTGGTGCTTTGATATCTATTTTTCAATATCTATATTTATTTCACAAATGACTCATAATTATTTGGCTACCTGGTCAGACAGTAGCATATATAAATGTAGAATAATAATTTAGTTTAATATTGTATTGTATTTCACTTTGTGTGATTTTGTCACAAATATGCATCTGTCCTATATGATATACAGTGGAACCTGAGTTTACGACATGATGTGACCTCCAAAAGAAATGTATGGTCCCAGATTAGTACTGTTAACTGAAATAAAACCTGAGTATTCCGACATCCTGTACAAGCCGACACATTTCCCTGGTCTCTTAGTTTGTCAGATTAGACAGGTTCCACTGTATCTCTTTTTAGCTCACCTTGCCAAAGGCAACGTGAGCTTTTGCCATCACTTGGCGTCCGTCGTCCGTCGTCTGTTAACTTTTCACATTTTAATCTTCTCCTCTGAAACCCCTCAGCCATATGAACTGAAATTTGGTAGGAAGCATCTACGGAAGGTCCTCTATAAAGATTGCTCATTTTGTTCCGATCCATTAGCAAACATGACCGCCACAGGTAATTCTTGCTTCTGATTGGCCTATTCTTAAAAATCTTCTCCTCTGAAACCGCTTTGCCAAATGAACCGAAACTTGGTAGGAAGCATCTATGGAAGATCCTCTATAACGATTGCTAATTTCATCTTGATGCGTTAACAAACATGGCCGCCACAGGCGATTCTTGTTTCTGATTGATTGATTGATAACTAAAAAATCATTTTTTCTGTTAAAAGGGAGATAACTCTAGTTTAAATATAGATACATTTTGTATCTATTCAAAAATTATCTGAATTGAATTACAGATAAATATGCCTCTAAAACCCTTCAACCAAATGAACTGAAACTTGGTAGGAACCATCAGTGGTAGGTCCTCTATAAAGATTGCTCATTTTGTCCCGATCCGTTAACGAACATGGTCGCCACAGGCGACGCTTGTTTCTGATTGGTTGATTTTAAAATTCTTCTCTTCTGAAACCGCTTGGCTAAATGAACCGAAACTTGGTAGGAAGCATCTATAAAGAGTGCTCATTTCGTTCCGATCCATTAACAAACATGGCCACCACAGGTAATTCTTATTTCTGATTGGTCGATTTCTAAAAATCTTCTCCTCTGAAACCGCTTGGCCAAATGATCGGAAACTTAGTAGGAAGCATCTATGGAAGGTCCTTTATAAAGATTGCTCATTCCTTCCCGATCCATTAACAAACATGGCCACCACAGGCGATTCTTGTTTCTGATTGGCTGATTTAAGAAATTATTCTCCTCTGAAACCGCTTGGCCAAATGATCCGAAACTTGGTAGGAAGCATCTATGGGCGGTCCTCTATAAAGAGTACTCATTTCGTTCCAATTCCATTAACAAACATGGCCGCCACAGGCGATTCTTTTTTCTGATTGGTCTATTTCTAAAAATCTTCTCCTCTGAAACCACACGGCCAAATGGACCGAAACTTGGTAGGAAGCATCTATGGAAGATCCTCTATAAAGATTGCTCATTCTGTCCCAATCCATTAACAAACATGGCCACCACAGGCGATTCTTGTTTCTGATTGGTCTATTTCTAAAAATCTTCTCTGAATCCGCATGGCCAAATGATCCGACACTTGATAGGAAGCATCTATGGAAAGTCCTCTTATAAAGATTGCTCATTTTGTCCCAATCTGTTAACAAACATGGCCGACACAGACAATTCTTTTTTCTGATTGGTCAATTTCCAAAAAAAAACCATTTTTTAAGTGGAAATAATTTGACCTGAAAATTGTCATGAAATGTCCTGAAAATGTCCTGAAAAGTACATAAAAGTCTATATCTTTTTTATTATCCAATGGATTGAGTTCAAATTTGAAAATCTTAAATACATTACCATATATGTAACGAATAGTTTAAAAAAAATTAAAAAAAAAATTTTTAGGTGGAAATAATTTGACCTGAAAATTGTCATAAAATGTCCTGAAAAGTACATTAAGGCCTATATTATTTTTTTTATTATTAACCAATGGATTGAGTTCAAATTTGAAAATGTTAAATACACTAGCATATATTCAACGAATATTTTAAAAAAAAATAAACGAAAATATTTTTAGGTGGAAATAATTTGACCTGAAAATTGTCATGAAATGTCCTGAAAAGTCCTGAAAAGTACATTAAGGCCTATATCATTTTTTTTTTATTAACCAATGGATTGAGTTCAAATTTGAAAATGTTAAATACACTAGCATATATTCAACGAATATTTAAAAAAAAATAAACAAAAATATTTTTAGGTGGAAATAATTTGACCTGAAAATTGTCATGAAATGTCCCGAAAAGTACAGAAAGGCCTATATATTTTTCATTATCCAATGGATTGATTTCAAATTTTAAACTGTTAAATACATTAGCATATGTTTAACGAATATTTAAAAAAAAATAAAAAATAAGTAATCTTAGGTGGAAATAATTTGACCTGAAAATTGTCATGAAATGTCCTGAAAAGTACATTAAGGCCTATATCATTTTTTTTCTTATTAACCAATGGATTGAGTTCAAATTTGAAAATGTTAAATACATTAGCATATGTTTAACGAATATTTAAAAAAAAAATTAAAAAGTAATCTTAGGTGGAAATAATTTGACCTGAAAATTGTCATGAAATGTCCTGAAAATGTCCTGAAAAGTACATAAAGGCCTATATCTTTTTTATTATCCAATGGATTTAGTTCAAATTTGTTAATGTGGTAAACCTGATGTGTTCCAGAATATGGTTGGATGTGAGGCAAAACAAGGTAGAGTTGAGTGCAGTAAATGGGTACACCAGAGTTGTTCAGGGGTTTCAGGGGATTGGTTTTGTGATGAACATCGTGACTGTTGATTCTGCTACATGTATTGATATTTCAATTGTATCATTTTTAAATGAATGACATGTTGATGTTTAGAATTTTTAATTTTCTATTTTATGTATTTTTACTGAACTTGTGTCGTTTTTACATGTGAAATTAAGTAAAAAAGTTTTTATTATGTTTTCACATGTTTTATATGTTTGTGCATTGATTTTCTATGACTTATAAATGTATTATGTTTATTTATTAATGTAATTGTAACCATTCTTAAAAATAAAAACTGCCCAGCCCACCTGTCACTATGTCTAGCCATGCCAGTCTAATTAAGGTAAAATCAAATTTAAAAAAAGAGACCAATAAACCAATAAACAAACACGTGAATATGTGTTGACAGTAATTAATAGCCAATTAAGAGGGGTATGGTTTTAAAATCCTTCATAAGTCCATTTTTTCTTTCCATCATTTTTTGGCCTTTCTATTCTTCTGTTCTGTTCATTTTTATGTTCTCTAGCTATCTTTTAAGTTGTATTTTTAATGGGATATATTTTTCCAAACTTCTTTAGGTAAGTCTGTTTCCTTTTTCAGGTCAAATTATTTCCATCTAAAAAATAGTTTTTTATATATTTTTTTTAATATTCTTTAAATATATGCTAAGGTATAAAATATTTCCAAATTTGCACTCAATTCAGTGGAAAATAAAAAAGATATAAGCCTTAATGTACTTTTCAGGACATTTCATGACAATTTTCAGGTCAAATTATTTCCACCTAAAATTATTTTTTTTTAATTTCTATTTTGATATTAGTTACATATATGCTAATGTATTTAACATTTTCAAATTTGAACTCAATCCATTGGATAATAAAATAGATATAGACCTTTATGTACTTTTCAGGACATTTTCAGGACATTTCATGACAATTTTCAGGTCAAATTATTTCCACTTAAAAAATGTTTTTTAATTTTTTTTTTTTCAATATTCGTTAAATATATACTAATGTATTTAAGATTTTCAAATTTGAACTCAATCCATTGGTTAATAAAAAAAAAAAAATATAGGCCTTAATGTACTTTTCAGGACATTTCATGACAATTTTCAGGTCAAATTATTTCCACCTAAAATTATGTTTTTTTAATTTTTTTTAAACTATTCGTTACATATATGGTAATGTATTTAAGATTTTCAAATTTGAACTCAATCCATTGGATAATAAAATAGATATAGACCTTTATGTACTTTTCAGGACATTTTCAGGACATTTCATGACAATTTTCAGGTCAAATTATTTCCACTTAAAAAATGTTTGGAAAATAAAAAAGATATAAGCCTTTATGTACTTTTCAGGACATTCCAGGTAAATTTTCAGGACATTAGTGTAACCCATTTTGCCCGGCATTAATGATCACAGTAAACCAGCTTTATGAAACCGGAAGAGAGGCCATATTTATTTTATGAAGCCTTGTGCATGAGATATTTTTGTATTGCTGAATTGAACATGATCTGGTGAAATTATTGACTTGAAATTCAGTAGTTGGATTTAAATTAGGATTTTATATTTATTTATATCACAATTGGTAAGTTTCGATGTAAAATCAGTTAAAAATTCTACATGCAAGTTCGTCTTCATTGATCAACGCATATTGTGGTATAGCGGATAATTTGAGGCTATAGAAAAAAAAAATAAAGGTGTCATTACAAGGATTTTAAAATGACCGATTGCTTAATTTATTATATAATTCAGATGTTTTAACATTGTTTTATTTGATTATTATTTTTTAGAATGAAAATAATGCTTAAATTGCATTTGTTTACAAACCAACATGTCACATGACTCACAATGCTTCTGGTTAAAAATAGCCACAATTTTTGGTTGAAAGGTTAATGATATGCATATATGTATATATCCATATCACAAATAACACTTGGTCATTAGCTGCCTGTAATATCACTCATAGTCCAAATAACTCCAGGAAGCTATAATTTTCATTAGCAATTTTTAGATCAGCTTCCTCCTGTTAATACAGAAATTAATGCGACCTAAAAAATGCAAATCTCTGGATTGCTGGAAGATTCATTAGTTTGACTAAAAATAACACTATGATCATGGAAAAAAGGAATATAGCAATGCAGATCAAAGAGATGGCTAACTTCATCATGTATACTTGTAGAATTTGTTTTCTCAGATAGCTACATGTATTTTGATTTAAACTTGAATGCAATAATTATAAAACTGCATGATGAAGCCATCTATATATATTCCTTTTAGCATCGTCCCCTGGTGTCTTCTGCTGAAGGGCACCCGATGTGCTTGCCTTTCTGCTTTAGACACAGGGAGGATATAAATGGCTCATACCTGTACCTCAAAATTAAGGGTTGACTATCATCCTTTTAGCACCGTCACCTGGTGTCTCCTACAGAAAGGTTATCATTGTGTTTGCCTCTCTGTTTCAGACACGGGTAGGATACAAATAGTCGGCTCTATCTATTTATTTATCATCATATTTATATGATACATATATCATAGCTGGATGTATTAAAACATATCAACCACACTGAGCATATAAATGACATGTTATAAGTATATGTAATTGTATCTTTGTCTTTGTTAAACATATGTTATGTTTTAAATAATTATATATGTGAATATTCATGCCCCTCGTGGGCCTATATTTGGTAAATAAAGTATCTTCTTCTTTTATACATGTATACATATCGAAACCACAATGCATGAGAGATACAGGATCAGATGAGTGTCAAATTCTGTTACTCCTCTATTGATATCAACATATAGTGTTCTACATGCAAGACAAAACAGCAATATATATACCTTAGTACTACATAGAGTAACTACAAAGTTTGTGATTTGACTGAGAAAGTGGTGTACAGTATCAAACGAGGGAGGTACAATCAAAGTACCGGTATATATCTTAAATAGAGAATTCTTTTAACATATAACATAAGTTTGCCTTAAAACACTGGTACCTCTTTTGAGACATCATCTATTTTTTTTAAATGTCATATTATTTTAGAATTTCTGTTATCAAGTACTATACTGTTATTTTGTTACAGCTGATGGATTCCAGAATGGTTGTCAGGAACTTGGTAGCAAATACAACATGAACTGAATGTTGGCTTAGAAGTCTTTCAGATGACAGATCAAATTCCAACATAGGAGGACCATTGCTATGACTAATTTTTACGCTATTTAAGTTTTCATTTCAAGTCATCAAAGACTTCATCCTAAATTTGATGTTGTTGAGTTTTTGGGGGGTTTTTTGGAGGGGGGGGGAAGAGAAGGGGTGAAAGGATTTTTTTTTGGCTGAAAATAGACAACTTTTCATGTGACATGAGTAATTATTTAATTTTTTATAAATTTAATAGGAACCTTATTCATCGGAATACGTTAGCTGAGATCTGGAAGGGAGGTTTTTTTTTAATTTAAAATTAATTTATTGAGACATTACATGATTTTGGAGGAAGTTTCCTTGTACAAATATTTTAACTAAATCAATAAAAAAAAATTGAGATTATTTGATTATCATTTTGTTTTAAAAACCTTTTCTTTTATTAAATATTAAAAACAAGGATTTTATCTGTATTAATAATTTTACATTGTTTATGACATCACATACATGTACATGTAGTAGAAATAACCATATGCAACTTATTTGAAGACATTTTCATAGTTCAAAGATGTAGGATAAAAGACTGTTATTATGGATTAAGACTCAGATTTTCTAATAAAAAAGTGATTTTGAAATTTTGCCAATGTTTATTATATTTTATTGACATATATCAGTATCAGCTGAGAGTAAGAGTATATAAAAGAAAATAAATTATCAGGCAATTGACAACAAAGTTGATGAACTAAATTAAAAATAATGACTTTGCAATCTACATTTGTATTAATAACTACCATCCAGTTTGGTGACCAACATCATACTTACTGAATATTGATTGAATGAATTACATGTATTTTCTGATATATTTGGTTTGTTTGTTTGATCGTGTTTAACGCCACTTTCAACAATGTTTCAGTTATATTGTGGTGGTCAGCTTTATTGGTGGAGGACCCCGGAGAAAACCACCGACCTGTTGCAAATCACTGACAAACTTTATCACAAAATGTTGTACACCTCGCCCTGATTGAGATATATTATGTAGGATTATTTTCTAAGTTATGTCTTGTCTGGCTGCTGCAAAATATAGCAAAAAAGTATTCCACATATTCTGGTTAAAAATTATATATATTTTTTGTCTATTTTCAAAAAGTCGTAATACATTGTTGTACTAATAGGTAGAATGAAGAGTTAGGGTTATGGTATTTAATGCCACAGTCAACAAAATTTCAATTATATCATGGTGGTCAGTTTTATTGTTGAAGGAAAATGGAGAAAAACACTGACAAACTTTATCACATAATGTTGTATCAAGCACACCTCCCCACGAGCAGGATTCGAAATCACAACATTAGTGGTGATAGAAACCGATTGCACAGGTAGTTGTAAATCCAACTAGCATACCAACACGAAATAATGGCCCTAGGTAGAATGAACCATATATACAGGATCTCCCTTAAGCCAATTGAGCCCCACTGAAGTTGCATACTCTCAGCTGTTCAAATACACACCTTAATATTATACATGATAAACCCACATTTTTTTACGTCGGTAGCCGTTTAGGACAGATTTTTCACGCTAGAATACGTATGGGGTGTAGTGCTCTTAATTCCGATCTATTTCGGAAAAATATTGTAAATTCACCGCATTGTACATGTGGTGCTATAGAGACTCCTACTCATTATCTTCTCAACTGTCCTCACTATAACATACCTAGACAACGCCACATATTTGCCCTTAACCTTCCTATTCCATTGTCCACTGAACTTCTATTGGTAGGATCTAATGAGTTAACAATTAACCAGAACACAGAAATCTTCTTGTCAGTACAAAAGTTCATTTTAAGTAGTAAACGATTTACCCCGTAATTCACAACTCACCAACCCCTTTCATTTTCCTGCACAATTCACCAACCCCTCTCATTTTCCTGCACAATTCAACCCCTATGGTGTAAATACAATTATCATTTCACTGATCCTTACAACGTAATCTAACTTCTGAGATTATTAAAAGTAGATTTAATTAAACTTGGGATACGGATTTATATAAGTTTAATAACTTGTTTTCGGATCCTCTTAATTAATTCATAGTCATTACTATTGTTGTATTTAAATTGTTGTACTATATTCATATGTATTGATTAATAAAATATGTTTACACAAATACACACAAACAAAAACACTAGGTTTTACAGAGAACAGCAATGATTATTATTATGTTATGGCGTCCACACCTCCTAAGGCGACCCTGCATATGTATTTGTGATAAGAGTAAAATTAATATCCAACTTGGCTAATACCTTCTGTGATTTTTCGCCTGTTACCCCTGTATACTTGTCCAGATTTGATTTGATTTGATTTTTGGTGTTTTAACTCCACTTTCAACAATATATCGGCTATATCATGGCGACCAGTTTTATTGGTGAATGAAGCCGGAGAGAACCACCGACCACGGGCAAGCAACTGGTAAACTTTATTACTTGCGGCTGCGAGTCGACTGCACCATTTTTAGCTCATCTTGCCAAAGGCAATGTGAGCTTTTGGCGTCCATCGTCCGTTAACTTTTCACATTTTAATCTTCTCCTCTGAAACCCCTCGGCCAAATGAAGTAAAACTTGGTAGGAAGCATCTATGGCAGGTCCTCTATAAAGATTGCTCATTTCGTTCCGATCCATTAACAAACATGTTCGCCATAGGCAATTCTTGTTTCTGATTGGTTGATTTCTAAAAAATCTTCTCCTCTGAAACCGATTTGCCAAATGAATCAAAATTTGATAGGAAGCATCCTTGGAAGGTCCTCTATAAAGTTGCTCATTTATTTCCGATCCGTTAACAAACATGACCGCCACAGGCAATTCTTGTTTCTGATTGGTTGATTTCTAAAAAATCATCTCCGCTGAAAGCGCTTGGCCAAATGAATCGAAACTTGGTAGGAAGCATCCTTGGAAGGTCCTCTATCCAGAATGCTAATTTAATTCCGATCCGTTAACAAACATGGCCACCACAGGCAATTCTATTTTCTGATTGGTTGATTTATAAAAATCTTTTTCTCTGTAACTGCTTAGCCAAAATGAAGCGAAACTTGGTGGGAAACACCTATGGAAGGTGCTGTATTAAGTTTCCTCGAAGCAGAATGAAAGGTGAGCGACATATTAGTATGCATATCAATGATTCTTGATATATAGGAATACAAAGAAAGTATACTACAGTTTAAATTTTTTTCACACTGGTTAAAAGTTTTGCATCTGGAAAATCTTCTTTTCATTTTAAATCAGGATCCTCCCAACAGGAATAACAACTCTTCTTAGTATTTTCATGTAAGTAACTGTATGCAACATTAGTGTCTGGTACAGAAGCTAGATTACAAATTAAAAAATACCACTTTGGCATGGAACATAGTTATTTTAATTTAATGCTTTATTTATTTCAAGAGGATTGCAAACAGCCTGAAGGCTACAAAGTTGGTCTCCTCAACATACATATGATACAAGACAAGACAATACAACAGACTATCTCGCACTCATTCACTCATAATAGTTAATACAAATTATATTTTCAATAGCAATTTAAAATATTTACAAAGCATAGAATCTATAGAAATCTATTGCTATTTTCAATGAATTCATATACACACTGAAATATAACTATGTTATCATCCATAGATAAATCATCACTTCCTTGAAGAAAAACCTCAACTAAATATGTGTTTATTTCATTTTTGAAACTATTCAAATTCACATTTGGACAGAGCAATGATTTAATCTTGTGAAAAAGTGTTTTTCTTAATTCATCATATTTATCACAGTTAAATAAAAGATCCTGTGGAAAATACATACAAACACTTCTTCTCAGAAACCACTTCAAAGTTTATAACCAAATTGTGTATGGGATCATATTGTGGGCTTTTATATAAAATTGTGGTGTCAATTGGAAATGCAAAAATTACCTCATCATGGAACATGATTTAGCAAAGGACCCTGCTTCTCCCAAGCTATTGGGTATTTGAAAAAATTATATGATGCATGACTTATCCTTTAGTGCTCATCATTTTCGCCTGGTTAGGGTAATATGAAAAATAGTTAAAAAGACATTTCACCATTATCAAAATGAAGTTGGACAAATTTGCAATATCTGCATGAGCACTGGCTTAGGACAGGCACAATTGCAGGCTAATATGATAAGTCACAGCAGGTAACTGGTCACAGTGAATGCATACACGTTGATAACAACATCGGGAGTAAAGCTAGACAAAAGGTTGCAAATGTTTCTGAAGAAAGGACTACATTATGTATTTATACATGCATAGTAGGAAATCAATGGTAACTGTAACAAATGAAATATTTAAATGTTTTTTTTTATTAAGGCAAAAATACTTTCCCGATCCCTTCAATGATTCATTTAAAGACGGGTGAGGGTATTCCCTCGGTATTATTATTATTTATAACCAAATGCATTATCCTACACAGAATTCAATATCATTTATCACGTTTTGAACACCAAAACATTCTCTGTATCCTTGTTGAGACCCCCTTCATGGTATTAAGACGCTATATAATGCTAATCCGCTCATTCTCCAAGGGTAGACCTGTATTACAGATTTTTTTATTTTAGAAAATCGCAAATGCTTGAAAATAGCGTTTATCATTGTTGGTGGTTATGAAGAATAAATGCGTAAAAGAACAAACCCACTAAACAGCTATATTCCTAAGATTTGAGTTACCCAAAAGCAAGTGATAAAAATACCTATTTTGGATGTTTAATTGAAAAGGAAACAACTTTTAATTAAAACTAAGAACGTTTAATTAACAACTTAGTAAAGTAAAAATAAACGAAGTGTAGAAAGAGCATTGGAAGATAAAAATATATTTTTCTGTTTTATTTTTAAGAACATGGAGAAGTGGCAAATTATTTCAACCAAATATTACTGTTTTTGACATTTATAGGAAGGGAATTACCAGCAGCCTTTTCATTTTTTTTTCCAAAAAAGAACATATTTCGGACATAACATGACTTCAAAGTTTGAAATATATTAGCAGGGGCTCCCAAATGCCCCTAAAATCTGGCATGTGCCACCATAATTACTGATATTCCTAATAATACATATAGTATAACTAATCGTAGATTTTGAATATCAAATTCTAATATGACGTCCCGTATTCGGTATACAAATAAAGGCATATTTGAATAACAATCAAATATAGGCCTCACATGCGCGCTGCGCTAAGAAAAAGCAGACTATTTTCAGAAAATTCTTCATGGTTAGCGATTTTCTATTACTGTTTATCTAAAAATTGTTGAAATAAATGAAGTTAAAATTAGATAAAAACCTAATCAAGTCTTATCATAATCAAACTCTTATAAACACGGCTTTGTTTACCTTTCGTCACTGTCTCCATGTTTATCTGCGTTCAACTGGTAATTTCGTTGTTAATCATTTAAAGTTGTTTATTTGTAATAATATTTATATTGAACCTTGTCAATAAATTTCTTTTCGGTATTTTAAGGCACAGTTTCAACCACAATTTCGCTATCCATCTCTTAATTCCCAATTTTACCATTTTTAAAATTCCGTAGAAGATTGATCACCTTGACCGCCTCGAATTTTAAAATTACCGTATTAGTCCTATTAGAATCGAAATAATTCATGCCGGCCATACTTTATTGTTATTCTAATATGGGTAGGCATTATATTAATAAGATTTAACCCCTAGCTGCAGAACCGTAGATATTTAGGTCATTTTTGTTTTTTTCGGGGTCCTTTTTCACAAGGACCTAAAGAGCTATGGTTCCGCAGCTACATTAAATCATGCTCTTGAATATATGTAGGATGGACAGATTGAAGTTCGGACATGAAAGACCCACTGACTCAGACTGTTGTCTAATATGTACATGTCTTTCTGTAAGAAATTTTGAAAACGCAATCAATAAATCATACACACACGTACAACCGCATTGTATCTTCTTCTTCTTCCAGTGTAGAACATGAGTCGTCGCCGACTGTTTTAAGTTCTGCGGGACTAGGCATGCCAGGCACACACAGCTGATGTCCCCAAGACTATGTACAACTAAACACTTCACTATGACACAGTTAAAACTATTTACCCTGGTTGGCGTGGCTAACCTGTTGTTGGAGGTTAACCCTGAACTCCTCTATGGAGCTGGCCCCAACTGTGGTGTCTGGTAGGTGGTTCCATTCCCGTGCTGTTCTTTGGAAGGAGTTTCTGAGAGTGTCATAATTGGACCTCTCCTGGAAGAACCTAGTGTTGACCTCTGGTTCTGCTGTCACCAGGTGTGAGGTATAAGTCTCGGTCGATGTCCAAGAGTTGATGCTGGATCTTATACATCATAACGAGTCTGCTTATCCTCCTCCGTTGTTCTAAAGTCTGCCACTCAAGTGATGTTAACATGCTTGTCACGCATCCTTGTGTTCTGCTGGTGTAATCATTTATGACGAAGCGGGCAGCTCTTCTTTGTACATTTTCTAATGTCTGTATCAGGATTTAGGTGGTGGGATCACAAACCATTGCTGCGTATTCCAGTGTTGGTCGTAGGATCGTGAGGTAGCTGATTTCTCTTACTTGTTTCATTTTGAACAAATGCCGATTGGTCCGATCAAAATTGTTTGTTTACAACAAGAGAAGTGGATCAGCGGGGGTAAGACATTCGATATTTTATGCCTTTTCTGTCGGAGTTATGAATTGATTTGTGCGTGAAAAGGATGATTATATGTTTCTTTATGAAAGCTATTATTTATTTTCTTATATCAATGACATTTCTGTGGATTTTGAACCACATTTTTACAAATAATCATGTCAAAATTTAACGTTATGAACTTTCATCATTTATTTTACAAAACATGTACATAAACACATACGAGCAACACGACCCAGAGGGCCTGTGCACGACCCCCGGATGAAAAGGATACTTTTTTAAACGAATGACGTTTGACTCTTCACAGTCACTTGAAGTTTCAAAAATAACAAATAAAATAAGAAAAAATGTGGACTCATAATCATAGACTAGTAAAATACATGTACATGTCTATGCGTAGATGCGATGCTCGCCTGTAGGCTGTGCCTAATCCATATCATTCAGTTCAAAGTTCTTATTTTGTCATCCGTACAAAATTAACCCAGTAGTTGACCAATGAGATCTACAAGCGCCGTTCCTCTCGTGATTTCTCAGTTGGAAGATATATTCCGAATGCACCACCCTACAAGGAATAATTATTGTATACTTCACAATGAAAAATACGAAAAACCTCGAACGAAAATCTTACGCAGATTCCTTCCCCTATACTATAATCCCCAGAGTAATGGAGGAAGTAGCGTGCTACAAATTCTGTTAAAAATTGCTTTAAAGTTGCAGATAGGTAAAGATTATGACAAAAAGGAATAGGAATATCAAAAATATATTTATTATGCTTCAAATGGTACCAATATTGGAAGCAGGTCAAATCGGCCCCAAACCAAATCGGCCCAAAGTCAAATCGGCCCTAGTCAAATCGGCCCCAAGTCAAATCGGCCCCATTTTTGTTGTTTACTATTGTCAACATGCAAAGTTAAATAGTTTGAACACTATTCAGCAAAATATTTAAATATATCCAATACGTTTTAATTATTGAAGAATTAAAACTGTCTAGTAAGTACAGTTGTGTTTTGTACCAGTAAATGTTTACCATTGGCATTGATACGAAAATAAACTAAATATAAAGTTGGTGAATTATTTGGTTGTTGGTTTTCTATTACGGTATAACCGAAATATTGTTGACAGTGGCGTATACGGTAAACCATTAAAAAATAAGATTAGAACGATATGAAATATTTTGCCAGCTTTGACAGGAGTCACATTCTAAGGCATGCTGTCTTGGTCTAACATCATTATAACATATTACACAAGGAAAAGACATAATGAAGTATTCAAAAAGAATGATCGCGATTGAAGTTGACTCTCTTTTATAAACTAAAGAATTTCTCAATCCGAGTTGTTTTTCTTGGCTTGGTTATTTAGATGCCCTCTTTTTATTAAAAGGCCAATTTATAGACAATAGAAAAAATCATCAAAGAATGTTCCTAATCAACATAAAGATCATTATATAATTGCTGCCAATCACGTTTTATGTAAATTGCTAATCACTTAATTATGCCATAAATTAATCATTAATTAATTTCTTTGATCCTTACAAAAGAATCCGCTCACCAATAAGATTTAAATTTTACATCTTTTAACTAAAAATATTAATTTATATTTATTTATTCTTTTTTTATTTTTATTTTTTTGGGCCGATATGACTTTCATTTTGAGGCCGATTTGACTTGGGGCCGATTTGACTTGAGGCCGATTTGAGTTGGGGCCGATTTGACTGGGGCCGATTTGACTGGAGCCGATTTGACTGAAAATCCCAATATTATGGCGAATCAGGTCAAGACACCGATACAAAACTATTTTGAAAAAGTGGTGTATGGCAATTTGGCATTTGAGATTCCTCCCTTGTCACAGGCACTTGTTTCTGGTAAGGAAAATATACCTAGATACTATATATACCATGTTATATATAGTATCTAGGTATATTTTTTTTACCAGAAAAATGTGGTTTTTTAGAGTAGAGTGAATTTTTTTAAAATCGTAACGAACCAGGACCCAGAAATAGAGGCCCTACATCATTACTAGCCCTGAAAATACTAAGTCAAACTAATTAATGTGTGCATATCTCATCATTTCCATATTATTTGGTGTAGAGACCTGAAAATTTGTATCTAGGGGTATTTTGGTGTGATCTTTCAGAAAATGGACTTAGTTTTGTTCTTAACCTAGGCTGTATCATAATTTGTAACTAAGACAACCAAAATTATCACTTCAACAAAATTGGGCCATAGTGGCCCCCCTTTCGGAGCATTTTCGAATTCCCCCTTCCCGCATAGTATTAGTAGGGTGAAAAAAACTAAGTCCAAACTTTAAAAAAAAATTGGCCATAGTGGCCCCCCTTCCGGAGCATTTTCAAATCCCCCCTTCCCGCATACCAGGACCACAAAGTTTGGGCAAGAAAGAAATCTGCAGAGAAGGTTGGGATTTAGGTTTCATTTATCCTAATGAGACCTCACCTTCCCTGGGAGAGAAAGCTTCATTTCAATAATATGATTCTGGACAATTAATTACAAATACAGTCAAACTTGCCTTAGCGACCCCCTCCATATAACGACTTCCTGTGTTATCCGACCTAATTTAATCCTCCCCTGCGTTTTCCCATTCATTTGACTTCTATATAACGACCCCCTGTCTAACGCGACTAGCGACCATGTTTTCAGAGTTGTTATCGACTGAAAGTCCTGTGTTGAACGACTAAATTAGCGTTATTGTTTAAGACCGCCATTTTTTTTTACAGGTAAGATGTTCACGTGATGATTTATTATTGTTATTTTGGTTTATTTCTTATTTATAATTAAATATTTAAAATTGTTTATTATAGAAAATACCGTTTTAATCTTTCAGTTTTATAAATAAATAATCGTGATTTTGAAAATTATTGTATGAAGTACTGGTTCCCAGCATATATTTCTGTCAACATTCGTTTAATGTGTGGTAACAGATCAAGGTAAACACATGCTGATTGTGTGATTAGGCTATTTATAGCTTTCGGCAAGTGATCAAAGTTTGAAAACGTTTTGTCAGGAAATTGCATTCTTCTAATCATAATGATTAATTCTAATTACGATAACAATAGCTGTTGAACGAAAGTAAAAAACTTGATCATTTAATATTCTTTTTTTTTAATTTCACCCACAAAGGACGGAAATATTTAACGATAATTCATTAATTGAACATATTTTTTACTTCATTATACCTTTTTCTTGCCAAAATGTAAGCTCTATTCATGCATTTGTCCTCCACACGAAAGGGTTACAAGTTGATGCGGATTTATATACCCGAACTAGGTTTTTCCTCTCGGGATTTTGGGAGCAAACATCACAACCTCTATTCAACGACCCCCTGTCTTATGCGACCTATTTTTAGAACTCCCTTCAATGGTCGCTATAGACAAGTTTGACTCTAGGTTTAAACTTAATCATATATTACAATAGGGACTTTTTACATGTTTAAATTATGTAAACATAAAAATAACATTGACCAAATAATTTGACTGACTTACTAATGATATTGTTCGGTATTTTCTGCTCAATTATAGTACATTTTGTTGTTCCAGAATCATATTTTATAATTTAATCATAAATACATTACCATTGTTCCATTGTCCATTTAATATTTTGTGTGGGACATCGTTTTCCCATCCTGAGGAATGAAAAAAATGATCGACGTCTAGCGTCCCAAATAACGGAAGCAACGTTGCGCTCCTGAAAAGTTGTTTGTGAACCTGTACCTAGTCATAGCAGAAGTAAGCTCAAAACTGTCGAAAACATTGTCCAATGACGATCGAAAGTTCCCACTAAATTTCTTTGGGAAATTGCTATGAGAAAATAGCGACTTCCGATAAGACCTCGTGGTTCAGCAGATCATAGAAAATGAAAATATCCGATGAAAACGTGAAAAGCAGACAATATGAACCTACGAAGACTTATATTATAGGGCTAGTGATCAATACAGAAAAAAAAGAATGCGTAACATCTAACACTCGACTCTTCATACATGTGATAGAGTTGCTATGCTACAATTGGAGATTTGGTCTCATAACTGGAGATTTTTTATCAACATATTTGATGTGTGTTTTTATTGTTTATTGATGTTTTCCTTTTGTTTGTTTCAGTATTGAACCAAATGCATCCCATTTCAATATATATTGTTTACATTTCTATCTTATGAATGAAGGATAAAAACTGTATTTATAATTTATTCATAATCATAAGGTTATAACAAAGCAATAACAATGAAGACAGAATGTTCTGAACAATAAAGTCATAGAGCACTAAAATTAAAAAGTCACTTTGCTTTGGGTGATAGCATACGTTTTGGCATTTTTGTGGTTTATCAATTCCATCGTGGAACTTAGTCCTTGAATAATACTTTGATCGGCTTTGGTTCCAAACAAGCCATAACAACTCAATCCGAGATGAATTCATTGCATGTTTGATCGAAATAAGAAGTTTTCCTCGGCATCAACGGTTTATAACTATTTTTAAATTGCTGCTATCACACTTCTAATCATCTAAGCGTGTGCCACAAACCCACTTCCTTATCCCCAATTAACTGTCAATCAGTGGATAATTGTTGTATAATCATCAACACCTTAATTAATCACCATGACCCAATTTACCTGTAAAGGTGTCAAACAGATCAATAACCGGATATCATTAAATATGACATTCATCTTTACCATTCGTATCTCTCTGCGTTTTTAGTCAGCGCGGGAGTTCCAAATGGGGAATTTCCAGAAATATTGATCGCAAAATGTAGGTCAAGATTTTATTGTACTTGATTTTTTTCACGGCGGAAGATTTTGAAAGTTGACGGAAGGGACCCTCAAAATCGGGAGAAAAATGCTCCCGCCGGACGGTTCACATGTATGAAAATCATTTTTTGACCTGTATATCATAAAACAGCAGAGGAGGTACGACTTGCTGGTGTCGTGTGCAAAAATTGGCATGTTGCACAACCGGAAGTCGGCATCAATATATCGTTATCTGATGAGAGTGATATTATCAAACTTTCAGTGTTTTGCTAAGCCGATTACAGCGTTCATGGATGATTAATGGCAAGTTCCTCTCGGTAGATTGTTGATAGATACTGTAAGACTTGAGTTTGAATAATTTAATTTAAATAAAAATAATAATAATTTCACTACAATATAAATTTCCATGATCGTATAATTTTTCAGTTAACACTTTAGAGTCCAAAAAGTCTATCAAAAACACTTGTTATTTTAAAGTTCGTTCCAAAAGGTTCTGCCTTTTTCTGCTTGCCATCTCCCTATTTATAAGTCCCATCTTTGGACGTAATTTATCTGGCTGTCACTTGGTCCCCCATTAGCCTTCCGTTCCCCTTTGTTACTCCATAGTTCTTGTCCATAACTGTCCCAAACCAGTCTCTTTTGATATATATCCTGTCTTCCAGCACTGGTATCGCTTACAATTACCCTTGACTTGTACTGTCTCAGGTCCTGCACATATTCCCTGCATGTAACGTTAATTTCTTAATAGGTGTAACCGTGCCACAAATACATTTATGTCTATAATTACACGTGTACTGCCTCAGGTCCTAAACTTGTTTTAACCCAGTTCATTTTTACTTTAATTTCATTTTAATTAATTGGTATTAACAGTCACTATATTACATTTTCCTCCCTTCCTTTTAAGAACGAATGTTCAGTAAATTACTATCCTATAATCCACCAATTTTACTGCAACCACAGTCATGATTATGTTCCACCATTTCTCCGACTCCAACGTTGCTAAATGTCCACCATTTCTCTGACTCCAATGTTGCTAAAATGTCCACCATTTCTCCGACTCCAACGTTGCTAAAATGTCCACCATTTCTCCGACTCCACAGTGTTTTCACTACAAATGTTGATAGGGGGAGATTTTAGAATTATAGACGGAGAGAAAATTGAAGGCCCCCAGTAGGTTCAGTGTAAAGCCCTGGTAGGGGGTGGAGGTGGAAACACCCAAGCCAATTTTTGATTTGGTGAATTTTGACTTGCTTTTGAGGGGGTTTCCTAGCTTTAAAATTGTTTCTTTTTGCTTTTTACACTGACTAACTTTGAGAAAAAGAAAAACGTAATAAACCTTTTTTTTTTCAGACAGGTATACAGGATTTTCAGGATCTTCTTGACCATTGAACAATTTTTCATTGAGAATGATTTCTCAAGATTAACAACCATTAGTCATTTTCCATTGTTATTTCTGAGAAAGATGTCGCATGGTTCTGCCATTTTTCAGGTCAAAGATAAATGTACAAGTTTGGTAGGCAGTTAGTAGAAATAAACTTGATCATTCAGAAAAGAAATATGGACTTCCCCTATGATTATGTATCATTGAAAATAAAGATTTGATAATATTGGTGCTTGTTTCATTTCCTTGACATAGTATGAAGTTATATTAACATTCAGATTCTTTGCAGTTTTTGAATAATTAAAATAGCATCATAGCTTATATTATTATATTAAATGCACATTTAAAGAATGTTAATTTGCTAGTCTTTTACTGTAATTTCTCTCTTAAGATTTTGAAATAAAGTATGCATTTAACTTTTTTTAATAACAGAATAGAACTTTCGAAGCTAAATAATGTTCAAGAATCTGATTGTTAATTATGTAATCAATACAAAATGAAGAATAAAAGTTGTCCAAGACTCGTACATTTCAATAAACTTTATTTTGTTGAAAATATACAATCACAAATGACCAAACCCCCATAAAATATTTTAAGGGAGAACTCAAGCATGTGCTTCAGGGGATCGACAGTTCCTTATATTCATAGTCATTTGGACATACATAAATGTAGTCATAAGACATCTGCATATAGTCTATAGTTTGACAGACTAGATACTTTTTCATGTTAATACATATACATGAATATCCCATGTCCTCAAACAGAAAATCGAAATAATTTCAGACAGGGGACTCTTGAAAATTACTAGGGACATCAAATATTTGCAATATCATTCGCGATATTCGAGTCAGAACTTTAAAAGAAACGTGGCATCTTCATCGAAATGAACATTTGAATTTAATATTTGCGATATTCGAGTCAGAACTTTAAAAGAAACGTGGCATCTTCACCGAAATGAACATTTGAATTTACTAGTCCGAATCAAATTCCTGCGATTTATTTTATATAGTTCTAAATAAAAACTGAAAATATTTAGTGGTCTGAACAATTAAACTAAGTTTTACTGATCTTGGGCAGGAGAACCGGTGTTCATCGTATTCGGTAGTACCCATCCCCCCTTTTCTCCATACTGATACAACTTTATAAGATCAGACCCTGCTTACTTTAATAGGAAAACAAAAGTGGGTTATATTCCCTTCACTCTTTCAATCATCTAATTCAAATTATTTTAATCATCTTTTTGCTTTTTTGGACAAAAGTCCAAAATTGACTTCTACCACTTCGTCGATGTTATCAATGTCATTCGGACCAAAGCTAGTCGGCCTCAAATCTTCCGTTGGAATGATTAAATTTTTATTTATTATACTCCCGCTCCCTGAAGGGGGAGGGGTGTATACTGTTTTACCTCTGTCCGTCCATCCAAGATATTTTTTGTCGCATTTTTCTCAGCAACTATCAATGGCAGAAATCTGATATTTGATCCCAAGCTTCATATAGGTATGCCATATTGTGGGTAGCGTTTTTGGACCCGTCAGATTCCTACTTCCTGTTTGCCGACGTAGTTGGTTTTTATACACATTGAACATATATGCACATTTTTCGTCACGTTTTTCTCAGCAACTATTGATGACACAAATCTGATATTTGGTCACAAGCTTCATATCGGTACCCCATATCGTGGGAAGCGTTTTTGGACCCATCAGATTCCTACTTCCTGTTTGCCGACTTGGTTGATTTTTATACACATTGAACATATATGCTCATTTTTCGTCGCATTTTTCTCAGCAACTATTGATGGCAGAAATCTGATATTTGGTCACAAGCTTCATATAGGTATGCCATATCGTGGGAGGCGTTTTTTGACCCGTCAGATTCCTACTTCCTGTTTGCTGAAGAGCGGGGGTATCATACGTGAGCATTAGCTCACAGTTCATCTTGTTATTCCTACTGTGAATCGTAATGTTTTAACATAAAGAAATAATTAATTCTTAAATTCTTCAGCATTCGGTCATTGCATATATATATCCTCTGAAGTAAATGAAATTAGATAAAAACTGGAAGTAATTGAAATATTATAAATGGGACGAGAATTTGAGCTGCCGAAAGAAAAAAATTGGCCATTGACTCGTTTCTTTGTCCCAGCAGCGCTTTTTCATACACGAAATTAAGGTCAAATCATAACCAAGCTCAAACACTAAGATTTGTTATCAATCCCCGAATTATCATGATTATATAATCCCATGTTCACTCCGAGAGTACATGCCGGCAAATGACAAACTTACAGAATTAAAATCTAGAAAAGACAACTCGATTTATTTTTGAACATTTAACCCATGCTTGGAAAATTCATAGCCGGGGATTTTATAGCAATAGTCGGTGAAATGCATCAAATGAAAACACTGCTCCAACGTTGCTAAAATGTTCACCATTTCTCCGACTCCAACGTTGCTATGTTCATGATCGTGTATTAAAGAAATCAACAGCCAAAGCGACCAGGGTTGACAAAAAAACAGTCAATATTGACCGGGCCGGTGGTCAATACTGGTCGATTGGAGTAAAAGCCAGATAGGATTATGTAAATTGATTCCTAGCGTCTTTGCATCTGGTAGTGAGTTTGTTGTTGTCTTCATCTATTTGGTAAAAATTCCAAATAGGGTCTTTTGGCTTCATCGTGGTATAATTAGTGATGCTTTCAATATAAGTTTAAAATTTAGAATGAAAGTGTCTAATTTAGACTTCATTATACATGGTCCCAGATTAACTTTTTGGCTAAACTGGGCTACTGCTATCCCAGATTAAAAAGCAGTAGCCCAGGTGAAAATGACGAGGGCTGCTAGGGGGGTTGGGGGGTATTCCCCCTCCCCTCCACCCAAGAAAATTTTTGTATTTTTTAAGCCAAATCCTGCATTTTACACACATTTTTGAAAGAAATAAAACTAGTTGAAAAAGTGGATTTTCCCCAATATATAAACATTTGGTACATTTTTCTTGATTTAAAAAAAAATCAACTACCAGAATGGTAGTATGGAATAGCCAGAAATCATGGGTGATTTTGCTCATGAATATATTCATCAACCAAATCACGTCATGTACAGACTTTTTTAAATTTGTTTTCATTTTGCTGGACATAGTTCCAGCACCCAGGAATTTTCTGCTGGATCTTCTGAATTTTTGCCGGACCTACATTTTTTATGTAAAATTGTTTTAAAGTCAAGCAATGTCATACCGTTATTATTATTTTAGTCTAGCAGAGCACTTTCTGTATTTAACTTCATTAGTACTGGTAGAGGCCTAAAAATAAGAAAACCAGTCGCCATCCAGAATAAACCAAAAAGTTGAAACCATGCACCAAAAAATAGTAGCCAAATCCAGCTAGGGATACCCTCAAACTTTGAAAAATTTAATTTTTAAAATTTTTATTGAGATTACAATGACAATTTTATAAGTCATTAGACTCTCAATCTCCAGTTTGCCCGGCTGAGCTCCGTCGTAATGCTTCAGGAACGACCACATTTTTATGATCGACGCATTGCCATGTTGCCGGAACTGTAAACAAAATTCTAAATTACAATAGAAATGGATTCGGTGAAGGGAACGATACAAATCAGGGACGTCGTGTTTTTTTACTTTATTAATTTTTTTAGGGCTTTTCACTCGAAAAGATCATCTTACGCATCACAATATATTCAAATATATTTATTTTTATGACAGTTGCCAATAATATTTACCAAAAACAGATAAAATATCACGTATTCAATGCGGTTACGAATTCCGAGTTGACTGAACTTGTTCCGGTATTTACAATGCGACCTGCGCTTCCGACTTCCGTTAAAAAAGTAAACACATCATTCAAAAATGTTTGGTGGAATGGGGACCGACGTTATTGGCGGACCTCATGATTTTCTGTCCCCTAGGTCCGATAGGTCCAACGAATTTCAAAAACTCTGCATGTATGACGTCAGCAAATAAACATTGAACCATATTTGGAAGACGCTGATGAAAACTCGTATCTATTTTTTTTAAATAATATTTCATCACAGTTTTGATCACATAAATAACTTCATAATCATTTGTGATCGTATCAAAATTAATTGTCATCATATGTTTATTAGGAATCCGATGATGTGTGTAAAAGATCGAAAATATATTTAATGCACTGCCCCCCCCCCCCCCACCCCCACCCCCCCTTTTTCCACGAAATAAAAAATATATTGTGCATTTTTTTTCCCCCATTTCTGCCCCACATAAGTATTAGTATGTCATTGAAATCGTTTAGTATATATATTGTTAAATTTTTTGAACTTTATACTTGTTCTGTTGTTTTGTCGAAATAAAAAAATACCCTTGTGGAGCCTTTTTTTAATTGTTTATCTACATTTACAATGGAATGCGGTGCTTACTCAAATAATGCTATGTCTACATGTAGCAGAAGCAGTTTTACGAAATAGTAGATTTTTTGTCGTGAACCCCTATTGAATCTCTACTAGAAAGGTAAAAAAAACTTGTGAAGCCCTCTTTTAAATTATCGTGGGAACTTTTAATTTTTCAGCAAAATATTTATCGAAGAAAGATTCCTCAACAATGTTACCGGAACTGACCGAATTTGTCCCGGCAACTAGAATGGGGATTGTAAGAAAAGTGCTTTTAGGTCTTGAAAACCGTGCAGGATGCATTTTTTTCACTTCTTCTCAATGCTTTTGAATGGCGCTTACGCTTCAACATTTGAAACTGGGTGGGAACCTTGAGTTTTCATGGTACAGCTGTAATATTTTGAGATATAGTTCAAACCGGTGCATAGTTTGATTTTTTATCCCAGCAAATTGTCCGGCCCAAGCTAACAAAGTTTCCCGTTCAACTATATGTTAAAATCCAAATTCTCTTTGAGCCGCCATTTTGAATATGCAAATGAGCAAATCACCTATCATTTCTGGCTATGGTCTCATTATCTTAATTTGTGTGAGTATCATACCCCTTGTAGTACTCTTTGTTACTTTCAAACTTCCTTTTTTTCTTTTCAGATTCACTGGGAGGCTTGACCCCCAATAAATAATTCCACATCACTAACTGCTAACTTTAATTTTCGATAGACTTAACACGGATGTTGATAAAAGATTAAAGATAAAAAACAATTCCGGAATTGTCTCGATTGAATTCTGTGTTTTGGTACATTATAATATATTAACGACATACTCTAATCTAAACAATAACAATTAATTAATTACGAAAAAAATAAATCACCTTTTCTCGAATCCTTCCGTAAGCTTTACGACCGCACTGGTATGTTTTGAACTTTGGAAATTTACAGTGCTCCTTGGCCAGAAGATTATTCTATAAACTACACATTCTGGTTCCCTGTTTGAAAAGCCATAACTGATGTTCCTTTGAGTTGGAAACATTTCAGTTGAACAGGTAACAGAAAAACGATCACGATACAAACGGACAAACGATAGTTTAGGGATACAGGGCTACTGGAATTTTTAATAGCCAGCTGAGCTATCTTTCTACGTTTTCAAGTCGCCCAGGTGACATTTTGGTTGCCATGGGCGACTGGACGACTGCTAATTGTATTTAAATTCACAGAGAAATAAAAATTTTAGTGGATCTTTTCAACCATTTGTCTTAATCAGGAAAAACTTGTAATATTTGTCCATTTCAAAGGTTTCAATATTTCCCAAAAACCTAAATCAAGTCCTCTATCGTATTTTGCACAAAAGACAAGTTTAAAGTTGGTGCCAAATTGTTATCCGATAATTTGTACGTGACCGGTCCGGAGTGATTCTTGTTCTTATATTTCAAATATTGATATTTTCGTTCATTAAAGCGTTTCTGAGATTGCGACTTTAATTTTGTCAATGTCCTTGAACTTCATCAAAGCATGGAGGAATGATAAATGATAAAATAAAAGAGTTTTGATCTGGCGTTTCACTTTAGTTTTAATCAAAATAAATTATGGACAAATTGGAGAATACTCGATCAGGTGTCAGATGCATACGTAGCATGTGTCGGTCTTTTTGGCCACTTATTTTGAAACAAACGGTCATTTTGACAGCAATGTCAAATTATTTCCAGTCATATACACAAATTATCGGCCCATGACCGATGACCGACGCCTTTATAACTTCATTAACATTCAAATATTACTCCAGATTAAAAGAACTTCCATCTACTAGATTTGTAAATGAAGCCTTTGAGGTGGTACCGGGTTGTTTCACCACAGAAAGTGAGTCGATTCGCCTCACTTAATCGCTATTATATAATAATAGATGAAGTCTTTTTCGACAATTTTTTGGTAATTATTTATGTATTAATTTATGATACAAAAAAAAAATAACATAAAAATAAAATCAAAATAATAAAAATATATGATAAACAACAGAGTTAACATCATCATGATGTTATATTATAATATTAATAATTATTGGTCAATTATTACCAAGGATTTATATACTATATAAATCCTTGTTATTACTAATTAAACTGCAAAAAAATAATAAAGAGAAATTAATAATAAAAAAAATGAAAATTGTAATTGTTTTTATTCTTTGATCTGTCGATTACTAATTAATTAAAATAAAGTACCCATGAACAAGCCTTGCAACATCCAAAATACGAATATTTGCAATGGTATTTTCCATATTTCATTTTTTAAAGCACTATTGATAAATGAGGGCGAAACGATCTGGGTCGAAAGGGAATCAGGGCGAAATGACCCGGATTCTTTGAGGTGGATAAAGGTATTTTTAACAGTGGACAAAAATCTTGGTATTCATTTATATCTACCGGTACATGGAATTCCACAAAAAAGATGAATGTCAACCTTACCAATTTTTCAGTAAAAGAAATCCCCAAATTTATAACAAACCATTATGAAAAATTCATAAAAGATCAATTGAAAAATTATATGAAATCAGAGACTGATTCAAAACTACAAGCATTTGCTAAATGTTATGAAGAATTTAAGATTCAACCTTATTTAAATAATAATTTGCCAAAATCAGTTGTGAAACACCTTACTAAATTGAGAATTAGCGCCGAATACACTACATGTACTTATAGAAAAAGGAAGATACCATAGACCAAAAATCTCAAGAAACTTATTATGTTCAAGCTGTAATAAAATTGAGGATGAAGAACATTTTATGTTATATTGTAACTGATATGAGTTATGACTCTTCGTAAATCTCTATTTTTCAAATTTAAGTATCAATTCTGATTATTGTGATACAAATCATGTTCATGTTGATAGGACCTTGTCCCCTCTCAGACGCTTGTTAAATCCCATTAATATACATGTACAAGAAACTAAAGCTATTTGTCATTTTATTCAGTCAGCTTTTTCAATTCATTGTAGTTAACTCAGACGAGATATTCTATCCATTTATGTTTATATAGGCTATAGTACATTATAGATATTTCCAATTGGATTTAATATCTTTTCATTGTGTGGAAGACATCATTGTATATACTTGATATTTCCAATAAACAGTCTTAGTCTTTAGTCTTATATTTTGCTAACCATGACAATAGGATCTGTTCTGTGTGAACGGTCCTTTTCGGCTTTGAGGCATTTGGAGCAGTGGATCAGACTACTATGACAAGATAAACTCGATGGATTGGCACTTTTGCAATTCCACAAGGGTAAAGAGATCGATTGAGTTCAGGTTTTGGATAAGTTTGATGCAAGCGGAAATAGGTGAATTGGTGCTTTACATCTTTAGATTTTTGCTATGAGATCAAAACAGTGTTTTGAAAACTTCATTAGATTTAGTATTTGTATTTAATTACAAACAATATTATATTACTCTAGGTTTGTTGTTTTTTGTTTGTTTGTCAAAAATGTTTGAATGATTATTCCTCAAAATGAAAGTGTTTTAAAAATCTTCATCAATAAATGACAATTTTTTGTTAAAAATCATTACATGTTTCATTTTCTAGATGGTTTAGTAAAACAGGCTTAGCTACATGTTAATTTACCCACATACATCTATTATTCATGGCTCTATTCCAAACGGTTTAACTTTGGAATAGTTGAACATGAAACCGTCGATGAAACGGTTTAATTTGATCGCTATTCAATAACTTGGCACTCCTTTAAGATATGTCGTTGGTGTTGATGGCTAACGGGGGAGGGGTTGCTTCCCCAGACCCCCTGTCTCTGTAATATTTGATCCCAAGCTAAGCCTGAGGTACTTCTTTTGTTTACTTGGTAATGTTTGTTTATTTTCTGGTTTAGCATGTTGCTGAAAACATGTGTTATTGCTCTCAATTGTCAGTATGGGAAGGAAACATGCGAGTCTGTGTTTGTGTTTATTTGGAAAGTAACGATGCTGCCTGTTTTCAAACTCACTGGATTTCAATGTTTATAACGTCAATCTGCCACTGAATGAAAAAAGTATTTTAAACTGCCTCTGTGTGCTATGATAACAGATAAGGGCATTGTACACATTGAAAAAGGATCAGGATATAGGCCTACACATAAATATACATGTTTTTACAATTTTTTTTTATATCGAGCAACACTTACTCACTTTTAGCGAATATATACTTCACATTTATTAAACAATGGATTATGATATCAATTGTGATATTATTATATAACTTATAGTTGAATGGAAGACTTCTACAATACCGGTAATTTGTTTGTTGCATATGATGATGGGGGCCGTCATGGTCGTGATCGTATGGTAGTTGAATTTGCAACTACATATGCAATCAGTGCCTATTACCACTGATGTTATGAGTTAGAATCTCGATCAGGCCGAGGTGTACAGCATTATGTGATAAAGTTTGTCGGTGATTTGCGACAGGTGTGTGGTTTTATCTGGGTCTTCTGGTTACCTCCACCACGATATAACTGAAATATTGTTGAAAGTGGAGTTAAACAACAACAAACAGCATATGATGATGACACACATTACACATAGAAACTGATGTGCGTGTAAAAGTAGTTGCAGCTAGTCAGCTATGTACAGTGAAACCTGTAGGAAAGATAATGAGAGTGGAAATAAACGATTTATTTCTCGTGTGAATTACAGGGATTTATTTCATCGAGAAATCTCGGTAAATCACACCTACTGTATCTATATAATAATAATATAATGTTTGTTATGGTCCAACTTATTCATTTTCTATTCTCTAAAATGTCATTCTTAATTCTACCTATCTTGACAAGCTATATTATATATTTTCAGATCAGTAGAAATATGGATGGGATGTGCATTTTGACGGAAGACCTGCAGTTTGTGCATAAGGAATCTCGAGTCACAGGTAACTTGTGTACAGTGCTGGATTAACATGGTAGCAAAAATAACATATGCTACAGGCTCCATTCTAAATACAAAATGTACTTGCAAGCTGTGTGGTGAAATTTATAATTTAATATATGTATTTTTTTGTTTTGCTTTAAATTTAGAACCCCTTTATAGCATAAGCTAAATGCCCCACACTAACTTAATCTGGCCCTGTTTGTGTAAGGCTATTAAATTATGACATGAGTGCTTCTAAATTAACGGTACTGTGAAATTGAATGAACTTCAGATTGACAGATACAAATGTACCAGTGCTTTCAACAGTTTTAGAAGTAGCCGAGACCTACAGATAAAATAGTAGGCTACTGACTTGCCGAAAAAAATTAAGCCAGGGTCTAAGCACCCATAAGCTGACGACTAAATTGTGCAAAATCCTCAATTCTGGGCATTTTCTGGCACTTTTTGATGACTTCTTGAATTACTATTTGAGTATTGGTACCCTTTTTTTATATATCAAACCTTTTTTTTCAACTTTTTTTTCCAAAAATAAAAAAATTAATTGAAAAAGTTCGTTAGATTGATTTTATTTTTCTGATGTTAGAGATGCCGACTTATCGTTATTTCGGCCGCCATTTTGTTTTCCGGTAGCTGCTGATACATGAAAATGCAATTTTTGATGTCAGATTTTTACAGATAATACTATATAAAGATATAATTTTTTTACATTAATTAATTATCTAAATTGTTTGAAATCTTTAAAAATTTTGTTTCTTTTAATATGGAATCGTTTAAATATAACGTGTTCGAATCGAAATCGCTGTTTTCGGAATTTTACCATTCGGGGCACGGTTTTTTCACCAGGGTCCCCCATTTCAATGCCTTGCCCGGCATGTTCCTGACGTTATATAGTTCTATAATTATTATCCAATTAAAGTGCAGATTCGTAGCTTGCGCATGGTCACAGTCGCTTCCAATTTCCTGAGCATGCTAAACAGAAAATGGTCGTCTCAAAAGTTCCAATATGAACAAATCAATGAAAAATTTGGAGTAGCGTTCTCCGATGGCGATATTTGTATTTTCTGTTACAATATCAACGTAGGAAGCATACCATCTCAACCATATTAGATCGCGAACATAGATGATTTTTAGTATTTAAAACGCCCCTAAACATGTCTGAAGGAGAACGTCGTACATCGCTGAAAGTGGAAAGTAAATAGTAACGTCAACGACGCTGGTTGTAACACAGGTGTTATCGTAGGTATGTATAAACCTTCTTCTCAATGTTTTAAACGTACAATTTATTTTTTGCATTGCTTCTTTTCAAGTAGTTTATGAAAAACTTCTTGTCAATTTATAATACTTCCAACTTGCGTTCAAAACAAAAGTAAACAAACCGGAAAGGGGGGTGTAAACAGAGATGAAAGTTTTCCTCTAATCCGCTGATTTCCTCTTTTTTTTTAAGGAAAATATTTGGAAATAAAATGTTTCTAGCTTGGTCCAAACAACTAGAAAACGAGGGTATGGGCTCTAGAATAGAAGTTTCCTCTTTTTTCATCAGTCAATCACTTTCTTCTATACTATAGTCTATGTACAAAATATTTGGGTTTTTTTTATACTAGACTATAGTCTTCACTCTTCAGAAAGTTAATTCTATTCTTATTTTTGTCATGGTGCTACATTTTTATTTGTATTTGCCAGCTTCCATGGATACTCGACCATGATTGAATATTTACATACTAAATTCAAATAAAAGTAAACAAAATGTTATAACTTATTGCATACATATGTATTTATAGACCAATGAAAAAAAATACCAGTGTTTCTGCTAATATTCTTGAAAAGGGGAAGGTAGTATAAGTAGACAAAACATATTTTTTTACCCTAGGTTATACAGAACAAGGATCTGACTTTAACTTTGTCCAAAAATGTCAATAAAAACTTTGGGGTCAATACCAAAAATTTGAAACTCTGGTAATTTGTTTTGTCTAAATACATTGTGAATTTATATTTATTATAATAGTAGTTATGAAAGGATAATAAGTACAATGTAGACTAGTTAGAACTGATTCTTTGTGGTCCCTTCCAGCTTCTGTTGTTTTTTTCCAGTTTACCTGACATTATGCTTTGCTGGTCAAAGACATGTGTGTGATCCAAGCTGGCCTTGGGCTTGGGATATAACCTGAACTTAGGACTGCAGGATAATATACAGCTGATCATGAGTTCATAATTTGTATCATAATGAAATATTTAGTTTTACATGTAGCTGGATTTATTCAGACCACAATACATGTGACAATAGATGATGTATTTCCTGAATAATAAATGAATGAACTTAATATTTTGGTTGTTTTCATTGAACATGTTTTAAGAAGCAAATTAGAATAGTAATGAGCAAGACTGAAACTTAGACACGGAGAGTAGGGTTAGGGGGTGGGTTATGGTGTTTAATGCCACTTTCAACAATATTTCAGTTATATCGTGGTGGTCAGTTTTATTGGTGGAGTAAACCGGAGTACCTGGAGAAAACCACAGATCTGTTGCAAGTCACTGACGAATTTTATCACACAATAATGTGTTATCAAGTACACCTTAAGTTACCATGAGCAGGATTCGAATGACATGGAGAGTAAGATTGAAACAAATTTACTTGCTCAAATTGTAATAAAGGGAAACCTGAATATAAACAGCATCCTATATAAACAACATTATTTTAAATAAAGTTCCAGGTTCCAGATGTAGCCTTTTGTAGGAAATGTGTAAACTGTGCAAATAATATCCATATATTTTAAACACAAGCTGATCTTAAGAAAGTTCAGTTTAGAGGTGTTTCACTATCATGCTTGTTGGGTGGTTGATGCATATAGCATCACTTTCAGCAATTGTACAGCTACATTATGATTGCAAGACATTGAGGTAGGAAAACAAAAACACCTACATGTATATCAAGCCGACCAGTTAAATTTTCGGCAAGGGGTAGGTGTCTGGAATCTTCACCCCTTGGGGGGATTACATATTGGTGGTATATATGAAATGAAAAGTATTTAGTTTAAGTTATTAGTTACTTGAGGTTATAGATTTTTTAAATATCTTTAATTTGGTACCTTGATGATCAAATTCTGACTAGAAACGACGGAGTAATCTTAAAAAACGTAAATTTGCACAACAAATTTTGAAGCAATGGCAGCCATTTTGTTTTCAAAATGGCCACCATTATGACAATTATTCTGTAATAAAATGCTAAAGCAAATAAGAGGTCATTGGTACAAACCTCCATATCCATTTTTTTCAGTGAAATTAATTATATTGATAAAAAAAATTGATCAAATTATCTTGGAACAGGTTCCCTGTCTGAGGAATTTTATGAAAAAATGGCAGCCATTTTGAACAAAATGGCCACCATGTCTTGTGTCAACAAAAAAACATCACGTCCAACAGAACGTGCACAACACTGGTATTGTCTTCCAAATTTTGTACGGATATCATTTTTAGTTTAGGAAATATGAAGCTTTTTGTGTCACTTTTCCATATAACTGCTGTGAAACGGTGCCATTCTCAAATAGTGTTGAACACTAATTGCACACCCACCTTTATGGATTCATAATTCCACAAAAAGATGTAAAAGGTGATTCATATGTTATAATTGCACTCAAAACAAGTATTTCTACACACAATTTCTTCTATTATGATGTCAGATAAGTTATTTTCTGACAAAATTATGGCAATGTGAGCCATAATGGACCTTTCGGTCAAGATCAAAAGTGGCTCCGACACATTTTGGACAGTAAAACAAATGGCGAATATTACTTCAAACATGTTCAGTTTCATTTTTCTGACAGAACAACTTATAATCTATGGAAAAAAACAAAAGTAGAGACATTATCTGCTGTTTGCACAAAAAATCAGAACTCTAAAACAGTCATTAAAACCATTATTGATGGTGGCCATCTTGAGAAAATTATTGACCAAAAATAGGCAATTTCAAATGCTCATAACTTTTGAACCCTTCATCCGATTTTTACAAATGAAGGCTCAAAATTCTTCTTAGATTGAGCTCTATATAATGGTTAAAAAACAGCAAGCATCCCCTGTAATTGATTTTTGACTGGCATCTCTACTGATGTGTGAATAAGTTATCCACATTACCCAGAAAATTGTAAAGATGTGAATTCACAAATGGGCTTTCTTGTTTTTTTGTTTTTTTTTATTTATGAATAAATGATGAAATTCTTAAATGCTAGTATTTATTTTTCTATTTGTCTTTCGCCGGCTACCTGCTATATTTGAAAGCCCTGGATACCCGTTTCAAGATTTTTCTATATTTCGTAGATTCAATCGTGTTCATTATATATGTCTCTGGAGGGATTTTCCGTTTTGAGGCCACTACAGCATTTCAGGTTGAAACAAATTATATAACATGAATAACAGACAGCAATCATAATAACAACATACCAATCATGTAACTGTAGCATATTTCTATAAGATGGGAACAGGACAAAAGCCCCCAGAACAAATGTCTCCCTAGGAC
Source organism: Bathymodiolus brooksi (assembly GCA_963680875.1). Taxonomy (NCBI): domain Eukaryota; kingdom Metazoa; phylum Mollusca; class Bivalvia; order Mytilida; family Modiolidae; genus Bathymodiolus; species Bathymodiolus brooksi. The sequence continues at coordinate 62,971,919 of OY804581.1, read as the reverse complement.
AAAAGCCCCCCCTCCCTCCATAATGGAATAATCATACAATCTTATTACATTTTTTTTTAAATGATGGTGATATTTAAAATATCTTAAGGATTAAAACTCACCCCTATTAAAAATAAAATACTTTAAAAACATATTTTATCCACCTTTTGTTTGTTGTTATGTTCGTTTATAAAGTGTAAATTAAACAAAAATACTGCTAAATTGTTTAAATTGAAATTAATCAGGAGTGTTATTTTCTCATCCTGTTTGTTACACTATATTGCTGCTTTTTTTTAAGATAAAGCAACTGTATTTTTGTTTTTACTTTCTTTGATGAGGGTCATTCTTAAACAAATATTTCAATTGTTTTTGATATCTTCAAATCCCAAAAATAACTTATTATGCAAAATGGTATTAAAAAATAATGTTAACCCATTGATAGCAGTACAATAAGTCCAAAATGTGTGCAAAGATACAAATATGTAAATAACTTGTACTATTCATTATTTGGAGGCTTTTTGTCAGGGAGCTTTTGTCCTAGGGGGTCTTATATCCGGGAGACATTTGTCCTAGACCCCAGGTCCCTATAAGATATACTTGTCTATAGTAGCTAGGGAATGTTTACTACATTATGAAAAGAAAGTTTGATTTTAAGTTTATGGCAGATATTGTATTGCAGAAAATCTTTAAGTTTTATGTATATCATGTACATGTATATGCTGCAGATTCAAGTACATAAATATTTTTCAGATTTTGATAATAGTAATTCCAGTACACATACTTGGTCTGATTCTAATGTAGATGTTGAAATCCATCCTCAGACTCCAGGTACTGTATTGCTGTATAACACATTGTTTTCTCTTTACTGGAATTGAATTTGTAAGCTATATTTAGGGTTTTACTCTTGCTTTTTTGTTAGCTCACATAATCAAAGCCAAAGGCAATGTTAGCTTTTGCCATCACTTGGCATCAGTCAACAGTTTACTTTTCACATTGTAATCTTCTCCTCTGAAACCCCTTAGCCAAATGAACTGAAACTTGATAGGAAGCATCTATGGAAGATCCTCTATAATGATTGCTCATTTCCTCCCGATTCGTTATCTAACATAACCACCATATGCAATTCTTGTTTCTGATGGGTCAATTTCTAAAACCCTTCACCTCTAAAACTGCTTGGCCAAATGAACCGAAACAGGCAATTCTTGTTTCTGATTGGTCTATTTCTAAAAAATCTTCTTCTCTTAATCGCTTGGCCAAATGAACCGTGACTTGGTAGGAAGCATCTATGGAAGGTCCTCTGTACAGATTGCTTATTTTGTCCCGATCCGTTAACAAACTGGCCGCCATAGGCAATTCTTGTTTCTGATTTGTCTATTTCTAAAAAAAAATCTTCTCCTCTGAAACCGAGTATCCAAATGAACTGAAATTTGATAGAAAGCATCTATAGAAGGTTCTATATAAAGTTTCCTCAAAACTGAGTGAAACATGCTCAGCCCACCGAGCATCTAGTTTGAGAAAGTCACCATCAAAATCCATAATTAATTAAACGTCTATAACTCGTCTATCACAACAGAAGTATTAATATCTCTTACAAGGACAAATAGTCACATTAATTCCACAGACACTCAAAAGAAAAAAAAATTGTAATTGTTTATTTTTAAAATAGAAAAGTGTTGGATACAAATGAATTTCAATACATATACTGTAGATGAAAAATACATAAAATAACATATATTATAAGATAGTCAAACCTGTATTAAGAGGTCATATTTGGGACAAAGAAAAAGTGGCTGTATAAGACAGGTGACTTCTTAAAAGAGGTTCAATTCATATGAAATTTTCAATGACGGGAAGAAAAATGTGACCTTTTAATACGGGTGGCTGCTTAATAGAGGTGACTGCATGGGCAGGTTTACATGTACCTGTAGCTTTCATGCAAACAATGTACAATACAAGAACAAAGAACACCGATAATATAACATGTATCCAAAGAAAATCAGCCATTCATTGCCGGCTCACATTCAGCCATTTTTTTTTATCAATTAGCTCTGTCTGTTTTGGGGATATGTAAAAGGTGGAGTTTTTCGCTATTTTAATATAATATTTGAGGTTTTGAAAACCTCTGTGTAAGTTGGATTTCTTCCTTACATCTACACCTATATATACACTCAGACAAAAGTTAAGCACCATTTTTATATTTTTATCGATATATTTTTTTACATCAATACTGTTAAAAACAATAAAAATAGATATCACCATTTGTCTTACACTTCTTAAAAGACTACACCAATGGCTCTAAAATTACCAATCTACGAAGTATTTATCATCCTGAAAGACGTGACTATGACGTGGCAAAAAAGGGGTTCAGAACAGGCGTTGGGAAAAACGTAAAACCAGTTTGTCTTTGATGGAAGTTTTTAGCATTGCATTAAAATGCAGAGCCTTCAGATTTTAAGAACTTTTAAATGCATATTGTGCGTATGTGTAAGGCATAAAAATCAATAACGAGTATATCCACCGCGTTTATTGTGAAGTTCTGTAACACGCCTCGTCATGCTTCGCACAAGATGCCTAAGCCGTTCTTGGGAGAACTGTTGCCACTCCTGTAAGATAGCAGTTCTTAATTCATCAATATTTTGACATTTTGGATTGCGTTGGTTAATTTTTCGGCCAATAAAGTCCCATACATGCTCTATAGGATTCATGTCTGGCGACATCACAGGCCATGGAATTGTCTGAACAGCCTCTTGCTGTAAAAAATGTTGTACAATTCAGGCTCTATGTGGCCTAGCGTTGTCGTCCATGAACATTGGCCTGTCAGCCAACACATGATTGTCGAAATGGGGGACTATGCGTGGAGCGAGCACATTGTCACGGTATTTTTGGCCTGTCAGATTACCATCAAGAACGTACAAGTCCAACTTACAGTCAAAGGAAAAACAACCCCAGACAGTTACACCCCCACCCCCAAAAGCAGTTGTGACCAAAATGTGGTTGTCCTGAAATGAAGTGTTTCGTTGGCGCCAAACCCTTGCACGACCGTCGGTAGGGCGTAACAAAAAACGACTTTCATCAGACCAGTGGACCCGTCTCCATGTGCGAATAGTCCACCCCAAATGATCATGTGACCAGTCAAATCGAGCATGGTGATGACGTAATGTCAACTGTGGACGTTTTAAGGGTCGTCGCGCTCGCATTCCCTGATGGTGGAGGCGTCTGATTACAATGCGTGTGCTAATGTGGCCTCCAAACGCTAAATTACCACGAAGTGCACTAGCTGTACTGAACGACCGTTGCCGCTCCCGTCTGGATATAAGCCGGTCCTCTCTCAGCGTCGTTTTGCGAGGTCTACCTGCACATGGACTGTCAGTAACATTCTGCATCAGTGGTACAATGATGGAATGGTTAACCCTGAAGTGGTCTGCCACCCTTCTATGGCTAAAACCACCGTTATGCATGCCAACAACTTGCCACCTTTCTGGTATGGTTAATTTTCGCCGCACCATACCAAACCAATAGAAAATGAAACTTAAAACTCTACACAAAAAAAATCAGCTTTCGTTCGCAAACATAAATGTTTAAAAGTATACGTGGCACTTTACACACCCTGTCATATACACATAAATAAAAATTGATCAATAACCTGTTTTACACGTAAGTAAGTATGTGTGTACAGGTAACGAAAACAGCAAACCGTTTTGAAATAAGTTCATTATTAGAAAAGATATTATTGAAACAAGTCAGGTGATGCTTAACTTTTGTCGGACTGTATATATAACATTTTAAAATTAACAAGATTATGAAGATATGATTTATTGTATTTTGATTCTCAATGTAACTATCAAATATTCCACTCAGACACACAACATTACTTTATGTACTCCTTTCCATGAATGTAAAATCTTTTTTTATACAATTATACAGCATTAGGTGGTCGAGTTGGACAAGTTCTGTTAGACAAAGGAGCAGATGCCAATGCTCCATCTGTTCCATCGTCACAAGATACAGCGTAAGTGTTGTCCATTGCCACTGATAATGGAGATTATAGATCTGTAGAATTATTCTTGCCACTGTAAGTCTGTCAGAAAATGTTTTATTTAGCTGGAAAGATATATAAACATTATGCAAGCTTTGCAATCAAAAGACACGAATCTTGTCTTACCTAAACGAAAGATAAACAATATTAATCCCATGTCTCTGTTTTAATGAACTTTATTTTGTTATGCCAGAAATTAATTCAGTTTTTCATAGTTACTTGTACGTCTACCTCAGTGAAAGAAACCACTGCTCGCCAAAAGCAGGAAGAGAACAAATTTGGCGAGTACGTTTGCGTAAAAACTCGACAATCCGGTGACCGAACATCGTGAGGTGAGTTCCAATTATTTTGCACTTGCCCCTGTCAACCAACTTGACGAAGTAGTTTCTCAGTCAATGATTCCGTAAAATTTTTGATTCGACAATAAAAGATGTGAAGAAATCCTTCAAAATCGTTGGTAGAACTAGCGGTGCAATGTTTCATGTCTGCCATATTGATTTCTCTTATTGATAGAAAACGCTAAAAGATGGCGTCCTATTCCGAACCGGGATCAAATAAAATTAATACATGTATATACCTCCCAAAATTCAATGCAAACGATTCAGATTATCTTAAATATGGATTCAGATTATCTTAAATATGGATTCAGATTATCTTAAAAAACTTGATGATATTAAATAAAATTGGGTTTGGGTGGACATGGTAAAAAGGTAAATGTTAAAAATCGTAATTTTCAAGTCGGTCGGATTTTGCTGCAATTAATTTTGGCAAGTGCAATTCTAATTTGGCGAGTACAATTTTGAAGCAACTAGCCAAAATGGCGAGATAAGAGAAAAAAATGTTTCCCACACTGCTACCTGTGCAATCAGTACCTATCACCACTAAGGTAGTGAGCCGTGGTGAAGTGTACTAATTATACCCCCGCTCCCCGAAGGGGGAGGGGGGTATACTGTTTTACCTCTGTCCTACCGTCCATCCAAGATATTTTTCGTCGCATTTTTCTCAGTAACTATTGATGGCAGAAATCTCATATTTGTTCACAAGCTTAATATAGGTACCCTATATCGGGGGAAGCGTTTTTGGATCCATCAGATTCCTACTTCCTGTTTGCCGACTTTGTTTATTTTTATACACATTGAACATACATTTTGTATATGCTCATTTTTAGTCACATTTTTCTCAGCAACTATTGATGGCAGAAATCTGATATTTGGTCACAAGCTTCATATAGGTACCCCATATCATGGGAAGCGTTTTTTGACCTGTCAGATTCCTTCTTCCTGTTTGCCGAAGAGCGGGGGTATCATACGTGAGCATTAGCTCACAGTTCATCTTGTTACAACTGTATGTAATAAAGTTTGTCAGTAACTTATAACATGTTTGCGGTTTTCTCCAGATACTCTTGTTTTCGTCCACCAACGCTACAATAAAACTGAAATAGTACTGAAAACGTTATTAACTCCCTATGTTGTATTAATTCTATATAAAGTCACACCACTTACGTGATCTCACGAGATGCGTAACTGTTCATGTGTATCTTCAGTGTGCTGTGCTTATTATGTGGAGAAGGACGTGGTCCATAATTCTCCTGTGTAGCATCTTAATAAAATTACTACGTAGTGTACGAGAAATAAAAATTATATTAAATTATATCTTGTGTGTACGGGAAAATAAATATTTTTTCTACAAATTCTCGCGTGCACAAGATTTTAGTATAAACCAAAATGGCAGACGCCATGCTTTCTAAAATTGAGAAAGCCACAGTTAAAAGGCGTACGACGTCAAAGATGGATAGTAAGGGAAAAGGTAAAGGGGAAGCCAAGAAAAAACCCTTTGAGAAAGATCCATCACTTTCAAAAGACTGAAAAAGTTGGCTGTCAAAAATGGCTTCCACATCTAGCGGCATGGCCGGTAATAGTGAGCCATCTTTAACTGATATTATGGGTGTTTTAAAGACTATCCAAAATGTACAAAATACTCAAAAACGTAACATGGAAAACATCGACAGTAAAGTGCTTGAAATGTACAATGATTGTGATGACGCAGAGTTCTAATCCTCCTGGAACATCTGAGCTCTCCCCCAGTTTTTAGTGGGGTTTGTGTTACTCGATCTTTGGTTTTCTGTGTAATGTTTTATAAATCATTGTTTGTCCTTTTTATTTTTTTCATTGTATTGTCTGTCCTTCGATTGTAGTTTCTAATTGCCACATTGGTGTCTTCAGGCTTTTCTTAATGTACTTTCATTGGTGGGAATTAAATTTATTTGGAGGTACACGAGGAACTACCTTGGTAGTGTAATGGTTAGCATGCTAGTCTGAGTGTGGTAGGTTGTGGGTTCAAAGCATACATCCTTAAAGAGAGAGAGAGCAAAAACTGGTTGGATAGTAATCTGGATAATGTTTCTTGAGTGGAGCTACATGTGAACTGTTGTTCCACTAAGCTAGCTTTATGAAAATTCAATGATTGATTCCGGTGTAGTACAATAAAGATTCAAATTTCATCATTTTATCCATGAAGAAATTTCTTTCTCCATGATATAGCTGAAAAGTTTCTTTCTTGACGATGAAGAAGAATCACTCTCAATAGGTACTTGAAGAATATGCCAAAAAATGAGACATGTATGTTTTATAAATATATTGTTTTCTATAAAGTACCAATGGTATTGATTTGACATAAATCAACATTATATTTCAGTAAAAGTTCCACTCCGGAACCAGAAACTGACTGGAAAGACGAAGATGATGAGGTGATAGAAGACCAGATTACTGTAAAACCACCCTCGGCAACAGTCACATCATTAATTGGTATAGCTCTACCTACAAGAAATGAACCAAAGTACACCAAAGCTGGTCGAAATAAGAACAATATAGCCGAGACCACTGTAACATCAGCCGGGTCCAAGAAGAATAAGAAAAATAGAAGAGAGAAAGAAAAATCTTTGGATGATGATGATCTGCCATTGTCCACAGCAATACAAATAAAACCTACACCAACTTCTGTCAATGACAATAATAATAAAGTTAAGAGGAAAAGGAACAAGTCGGATGTGACACTGAAATCTGCTGCCGCAGGTAGGTCAGCTTTATAGTTTGAAGGCATTATTTGATCATGTTTTCTCCTGGTGCTCTGGTTTCCTCCACTAATAAAACTGAACACCATGATATAACTGAAATATTGTTGAAAGTGGCATTCATTCCGTAACACTAATCCTTGATCATTTAATAAATTAGACATATTTTGATAAAAGATCACATTTAAATCTTCTCCTCTGAAACTGCTGAACCAAATTAAACCAAACCTGGTAGGGATGGTCCCTGGGTGGCTCCCTTTCAAAATTGTGTCCGACAGCCAAGATGCCATTCAAGATGGCTGCTGTTGCTAAAAATAGAAATTTCTTCAATTGTCCATTGCTGCTTTAGTATGAGTCAAAATGAGCTCAAATTTGAACTGCAGCTACATGGCAAGCCTCTACATTAACATATTTTTCAACTTGTCCCTTCGGACAACTAACTAAAAAAAGTACTTGTCCGACTCAATCTTTTAGTTGTCCGTAAAAATTACAAAAACTAGAGAATAATTATCCAGGGCTCCCGCCCACTACTTTCAAATTAGAGGGAGAAGTGACTTCTCTTTCAGAGAGCTCACAGGGAGAAGTGGGAGACAACAGAGAGAAGTGGGGAGACTTATAGGAGAAGTCAATTGCAATTAATCGAAACATTGTTTCGCGACCCCTCTGACGTTACCCTGCCCAAAGGAGTAGGTATGATAAGGGCAGAAATTGGCCTAAAAAATAGACAAATTATAAATGAAACGTATAGCTTTCGTTGTTTCTTGATTTTATAAGACCTTTACCCCAACTACTATTTTGGTAACAATTTTCCATATTTGCACGTGTGATGACGTCACACTAGTCAATGAAAAGTCTATCGTTTCGTGAAAATATATGAAATCTAACAAGAAATGTGTATTTAATGTCAATTTTCAGTATAACCACAAGCAGGTTCCAACGGCATATTTTAGTATGATTTTTAATATACATAAACACATATCTCATTTAATTTTTGTGTTGGGACCCGAGTGTGGAGAGTATGAAATCTGCAATCAAAAAATAATTTTATGGTCGATTTCTGGTCAGCGGCCATTTTTTATTGACCGTTTTCATCCGTAATAGACAGAAATAGAAATCAACCTTTCAATCTCATCCAAAATAAAGTTGGTTATCGTAGTTGTTAAAACTTTTGACGTTATTTAAATAGAAAAAAACCGGCTAAATTTTGGAGGTGATTTACTGCCGACCTGATTGTGCATCGAGTCCAACGTGTTTTTTTTCTAACCCTCAGTGGAATTTCATATGTTACTATACTAAAGTATACTTTTAATATTATCCCCACAATTCACAAAAAGTACAGAAAACAAAACAAGCAACCAAAAAGAAAAAGTCAGATTATTTTATAAATTAATTCATTGGACATGTAAACGACACATCGGAACTTTCTGATCACAAATCTCAGAAAATAAAAAAAATCCAAATCACGATTCATGGAAATTAAAATTTGCCATTTTTGAGAATTTCACAAATAACGGTGAATCAATAAGAGACATAAATGAAGGGTCACGAGAATATAAAATGCATGCCATGCGTGGTAGCAAGGATTTATATAGTAGGATCCTTGGTGGTATTGGAAAGAGGAGTGAGGGTCAGACGCAATTGCAATATTTTTAACCTTGCCATGGAAAATGTGTTAAAAGGCTTACCTGACAAATTCAGTTGTCCAGGCATCGTACACAAATGCACTTCAAATGTACACATTTTTTTTATCATTTTCAAATTGCGAGATCGTGGAGATGAAATAGGTTTCCTGTATACATAAAAACGATGCGGAGCTGTTCTTCAATGTTTGACACCAGCTCACAAAGTTTTCAGAGACGGTATGACCATGAAGTGGATGCACATTTATTCATGTTTCTTTCCTCTCCGAAGCAGACAAAATGCACACTAGAAAATGACGTCATCCATCACTGTAAACATTAAACGATCAATTCTTGTAGCACACGATTTTGATATTAGAATTTTCTTTTAAGTTTATTTCAATTGAGAAGAATTGAAATGGTTACAGATTTGCGAATTTCTTATTGAAATAATTTTCATTTTGTTTTTAAATACCACTTTGTTCTATAATTTCATGCTTTCGGTGAACAGATATTTGGCTATCAATATAGGACTCCTAAGGAGTATGACTTATTACCAAAAATCGTATAGCCGTTAGAAGGGCTTCATCCTTTAATATGATAATAGGTGTTACCTAACTTGGGACGAAGTCCAATAATTTTTGTTAAACAATAATATGAGACAGGTGCTACCTGTAGTGCCAGCGAAGCACAATCCACATTATCTAATATTTAAATCATGTAAACACTTAAGATGATTGAAATAGAAATTTTACTTACTTTTGTGTACTTTTTGGAGTGTACTGTATAGTTCTAATAATAAAACCCTAAATGCTTGCTTACTCGCAAGGGTTATAAACGGGATGCCATTACACGTAATGGAGCAGCTGCCGAGATTTTTTGCGCTCGCTTACAGAGCTTCTGACGCCTGCATTTATCAATAATAAGACATAACCTTTCCTTTTGTCCATTATTATAACAAGTTTTTATCACCTACCAGTATTTTAGAATGTAATTCCCACAAAATAAAAATCTTCTCTCTGAACATTTTGAATTTCGTCATTTCCGGCCTCACTATTTGGATGTCGATTCCATATTTGGCGATTTAGGAATGAATGTTTACATCAGCGTGTAGTAAGAAATACCATATTTAGAAAAGCTCTGCCTTCCGTAGTTTCCGGTTATGGAAAACGATCGATAAATTTGAACAAGGTTGTTGCTACCTTTGAAAAGCATATATTTCTCAGCCAAACCGATTTAGCAAGGACTGGGATCATCAGTAATAGTTATAATGAAATGTTTGAAGCGTAAATAGTGAGTTTTTTTGTTTCAACTGCAACTTTTTTTTTGCTCCATTGTATCGAATGGGACTGCGTTGTAGCTCTGCCGAGACACAAGTTTGTCACAGGAGCTACATTATTGCAGCTATGTACTGTAGTACAATGTAAGGATGCTCTTTCCATCTATTGAAACAGGCACGGCCATGAATGCTCGCGAATCTGAAAATTATCTGCCAATTTCACGCTCATTCAGTGCATCAAAATAGTGTCAAGATTTTTTGGGCCGAGATATATCGGGGACGACTTTTAACATTGATAACCGGAAGTAGTTCCAGATTACTCTGCATCCGATTTTTTGTAGATTTAACCATGTATTGGTTTCCGGTGCATGAAATTTAAGCCATTAGTGATATGAATCTGGAATCGAAATATTGCTATTTCTACCATAGTTGGGACTTTGTCCCATATAACTTAATTCTAAGCTTTCAACATTCACGTTGCGGTGGCGTAATGGTTAGCAATGGTTGGACAAAATTATTATGCATCATAAGAAAAAGTTTTTGATATGCTAACATTATTTAATGTTAAAATAACCGTTAAAACAAAATATCAAATGTCCATAGATTATAGCACTTCATTTTGGGCTAACTACTCAGAGCAAACTTTTTTAAAGCATGACAAATAAAATAACTTGATATTTATTACGGTATACAGACACAAAATGAAATTCACATGTTCAGATTTTGAGAACTGATTAATGATTATTTTGATAGATTGTCATTATATTAAAGTTTTTCCACATTTTCCATGATATTACAATTTACATACAGATACTTATTTAATATCGGAACTTTAGTATCCATTCATTGGAGTGTTAGAATGTAAGTTTAATCTTGATGGATTATTGCAAGTAAATTATGAACATGGACCATAATGAGAATTAAAAAACATGGTTTTCCCCTACAATAAAAAAACACAAAACATCATTTTAAAACATTGGAACAATATTGATTATTAAATAGCATGTATGAATCTATTGATGCTATGCATTCCCCAGTTCTTTAAATTGTGAAATGTTGGGTAACATAATAAGAATTTTCTAATACAAATTCTTAATAATTAGTAAAAGTGATCGTGGCTTACCGCCAAGTGAACAACAATTCTTCAGCTATACCATGGCGAGAACAAGTTAAGTTTATATCAAAATGGTGCTGTCTGGTTTGTTCTAGACTAACACACTTGGTTGGAATTTTTAGTGCCATATCACTGCTCCGCGGATAGACATGGGGATTCACACATTATCATGATTCCGAGCCAACCAGGTTTTTGTTCTAATGCTTTACTGTCGTGTGCTAAGCAAAGATGCAACACATGCCAATTCTATACAACTTTTAATTACAAAAATAAAAAAGAAATAACCTTAGAGAAATAAAGTAAGGAAAACGGATCGTATAATAAAGGTTAACATTGCTATCGTTGCCTTGTTTAGTGCGGACTGAAAAAGTCTGATATAATGAACTGAAATTGATCACTTTTATACAATTTAAACCATAAAAAGTGTTTAAAAAAAACAAAGAACACAACTTATTCTCACAAAGAAATATATATTTACGGTAAACATATCGTGTTCGTATATGGCAGAATATTTTTTTTTCAAATCTTAATAGCATATTATACATGTACATTCAAAAGCAGAAAAAGGAGAAACTATAAAAAAAAGTTCAGAAAAAAAAAAGGAAAAAAAACGTTAGAAAGGGTAATATATAAGACTTCCTAAATGTTGCATTATTGTGACCTGAGATTGTTGTGTGGTTACTTTGATGTGATCGTCATATGGATATTGACTTTTGTAAATCTCACCAACATTAAAAGTTAATTGATGATGACAATGAAGTGAAGCTTCTACTGAAGAATAGAATGCACCTATGACATTGGATGTTTTCGATAAGCATTATTATTTTTGATTACCATTATCACAAAGAAGTACAAGTATGTACCCTTGTCCATCGATCTGCACGTCCATACGACCATGTACCCTAGGATTTGGTTAACTTATGGATATACTGTAAGATACAGGATTTCCCTCTACTTTATTCAGGATTTCCCTCTACTTTATTCAAAGTTACAAGTGCAGTTCCTCGTATTTTCGGAAATGTCCTACTATTTTCACGTGAATTTACAGACAGCTGATTTTTGTCAATACCGATTTTACTGTAATTTACTTGTGTTCGTAATGATTTCTGCTTCAAATATTTTCCGAGAGCTCAAAATTCTTACCTAAATCAATCCCGTATTTCAACAGAGTATTCAGTTGTTCAGAACTGCCAGTGTTCATCATGTGTAAAGGCGCACAACATTGTATTAATTGGTAAACAGACATTTGTGTATTGCCGCTGGTTTTGTTATTGTGATAAATCAGTCAAGGATAAATATCCCACAATGCATTGCTCTTTTAGTTTACCTAGCGGGACTATTTGTAATCAATGTAAGAATCCCGTTTTATTGTTGACATTGAAATAAGATTGTGTGTATTAAAATGTAACAAGAAACTTAAGATTATTGTCAACTAAGATATTATGAGTGTGTATATAAAATTCTATCGTTTTAAGAATTGTAGAACAATTTATTTTACTGTTGCCGGGATTTATTTGTAAGGCGAGTGTGTGGCTGGTATTTAGACGGGAGTGAAATGTCGTCACCCCGGCGAAATTTATTAGTATAAAAAGGGCTCAGCATCCCTTTCGGGGTTCTTACTATTTTGTTCTTACGCTGTTGCAGGTTGAGTGTACCACGCTGTTGGATAATTTATTCGGATATTTTTACATTTCAATAGGTTAGTTAGGAATTTCTGACAGTTAAAGTTTATTTTCAGATAAGAACATTTTTTTCCTTTGGCATTTTTCTTTATGACAGTTTCACAATGTTTTGTTGTGAAGTCGTAGCTAAATTGGATAAATTATAGATCCGGTGTCCTATAATTATTAGCTACCATAATTATTAGCTACTTTTTGACGTTCGGAACTAGATTTTCGTAAACCACAAAGGTGTTCCAAATGATAGCCATGAAAATTAGCTACCTTAATAATACATTAAAAGTACTATGCCAGTTATTCCCCTTTTACCATGTTTTGATAGATTCTTGGTAATTAGTATTTTTCAACGAAAAAAGAGGGGTGGATGTAGGCAAGGAAATCTATTTAATTAGATAGATTTATCCAAGAAATGGATAGCAAACTCCTATTTATTCATTTACACCAAGGATTTATATATATATATATATATATATATAAATCCTTGTTTACATGGAGCAAAATCTGGATGAAAATAAGTTATTTCGATATAAAATATATGATTGATTGATTGATTGGTTGGTTGGTGTTTAGCGTCCAGCCTGCAATTTTTCAGCTATATTCAGGACGAGAACATTTAAAAATTTAAACGCCACGGGACTCGAAACAAGGAAAGGTGTATGGGTAGGGGCGAATAATTTAGCCAGTGCAACAGGTCTCATCATGAGCATACTGGGTTCTTTAACGTGCGAAGAGGATGGCAATCTCTCAACACGGGACCTCGGTTTTATTTACGTCTCGACCGAAGGACGGGTTGGTTGTGAATTTATACATCCCGCACAACCGATGGACGCCCCTTCAAGCCGAAGAAGCTCTCGGTCCCATTTCTATACACCGGGGTTCCCGCGGGGTTATATATATATATAATATAAATAAATTCAAGTCTAATAATATTTTTAAAAAATTATATATTTATAGTGACATGAACAAGTTTCTATATATCAATCACCATATTATTTATCTGTACATAATGCATTTTCTGCTTTGCATATATACAAAAATGTGTATATCTATTCCATTTATATGTGTATTATCATAATTTGTAATATTGAATTAATTAATAAACTATGTTTATACTATATCTATTCCAAAGAAATAAGACGCTTAGTTATAACAAGCAATAACGCTCCTGTGGTGAAATAGTTACGAGTACTCGCATCATGTGCGGTAGATCGTGGTTTCGATCAACGATCTGATTAAACCAAAAATTATACAATTTATATTGGTACATGGCGTAAAAGAATAAAGGCAAAGACTAGTCAGCATAATTTCTTCATTACATGGGATAGAAGTCGTGAAGTTTTCCATGAATATAAGCTACCTTGCATCTGTCCAGTGTATGACATAGGTTTCAAAGTGTTATCCATGAAAATAAACTACCTTGCACCCTTCAAACATGAGCATAAGCATCTGAAGCTTGTCCATGAAAATTAGCTACTCAACCTTTCTTCATTGCATGGAATAGGAGTCATGACGTGTTCCATGAAAATAAACTACCTGGCACCATTCAAACATAAGCATAAGCATCAGAAGTTTGCCCATGAAAATTAGCTACCTCTCATTCCTTCGTTTCATGGTCCATGAAAATTAGCTACCTGCCCATGAAAATTAGCTACCTCGCATTCCTTCGTTGCATTGGATAGAAGTCATGATGTTTTCCATGAAAATAAGCTACCTTACATCTGTTCAATGTATGACACAGGTGTCAAAGTGTTATCCATGAAAATAAACTACCTGGCACCATTCAAACATAAACATAAGCATCAGAAGTTTGCCCATGAAAATTAGCTACCTCGCATTCCTTCGTTTCATGGTCCATGAAAATTAGCTACCTGCCCATGAAAATTAGCTACCTCGCATTCCTTCGTTTCATGGTCCATGAAAATTAGCTACCTCGCATTCCTTCGTTACATTGGATAGGAGTTATGACGTTTTCCATGAAAATAAGCTACCTTACATCTGTTCAATGTATGACACAGGTGTCAAAGTGTTATCCATGAAAATAAACTACCTGGCACCATTTAAACATAAGCATAAGCAACAGAAGTTTGCCCATGAAAATTAGCTACCTCTCATTTCTTCGTTTCATGGTCCATGAAAATTAGCTACCTGCCCATGAAAATTAGCTACCTCGCATTCCTTCGTTGCATTGGATAGAAGTCATGACGTTTTCCATGAAAATAAGCTACCTTACATCTGTTCAATGTATGACACAGGTGTCAAAGTGTTATCCATAAAAATAAACTACCTGGCACCATTCAAACATAAGCATAAGCAACAGAAGTTTGCCCATGAAAATTAGCTACCTCTCATTCCTTCGTTTCATGGTCCATGAAAATTAGCTACCTCGCATTCCTTCGTTTCATGGTCCATGAAAATTAGCTACCTGCCCATGAAAATTAGCTACCTCGCATTCCTTCGTTACATTGGATAGGAGTCATGACCTTTTCCATGAAAATAAGCTACCTTACATCTGTTCAATGTATGACACAGGTGTCAAAGTGTTATCCATGAAAATAAACTACCTGGCTCCATTCAAACATAAGCATAAGCATCAGAAGTTTGCCCATGAAAATTAGCTACCTCTCATTCCTTCGTTTCATGGTCCATGAAAATTAGCTACCTCGCATTCCTTCGTTTCATGGTCCATGAAAATTAGCTATCTGCCCATGAAAATTAGCTACCTTGCATTCCTTCGTTACATTGGATAGGAGTCATGACGTTTTCCATGAAAATAAGCTACCTTACATCTGTTCAATGTATGACACAGGTGTCAAAGTGTTATCCATGAAAATAAACTACCTGGCACCATTTAAACATAAGCATAAGCAACAGAAGTTTGCCCATGAAAATTAGCTACCTCTCATTCCTTCGTTTCATGGTCCATGAAAATTAGCTACCTCGCATTCCTTCGTTTCATGGTCCATGAAAATTAGCTACCTGCCCATGAAAATTAGCTACCTCGCATTCCTTCGTTTCATGGTCCATGAAAATTAGCTACCTCGCATTCCTTCGTTTCATGGTCCATGAAAATTAGCTACCTCGCATTCCTTCGTTTCATGGTCCATGAAAATTAGCTACCTGCCCATGAAAATTAGCTACCTCGCATTCCTTCGTTACATTGGATAGGAGTCATGACGTTTTCCATGAAAATAAGCTACCTTACATCTGTTCAATGTATGACACAGGTGTCAAAGTGTTATCCATGAAAATAAACTACCTGGCACCATTTAAACAAGCATAAGCAACAGAAGTTTGCCCATGAAAATTAGCTACCTCGCATTCCTTTGTTTCATGGTCCATGAAAATTAGCTACCTGCCCATGAAAATTAGCTATCTCTCATTCCTTCGTTTCATGGTCCATGAAAATTAGCTACCTGCCCATGAAAATTAGCTACCTCGCATTCCTTCGTTTCATGGTCCATGAAAATTAGCTACCTCGCATTCCTTCGTTTCATGGTCCATGAAAATTAGCTACCTGCCCATGAAAATTAGCTACCTCTCATTCCTTCGTTTCATGGTCCATGAAAATTAGCTACCTGCCCATGAAAATTAGCTACCTCTCATTCCTTCGTTTCATGGTCCATGAAAATTAGCTACCTGCCCATGAAAATTAGCTACCTCTCATTCCTTCGTTTCATGGTCCATGAAAATTAGCTACCTCGCATTCCTTCGTTTCATGGTCCATGAAAATTAGCTACCTGCCCATGAAAATTAGCTACCTCGCATTCCTTCGTTTCATGGTCCATGAAAATTAGCTACCTGCCCATGAAAATTAGCTACCTCTCATTCCTTCGTTCCATGGTCCATGAAAATTAGCTACCTGCCCATGAAAATTAGCTACCTCTCATTCCTTCGTTTCATGGTCCATGAAAATTAGCTACCTCACATTCCTTCGTTTCATGGTCCATGAATATTAGCTACCTTCCCATGAAAATTTGCTACCTCGCATTCCTTCATTCCATTTCTCTGACAATATCTATGACTTTTTTATTTTCCAAAATCTGATTTTATTTGTATGTTTATTCTGATAATAGGGGCAAGTATTACTGTAGTAGAACAAGTCAAACATTTCCGAAATTAGACAACATTATAATTCTGAAATTCTAAAATTTGACAGTCCTGCTCTAGTTCATAGTAGGATACTAATTGTAATACTTCTGTGTTTTTTTTAAATTCTTTTTATGGACGAAAAGAACGTAAATAAAATGGAAGTGAGATTTAATTGAAATTATTAGAATTGTATGAAGGATCTTTCTCAAGTTATGGAGATGTGGACATAAAACTGTGATCACTCATAATACATTAAAGAGATCTCTAATTAAAATAAAGATATCTAAATTGAATTGTCGAGCTGTTTAATCCTTATAGGAATCAGAATCAATTAGAATCTAAAATTCAGCTCAAACATTGAGCACATCACATAACTGACTGTAATTTACTGCTTAACCCTCCCCCCTCTCCATATGTCTAGCGATAGTTTATTTTTAGCTCCCCTTACGCCTGTGATCATCCGACATCAATGTGAATGAAAATGACGTTGTATAAAAATAACAAGAACTCAAATAAAATCAAATGTTTATTATTTTTAAAATTTGTTTTTATCTTATATACTATTGTGACAAATTGTGACAAATACTACATATGAAAAGATTTACAAATAACATGGTCACTTCAAAGAAAACAAAATAAAAATAAAATAAAACTGACAGAATCATTGAAAGGAAATAAAGTTGAGAAAAATAATACAAGACTTGGATAGTAAATTATTCAAGAAATGATATAAAATAAAGGGCTACGCCAGGGGCGTAGCTAGCCTTTTTTGCAGTGCAAGCAACCATACCTTGGAGAGGGGGTCTTTTTTTTTACTAGATGCAAAATTGTGCATTCTGAGGTGTTTTCATGGGTAAATTGAATACATAAGCAACACATTGATTTCATGATTTTGTTAGACAGAATTTACTTAGAATTGCCCAAAATCTGTTCTACGTGTCTTAGCAGGCACGCACTTCTCCATAACTTTGTCTAAATCCACACTGAAATCGCGATGGATATACATTAATGCTAGCGATGACAACCTATCGTTATTCATTGTTGATCGTACATATGTCTTCAACCGACGTAGTACACTGAACGATCGCTCTGCGGTAGCACTTGTTACCGGCATTGTCAAAATGATACACAAGATGGTATCTATAGAAGGATATAGAACCGGGTTTACTGCATCAAGTGTCTCACAAAGTGAAGTTGGCATCTGATGGCGAGGTGTTATACTCCAGCGTGTTCGCCATCGAGCGACCTCCCTCTTGAATTCGTTTAAATTACATGTCAGGTCAGTCTGGTATGTCTCATACAATGTCGCGATTTGTTCGTTCGTAATATTTCCTATAACACGAGGAAGCAGATACTGTGCATAAAAGCGATTTTCTGATTTTATCAGACGCGACTCCAATTCCATTATCATGTGGACTATAAACGCAAAGTACAAAGAAACTTTCCAATACTGTTTTGGCGTGTCTGCAGGGTGATTGGCTCTGGTAGTCTGTCTTCCACATCGCCTCGGCATATTTTCAACGATATCGAAAGGTTCTGATAAAGCTAATGCCGATTGATACAATTCATTCCAAACTGATTCATCGAGTCGTTCAGCTCCGAACAACTCAATGACAGCTTTACATTCTTTTGTAGCCTCCAGCAGGTCACATTCGATACCTTGCAGGAATTTCGACAGAAACACCGTACTCTGTAAAATGTGTTCTGATACTACCAGAGCTATAACAAATACAAATCTGGTAATAGATGCAAGGTATTGTCCGGCTTTGTCATCTCCTAGTCCCTGTAATCGTTCCAACGCATGAACCACTATAGGAAATGATGTTTTAAATGTGTACAGTGCGTCGGCTTGACTCGTCCATCGCGTTTCGCAAAGTGTGCGCAGATTGGTCCGCTTGTCCATATTTTCGATGTAACTCATACTAATGATACGCCGTAACGTCATTTGAATAAAATTTGAAATGCCGTAATTTTTATGACATTGAATTTTCACAAAAAGCCACAACGAGACTTTGTTTTCCGCTTTTTTTTTTATTTCTATTATTCCTTATTTATTTTATTTGTTTTACTCTTTATTTTTTTTTCTTCAGCACGCCGATGTGCACGCAACTGCGTGTTGGCGTATAGGGAGCTACGCGCCTGTACGCAGATAGAAGCATGTCGGCAAGGGAAAGATGAAACAGCATATACGTATGTCAAAACAAAAACAAGTGTCGAAACGGTAAATTGCTGGAAACAGTAATTTACTGGACCCACTGCATTTTGGGCACGGACATTGATTTTGTCTTGTTTTACTATTTCATTCAGTTGTTAAAAATGCCTTCCAAATATACGAAATGTCTGAATTCTCTGAATTTGTGTCACTTTTAGAAATAAAATGGCATTTTATATGGCCAATCAACAATCCACAAAGACCATCATTTACATAAAAACTGCATTAATATTGGATGAACAATATAAAAGCTAAAATTTTGCCATTTGACACTTGTTTGTTCCTTTCAGTTGAGAGGATATCCCTCGACAACTTGAATTTAATTCTACTCTAAATGATCTTTTTTTATACATGTATAAAAGCACAAACAGTGGCACACCCATTGTTTCTATCCCCAAATATTCCTATACACCGAGTCCGACATCTATGCAATCTGGAAACTGTTGCTAAACATGAACGAAATGGATTGATTAATTGCTTTACATTCAGCTGTATTCGGTACGATAACAAGAAAACAAACAAATATGAAACCATCTCGGGGAGGAAACTGTCTTTGTGATACATTTATTAAAGTGCAGGTGATTTTATCTTTAAATTGGTAGAATTATTTTTTTTATATCTTTGATTGTCCGATATTTGATGATTTGTTGATAACCCGCTTCAGCGAGAACCACAACCCTTCTTCATTCGGTGACGTTGTTCTGAACCATGGGATAGGATAAGGCGAAGGTGAAATTGCTTCCCAGGGGTTTGAATTCACATCATAACTAATAATCAGGGGTAAATTTTAACTGAACGCCTCTTTTCACTTTGGTGCATTCAGTCTTATCTGAGTAGCTTGCTTATTAGAATTTCATTATATCAGGCAAAGCAGTGCACTAAGTCATATTACTATACCACCACTCGCAGGAATGAACCGAAATGTCGTCAAAATTAACAATGTATTTATTATACATGTATGTTATATATTTTATGTATTGGTAATTCCAACTAAATCATGGGTCGTAGAGGCCTCGATCAATCGTATGGTAGTTGGGATTACAACTACCTATGCAATCCGTGCCTATCACAACTGATGTTATGGGTTCAACTTCCCCACAGGGCGAGTTGTACAACATTATGTGATAAAGTTTGTCAGTGACTTACGGTAGATCTGTGGTTTTGTACTGGTCCTTTGGTTTACTCCAACAATAAAACTGACCGCCACGATATAACTGGAATATTGTTGAAAGTGGCGTTAAACACCATAAAACCAACCAAGCAACCAATAAATTAGTGCTTAAACATAATAAAAAATATGCCGTATAGATTAGCATGGGCCCCTATGATCTCGGGCAACTGCCTAGCGTGCCCATGTGTTGAGACGGCACTATATATATATATATAAATAAACGTCTAAAATGTTAGCACAACGATATCAAAAAAAGATGTTAAAATGTAACAAAAATAACTATAAGTCTACAAAAAGACTATAATTATAATTAAATCGACGGATATTTCACTTCACCGACAAGCTTTATCAGCGTCTGTAATCTGTGAGTCGGTCTATGAGTCAATCCTATTGTCTGTCTGTACACCAGTCTGTAAGTCTCCTTCTGTGTCAAACATGTATTCGACCTTTTCTTCATCAATGAACTCGTCAGTCTCTTGTGAACCTACACAAATACCATTATTAGCTTTTTGACCAAATACAGCTTCAAAAGGTGTCATTTTAATACTAGAATGACATTGTGTGTTAAGCGAATATTGTATCTCATATAGAAATTCAAGCCATCCTGAGCCTGGTTTCTCTGCACTTTTTGAAGCCAACGGTTTGTGAAGAGAGTCATGCACTTGTTCCACTAAACCCTGTGTTCTTGGATGCTGAGGTCTTCCTGTTATCTTTCTCTTATCACGGCGTTGCAGAATTCCCTCCCGTTGTCATGTTGCAGGATCGACGGAAGGCCAACAACCGAAAATACATGCACTGTTAAATTATGAGCTACTTCATCTGCAGACTTATTTATTTGAGGCCAGAAGAAATTGAATTGTGTGTAGTGGTCAATGTAATGACCGATCCAACAGTAGTCCCTGTCTGGATCAGCTTATTTCTAAATTGTACAATTGCGATAATTAACTTTTTTTTAATATATTTTAGATTCGAATAACGTTGATCTGTTAAATATTTTTGAAGCCTCGATAATCTCTTAAAACTAGGCAGACCGTACGCGTATGGCCCGACCGTATAGGTATTTTGAAAAAATACGCATACGGTCCAAATACGCGTATGGTCTGGAACATATACACACTTAGGGGAGGCCAATTTATTCGATTATTCATGTCCAAAATATATTAATCTGATTTTTGTTTCCTTGCTATTTCGTCCAAACCTTTGTTAAAAACAGAACATGTATATATATTAATTTCAGAATTAGGGATCACAACCCTTAAGCTTTCTATTTTCTCTTTCATATTACGTTTTCATTTGTAGCAGTTATTATGTATAATGGTAAGCCCAATATACAGAAAATGTAATGGATTTTTTTATTAAAATTAGTATGTTCTGAAGGGTTCTAAAAGACCCTTTAATTTTTAAGATCAGAAATAAAAAAAAGGGGCAGAGCAAAATATGGTACTCAAGTAAGACCCTTACATTTTCAAAAACAGTCCAGAAAAGGGGAGGAGCAAAAGTAAAAATGTCACATTTGAATCAGTTCCCTCGTTCTCAAATTGTGGGCGGACAAAAAGGGGGTATATAAACTTGGAAATGTAAAAAATAAAAATAAAAAAGGTCACCATATTTTTAACAATGGATGCAACGGAATTTCAGGACCTTTATGAATATTTGGATTCTGACAAGAAAGTGTATCCATGTTGGCTTGTTGGGAATGAAAATAAAGGAAAAAGACAACAGTTCAGTCGAAAAGCTTCAAAATATTCGATTAGACAGAGTGGTAAGGTTTTTTTATTGATGACGTTACGTGCGATGTTGGTGACGCTTGACATTACACAAAATTAACGTTACGTTTCACGACTTCTTTTTCATTTTGTTCTTCTTCATTATTTGTGTTTGCATAACTTGGGTTTGGTTTGGGTAGGGTGGGAGTGGGGTGTTTTGATGTATTGTTCTTCATTTCCGAATTTCACTTTTTGTTTTTATTGATTTTTATTTTATTTTCACTGAGCTCGGAGGACGGTAGTTTTTTTCAGTTTAACTAGAATTTTAACGGTTGTTAAATATGCTGACACACCTTCCGTTCTCTTCTTTGGTGATTTTGGCCAACTTTTAATCAACTTAGAAACTGCCCTATGCTTCATTGTTCTGTTCGTTCGAGAAACTGTTTGTTAAATTTCCGTTTAATTCCAACTCTACCTGTTTCTGTCTTTCTTTGAATGTCTAGCCGTATTTTAGTTTCATGTAGCGCGACGTTATTTTGTCGTCGATAAGAAAAAACGTTTACTGAACAAATTGGTTGAACTGTTAAAATTTTACATAGAAATCAAGTTTGTTAAGTTCATTGTCTTCCACTGAAAATGCACATTTTTGCTATTTGGATTTAGCACGACAATTATGAGCGAAAAATTTCGTTCCAAATGTGTAAAGTTTTATACTTGTGATTTTTTTACATCAAGTTGCAACTGGACATTTTTGTTGACCTTACTCTTTTAGAAATATTTTTTAACTTTCTAAAAAAAAGATCATATTTGAAAAGATTTCTTTGTTTTTTAAGATAATCACATTTGATATGTATAATTTTTTGTGTGAAAAATTAGTAAAGCATAGCTGAAATAAAGCTTGTTTTTTTGGGTTTTTTTTTTTGGAATGCAGATGATTGTTTTTCCTTCAGCGTGACATTCTTTTCTTTCCATGAACTTAACCTCGCGGGAACCCCGGGGTATAGAAATGGGACCGAGAGCTTCTTCGGCTTGAAGGGGCATCCGTCGGTTGTGCGTGATGTAAAAATTCACAACCAACCCGTTCTGCGGATGAGACGTAAATAAAACCGAGGTCCCGTGTTGAGAGATTGCCACCCTCTCCACACGTTAAAGAACCCAGTGTAACGGTTGCACTGGCAAAATTATCCGTCCCTACCCATCACCTTCCCTTGTTTCGAGTCCCGTGGCGTTTAAGTTTTTAAAATGTTCTCGTCCTGAATATAGCTGAAAAATTGCTCGCTGGACGTTAAACACCAATCAATCAATCAATCAATCTTTCCATGAACTTAACGATTTTTTCCTTCAAGCATTCCTTTAATCAGAAATCGTTAATGACGTCATAAAGTACGCCGACTGCTTCCAGTTCCATGAAAAGATTATTCCGAAAAACGTACTGGTTCACACAACACGCTCGACCTGATACCAAGTCTCGTATCACCACACTGTGTATACATGTAATGGGTATTTATTTAATTCATAATATAGCGACGATACATCAATGGAAGATAACTCCATAATTTAACAAAAATATTTGTTCCATTTTAGCGCGAAAATAAACTCGGGTGGGATCGTTCTGGGTTGTACATGAAGACGGTAAAAGATGTTTTTCCGAAAGTTCTAAGTGACGAATATTCATTAGACATTTATACGAATGTTTATGAATCACTGTAATGACTTTGCCCCTTGTAGGCCCTCTATTGGACAATAAAATTCTTATTCTTATTCTTATTTGCATTTCCAGAAAAATCATCGAAGTTTTGGGGTTCTGAAAAGGGATTTGAAAATTAAAATTAGACTTAAATAGCATATGAAATTAGTCATATAGATTTCTACACGATTCTGATAGTGTATTTCATGTAAATTTATGTATTTAATAGAATCCAAAACCATAAAATTGAGGGAAAATATTTGTATTCATAGTGATATTATTATTATAAATAATGCACCCTTTTTCAAAGAGTTGTTTCCCTTTGTAGAACTCTTCAATCCTTGGAACAGTTTGTCAACATCAGATTGTCAACATCAGATCTTCAATATCACTTGACTTTATCCATTTTTTTTAGTTACTGTTTAAATACAGTGGCGTAGCTTGGGTCTTTTTTCTAGTGACTCATGAGCCCTAAAGTGCTCTTAAACCGAATATACAGATATATACATAAAAACAACATAACATCAAATCATATTATAAAAGCAGAGAACAAAACACAAAAGCACATACATAAAATTGAAGCACATTAAGACATAAGCAGCACTAAAATAAAAATAAAAAAACCCAGCACATGCATATATAGCAGAAACAAAAAGCGGTAGCAAACATTTCAAGTGTGAGGCAGCACTGGTTTGAAATGTTTCTTCTTCTTCCATTAATGTTTCATTGATTAGGTGATTACCCATTTATAATTGGTCCCTATTGAAGGGAAATCAAATATAGTAGCAATTTAAATGCTGTAGTCGGTAGAAGATATTTTCAATAGTTTCAAGTCCGCTCTCAAGGCCCATCGCGACTAAGTCGCTCTCCACCCGTCATATCAAACCCCTTCTTCTTCTTCTTTAGATATACAGTACTCCTTCAAAACGTTGAAGTTTAAGTACTGTTGCATGCATGGGTATTTACAAAAAATATTTACATAAATTTCATGAAAGCATACAGTCTTTTTCCATCTAATTTTGATGTATGTTTAGCTTTGGATTTTTGGTGACGGGGGCTTCGGTGAGTATCCCATCAGATTTCCGCCATCATTTATGGTTTTCTAATTAAATTTGAGTGCAGTAAAACTAATGCAAGAGGATACCATTGACGACTTTCTGTGGCAGTATCATGCTGCTTCCTGTGGAACACTATTATTTTGTTTTACTTTTAGACCATGTTTTGCTGAAAAATGAGAGGGAAGTTCTTGTTGGTTCCAAGGCCTGTAATGAAGTTTTTAAAGAGTTTCATGACAGTGCAATGGGTGGTCATAGTGGCGTTAACAAAACACAAAATGCCATTTCAAAAAGATACTACTGGCCAAGCATCACAGCAGACATCAAGTCATGGGTAAATATTATGATTACAACATATTATGTTGATTTGGTAATGGATTGGGTCACAGAAAAGCTATTTCTAAAAGATTTCTCTCCCAAGATTTTGTTTGGTGAGAAGCAATGTCGAGATAATTTTAACCTTACATAAATGGCAGAAAGACCGTGTCATGCACAAAGATGTTTGTTGTCATCTCGATTTTACCTCTGCATAGTTATTCACTTTGTCCACAGGCACTACACACTATATCAATATTAATTACATAAATCCAAGCCAATGGTAAGAACATTGTTGGTTATACTGACATTATTTTCTTACCATTGGCTTTATGGAATTAATATTGATAGAGATTCCACTAAATACTAACTGATATAGTCTATCTAAATATACTTTTCTTGTTTATATTTACTATACTATAGTATACTTTATAGTATATTCATTATGGGATAATTAAAACAATATGAATGTTTGATCCATCCAAATAATACTTTTGTATATCTGGTACAGTGTTATAGTCCAATTGATTGTTTGCACCAGACCAGACCAGACCATAAAAGTTTTACATATAAATGCCAATATAAAGTACAATCTCATCTTCTCAATGTCTTCTTTTTTTCTTTTTTCTTTTTTTCTTTTTAAAAAATACACTAAAATTCATATCTACTTTTTTTCCTAATTATACAAAAAAAAATATTTATCACATATATCAATAGTAAACAATTTTAAACTCTGCAAAATACCCCTTTTCTCATCTTTTATATTCTAAAAAAAAAAAAAACCTCCACTGCAATATACATATGATTTTATATTGGAAAAGATTGTAAGAAGATTTAATTGTACTTTACTATATAGATTGTATGATGTTTTATATGTTATTATATTATTGTACTCTATTCTGTATTGATGTATTTTGCAGTTGAGAAAAAAAAAAAAAAATATTGATATAGTGGGTAGTGGCTGTGCTTTGTCAGTTTACAAGCAATGCTCACCTAGTGCTAATTGTTGATTTGATTTGATTTATTGTGTTTAACGCCACTTTCAGCGATATTTCAGCTATATCACAACGACCAGTTTTATTGGTGGAAGAAGCCGCAGTACCTGGAGAGAACCACCGACCATGGGCAAGCAACTGGTAAACTTTATCACTTGGGCTACGAGTCGAGTGCACCCTTTTTGTAATTTACAAAGCCGGACGTTAACCCACACCGTATTGGTGATAGGCTTGTATGAGTTGTTAGGTAATGCAACTACCTACCTCATTGAGCCACACGGGCCCTCCCTATATTGATGAGAAATTCAATAGTCACAACTAGACACAAATGTGGGTATACATATCCAGCTACTCTGACATCACAATGTTCCACAATTTTGTCTGCAGACGGACAACAGCATCATAACATAACAAGACCAATTTTGTTTGTGGTCGTATAATGATCAATATATACAAATGTACCACGGCAACATTATGTATTATTTTTACTCTAATCCCTCAGAATTTCATATTACTGTTATTTCAGATAAAATATTATGATAAATGTCAAAGGAACAATCCATTGAAACCAGTCGTGAGGGAATTGCACCCAATAAAGGTAAATGATAAATTAATAATCACATGTTTTTTGTGATATTACTGTTTTATGATTTCTGCACTTTTTGCTTATCTAAGCAAAAGATCGTGTGACCTATAGCCTTCAACAATGGACCATCGTAAATATTTCACATCTTCATTTGTTCCTCTGATAATTATAATTCTAACATGAACTCCTTCTTTCGCATTGTAGACAAACGAGCGATTTATCGATGGTATAATCTCATTCGTACATGCACCTGTGAATGTCACTGACTTTTCCATTGGCATCATAAATTGTGTGTGACATTTTCCGCAAACGTAAATATAAATTACCGTCTTTCAATCAAAGTATACTACCGTATTTGTACTCTTAAACATATCAGAATCTAAATAAATCATGGAAGCCAGAATGTGTTTTGAGTTTTAACATGGGTTGGTGGATATTAGTAAATTTTATCCCTCGCCTCTGGCTCGGGATAAAATACTAATATCGCCAATCCATGTTAAAACTCAAAACACATTCTGGCTTCCATGATTTATTTCGTTATCAAACTTTTCAAACAATATGTAATCATCAACAAAAGCACTAAACGTCTTCTTATCGGATAGACACCTTTCTGCAAGATAACTTAAGTTCCAGTTGACAGGTCTTTCTGAATCCTTGGCACAGAATGAAGGTTGTGTTTCTCTACATGTATAGTACATTATTCATTTAATTTGTAAGAACTTTTTTTTTAATGAATTCCTTTGACAAAAAAAAGGCCAAAGAGGGGAACATTTCAAAATCGGCACTCAAAACCATACTTGATGTACGTTAAATCGGCCAAATTCGCACAGAGTAGATAAGCGGACAATAAAAACTGGCCATCCTGCATTTGTAATCAGGAAAAAAAATTAGTAATATCACACATTAAGTCAGTCTATTAATAACCTATTTATAACCAAGTAGATTTTTATTTACTAATTTCTCTTGGTTCAGCACCGAACAATGCGGCTTGGTGTTAGATAAAAATAGACGACTGACTTTTACTTGAAATGAATAGATGTAATTCTATTGACTAACCTTATAATTCTAGCTTCTTAACTTGAGGTTCCCAAATTAAATACAAAATGATCATTTGTGCATCTACAAGAACATATATCTTATATTGCATTGTCTATTTCAATCTACATACAGGTTTCTGAACCATGGGAAATGATAGGTATAGATCTGATGGGACCATGGAAAGAGACAAAGTTTGGATTTAAATACTTATTTACAGCCACAGACTTTTTCACAAAATGGGTAGAAGCCTTTCCATTGAGAGAAAAATCAGCCCTTGAAGTTGCACAGTTTTTACTGAAACTTTTCTACAGATATGGTGCCACAAAATCTGTTTTGCATGATAATGACAGAGAATTTGTTAATAAGGTAAATAGGATATCATTCTTTCCTTCAGTTTCAGCATACATGTGACATTCAATTTGACATTAACATTTAGTATCACAGCAAATAAAAGATATGAACACATTCAATTTAACATGGTTATTAGTAATCACATAAAAGTAGAATGATCAGGCCCATAAATGTGAGTTTTTGAGACCTCATCTCCTAAAATAAAAATAAAAATTAGACAAACATGATAACCCATAGAAGAATGTGTCCATAGGACACGGATGTTCTGAATTCCAACTTATGTAATCGGGGCAACTATAAAATAGGGGATTTTAATGTTCAATCGATAGACACTGATAAGATGGTGACATTCGCCCTGCAGCATGTAAACACACGTCTATTAATTCCTCTTATTTTCATTGTTATGAACAAATTATGTGTATCCTAGTGTATTTAACTATAGTATAAATGTAACGTATTTAGGGTTGCATAATGCGCACCCCCTCTTGGCCTTGAAAATCTCCAGAAAAAAACTAGTTCGTGTCTATAATGCGCATGGACTTTTGAAAAAAATCGTCGTCGGAAATGTAAGAATTAAATATCAATCGCATATATTTTTCAGTCCTTTGAGCATGTTTCGTATGCTGGGAGAATTTAAGAACCATTTATCTCTTTTCATCTTCAATAAAGTTGCAAAATATTAAATGTGTTTGGTTTTATTGGCGTCTTCAATAATTAAAACATAGTAGATGCAATTAATTATTTTGTGGAATAGTGTCCAAACAATTTAAGAAATATTTAACTTTGCATGTTGACAATAGTAAACAAAAAAACATGGCGGACATGTGATTTTCCGGTCTGGGAAAGAGTGAAACACATTGTTCCTGTTTATAATGTGCACCCCTCCTACAAAATAAAGAATCTGGGCAAAAAACTGCGTATTATGCAACCCTAAATACGGTATGTGCATTTCAAATTAAATATTAGGTGAGTTTATTTACATGAATAATTGGAATAGTGCTATCACATCAAAATATCTGAAAACGGTTTGAATAGATCAATAATCGTTGATATAATTAATTTAATTGTTAAGATAATTTATTGATAAAGAAGATTATATACTCTTTAAAATTTTGCAAGCATCCAAGTTCGATAAATATGACTGCAATTTTTCAACATGGCGGTAAATTGGCTGTTAGTCACACCTGCATAAAAGGTGTTATAACCAAAATTGAACTTGACCTATATATTGTTGTTAAAAAAATAATTCAAATGATTTGCTTTAATGAAAATTATATCGTAGAACAGAAACCTGAGAAATTGGTGTTTTCTGGAAATCAATGGGCATAACTCCAGATGGGAAAAAGATTATCTTTTGGTAAATGTTATAGGTAAATGAAGACCTCTGTCGTTTATGGGGAGTAGAAGAGAGATTCACTGCAGCTTATTCACCACAAACAAATGGCTTGGATGAGAGGACCAATCAAACTTTAAAAAGGTAACTACATTTAAGCTACATGTCATTGCAGAAACCAAGGTTGTTTTCAGCTGTGAATAATATAATAGTTTACTGTAAACATCTGGGGCAACTTGTATATCCGTGGACTGTTGTTTCAGTGAGCTAGCACTATAAAAATCCAACTAAGCGTGATGGTCTAGTGCAAAGCAGATCTCATCATCATCTCATTGAAAATTAACTTGTTCTCGACATGATATACATGTAGCTGAACAATTGCTGAGTTGGCGTTAAACAACAATTAATCACTCAATCGCTCTCAAAGGTTGCACAGATAATACATAACCATTAAGGCAACAGTTACTTAAGGTCCTTCTATGCAGCCAGTATGCATTATAGTGTTTTTTTTTATATCGAGATAGTTAGTTTTTTCGAATCATTAGAAGAACATGAAGTAGTGATGGCCTGTTTGATAATTGTCTTTGTATTTTTGTATGTTTGTCTTATTGTTATCTGTGAAAAACAATGTCAAAGCGATTTTATTACATAATATAAAAAACATTAAAAACAACACCTGTGAATATGTTTGTAATCCAGAAACAGCCTAAACTGTTGTCAGTGCAAAATGATACTTTAACAGTAAATCGGCTAACAGAAATATTTCACAGAAAAAGATGGAATTAATATTGAACTAATCATTGTCATGCAGCTGCAGTTTAAATTTGAGTTCAGTTTGACTTTATAGTAGTGGTAAGCAATTGAAGCAGTCCTCACAGATGAAATTTTTATTGTACTGGACATTCAGGCATGTAAAATGGGATTTTTTATTGGACCGAATTTAATTCTTCCATATGTTCACTAAATGTTTCATTTCATTCTTTTAATTTTTGTCTTTACACCAAGAACACTGTATGATCTTTTTTTCTTTGTCATACATGTACATTAGCCATGTAATACAATTTTTTTTTGCATTTTTAAATACACAGAGATGAAAATGTTCACTGATAAAAAAAAACCAAAAAACCCTGTAGTGCCTGAATTCCCTCACTTTCTACCTGATTGGACCAAGTTTAACTAATTTGATTTTCAAATATTTGACTGAAAAGTGGAAACCCGCTGATCAGTGGAAATCTTTCATCTGTGAATTCAAATGGAGATCATGGTCTTGGACAGGTTTTGCAGATTTAGCACTACATTCACATTTCAAAAATTTCCCTGAATCAAAACATTAGAACATATCTTTTTTTGCCTGTAGATCAGTAAGATCACAAAGACTAAAAATCTGTTTCTTTGGGGAACTCGATCAAAATTTATTGTTCCTGTTTTTTCATTTTTCATTGGTTATAGAATTGTCTTCATAATCTGAAGGTCATTTTGAATTTCGCTATGACTTCATCCTTGCCTTTTTATTGAACAGAAATTTTTCCAATTTAAAACTGGTTAAAAATTAAAGTTCAAAATGTAGCATGTTTTATCTCCAAATAATGCAATGTCCCCAATGGGATTCGCTTGCCACCATATGCCTCTTTACTGAACCGACTGAAAATTTAATCTCCTCAGTCTACAGACTAGTGGCCTATTTCACTACTGTAAAGAAATTTAATGAATCAATTATTAAAAGTGAAAAACAATTGCTTGTCAAATACAGTCAAACCTATGTTATGTGACCTTCCAAGGGAACAGTGAAATATGGTCACATAAGGCAGGTGGCCACTTAATACAGGATTAATTTATATGAAATGCACTGTGAAGGGAAATAAATAAGAAGGTCACATGATACAATTTATTGCTTAATGGAGGTGGTCACAAAAGCAGGTTTAACTGTAATGTCTCAATGGATTGGCAAATGAAATATCACTTACATATAGCTGTACACAAAGACAAACCATTACAATGAGTCTAATGTTTTTGCAACATTTCAGAACAATTCAGAAAATGGTAAATGACAACCAGGATGATTGGGATCAGTTTATAGATTCAACTTTATTTAGTATAAGAGTGAAAATCCAAATGACAACAAAGTTCTCACCATTTTACCTCATGTATCACAGAGAAGCTAAAGTTCCAACACAGATTACTATGCCACAACCAGTAATACCAGTAAGTACATTGAAAATATTGATGATGTTAAAAGTTGGTTATTGACCGTGTCTGCATCACTAACCAGGCACATACACTGTTTGAGATCACACCAATTTCAATTTTGTATTTATGGATCAAAAACTGTTCATTCCCATAGTAAAACAATGTCCTGTAATGTCTGCAAATTTACATTTCCTATCCACAAAAAAAGAGAATCTAATGACTATTCATGTACTGTTTCGATTCAGTCTATTTCCTACTATTTTAGAAAGAGTATTTTTTCATTTTAAAATTGGTTCTTTTGTTTAAACTGGCTATGGTAGCCCCCATCTTGCATTTCTGTTCAACACAAACACATACATCTTGTAGAAGACCATGGCTACTAATGGTTCAGTATTTTAATTTCAGATAAGAATACACATGTAATCTTGAAATATCAACTGTAGGTTCCCATGTTAAATTTGCCTTGCAATGGTGGCCATCTTGCACTTCAAGAAAAAGAAATTTGGGTAAAAACCCTAAGAGGCTTGAAATCTCAGCTAATCAGAAGGCAATAATTTGTCCTACAGTACAGTCAGAGACATAGCATGATAAATCACTGTGATAGACATATCACTCATCTTGGTGATTTGGATATATCTTTTGTTCTATTAAATATATTTTCAAAATTTCTTTTACATTTAGAATGTTACTTACTATCACCCAAAAAACATATCAAAATAGGGAAATGGACTACCGGTAAACAGATCTAAAGATATATCATTATCACTAAGAAGAATACTACTTCTATCTCTGACTGTATTGTAGCAGCCATATTAGATTTTCAAATGAAACAAATCATATAAAATGTTGACCACCCAAGTAACATTTCTACCAAGTTTGGTTCCAAATGAACAAGCGGTTTATAAGAATTTGAACAAAATGTGAATGCTGCAAATGATGACAGATGCCAAGTGATGAAAATAGCTTTAAGGGGTAACATCTCTTGCAAAACTCTCTAAAATAGATATTGTACTCCTATAGGACATGTAAAATGTTGTGGACATCAAGGTTTTGGATCAAGAAGAGTTTGAAGATACCAAAGTGGTAATCAGAATGCGTAAATCTTAGAAGAACAAATGGCACAATGACCAAAAGAAAAAGAACGAAAGGATAAACAATGATCTACAAAACATTACACATAAAACTAAAGATCGAGTAACACGAACCCCACTAAAAACCAGGGGTGAGAACTTTATTTTAATGTGACACTCCAAAAATTTGTGGTAGAATATTAACAATTGATTTTCATAACTTCTATATGAATATACAGATCTTAAATCATCTTTTTTTGTGAATTGTTAGAAAACAAGTCTGGTACATGTTTATCATTATTTTTTTCCAGGATTTCCCTCCAAATTTAAAAGAGGAGGAATTGAAATCTTTAATTGAAATAAGATCTGAAAAAATTAAAAACACTCGTGAAACGACATCCAGAAATATTTCGGTAGAGCAGGAAAAACAAAAGGCACAATTTGCAAAGAGGAAGACAAAAAAGTCAGAGACAATTGGTGTTGGAATGCAGGTGTTAAAGTATAATGCGAACAAAAGAACTAGAAAAGGAGACAGATTACAACCAGAATATTCTGGACCCTACACGATAGAAGACATTACGACTGGAAAAGTAACACTTCGTAATAAAGATACTAATCAAGTCCTCGAGAGGAAATCTTCAATAAAAGATCTGAAGATTTACCATTCAGACACAAAATGGTATGTACTAATGTAGTGATTCGAATTGATATTGCAATAATATTGGATGAAAAGTAACTAGCGACTGACAAGAGCCTGTATCGCTCAATTCATACAATTCATGCTCTATCAAGCCTAGAATTTCAGAAAAAGTATTTTATTCATTTCATAGATTTTTATAGTGATAGCTCACTGAAACAACAATCTGCGGATAGACATGTCTCCCCACTCAGACACATTATCCTGATTCAGAGCCAACCCGTCTGTACTCTTTCTCCTTAATACTGCTTACTTAGCAAATACCAATTTTATAGTCTTTGGTTGGACCCGATCTGGGATTGAACCCACAATCTACCGCAATCGAGGCACGCATGCTAACCATTACACTACCGATACGGTTCCAATCACTGAAAACTTGTGTTTCACTAAATTAATTCAACTGTACCTGGAAGAAAATATTTCTGAATGATATTTACCAAGAATGTAAAAAAAAAAATATTCGTCAGTGTCAGCAATGCCCTGGATCAAATACCAGGATTGATTGAGAATGAAGTGCTTGTTCCTAAACATTACGTGACTCTTGTGACGACATAAGTTAGATAAAGTTAGCATCAACTGTCCAAATAAAACACAGTGAATGGGCATGACAGCTGCTACCATAAGATGGCACTGTACATGCTAAAATATGTCAAGTAGACCAGTTATAGAAAATTGACAAAAGCAAAATCACTATTGACACAATTAGTTTTTCTACAACAAATTAGACATTTTATCAAATTTGTTCTGTATTTTTATATTGGTAGTATCCAGACAATACAGGAATCTACAGATACATGTACACTACAGGAATCTACAGATACACGTACATTACAGGAATCTACAGATACATGTACACTACAGGAATCTACAGATACACGTACATTACAGGAATCTACAGATACATGTACACTACAGGAATCTACAGATACATGTACACTACAGGAATCTACAGATACATGTACATTACAGGAATCTACAGATACACGTACACTACAGGAATCTACAGATACATGTACATTACAGGAATCTACAGATACATGTACACTACAGGAATCTACAGATACACGTACATTACAGGAATCTACAGATACATGTACACTACAGGAATCTACAGATACATGTACACTACAGGAATCTACAGATACATGTACACTACAGGAATCTACAGATACACGTACATTACAGGAATCTACAGATACATGTACACTACAGGAATCTACAGATACACGTACATTACAGGAATCTACAGATACATGTACATTACAGGAATCTACAGATACACGTACATTACAGCAATCTACAGATACATGTACATTACAGCAATCTACAGATACATGTACACTACAGGAATCTACAGATACACATACATTACAGGAATCTACAGATACATGTACATTACAGGAATCTACAGATACAGCAGTAAAAGATGGATGTACACCAGAGGAATGTATTGTTATAAGCAGTGATGAAAATGATGACACTGAGTTTCTAGTATCACATTGTGAAGATTCCTCCTCTCCATTACCTGACATTGATGTAAGTATCACTCTAAACTTCTGAAATACATTACTTTGACATTTAAATTGTTGCTTCAATCCCGATTAAATTATTATTAGAGGTTTATAATGTATAGACATTTGACATAATGTCTCTTAATTGCTGCAAGATTTTTTTCAAGGAATAAATCGACAATGCTCCTAATAGAATGTATCCTTTTTTTAATAATAAAATTTAATAAAGGTAATATAAGTTTTTAAGCATGTACAATCATTACCGGTAATTTCAATGGTCAATAAAGGGCTACAACAAGCATAACATGATAACACCCATGCAAGTCGTCTAAGGGAAATTTGAACAAGTGTATATCAAAAGCAAGAGTGTCTACAGTATTTTACTTGACAATGACAATTGAAAGACTTAGGTAGGGAATGTTTTAAGAAATATGATTTAAAATAATTATAAAATCAATTAAAAAAAAATAGCATCAAAATTTAATGTAAAAAAAAATAAAATTTGTATATACATTTGTATTTCCGAATACATTTTGTTGTATATACAATTTTACAATTGGGGGCCTTTTTCAAAATAAAATACTTTTATTTTTAATGACCCATCAGTAAGTTTTAATGATGATCAATTTGCAAAAAACTGAATTATAATTTGATGAAAAAAGAATGAACTTTCTCCCTTTCATGCCAAAAACAGTAATAATTACATAATTTCGCTCTGCATTTGTTCATTAAAAAACAAAAAGTCTTCAAAATCAGATGAACAATAATATCTCCATTTACAAAAAAAAACAATAGCACCTCAGGACCTTTTGTCTGGAAACGTGGGTTCAAAACCTCAAATCAATACCAACATTTGTATCAACGTGAACTAAAGTCACATGGAAATTATTGTGTCTGCAGATCGATGACAAGGCATCAGTGATTGTTGCTTAATGCCAACTCAGCAATTTTTCAGCTATATCATGATGAGAACAATTTTTTTTCCATGAGATGATGATGAGGTCAGTCAGCTATGTACTAGACTAATATGCTGAGTTGGATTTTTATAATGCTAGCTCACTGAAACAACAGTCTGCGAATAGACATGTCATTCCACTTGGACACGCTATCCTGATTCCAAGCCAATAAGTTTATGCTCTTTCTCCTTAATGCTGCGTACTTAGCAACAAATACCAATTTTATAGTTTTTGGTTTGAACCAATCAGGGCTCAAACTCACGATTTACCACACTCAAGGCGAGCATGCTAACCATTTTTGCTGTCATAAAAATGAGAAAATAAATGAGACTGATTAAACATTAAACTAATGAATAATATAATTTTATTTTAGTTTGTTCAGAATACCACAGATTATGAAGATAATATTGCAGTAATAGCCCCTGAACTCTCAGAAATGAAAAAAGTTGGAGCATTTAAGGTATTACAATTAGATCAGCAACAAAAAATATGTTTTTCAGATCTGTGAACAGACCCAATTTTTTGAATGTCATGATTATAGATAAGTGCAAATCAGTTGTATTTTATTGAATTTGAAAATTTTTAAAAATCATCTAAAATTATTTTATGAGCACGTACATTAGCAATTTCCATCAATATATATTAAATTTGTTTTTATGTTTTACAAATATTTAATCTCCATTTTATTTTCAATTTTTGTTTTTCACAGCTAAAAAAAGAACAATAAAATTTGTTTTATCTCATTATTGGATGTTTTACTTTTTAAATTTGAAACATTTAAATATTTATAAAGACTCGTCCTAATTTGAGTCGGCACAATGCCGAACCAACTACATTACTGTTACTAAAACTATCGATAATTATAAAAGGACTAAGGACACAAAGCGTCAAAATAGAGGGAACCAGTTTATGATTGTTCCGGCTTGTCTAATAACCAAAACAACGATTATTACACACATGGCAAATAACTTACTTGACGGGAAACTATGGCTATGATTTAACTTTTCTGACACATTTTTTTACTTTCCCTGAAAAACCGGGAAATGGGAATTACGAAACCCTGATCTGTCTTGCATTTATAATATTTTTCACTTACAAGTAACATTTATTCATATTTTTAGATGCCAATAATTCCAGACGTGGATACAATCTGGGCACATCATTTTCGGTCGTCTTGGTTGATGGCAGTGGTAGGAGGGCACAAGCTCACTGGAAAGTCATTTGAAGGGCTCAAGCCTGGTTGTGAAATTTCAGATGAGGTACATTTTACAAGTTTATTTCATAAATCAGCATAGACACATTTACAGTTGCCCATTTTTTAAGAAATAATTTCCCCCAACTTGTCATTAATTAAGGAAGGATTTAGTTTTATAACTAATAACAGGACAATTTCTACTTTTAAAAAATACCTTTTTAAAATATTATTGGCCAGGTTGCGAATAATCCAAATTGGCCTATATTATGGTGAAATGTTACTTAGTTTACACATAATGCTATACATATTTGATCAATATTGATTGATTATTGCTCCATCGAGTTATATTTGAGCTATATTGAGGACAAGAACAAGATAGATGATATATAAGAACTATATAGAAACAAGGGAAGGAATGGTTAAAGTAGGTCAACGACTGTTGACTGCCACAGAAAAAGTAAGGAGAGTTGGATATGGATAAAAAAAAATTGTTGTGGCTACAATGCACCTTTTTTTTCAAAATGTACAAAAGAGGTCTTTAATGTGCCGAGAACATGGCACTCTCCAAACATGTGACCCACTATGGGCAGCTGTGAGGCTTTCTGTATTATAATCTGACAACCCCATTGAGAAGGATCCAGCTTCAGGGATGCACTGAGCAGCTCTGTGGGTTTGAGCCCTGGAAGCCTTCACCAGTACCCACCAAGGACATATTAAAGATGAACATTTTAATTTTTAATGATGATTGTAAAATCTTTACAGAAATTATTATTATTTTAACTTTGCCATTTGTTTTTAAACATTTACATTGGACCGTACTTATTCAATTTTTACTTCAATGCAAATCTTTGGAACTTGGCCCAATGGTTATATATATATACAGGGACAAAACATTGCACTTTTGAGGCAGTTGGAAGTTGGGCTCCCTAAGTAATATCGGGCCAGCAACTTAATTTGCACATGAAATATTCAAAATTTCAGTAGCCAGTGTTCAGGGCTATTGTCTGAAAATTTCCGGGACCATACAAAATTTTAGTGGCCTAGGGCTACTTGACCCCTGATAAGTGTTATTCCTGATATCGTCTATAAACTAGTCAACAATCAATCTGATAGGATATTGGATTGCCAAAGAATATGAAAATACTGCACAAATAAAAAATGATTTATACTTCTAAGCACAAGAATAGTTGCTGTTTAAAATGACAATTTTCATCTCACCAATAAACTTGTTCAATGTCTAACTTTGAAAAAGTCAGACATTGAAAAAGTTTCTCTGTGAGACACAAATTATGTCATGTTAAAGCAGCAGGTAGAAATATGTGATAGCAATTTGTCACTCATATTAAAACATGTTAAAGAAATCGTTTTGTAAAAAAAAGTTTAACTCTTTATTTATAATATTGAAGGTTATCAATGCATATATGGCTTTACTGCAAGAACAGAACCATGGTGTGGGCATCATAGACTGCTTCATTGTTGACCAAATAATAAATCATCAGGCCACATCAACAGATATAATGAGCAATGTAAGTAAGCCTGCCCTACTAATTATACTTTTTTTCTAACTTTTATTATCCCCTCGCCAACGAAGTTGCGAAGGGATATAGTAATGCTACCGTCTGATCTTCTGTCCGTCCTTCTGTAACATCCTTGTGAACACTCTAGAATCAACGTCCTTCAATGGATTTTGACCAAACTTGGTACATATTTAGTCCTTAAGAGAATCTGGAACCCTATTGATTTTCATGGTCAAAGGTCAAGGTGACTGGGTCAAATTTTTAGGCGAGGGGATATGTCACGCTCTGCGTTGCCCTTGTTAATATAAAATTTATGAGATATGTTGCTGTTAATGACACATTTAAAGTCCTAGGGGCTGTCATGGTCGTGATCGTATGGTTTTACAACTACATGTGCAATCAGTGCCTATTACCTCAAAAGTTATCGGTTTGAATCCCACTCATGGTGAGGTGTACTCGAAACAACATTCTGAGATACAGTTTGTCAGTGACTTGCGACAGGTTAGTGGTTTTCTCAGGTATTATTGTTTCCTCCAACAATAAAACAGACCACCATGAAATAGCTGACATATTGTTGAAAGTGGTGTTAAACACCATAAACCTAAAGTAACTCATTGACAAATACATATTGCCCTATAATATTAGAGTGATTTTTTTTTTTACAGCAAATGAGAAATTTTTCAGCTATAACCATGGCGAGAAAAAGTTAAAACAATGAGATGATGATCATGTTTGCTTTGTATCAACACACTTAATTGGATTTTTATAGTGCTACCTCACTTCACTGAAACAATAGTCTGCAGGTAGACATGTTGCTCCACTCTGACACATTATCCAGATTCTGAGGCAACCAGTCTTTTCTCCTTATTGTTGCATGTTTAGTGAAGAAGCAACAGATACAAATTTTTGTCCTGGGGCTCCAACTCACCATTTACCACATGTGAATTGAGAACGCTAACCATTACACCACTCGTGCAGTTACCTAATATTAATAACATTTGAAATTTGTTATTTTTGTTAAGACTCCAATTATCATTAACACAAAGATTTTCAAGGATATGTGGTATTATTAAAGAAAAAACAATACAAATACCACATTCAGAACTGTTCCAAAATCTAATCAGAAAATAGTAGAAATAGAGGCAAAATCGATACTACACACTGTTCACTGTCCTGATCATATGTTTAGCCCTAATTACATTTTTAATTCCTAATCACATACTTAGCTAATAGAATGATTAAATTCTGTTGCTGAACTGTTTTTAATCAATGTATTAACTAATCATATTTAATCATTGCATTAGCTAATTATGTGATTAGGAATTAAAAATGTAATTAGGGCTAATCATATGATTAGCTTAATCATAAGTTCAACAACGGACCCATGGTAGACTCTCTCGAAAGTGCAAAATAAATTGTTCTTATGCAATCATGTAAAGCTTAATCCATTATCTGAACTTTCTTAATTTAGTTTTTTATAGTAAATGAAGATAGATGCCCAAAAGTACAGTGGTTCTAGCAAATTACTGTGTCCAACACATCATTATGTGAATCAAAATACTGTGCCCACTCTTGCTTTTAATACACATGCTCTTGTCGCATTGCTGTGGTCCTATTATGCTTCACTCTAGCCGTTTATTATCAACTTATTTGCTTGGACCATAGCTGTATGTTAATGCAAATAAAGAATATTTATAAGACCAAACTGATGAGAACTTTGTATTTTATTATTCTTAAATTTTTTCAGATGGCATTCAATGACTTTACATTGTTGCTGTGTCCTATAAATACAGGACATCATTGGGAAATTGCATTTGCTTTCCCACAAACCAAAAACATTATTTACATCAACCCTGTTGGAGAACAACACAGCAACACTGCAAAATTCATAAAAGGATGGAGTTCCTTAGTCAATAAAAGATCAATGGAAGGATTAGACTATGGAAAAGGTCATCAGAAATGGACAATATCATCTGTTCAGCATAAACTTCAAAACGATTCTGTGAACTGTGGCATATTTGTAATGAAGGTATAAGATTTTGACCTGTGTGATTCCCCCCATATTTCTCACTTCAGATTGCTGCAGCTGGATACTGACAATATATGAATTGTAATAGCAGCAAAATCTTTTAATTAAATTATCTCCCTTTAAATAGAGTGGGTGTTTGTTGTTTAATTAAGAAATAATTCATGGAAGCCATATGTATATATTGTTTTTACCACGGGTAGGCCTTTATATCACGAGCGTTAGCGAGTGGTAAAAAGCTGACATAAAGGCCTACCCGTGGTAAA